>CM053786.1:149455901-150168401 GCA_028749045.1 Cupressus sempervirens
TACCTAACAAATATTTATTTTCAGTATTTTAATATTAACCATTTCCCACATTTGATAGGGGGAAAGGACCCAATATTTGAGCATCCTATCTTCATGTTTATCAAAACCCTGTGTGGAAATTATAAAAAAACCCCAATTTTGTACAATATCTTACTTGAAAAGTCATCTTCTTATAACTAAGGTGTCAAGTCAACATCATCAATTATGATTCCACATAAGAGTGCTTTTTCCTAAGATGTCCAAAGCAACACAAATAAAAGGTGAGACCACTAATGCAAAAAAGATTTTCATACCTATATTGCTGATGTAGCATTACATCTTTGGTTTTTTTATAAGTAATGGTACATTTCATTTAATTATGGGTTGTTATTATTGTACTAACAACTTTATAGTCATAATTATTAGTGAAACATTGTCAAAAATGTTGCACATTAAATAATAAATATGGATACTAAATTATTATGTGTGGGTAGCAATGAATAATTTCTATAACAACCATTGGAACATGCTCAAGTACAAGGTCCTCTCCCCAAGAATTGATTTTATACAAAAAATGAAAAAAAAAGTGTGACTGGTCTATCTTTTCTTGATGTTTCTTATTTATATGAAAAATGCTTAGAGAAATTATAGTTCTCCATATAAGCAAGCACAAAAAACATAGATAAGATCTATTATCCCTTTCAAGCTAGTGACCAATAATGTGACAAACTTGTCCTTTGTGTTTTCCTTGTATATGACAAAAACCTTTTGATAGTATAGAGAGGAAATTATAGCCATCTATATAGATAACTATCAAACTAATTTTCCTAGGATCCAACATCATCTTCCTCAATACATTTATCTACCCAATCATATTGTCTTGGGATGTGAGATGTAGGCATTGGGTAAAAGCCAAAGAAAGATCCTTAAATCCTTCTTGAGATAATGAGATATAAATAATAGTTAAAATTCTAAACAATATAAACCATCCCTAATTTATATGGAGTCCCTATATTGAAAATTTTTACTTTATTTTCCTGACCTTCTTCTATAACTATATTATATAATTCATTTTTCTCTTGGATTTCCGTTTGGGTATATATGATTGATTATTATCTTGTCAAAGGTCTAACATAGTGAGTGGGCTCTAGATAAAATTGAGTACAATATCCAATTAATGAGTCATTCTTTCCTTATAGAATCTATTATAGTTATAAAATCTCCTCCAATTTCTACATTCTTGCAACCAAGAGTTTTGCACAATTTTTGTCCTTCAACTAAAGTAATTAAATTATGCCTGATTATTAGTTATTATTCCTATATATCATGCTAACTTTTCTACCTCCACTCCTTCTAAGTTATGGATAATATGACCAATGCCTACTCTGTCTAGATTTTTTATTGAAGCTCCATCAAAATTGAGTTCAAACCATCCATCCTTGTGTGGTCCCCATTGGCACATCTTCTTTTTTTTTTGAAGTTCCCCACTTTTTCCTATAAAGGAAGGTGAATTTGGACCTATCTACTTTCCTATCATTTTATCATCCCATTGAGAGATTATAGCCTCCTTTTAATTTTTAAAACCTGACTATTTGTAAGTTCAATGACAAAAGTTTAAATTTTAATTTAAAGTTTTTATGCATTCATCTTCTTATGCTAAAACTTGTTTAGTTGCATTTCTTCCATAATTCTGGTAAGACTAGGGAAGGTCTAGATATTCATAAAAAATAAAAAATAGCATTCTAGCATATTCTATATAGTTCCTAGAAATATTGATGCCCAAGCCAATTATGAATAGAGTCATTACCCACATTGACTTGAATAAGGGAAATGTACAAAAAAGAAGGTCAATGGATTCTTCCTCATTTTCACATAAAGGACCTCTACTTGGGCCTTTGTATGCCATTTTATTAAATATTCTTGAGGTTTAAGGACATTCTTATTTAAAAATAACTAAGTGAGAAATCCTATCTTATGCAAACAAGATTTATTTTAACATAATTTTGTATGGAGGGAGTCTTTTGTGCTCCTCTAGAGAGACTTCACGAATTTATATGCCTCATTTGAGTTGTATTCCACAATCTTTCTTCCATCCAACATCATATTGTCCTTTCCAAAATTGAAAGTTACATTCCTATTTCATATAGTTCTTTTTATATCTTTCACTTCCTTAGGTGGAAGCTTCATGTCCTTAAAATCCTTCCATTTCAAGCCTTTTCCTCCATCCTCAAAGATCACATAATCTATAACTCTTTTTCCCAACCTAGCTTAAAGAGCCAACCTTAATTGGGATAGTTTATCATCCTTTTCCAAAGCACCATATCCTCCCCAAAATTCTTTCCAAGAGAGAGCTTCTTCCCCCATTCCTAGGTTCCATGTTAGTCTATCCTAGACAATCTACAATCCATCATGAAGTTCCAAATTCTTAATCCTCTAGGTAGTAATTTCTCCCTTAATATATTGATCAAGTCTGTATTGGTAATATATTTGTTTATTAGGATCTTTTCTTTCTTCAGGACTGTATTGCTATACATTTTTCATACTTGTTTAGCTTCCAAAGATTTTACCTTGGATTTTGATATCTGTGGTCCCTTCACCTCCATCATCTTTTTATCTACATACCTTGTTTAAAGCTATTAAGTGGAGTTTTTTCTTTTCTTTTCCTCTGTTCCCTACCAAAATAAAGTGCTATGTAGTCTTTTGATTTCATCCCTTTTTTTGTAAGGAGATTAGTACAATAAAATTGATAAATAGGCTATCCTAGAAGGATGGATTGTATCTTTATTTCTCTAATTATGGAAGAGGTCCATTTTTTATTTCTAGGAATCTAGTTATCTTTTTATCTTTTGTGTTATTTGATCCCATAAATTTTTTTAATGCATCACTTTTTCTAAAGGGAGACCAACGTGTTTACAAGGTAATCTTACTCTTTTGAAATTCAAAATTCTTTAAATCTATTGCTCCATCTCAAGATGGTTACCAAAGAAGGAGATTTACGCGTTCTTAGGGTTAATCTCTTGAATGAGTGTACTATTTTATTGACTTTAAAATTTTTTTATATGATTCTTCCTCCTCTATGGTAGTTTTTTTCATAAAACATCATGTCATCAACAAATTATTGGTGAGTTGTCTTATCTAGGTCACTAGCAATCCTTATTCCTTTAATAATCTTGTTTTAGCTAGATTTTTTTAGTTTATCTTCATAAAATTCATGACATTAAGATGAAAAAAAGGGGGATATCGGATCCCCCTATCTCGTTCTTCATTTTATTCCAAAACATCCTTTGGTTGATCCATTTAATCATATAGATAATTTAGGGGAGGATATGCATTATAAGATGAAATTTACCCAAAGAATTCAAGGTATTTTCTCTAAGATCCCAAATTCACTCTATCATATTCCTTTTTAATATCTAGATTGATTTACATAATATGATCTTTTATGTTTTTAACATTATGTATAGCCTCTTGGGAAATAATTACTCCATTAAAGATAGACCATCTATGTAAAAACTCTATTTGTTCCTTGCTAATCAAATTTGGAAGAAGCTTCTAGATTCTCTATGCCACAGTCTTAGTAAATAATTTATAGAGATTATTCCAAAGATATACGAGATGATAATCATTAAAGATCTCTTATTTCTCCTTTATTGAGATAAGGGCTATAAAGGTATTTTCCAACTTCATAAGTAGTTTTCCCAAATTTTGTACTATTTCTAAAGCTGAGCAACTACTTCCATCCCTACAAAGTCCCAACTTCTTTAAAAGAGCATGGCAAAAACCAGTCTTGCCCTGGAAATTCATCTTGATTCATTTTCTTGAGGCATGAACTTTCTTCCTCAAAGGTTAATTTTCCCAACAATGTTATTATTTTGTTCTTAAAGATATAATCTTTGTTATGTTCTTCATGATTCTTAATTGCGCCCCTATATTCTACTTATAATTATTATTAAAGATGTATTTGAAGTACTTTATTGCATCTTTTACAACATCACTTGGTTCCTCCAATTTTTTATCATCTTTATTTTGAGCGAAAATAATTCTATTATATATTTTATGTTTTTTTGTACTATTTTGAAAGAAATTTTTATTTCTATTGCCAGCATATAGCCATGTTTCTCTTGAATTTTGTCTCCAAAATAGTTCTTTGGTTAATATGTCTTCATAATCCTTCATTACACACTTCTCTCTTTCATATAAGGCTAAATTCATTCCTTTCTCTATAAACTTATTCAATTTAGATAGTCAAATTTTTGTTCCAATTCTTCACTTTTTCCAAATATATTCCCAGAGTGTTTAGAGTTACATACCTTAAGGCTTTTCTTAGTCAATTTTGATTAGATAACCACTTTATAGTCAAATTTTTGTTCCAATTCTTCACTTTTTCCAAATATATTCAAAAAGTGTTTAGAGTTACATACCTTAAGGCTTTGCTTAGTCAATTTTGATTAGATAACCACTTGGTAAAGTTTACACCTTGATAACACAATTAAAAATTCATAATTTAAAAGCTCCATGGACATTAAAAATCTTGAAGCTCAAATTCATTTGGGAGCTTCTTACTAATAAAAAACTCCAATTTCCATGATCTTCTAAAGATATTATAGTTAGAAAGCTCAAGTTCCATATGAAACCTAAAGCTCCTAAGGCTCCTCTAGCTGGAGATCCCCATATCTCCCTAAGTCATAGCTTATTTTTTAAACCTTCTAAATGATTCCTATATAGCTTCATTAATGTAATAAGAAGAGTTCTTCTTTTTTCTTTTATTCTCTATGGTTTCTACCACATGTTTACTGGTTCTTCCACAATCTCTCCTTCCTCTAATTCCCCAACTAATTGGATTTGTGTATCTACTCAGGGTAGTGTATTTTACACGTGACTTTATGTTTTTTAATTTTGTATATTAGTTGGCTTTCCTTCATATTCTACTCTTAGCTCAAATTTTATGAATATAGGATAAATTTTATAGACCTTATGTACGCTTTAGATAAGATTTGGTTTTAGAGTCTTGATGTTTATATCCATATTTACAATGAATATATTATTTTATTGAGGGACAGTTGTTTCTACATTACCAAAATATTAGAAAATATGGTTACCCAAAGCCTTAAAAAAATTAACTCCCTTAATTCCACTAGAATATTTGGAAGATGGATTTCCCAATAAACCTTGAAGCATTCTAATCTATTGTGGTTGGAATCTACCTTCTAGTCTAGGAAGGTGAAATTTTGCCCTTAAAAACTATGGATTTAATCATTGAGGAAATTATTTTGTATTGTTATAGTATTACATTTAAAAGCTCAAAAACCATTACAAAGTAACATTATACTTACATTCTCATTGTATTCACATTTGAACTATCATTTTATTTATTTTGCTAAAGGACCATATGCGTTCCATCTCACAAAAATACAAAATTTCTTGCATAACTCTACCACTATCTCAATATGGATAGATTTCATCTCTATTATTAAATCCAATATCTAGATTTTTTCTTTATGCTCTATCCTAGCTTCATTAACCAATTGGGTATTTTTAATAACTACACCATTGTTAGGAACCTGTGTGTTCCTTCTGTTTATTTTGTTAGAGTAGTGTTGTTGGACGCATATGCTTTGTAAGTCGTCCCGTGAGTATATTTTATTATCCCACATGCATAGGTAGTATTACTTTTCTAGATCGTACCCAGTATATAAGAATAGGTTGAGGCCCTTGATGGGCACGGACGAATTTATTGTATTGAGCTTGCTCAAAGGAGGTTACCCCCTCGAAGTGGCCTGCGATCAGTCGATTCATTCTGAGTTCTGCTATCACTTTGTATTCTATTATTTCGAGCATTCTCACGATATTGCTAGAAGGAGGTTCTTCACATCTGGTATCAGAGCACTCTCTTGGGCTTGCTGGGTGGAAATTACATCAAATTTTTTTTTCTGTCGTGGCCTTCAGGTTCCTCTCACTTCTAATATCTCTTGTTATTGCAATAACTCTTTATAGTTGTTCTGTCTGTGAGTGAATTTTTCTAAGTCGACTGTTCAAAAAAAAAAAAAAGAAAAAAAAAAAAAAAAAAAGAGTAAAAATTTTTCTGTTTTTTAGTCGTAGCTTCCTTGTTTGCTTTCTGTTTCTGCTCATACTTCCGCAGAACGTCTGCAATATCATTTCGCATACTTCCTTCCTTGGCGACCCAACCCCAAATTTTACATATCAAAGCCCTAAATCCCTCATTTATCTAATTTTAGGGTTTGCCCTATCTTTTTCACCTCTCATCCAATCGCCACCAAACTGAGCCACAAGATTCAATTCCTCATTTTGCTCCCTTATCCCTCTTGGACTGTTCGCCTCATTTCGCCTCCCTACCCTTGAAACCCTCATTTTTCTTTTTCCCTTGTCCCCAGATAGTCTCCCACCACCCGTCGAACACCCATTTCCTATATGAGTTTTACCCAAATCCAAGTTTGCCGTAACTAAAAAAGTTTTTGTTTCTCATCTTCTACCCATTTCAAAAAAAATTAAAAAAAAAAAAAAAAAAAAAACCTTGTTTTATGGTTGTTACGCGTACAGGAGCAAAAATCATGGAAGAGGAAATTGCATCCCTCAAAACCAAACTTCAAGATCTGGATGACAAAATTCTGGGTCTTAACTTTCAGCAATCAGCCATGAGCCGAAACCATTCAGGAGATACTGGGTCCTCTTCTGGCAATTTCTGTGGACCAAAGCTTGATTTTCCACGCTTCGATGGTTCTGATCCGACTGGATGGATCTATAGGGCAGAGCAGTATTTCAGCTTGCATAATACTTTGGATAACCACAAAGTCTCCCTTGCATCTTTTCATTTGGAACATGAAGCTCTTCAATGGTTCCGTTGGTACATCAAGGCTAATGTAGGCCCAACGTGGAGAGAATTGTGCACCCTCATTTTGGAGCGCTTTGGCCCTAGTTCCTTTGATGATTTCACAGGAGCACTCACTAAACTGCGTCAAACAGGCACTGTAAGAGAATACCAGACAGAGTTTGAAAAATTAGCTAATTACACAGAGGGCTTGTCTGATGAATTCTTCCGTAGTTGTTTTGTCAGTGGTCTGAAGGATGCACTTCGCTCAGAAGTCAAAATGTTTCGACCTACTACAATGATGGAAGCCCTTGGGTTGGCTAAGTTAGCGGAAGACAAGATTAGTGCTCTACAACGCTCCAGATCTAATTTTGTTCCATTCAGAAATACAGGTTCTCACAACCCTCCAGTCATACCAGCTCCCAGAACTACTCCGATCAAGCACTTGTCTGAAACAGAGATGCGAGTCAGGCGAGACAAAGGGCTTTGTTATAATTGTGATGAGAAATGGTCTCGGGGCCATAGATGTGTTCAGCAAAAGCTCTATCTCTTGGATGTGGATTCTCCACCGGAACTGGAAGAATATGTAGATGCTCAGGAAACAGTGGATGATGAGGTTGAGCCTCACCAGCCTGAACCTCCTTCACCAGAAGCTCCACCAGAGATATCTGTCCATGCGTTGGCAGGAGTCACTACTCCACAAACCATGCGGGTCCAGGGTTTCTTCAAGAAGATCCCTCTTACTATACTCATTGATTCTGGTAGCACTCATAACTTCATTGATTCACGAATAGCCAAACAGGCTGATTGCTTTATCCATCCCTGCTCTAGCTTTGAAGTCATGATTGCCAATGGGGGCACTTTACCTTGTAAAGGGAAATGTCGCAATGTGCGTCTCTCTATTGGAGATTATAACATGCGCTCTGACATGTTTGCCTTACCCTTAGGTGGTTGTGATGTGGTTTTGGGTGCCCAATGGTTACGCACTCTTGGCCCCATTCTCTGGGATTTTGCTGAACTTTGGATGTAGTTTTCAGCCGAGGGGCACCAACACACTTTGAAAGGCTTACAACCAGGGTCTCTCAGCATCATCAGTTCACACCGTATGGAAAAACTTCTTAAGAAGAATTCACATGGTGTCATCGCTCAGCTCCATTCCATTCAGATGCAGCCATCAGCAGTCTCTAGCACTCCTGCCGATCTCCAACACATTTTGGACAAGTATTCTGGTATATTTGCTGAACCTGTGGGATTACCTCCTTCTTGTCCAGAGGACCACCGTATTCAGCTCCTTCCTGGCAGTGTTTCGCCCAACATCAGGCCCTACCGCTACCCATTTCATCAAAAGACCGAAATCGAGATACTTGTCTGTGACTTACTGAAGCAAGGTATTATTCGCCCTAGTACCAGTTCCTTTTCTTCTCCAGTTCTGCTTGTTCGCAAAAAAGATGGGTCATGGCGACTCTGCATTGATTTCCGAGCACTTAATCATCTCACTATAAAGGACAAGTTTCCCATTCCAGTTGTTGATGAACTTCTTGATGAACTTCATGGGGCTCATTTTTTCTCCAAGTTAGATCTTCGTTCTGGGTATCATCAAATTCGGGTTAATGAGGAGGATATACCTAAAACTGCCTTCCGCACACATGATGGTCACTATGAATTTTTAGTCATGCCCTTTGGCCTCACGAATGCTCCTTCAACATTTCAGGCAGTGATGAATAACATATTTCGACCATACCTCCAGAAATTCATTCTGGTCTTCTTTGATGATATCCTCATATATAGCAAAACTTGGGTTGAGCATCTCCATCATCTGGAGCTTGTCTTGCAACTTCTCTCTGATCATCAACTCTGTGCAAAACTATCTAAATGTGTGTTTGGCCAGGAGGAAGTGGAGTATCTCGGGCATATTGTTGCACACCATGGAGTGCGGGTGGATCCTACAAAAATAGATGCCATGAAAACTTGGCCGCATCCTAAAACTCTCAAGAGCCTTCGAGGTTTTTTGGGGTTGACTGGCTACTACCGCAAGTTTGTCAAAGATTACGGGAAAATTGCAGCACCATTGACAGCTCTGTTAAAAAAAGATGCCTTCTCCTGGACCCCTGTTGCTGAGACTGCCTTTGAACAACTGAAACAGGCTATGTGCAGTACACCTGTTCTCGCGATGCCAGATTTTTCCAAACCCTTCACTATTGAGAGTGATGCTTGCGGCAATGGATTGGGTGCTGTTCTCCTGCAAGATGACCATCCTATTGCATTCACTAGCAAAGCCCTCTCTGGTAAGAATCTAGCCCTCTCTACTTATGAAAAAGAAATGATGGCTATTTTGCATGCTGTACAGAAGTGGCGACCATACCTCTTAGGGAGTCATTTTTGCATCAGAATCGATCACCAAAGTCTGAAATACTTCCTAGAACAACGGGTATCCTCTCCTACACAACAGAAATGGGTCAGCAAACTCATGGGGTATGATTATGAGATCACCTACAAGAAGGGTAAGGAGAATATTGTGGCAGATGCTCTTTCTCACACATTTGATAATCAAGCTTCCCTTTCCGCTATTTCTATGCCCATTCCCAATTGGTTAGCGTCTGTTCAGCAGGGCTATGACAGTGACTCTTCTTTATCTCAAATCATTCACCAGCTAGCCAATAATCCTTCTGCTATACCACATTACTCTTGGGATGGTGCTTCTCTTCGATACAAGGGTCGGCTAGTGCTTCCTCAGAACCCAGCTCTACATCAGGCTATTTTTTATGAACTCCATGCTTCTCCTTCAGCAGGGCACTCAGGCTTCCTCAAAACTTATGAGCGAGCAAGGAGAAACTTCTTTTGGAAAGGGATGAAACAGACGATTCAACAGATGGTGGCTGAATGTGATACTTGCCAACGCCACAAGGGTGAAACGACCCTCCTTCCTGGCTTGCTCGAACCATTGCCCATCCCTACACGGATTTGGACTGATATTTCTATGGATTTCATTGAAGGGCTTCCTAAATCCGGTGGCAAGACAGTGATCTTGGTTGTGGTTGATCGTCTCTCGAAATATAGTCATTTTTGTGCCCTCAACCACCCCTATACTGCCTCCTCTGTTGCACAAATCTTCATGGACCAGATATTTCATCTTCATGGACTCCCTTCTTCCATTGTCTCTGATCATGATGCAACTTTTACCAGTCATTTTTGGACTGAACTGTTTCAGAAAACTGGCACCAAACTGAAGATGAGTTCGGGCTATCACCCACAAACTGATGGTCAAACTGAAATTGTCAATAAATGCTTGGAAACTTATCTTCGTTGCTTCACTTCCGAACAACAACATCAGTGGGCCAAGTGGCTCCCTTTAGCTGAATGGTGGTACAATACCTCTTACCACACTGCCTCTAAAATGACTCCATATGAAGCAGTCTATGGTCAGGCACCTCCAGTGCTCCTTCCCTACACTCCCAACAGCTCACCAGTCCAGGCAGTTGACATAGTTCTCCGCAGCAGGGATTAGATTCTTCGTACCTTACAGGATAATCTTCACATGGCCCGTAATCGGATGAAACAGCAAGCAGATCAACACCGTTCTGAGCGCTCATTTCAAGTTGGGGATATGGTTTTTCTTCATCTACAGCCATACAAACAATCCTCCCTAAAGCTGAAAGGGTGTCATAAGCTGGCCCCAAAATTTTATGGGCCTTATAAGGTTCTGCAGAAGATTGGTTCAGTTGCTTATAAACTGGAACTTCCTCCTTCCCGCATTCATCCAGTCTTTCATGTTTCTTGTCTAAAGAAAGTTCTGGGTACCACTGTCAGAGCACAAACTACTCTCCCTGAAATGGATACGGAAGGATCCATTATCCTGGAGCCGGTGGCAATCATTGACCAGCGCACTCGCCAGCTTCGCTCTCGCTCCATCTCTGAGGTCTTGATTCAGTGACATGGCATGCAACCAGAGGATGCTACCTGGGAACCCCTTCTTCAGATTCAACAACAATTTCCACACCTTAAGCTTTGAGGACAAAGCTTTTTTCTAAGGGAGAGGGGATGTTAGGAACCTGTGTGTTCCTTCTGTTTATTTTGTTAGAGTAGTGTTGTTGGACGCATATGCTTTGTAAGTCGTCCCGTGAGTATATTTTATTATCCCACATGCATAGGTAGTATTACTTTTCTAGATCGTACCCAGTATATAAGAATAGGTTGAGGCCCTTGATGGGCACGGACGAATTTATTGTATTGAGCTTGCTCAAAGGAGGTTACCCCCTCGAAGTGGCCTGCGATCAGTCGATTCATTCTGAGTTCTGCTATCACTTTGTATTCTATTATTTCGAGCATTCTCACGATATTGCTATAAGGAGGTTCTTCACAACCATCATTAGTTTCAAGAACCTTGATAGGATTTTTGGTTTAGGTATATTAATCCTGATCTGTCCTATGACTAGAGATGATGTTTTGATGCTTCCTATTTCGCACCCAAATCTAGTCATCACAATGCTCCCACTCTTTGCCAAACTCTTATGGACATTGATTTTGATCAATAAGATTTATGGTGTATTTAGTTTGCACAAAAATGGAGAATTGTTCATTAATTTTTTTACCCCATTGAAAAACCCATTTGTGGATGGGATGCCTAAATTGATTGGTTGAAACAAAAAATTTCTTATAGAAAAAAATATTCTAGAGTACTGACCACTATTGATCTATCTCACATAGCTAGAACCCATAGTAGATGTAATTCTCCATCTGTTTGTTTTAGTATAGTTCGGGGAAATTGAAGCTACTAGTTTCCTTGCTCCATAAGAAGCCTTACTGGATTGTTCATGTATATTAACATCATCATTTTTTAATGAGTGTAGTGGTTAAAATTTGTTACTTCACTTGAGAGACCACTTTCTTAGGTCAATTGTTTGAACACTTGTCTCTTTTGTAAAAATTAATGTCTTCTGTTTGTGGTATGTTCATCAATTTTTTGCCTTTGGCATCGCCATTTATTTTCAAGATATGTTGTACATTATTTTTTATTATGATTCATTATAGTATATATTATCAAGACAAATATATTTACAATTTTGATTCAAACAAAACAAAATAGTTTCTAAAAGAATATTATTAATTTAATAACATTAATAATTATCTTTTTAAATATATTTTCACAATCTATAAAATTATGATAAATTGTAGGTAAAAATAGCATTCAGATATTAAAGGTTGTAAATATCTATCAAATAAAATTAGTTTAAACCAAATGGCCTACCAATTGACCTTCCACAAGTTCTTTGGCATACTCATTGTACACAAAGGTGCAAGTGCTAGCTAGTAATAAATTATACATTAGATTGTTGTTGAGAGTAAATGTGTGGACGAAAGGGAATAATTATTTAAAGTTGAAAGCTTGATTTTATTAATTTATTACATTCCTTTTAATATTTAATGTAGATGAATATTTCCAAAGTTGATTTATAAATGATGAAACTATAAATTTAATTATGTAAATGCAAGAAGGCAATAGATTTATTGAATATATTAATTTTTGAAACTCTTAATTCATTGAAGTGAAAAATATAGGGTTAGAATGTTGGGTATGTGTAGGATCATGGTCAACCAAACTATGCTCTTAAGTGGCAAATTTTTTTTAGAAATTTAGGGTTATGTCAACTTGACGTGCAATTTTCTATTTGTTATTAACTTTATATCAAAAATTTGAGAGAAAAGAATCTCTAGAAAATTGAATCTACTTTCTAAACTACTAGGACTTATGTCAAAAAAATAAAAATTGATTGGTCAAAATTTTGAATTTTAATGCAATATTACAAAAAATTTCAAAACAAAAATAAGAAGTAGACGTATGTCTGACCACCTTAATCAAAATCAAATTATAATATCTTTTTAATAATATTGTACATATAAGTATTAGACTCATGCCTAGATGTGACACATATTTTTGGGTATTTTTATTCTAAATAAACAATTAATAATTTATTTTTGACTTTAGTATTTTTGGAATAAACAACTCTCCTGTCTGACAAGATTAATGTTGGAATTTTCAAATATGGAAAGAATACTTATGAGAGGGTGGGGGGGTGAATCAGAAGTATTGTACAACCATTAAAACATTTTAACTGAAAGTAAATTGCATGCATGTAAATACATCAAGAAAATATGAAACTAAATCATGCATACACAACACATAACACAGGGATTTGGTAACCCAGAAACCCTCTAGGAATAAGAAGGTAAAACTAGGGTGGGGATGATACCCACAAAAATTACTACAGCAATATTGTTCAACCACTTCTGATGGTCTGCCTTGTTAAAGGCTTTACACTATGTCAATAGTGACCTGGTCAAAGGATTTCAAAACACTCAACATGAAGTGTCACCCTGTTAAAGGATTTATTCACTTTTTGATAAGGATCTATAGATAGTTGTTAAGCCAACCTATCTACATAGGATTTCCTTTCTAATACAATGGTAAGAGAGTATTAGATATTATAAACCTGATTGTTTGCAATCCTTGTTTGCTGAATGCAGGTACTTGTTCTGGCTCTTTCTCTGATTTTGATCCTCTGAGATTTGATTTCTGGTTTTCTTCTTTGCTTTTTTCTGATCAACTGATTATTGAATTGCTACACTTATTTTCTATGTCTCCTTTCACTGAATTCCATTATTTTTTTCCTTTAACACTACTCTACTTCTCTCATCTCTCTTTCAATGAAACTTTCGTCTTCCTTAAAAAGACTTTGAAGACTTAGGGTTTGATATGAATCTACGATCCACATTGATTCTTAATTTCTTGATCAATACTTGCCTTTTGCTGATTGGTTGCATGCCTTTCCAATTTTTCAATTGGTTGCATGCAAATTGCATAGAAAATGTAAAAGATTCGTTCTTATCTCTATATCTTTCGAGATTTATCTTATGTCAGCTACAAAAATGGTTTACATCATAGTCTGTGCAATCACAAACTCTTATGCTGATATCTTGAGTTACTTGGCTCCTGACGCATTACTAATACTCAGCACATGTTGTTTCCTAGATAGCTTGGCATCTTAACAAAATTGCATCACTCGGCACTTTAAGCTACTCGACACTTATTAACACTTGGCACCTTATGTTGCTCAGCACTTGTCATTACTCGGCACCTTATGTTACTTGGCACATGTTATTACTCGGCACCTTATATTACTCGACACTTGTTATTACTCAGCACCTCATGTTACTCGGCACTTGTTATTACTCGACATCTTATATTACTCGGCACTTGTTATTACTCAGCACTTGTTATTACTCGGCACCTTATATTACTCAGCACTTATTATTGCTCAGCACCCCATGTTACTTGGCATGTATAGTGAAAAATGGTTAAGTGTATTGACACTCAGCTGTCAAAATTATTCTTTAAACCAAAAATCTCCCCCTTTCACATGAGTGGCAAAAACACTTAACTAAGATCTTGGTATCTTTGTCATTATTGCATGTATCTTTTTATTTGCTACAAAAGTTTTAGGAGCAAATAAAAATATACCTTATGACTCCTTGTTAGTTGATCCTGTATGTACACTTATTGATTTTTGTCCTGTTTCTACATTCTGACTAATCAAGATTTGTTCAAAAATTTTCTATCTCCCCCTTTTATCATACTTATTATTTCATTCCTGTACTTAACGAACCCATACTTAATTTTTTATTACGACTCCCCCATACTTATTCTCCCCTATTTTGACACTTATGTCAAAGGTTCTAGAGGGAAATGTCATTCTTAGCCAAAAATGTACTATTTACTTCAAGGAGTACCTTTAGAGCTACATCTCAATTTTCTAGTGCAACATCCAATGACTTATGCTAGATGGAAGTCTCTGTTGCTAGGTGTACAAGTCCATCAGATGTAGAAAGATTGGGGTCTTTCTTGAGGACTATCTCTACATTTATCTGCTCCTTGTGAAGTAATTCCAAATGAGGACTAATTGAAGATTGAATTTGCATCAATTTAGCTTTTTTGGTTGCCTCCTCTGTTGCTAAGATAGCTAACTCTCTTTGTGTGTGAAGCGATTGGGCAAAATGCTTCTCACTCTGAGCTGGATTTGTGGGGAGTTGCATGCTAGAAATCTTCAGATTTTTCTCCAAGCTCAGTATCTTCTGGCTAGTGTCCTATGTGAATGTGGAAAAATCACACAACTTGTTGTACAAGGAAAAGATGTTTCCTAGTACAGTTTTAACTATTTCAATTTTCTTTGCCAGTTCCACTTGTGATAGTGCTATATCACCAGATATTTTATTATTTACCTTTCCTTGGAAATTTCTTTCTGACCATTCTAGCAATTTGGCATTTGTTTCTTGGTCTTCACTAGTCACCTGGTCAACTATATCAGATAGTTGCTCTGTAATTGGTCTTGACTCATCTGGAGACTGTAAGCAGAAAGCTTCTATAAATATGTCTTTGATTTCATTCAAGGTGAGCTTATGCTTGTGTTCTCTTCTTAGTGCTTCTTGTCTCCTTCTTCTATCCAATGCACTCTGAATTTCATTGATCTTCTCTTCAGTGAGAGTATTGGATTCATAATATGGAATCTTTATTTCTTCATCAAGTTCAAGAACTCCATAATGAAGTTTCCTAACTGCCTTTGATGAGCTCAAGCCTGGTGTCCTGATTTGTAATTGCAACCCATAAGTACTTGGTTGCTGAAGAGTCTATGTTGGAGTACTAGATTTTGGTAATGCAACCAATGTTTTTATTGTAGACTCCTCCTTCTTCTTTGTCTCATCTTTTTCTTTAGCTTGTGTATCCTTTTGATGATCACAAGGTGGGGTTGAACTTGCTGGTTGTTCAGATGTTTCTTTTATTTCCCATGCTGCTGTACTCGGCATTTGAAGTGTATAAGAGACTAAACTTGGTGGAGGTGGTGGTGGAAGAAATAGAATACTAGTAGTTTGTATGGTCTAAGGTGGCACTTGTGTTTTCACCTTGACTGTCTTTGTTTTAACTTCTAGATTCTATAATTCATCAACACTGACCAATGCAGGATTTGAACTTAATTTTGCTACTAGTGATGATTGGTAAAGGATTTCTAAATCCTCTATAGTTAATGGATTGATGTTTGGGTTTGAAGTGTCTTTAACATCCTTGATTTTTATAATCTCTGCAGGTGTGATGGTGGCATGAGTTGTATCTTTCTCTTCCTCTTTCTCCTTAGTATGTTCCTTTTCTTTCTTTTCTTCTTCAACCTTCTTCTCCACTTGTTCCTTCTCTTTTTATTTGATGCATGATTCCTCCTTTTCCTTTATCTTGGCACTTGCCTCTACCTTATATTCTTCATTATACACATCATCTATTTTCTTGTAAACTATTTTCCACAATCTTGTGGATTTTGTAACTACCTCTTCAATTTTGTTCTGTAGAATGCTGAATGCTCTATGCTTGGGAGTGAATCTATTGTTATGCCTCTCGACTACATTTGTTACTTGATCCTTAGTCAAATCAGGCAAAAATTTAGCTAATTTTGACTCCCTTATCTCCCTTTCCATTTGTAAATAAAAATTCCATTTATCCTCTACAATTTTGTACAATTCTTTAGGCATTGATTCATCTAATTCAAGAGGTGTGTGCTTATATTCAGCCATCATAGCATACATAGATTCCTCTCATTTATTTTGCTCTTCTTTGGTGAGCTTAGAAAAATTTAGGTTCTTTAAACCTTTCAAATCATCATTCCTAATTTTTGAACATAATTTATCAATAGCAGTCTGAGGTTTGTGTCTTACCACTTGAAATTGGTTGTTGTTCTTTGACTCTATCTTCTCCTCATCTATTTCAGGCTGGGTAACAAATTTAATTTTCTTCTTAGACTTGGCATCAGTATTCTTTGGATTTTTCTTCTTCTCTTTTGCCTCCTCTTGGTCTTTTTGTGCTGCAGCCCTTGTAGTCGGTCTCTTTTGTGCAAGAGCAGCTACTTTCTTTCCTTTGGGTTGAGGAGCAGGAGGAGTTGTGGCCTTTCTTTTTATGACCTTGGGTTAAACTTGTGCTTCCTCAGCTTCTTCTTTCTTAGTACTTTCCTCTTTGTCTTCTCTTAACCCTTGAGTCAGACCTTGTGGTTCATCTCCCTTATCTTCAATGTCTTCTTCTTCCTCTTATGTTGTTCCTTCACCTTCAACACCAAAATTTCTCTTGATTTGTCTCACCATCTTTTCTTTCTTCTTTACTGCTGAGGCAGTCTTCAAATCTGTTATCACCCTTGATTTAACAACATCATAAGTTCCAAAGGCTTTTGCATTCTTATCAACTTCTTCTGCAAGAAGGGTTGTTATTGCTATAGAAGCTTGATCAATTTCAAGTTCATAACCTAGTGGCCTAAGCCATCTTACTCTAGGTATGACTGCTTGTATATAGGTATAATCAATATCTACAAGAAAACAAATATCTTTTTCATATTTCTCAGTCAATGAGACTGGAATCCTCATTCTTTGTTTCATGGACTGTTTAAAGTCCTCAAAGTAACTAGTCATTTGGGCATCAAAATTTTCACCCATCTGTTCAATATATCAATTGATTTGTTCAACAATTGTTTTGTCTAGACTCCATCTTACCTTACCTACTGAAGGGAATTCTTTCATCAAATAGAAAAATATGCATACCAAAACTGATCTAAATTTGCACTGAGCTCCCTTTCATTTCCTTATAGCTCCCAAGTTTTCATTAATTTGCTGAAACATGAGCTCTGCTAGATCATAGGTATGATCCTTTTTAATTATCTTATATGCAACATCAACTGCTATACAAGGCACATTGTTCAATCTGCTTGATTGATAGAATTTGTGTGAAGTGACTCTCACAGCAAAATCTAGTAGAGGATCTGTGACTGTATCAATAGTCATTCCTCTATTATTCCATTTAGCACCTTTGTTTTTCTCTATTAATTCCCTTTTGTCACTTCACAGGGTCTTTGGCCGATCTAGGGTTGGAATACCAGTAACCCTATGAATAGTTTTCTTGGTGAATTTTACTGGCCCTGACTCTAACCAAAAGGCTCCATCATGGATTCTGCTCAAACCTATCCGTACCCATTCAATTTTGAAAAAAAAAAAAATTCTAGGGTTTTGGTTAATCCTTTTCTTTCTACTATTGAGAACTCATCTTTCAGTATCTTGTTCTCACATAGCTTGTCATATGCATTGTAAATCTCTAAATCTCCTATGGCTCCAATTTTGTAGTTATAACATCTATGAACATCTTGGACCATAACAACTTTATCAGGAATAACTGATAATGCACCTGTGGGATCATTCTTGTATGCTACTTCTGGAATGGGTTTGAATTTAGGTTGTTTTACTTCATTACTGACTAGTTGTATTTCATGACTCTCTTTACCCTTAGTGGTTCCTGACCCAGATTCCATTGTTTGCCAAACTAGGGTTTACAATTTAAACAAGTTTATAAACTCTACATAGCTTGGCACTTAAGTAAAATACCTCAAATCGATGAAACTTGTGCTGAATCGATGTTGAAGTCTTCACAAATGTCTTCTGAGCTAACCTTGATCTTCTCCTCTCTTCTTGGCTTTTCTTTGCATTTGAATGGTGGGAAATGATCAAAAATTGAATTATGTACCCTTCAAAATAGAGTAATTAATGCTTACTGCACTGACAACTATCTACTCGGCACTTGAAAGATTTTGACATAACTTGGCACTTATTGTATTTTCACTTTGCTTAGCTCCCATTAGTATTTCACAGCTCGGCATCATCTATCAACTCGGTCACTCTCAGCAACTCGGCATTTGAAGACAATTTTGACAAATTTTGCAAGACTCTCAATTTTGACTTGGCATCTCTACTTATGTTGATTTCTTCTTTGCAGTTATTCAATATTTTGGGATTGATGTTTGATGTACCTTAGTTAATCAATCCCACACACCTATGCTTGCTTAATTTGATGAAGTGTGATCACTTGACTTATTAGGTGAAGTGATCCCTACACTTGATGTGCTACTTTCATCTTTCTTCTTCCATGTCTTATTCATTTCACTTTTGATGTGTTCAACATTTTTCTTTACCTTTCTATTGCTGAACTCAGAACTTGATGCCTTTGACCTTGTTGGGCAATTTCTGCTAACATGACCAGTTTTTAAGCAACTGAAACATGTAGTTTGACTCAACCATCTTTTATAGTTTCCCTTGAAATGGGTTCTTATGCAATTCTGGGGTGTATGTCCATATTCTTGACAATAGTGACAATTGTACTTGGTGTTGTAATCCCAAAATTCATGGTTTGATGTCCTTGCTAGTTGATTTGATGTCCACATAGGCTTTGATTTGCATTCAAAAGCTCTATGTCCATATTTCTTGCAATTATGATAGTGACCCTCAAATCTTGATGTCTTAATAGCCTTGATTCTGCATTCATATGCTTGATGACCTTGCTTCTTGCACTTTGACAATGGTTCATACTTTTAGGTTTATCATGCTGATGGGCATTCTTGCTTCTACATACATTAGATGTATGACCTTTCTTTCCACAAAAATGACATGTAGGTTTAACATTTTTACCTTTGTCGCTTCTTTGTTCTACACTCTTTGATGATTCTCCAACTTCAGTGCTGTTGTATCTAAGTCCTGATGTATCATGGGTTGATCTTGAGGATTTCAGTAATTGCTCAAAATACTTGATGGCTTCATTGGGTTTATTGAAATCTTTTGAAATTTCCCTCTCTCTTCTTAGGTCATTCTGCAATTGTTCATTCTACATCTTTAGTGTAGAGATCTCAATGTCTTTCACATTAAGTTCATGATGAAGGTTCATCAT
This sequence comes from Cupressus sempervirens, assembly GCA_028749045.1. Classification (NCBI taxonomy): domain Eukaryota; kingdom Viridiplantae; phylum Streptophyta; class Pinopsida; order Cupressales; family Cupressaceae; genus Cupressus; species Cupressus sempervirens. Next base: position 149,475,494 of record CM053786.1, read on the forward strand.
TTAGGCAAGTGTATCCATCTTCATGTTTGAGATCCTTGTCAATTTAGTACATTTTTCCTCAAGCCCATTTGCAAGATTCTTTTTGTCATTTTCCATCATGACTTTATCTTCAACTGCTCTTTTCTTTTGTTCAGTGATTTCACATAACATTATAGCCTGTGATTCATGTTCCATTCTAAGAGATCTTTAGTATCTCCATTGGAAAATATATTTGTGGTATCAATCTCATTGTAGTTTATCTCATTTTTGGCTATGGCTAGATCCTTCCTCTTTTTTAATGAGTTTCTCAACTTGTTTCTAAATTCCTCGAAGCTATGCAGAGCAAGTTGCACATCTATCACCTGATTTTCAATGATCTTTCCAAGTTTGAAAGCTTCCATCTTTAGATCTTTTCCTCCAAGATGTTAGAGTTTTTTTTGTGAGAACCTAACTAGGCTCTGATACCAATTTTTGGAATATTCAAATATGGAAAGAATACTTATTAGAGGGGGGGTGAATATGAAGTATTGTACTTTAACCACTAAAACCTTTTAACTGAAAGTAAATTGCATGCATGTAAATACATCAAGAAAATATGAAACTAAAACATGCATACACAACACATAACACTGGGATTTGGTAACCGAGAAACCCTCTAGGAATAAGAAGGTAAAACTAGGGTGGGGATGATACCCACAAAAATTACTCTAGCAATATTGTTCAACCACTTCTGATGGTCTGCCCTGTTAAAGGCTTTACACTGTGTCAATAGTGACCTGGTTAAAGGATTTCAAAACACTCAACATGAAGTGTCACCCTGTTAAAGGATTTATTCACCTTTTGATAAGGATCTATAGATAACTGTTAAGCCAACCTATCTACATAGGATTTCCTTTCTAATACAATGGTAAGAGAGTATTAGATATTATAAACCTAATTTTTTGCAATCATTGTTTGCTGAATGTAGGTACTTGTTCTGGCTCTTTCTTTGATTTTGATCCTCTAAGATCTAATTTCTAGTTTTCTTCTTTGCTTTGTTCTGATCAACTGATTATTGAATTGCTACTCTTATTTTCTATGTCTCCTTTCACTGAATTCGATTATGTTTTTCCTTTAACACTACTCTACTTCTCTCATCTCTCTTTCAATGAAACTTTCATCTTTCTTAAAAATACTTCGAAGACTTAGGGTTTGATATGAATCTATGATCCACATTGATTCTTAATTTCTCGCTCAATACTTGCCTTTTGTTGACTGGTTGCATGCCTTTCCAATTTTCCAATTGGCTGCATGCAGATTGCATAGAAAATGTAAAAGATTCGTTCTTATCTCTATATCTTTCAAGATTTATCTTATGTCAGCTACAAAAATGGTTTACATCATAATTTGTGCAATCGCAAACTCTTATGCTGATATCCTGAGTTACTCAGCTCCTGAAGCATTACTGATACTCGGCACATGCTATTTCTTGGATAGCTTAGCACCTTAATAAAACTGCATCACTCGACACTTTATCCTACTCGACACTTATTAACACTTGGCACCTTATGTTGCTCAGCACTTGTCATTACTCGGCACCTTATGTTACTCGAAACTTCTTATTACTCGGCACCTTATATTACTAGACACTTGTTATTACTCGGCACCTCATGTTACTCAGCACTTGTTATTACTCAACACCTCATGTTTCTTGGCACTTGTTATTACTCGGCACCTTATATTACTCAACATTTGTTATTACTCGGCACCTCATGTTACTCAGCACATATAGTGAAAAATGGTTAAGTGTATTGACACTCAGCTGTCAAAATTATTCTTTAAACCAACACTTAACTAATTCAAAACTCTATAAAGTTCAATTTTTCATTTTTTTTCTTATAGTAGATGAAAACTAGAATGCGATGCATCTTTTGGATTTAACAAATGTGGTACCATTTGAAAGTTATATTTATTTTTCAAGTAGTGTGTTAGTCAACACTTTATACATAAATCCATTAGAAAATAAGTAATAAATACTTACTAAACTCATAATTTGACAAACCTTACATTTATGAAAAGATAATAACATTCTTAAGAAACCCTTTTCATTTCATCAAATTTTGGTGAAAAAAAGTCATCAACTACATGTTTGAAGTAAAAATCACATAAAAATAGGCCAAAAGCACATTTTTAGGATGTTTTTAAAGTTGACCATATAGGTTTGGTATCAAAAGATATATTAGACCTTATGAAGATATTAATTATTTTCATTTAGTATCAGGGTGGGTGGGGAAAAAGTTGGAATAGATTTTGAAATATTTTGAGATATTTTAGAACTACAAATTTTTTAGATTGCCACTTTTTGGCACACCATGATCCTGCACATATCCTATTTAATTATGAGAGTGAAATTTTTGTTGTAAAAGATAGTTTTGTTGGAATAAAATACCAACCATTTAAAGACTAATTGTTTAGAAAGTTTAAATTTGTTTCATATTATGTTTTTGTTGGATAAGGTGGTAAGAGAGTTACACTACCAAAATTGTAACATCAAACAAGAAATTCCACTTATGCAACATCAATATTTAAAAATGAGTCACAAACTAAGAACAATAAATGGTCAAATGGAACAATACATCAGTTATAGTTAACGTTGTTGGCATCTGACTCATCCATCATAGAGTTTAATAGTTTATTCATTTTTCCTATTGTCTTTCATTGCTAGTTTATAGCTCAATTCCTATTAGAACATTATTGATATCATTAAACTCATTTGAATGTTTTTCTAATGTATAGATGACACCATGCATTAAGTATTGAGCATGCACCCTTCTCTTCTCTTAGTAATTCATGTAGAAAGCCACAAGAATATGTTATATATGACTGAAATAAACAAAGAAAATTTTGAAGGATGGTGCTATTCTACTGCATGGTGTTCCAAACATATCCTCTACCAATGAATTTTATAAAACAAGGAGGAGACATAATGATTACTACATCCTCACATCTAATGAACATGCACATGATTTTATATATATTAGTTTTTGTTTTGACCCAAACCATGAGGTGTTAGTCATTAAGTTAGTGTAATATGGGGCTGACAAACCTATTTTGTAACATTGACAATGAGAGTGAATAGTAAGAAAGCATAACTCTAGAAACTAAAAGATATGTGTGCTTCAAGATCTACAACTTTCATAATGAGAATTAGGAAACATCTTGGAAAAAAAAAATAGTTCATAAAATTACTAGTTGTTGGATCATTACAAAATTGTAGTAGAATTATTTCCACCTCCACTAGGCATGGAATAGCTCTATCTTCTCAAGAGATTAAGAAACTAAAAATCAAGGGGATCAATTTTGAGAAATAGTTTGAAGATAATACAACCAAAAAAATGGAAATAATAAATAGGAGAAATTGAAGATAGCCATTGATGGAATACTTGACATAAAGCTTCACTTTATTTATTATAGTGCTAGTGGGATTTACTTGTAGCACTGTGTACTAGATCTACTCAAGAATCTCAAGTAATGTTATAGCTTCATTAAAAGAAAGTGAATTGAATAAAATATTAGAATTTTGATTAGAAGGACTAGGAGGATATTATTATATGGAAAGTAGAGCATACCCATAGTGTGATCAACGATTTGGCTCTTTCAATGGAGATGGAGGGGAAAGCAAGCTTTTATAATGGCCTCCAATGGAATTAATTTAGGAATTGTGAGCCCAAGCCCCTCCATAATGTCAATTTGAGTGCCCTCTATTAGATTTATATAGCTTAAATAGTTGTTCATCCTCATGTCATTAATTGGAAAATAATTTTGAGAGTTATGAAAAATTATTATTTGTTAATTAATTGACTCCTTCTAGAAGCCGCTAGAAACCTACTAGTTAGGTTGTTTTAATCGAGAAGCAACTAGAAACTTCTTGGTTGAGTTGTCTTGATCAAGAAGCAACTATAAATCTCTTGGTTAAGTAGTATAAAAGGGGTTCAAGGGAGGCATTTGGACAATAGAATAGAACTAAGAACAACAAGGAGTTGTGGAAGCATTTGTAGTGACAGAAAAAAATCTTATAGTGTTAGCAAGGGTGAAATGATAGCATTGGGAATATCAATAGGAGAAATTAGGAGGTTGTCTAAATTTTTCTAGTGAGAAGGAAGGAATTTTGTATCTCTTAATTTGCTGAAGTTAATATATTTTTCTTTTGTAGAACTAGTTTTCCCTTAGGGGTTTTTCTTGGGACGATTTGTCCAAAAGTATTGTGTTCTTTGTGTTATGAATTTCTATCCATATTTTATTGGTGAAGTTGTAATTGTGTTATTTTTTGATACTAGCCATGATTATTTTTCTTTGATAGTTTAATAATTGTTTACAATATAAGATTAATAATTAGTGACTATAACAATGTTAAATTTTCACATGGTATCAGAGCAATGTTGAGGGTAGAAGAGTTTTTCCCTAGAAAAGAAATTGTTCTATCTTTAGATTTATTATTGCTTTAACCCCTTAAGATGGCTTTAGCTGGTTTGAGAGATTAGGATAAATTGGATGGTGCCTCAAATTTTGGTGTCTGGAAGGCCATAATTTCTTTATTGTTGGAAGAGAATGGTATCAAAGATTATGCTACCACTAGTATAGATGTTCCTATAGATGTTATACGACTTGCAACGTATAAGAAGGAAAATGCCAATGCAATTAGGATTATCCTTGATGGTATCAAGGATCATATTTTTCCACATATCATGGAGCTAGATACAATGAAGAAGATATGGGATGTCATTTTGAATCTATATCAGAATGCTACCACCAAAAAGAAGATGATTCTTAGAGATAAGCTAAAGAATACCCGAATGAACCAAGGAGAAGATGTTACAAGTTACCTTTCTAGGCTTAGACTTGTCAACGACAAGTTAGCAATTGTTGGAGATAGTCCTAATGGTGATGAGCTAGTGAGAATAGCTCTAAATGGGTTTTCTAAATAATGGAGTGTCTTTGTTCAAGTTGTTAGTGGATGGCATACCTTACCAAGTTGGGTTCAACTATGGAATGATTTCACTCAAGAGTATTTTAGACTAAGTCTTTTCAATGGGGCCAACAAGAGTCAAAAAAGTGATGTAGAATAGGAAAATGATAAGATAAATAGGCTTTGAAGGGACTCTGAAACCCTTTACAAATCAAGAGTTTTAAAAGAAGCCCAAACCAAAAAAACTATAGTCCTAAGGAAGAACGGGTCACAAAACAAAAGTGACCAGAGTGGCATCACAAATAAAATAGTACACATCAGCCACACAACCAAGTTTTGAAGGGTGCCTGAAACCCTATAAGAGTCAACAAAGGAGAAACAAGTCACCAAACAAAAGGTGACCATTGTGGAAAAACAAAAACAAGATAATAATAGCCACAACAATAGGTTTTTATCGAGCTCCTAAAACCCCAAAATGAAACACACTACCAAGAGCAAAATGCCAAAAGAGCCAAGGATCAATTGGCCAAAAGCTTGGTGAGTCAAACTTTCCCTTTTGAGCCATTCAAGTTAGACCTCAGTGCAATGTCAAAAGAGCGAATGGGAGGCTTTCCCTTTTTTCCTTTTACTGTAGTCCAGCCATCCTCCTGCAAACCAATAGCCTTTTGACACCAAAAATCAGCACCATCACAGCCAAAACCTAAAACCCCAAAGGCCAGGGAAAAGGATGAAGAAGCAGAAGTGACAGTAGAAACTTGAGACAGAACATTGGCACCCAGCAAAGGTATCACAGGAGGAACTACCTTGGAAACACTAGAAGAAAGAACAACAACCACAACTGCGAGAGCCAAAAGTGGATCCATCGACAAGAATTCATAAGAGGGTAGATCAACAGAGATAGGAGCAGAGTCCAATCTAGAAATTGGGTCTAGAGACGGACCTACTGTCACCATTGAAGGAGCTAGAGGAGGGGACAGAAGTGAAAAAAAAGTAGAATCCACCCCAGAAATAGGGATAGTAGTAGGAAAACCAAGAGTAGAAATAGAAGCCAGAGACTAGCTAGCAGTCACCATGAAATGGGAAGAAGGAGGAACCATCTTCAAGATACTAGGAGAAGAAGGAATCTGAGAAGAGTTCACAGAAGCCTTCACATACATGTAGTGGTCATCTGAGACCCCCTTCCACCAAGAAGAGGACAATTTCTATCTAGATTTACTTGAAGCGCACCTGGAAGCCAAGTGACCAGTTAAGTGGAAATTCCTGTAGTGAAAGGGGATACCCCCATAGTCTAGAAGAATATTCCAAGAACCAAGAGGAGAATCCACCAAAATCATATTCGAGAGTCCCTTAGAAATGTTGATCTCAACAAGAATGCAAGCAAAAGTTGATCAATACAAGCTATCAGTATTTGAATCAGATTTCATAAAGTCTCCAAGCACATTCCCCACGTCCACCCAAAAAGGTTCTAGCCAAAGAGGAAGGGGAAGGTTCAACAACCTTACCCAAATAGGGGTCTTAATAGAAGTTTCAGTTGAAGGGTTGAAATCCTTGTGCCAAATTTTTGCCATCAAGGGAAACTTCCCATCCCAAGAGAAATTAATGCTGAGAATGGCACTTCTGTCATCTGTAGAATCAAATTTCACAACAAAAAAACCCCTTGCCATAGGGTAAATCTAGGCACTCTTCCAAATGAATGGTTCCCAAACACGGGATATCCAGCATGCAAATTCAAAATAGAGGGCCAAAGACCCTTAAAGTGAAAGATAGTAGTAGCAGCCAAGAAATCATTCAAATTAATGGAAATCTTATCAACTAAAGAAGATTTTAGAAGAAGCTTTTTTTGGTTACATACCACAACCGACATAGTAGCATGAAACCTTGAATCACGAAACCCAGGCTGCACTGATCAACCACCAATACCAGACTCAAATGCAGCCACATTAGCATAGGAAATGGCTAAAGCACCCACAACTCTAGGTGCAACCCTTGCCTGATCAATAGAAGTGATCACCGCAAAGCCAGACACAGGAGAAGAAGCCAAAGTAGCCATAAAAAACTCAATGCAGGAGACAGAATAGGATAGACTAGGTGAAAAAGCGAGACGAGAAGCCAAATCCAGATCCAGGAACAGAACTCTGTCCTAACTTGATCCCAGGTATAGAAACTAAGTCTAAAGCTAAATCTAGGCAAAGGAGCAAGGCACAGTAGACAAAATGAAGCTAGGGGCCAAAGCTGAAGCCAAAACCTGTTGCAGGGGGCCAAGCGGGAAGAAAAAGAAAAAGAAAACTTAAAACAAGCAAAAAGCCAAGCACTGAAACTAGAACAAAGCCAAGGTAGAAGTTGAAGTCAAAGCCAGGTGCAGGAGATTGGTTGAAGCTAGGAGTTGAAGCCGAAGCTAGGCATAGGGAGCCAAGCGAGAAGGAAAATTCAAAAAAATATAGATATTTAAAATTTTATCAACCCTTGGTTGTAAGCACTATAGGCAAGAAGCCCCACTATTTCACCAAGGGTCAATGGAAAAACATTCTCAATTAAGATCCATAGTAGAGTTAAAATTTTATTAACCCTTGGTTGTAAGCACTACAGGCAAGAGGCCCCACTATTTCACCAAGGGTCAATGGAAAAACATTCTCAATTAAGATCCACACTAGAGAATGGCCCTGTGGGGACTTGAACCTTAGTTGTAGGCTCTACAGGCAAGAAGCCCCACCATTTCACCAAAGGGAAAAGCCCTTAAAAATTTTATTAACTCTCAATTGAAAGCACTACAAGCAAGAAGGCCCACTATTTCACCAAGGGTCAATGGAAAAACATTCTCAATTAAGATCCACACTAGAGAATGGCCCTGTGGGGACTTGAACCTTGGTTGTAGGCTCTATAGGCAAGAAGCCCCACCATTTCACCAAAGGGACAAGCCCTTAAATTTTATTGACTCTTGGTTGTAAGCACTATAGGCAAGAAGCCTCACTATTTTACCAAGGGTCAATGGAAAAATATTCTCAATTAAGTTCCATAGTAGAGAATGGCCCTGTGGGGACTTGAAACTTGGTTTTAGGCTCTACAGGAAAGAAGCCCCACTATTTCACCAAAGGGAAAAGTCCTAAAATTTTATTAACCCTTTGTTTTAAGCACTATAGGAAAGGAGCCCCACTATTTCACCAAGGGTCAATGGAAAAACATTCTCAATTAAGATCCACAGTAGAGAATGGCCCTATGGGGACTTGAAACTTGGTTGTATGCTCTACAGGAAAGAAGCCCCACCATTTAACCAAAGGGACAAGCCCTACAAATTTTATTAACCCTTGGTTGTAAGCACTACAAGCAAGAAGCCCCACTATTTCACCAAGGGTCAATGGAAAAACATTCTCAATTAAGATCCACAATAGAGAATGGCCCTGTGGGGACTTGAACTTTGGTTGTAGGCTCTACAAGCAAGAAGCCCCACAATTTCACCAAAGGGACAAGCCTAGAATGAAAATGTTGACTTGGTAGGGAAAGGGAAATAAAAGAGGGGATCTAGCTCACAAATTAAGTAGAAGAAGGATGTTTCTAAGGTCAAGCACTTTGGATATCACAAGTATCATCACTATGTCAGTGATTTCCCATAAAGGAAGAAGGAAATGAATTAGGTAGTAGCTTCAACAAGTGTAGAAGAACTCTCCAAAATATTGAAAGATGAGTTTGTAGTTATAGCTTCTATGATGATCTCAACCTCACAAACTATCTAGTATATAGATTGTTGGGCATCATTTCATATCACTTGAGTTAGAGAGTACTTCTCTAGTAATAAGGAGGAGAACATCAATATCCAGATTTCTATGTGAAACTTGTCCAAATATAACTTAGTTGGGAAAGGAACTATTTAGTTTCAAAGGGAGAATGGAAAGATAATTCTAGTTCATGATGTGTTTCATGTGCTAGGTTTAGGTATGAATTTGATTTACATATCTATTCTTTAGGATAGGTGGTATAATGTACTCTTTAGAGGGAAACATGTTGATTAAGCAAAAGGATTGGAAATAAACCATAGCTATTGGAGTTAGGAGTGGTTTCCTTCACATGTTGCAGTTTGATACTGCTAAGGCACTCATGAGCATCACTAATCTTAGAGATCTTTGAGAGCTATGGCATATGAAAATGGGTCATATTCATCATGGAGCACTCAAATTGCTTCCTGAGAAAGTGATTCCAGAGATGAGCACAAAGTATGATGATGTATGTAAAGGATGTGTGTTGGAGAATTTTGTGAAAGCATCTTTTCCAATGAATGACACTAGATTTGAAGGTGTTCTTGGTCTAGTACATTTATATCTATGTGGATCAGTGTCAACAAAGTCTATCAAAGGATATGAGTAATATATTACTTTTGTTGATGGTCTCTCTAAGAAGACCTGGATATGCTTCTTGAAGACCAAGGATGAGGTTTTTAGTCAATTCCAAGAGTTCAAGGCTCTAGTGGAGAACTAATTGGGAAAGAAGATAAAGGTTCTTTGTCCAAACAATGGAGGAGAGTACCAAGAAAATAACATCTAGGAGTTATGTACTAGAGAAGGACTCAAGAGACAATGGACTATTCCTTACAATCCATAGAAAAGTGGAGTTGTAGAGAGGAAGAACCATTCTATATTGGAAGTGGAAAGAGCTCTGCTACATGACTAGGATACATTCCTCTACTTATGGGAAAAATAATGTATTACAACAATCCACATTTAGAATAGAGTTCCACACAAGGTACTAGGAAAGATGACACCAAAGGAAGCCTTCATGGGAAAGAAGCTTGATGTTGGCCATTTTGGAATATTTGGGAGTTTGGCATATTGTCATATTCTAGGTGATACACATACCAAGTTAGATCAAATTGCAAAGAGGGGGTAGTTTGTTGGGTGGAGTGAAACCTTGAAGACATATAGGCTATTTATCCCTGAAACTAGAAGAATTATCAGCATATGTGATGTAAACTTCATTTATTATAAGGCATTTAGAAGGTCTAGAGATTTTCTAGCATATGATTAGAGTGAGTACCTAGCAGAAGCTCCAAGGCCTAGTCAAGGGCAGCAAGGCACAAGAACAGTTACCAATACAAGTATAGGCTTAGGTGGTGAAGTTTCACAGAGCATGGAGCAACAACTGCAATAGGAAATGCATCTAGAAGACTTAGAGGATGATGTTTTGTATGCTACATGTTGGAAATAATCAAGACTAGCTAGTTTACTAAGAGGGGATGGGTGAATTAGTAACCTCAATTTTTTTTGACAAATTTAACAATTAATAACATGATCCATATATCATTAATAGATCTAATCTACTACATGCATGAGAAACTAAAAGCATAAAACACTTTGAACACAATATTTTCTGAACTAAAAACCCTCCAAATAGAAAGTAAAACTAGGGTGGGGATGATACCCACAAAACCTCAATACTATAGTATAAAGTTGGCCTATTAAGGCTTACAATGATCACTTCTAATGATCTACCCTATTAGGAGCAATTAGGACTACTAGGTCCACCTTGTTAGAGGTTTTACAAACATACAATGAAGTATGCACTAGGTAAATAGATTTAAAGAAAAGATTGTTAAGTCTAACTTGTTAAAGGATTTGAAGCTAATTCACCTGTTAGTATGAAATAATAGATCTGACTTACAACTCAATTGCTGATTAAGATCCTTGAAGTATTGATCACCTCTCTATGATAGATGTAAGTTGGCTACTCTTGATTTGACCTTGCTATACACTTTTCTCTACTACTGATTTACATTTGCATGGTTATCATTACATTTGCATTCTCTTGAATCTCTTATATAGGGCATCCACTACATTACTTGGTATCATCATGCATTCAATAGAAGTAGAGGCTTGGTCCAGACTAATCACTTCAACATAGTTTTGAACTTGTATACACTGGAGACTCGGTAGATGCTATGTCACTTGGTAGAAATTGAATTCCATGTTTACCATGTCTGCATTCAGAAAACACTACTCATCCCATCACTTAGTTAACACTTGCTTCACATTATAAGAACTGATGACTCAGTAGACACTGCGAAGCTTGATAAGAACTGAACTACTCAATTTGAATTGCTAGACTTCACACTACTTGAATTCACTTGGTAAGCATTAGAATGCTCGGTATGAACTGTGAAACTTGGTAACCACTGAGTTGCTCAGCAAACACTAAATACTGAACAAAGAGCTTGGTAACCATAAAAAATCTAAATAAGTGTTGTCACTAATAAAAAACTTGATTTAATGCCAACAATATCTCCCTTTGGCATTAGTGACAAAAACACTTATTAGCCAAAACTTATGAACAATGTCGTGCTAATTTTGATTTTTGATTTTTCAAAATTTGTCTTTGTAACTTTGTTGAATATACATTTGCATAGATCTCCCCCATACAATGTACATATCATATCAAGCATAGTATCATACTAAGTGTATATAAAAATATGTCTCCATCTTATATACATGTCTCTCTCCCCCTTTTTGACAATAATGCCAAAAGTTTATACAAAATATACTTATATAGAAACACCAAAATATGAGAGAAACTCAAAATGTACCTTGAGAATAAGAGTTAAGGCATTGTCCTAGTTTTCTTAGTTCTTCTTTTAGGGAACCATTCTTTTCTAGAAGTTCTTTGATTGCATCATTTTCTTCATCTAAACTACTTGAGGGGAAAACATCTTTAGTCTTTTCTTCAACATAGTGGTGGTCATTCATCTATTTTGCAAGTTCCTTCCTTCTTTTTAGGGATTGGGATAGATGCTCTTTTTCTTCCTTGAGTTCAGCTATGGCCATCTCTAGATCTATCTTTTCATTGTCAATACCTTTGTCAAGTCTAAATATCTTTATTTTCCTCGATCTTTGCTCAAGCTATCAAACTTTATCCTGAGAACCAAAAGCTCTAATACCAATTTTTGGAAATAATTATGACTAGCTAGGTTATTGAAAGGGGAGGGGTGAATTAGTAACCTCAAAAACTTTTGACAAATTTAACACTTAATAACATGATCCAAATATCATTAATAGAACTAATCTACTACATGCATGAGAAATTGAAAGCACAAAACACTTTGAACACAATATTTGGTGACCCAAAAACCTTCCAAGTAGAAAGTAAAACTAGGGTGGGGATGATACCCACAAAATTTCAATACTATAGTATAAAGTTTTCCTATTAAGCCTTACAATGATCACTTCTAATGATCTATCCTATTAGGAGCAATTAGGACTACTAGGTCCACCTTGTTAGAGGTTTTACAAACATACAATTAAATATGCACTTGGTAAAGAGATTTAAAGAAAGGACTATTAAGTCTACCCTATTAAAGGATTTGAAGTTAATTCACTTGTTAGGATGAAATAGTAGATCTAACTTACAATGGAATTGTTGATTAAGATCCTTGAAATACTAATCACCTCTTTGTGATAGATGTAACTTGACTACTCCTGATTTGACCTTGCTATACACTTTTCTTTGTTGTTGATTTACATTCAAATTGTTATCATTACATTTGCATTCTCTTGCATCTCTTACTATTGCACTTGGGTATGATACAATATATTACATATATACCAACCCAATTCTCATAATTACAAGGTTGACCAATACATAAAATAACACCAATATTACTGAGTTGGCCCAAATGTAGAAACTCAGGTTCTAAAAGTTGACTTGGTGACTTTTTGATAGACAAAATCCATTGCATTACTTAGCATAGCCATGCATTTGGTAGAAATAGAGGCTCGGTCCATACTAATCACTTAAACATAGTTTTGAACTTGGTATACAATGGATACTCAATAGCTATTGTGTCACTTAGTAGAAACTAAATTCCATGTTTACCATGCCTACATTTAGTAAACACTACTCATCCCATCACTTGGTTAACACTTGTTTCACATCATAAGAACTGATGACTCAGTAGACACTATGAAGCTTGGTAACCACTAAACTGCTCAGTAAGAACTGAACTACTCAGTCTTAACTGGTGGACTTTGCACTACTTGAATTCACTTGGTAAGCACTAGAATTCTTAGTATGAACTGTGAAAATTGGTAACCATTGAATTTCTTGGAAAACATTAAAGAATGAACAAAGAGCTCGATAACCATAAAAAATATGAATAAGTGTTTTCACTAATAACAAAAATGATGTAATGCCAACACTATAGTTGGTAGTAGGAACCACAAGGTTCAAGGGAGGGAAAGGGATACTCAAGAGTTTGTGTGAGCTTCTAGGAAGAGTGATAGATAGAAAAGACAACCAACTAAGTTAAATGACTCTGTGGCATAAGTTAGTTAATTGGTAGACAGTGAACCTTCTAGCTATTAAGAGGCTATAGGGCATTAGGTATGGCGGGATGCTATAGTTGAGGACTATTCCTCAATAATATAGAATGATGTGTGGTAGGTAGTTCCTAGACCAATAGAGAGAGTAGTAGTTGGTTCACACTGGATCTATAAGATAAAGGAAGGTGTAGATAGTAGCATCGAGAAATACAAGGCAATGTTCATGGCTAACAAGTTCTCTTAGAAGGAGGGAATAGACTACTAGGAGACATCTATTCCAATGGACAAGTATACTTCTATATGAGCTATTATCTTGTTTACAACACAGATTGGTTGGAAAATCCATCAAATGGATGTTAAGACAACATTCCTTCATAGTGAGTTAAAGGAGGAGGTATACATAGAGCAACCAAAAGGCTTTTTAGCACACAACAAAGAGAGCCATGTATGTAGATAGAAGAAAGCATCGTACAGACTCAAGCAAGCTCCTAAAGCATGGTATGAGTGCATTGACAAGTACTTGTAGGAAATTTTCTTTGTGAAGAGTGAAGCAAATGCTAACCTCTACTACTTGGTAGTTGTTGGTGAGATTCTCATTCTTATTCTTTATGTGGATGAATTGTTTCTTATAGGTTCTCTAAGGCTCATAAAAGACTACAAGCGAGACCTTGTAGAAGAGTTTGAGATAAAGGACTTAGGACTCATGCACTACTTTCTAGGCATGGAGGTGTGGCAAACAGATGGTGATATTTTCCTTGGTCAAGGGAAATATTGCATTGAAATATTGAAGAGATTCAAGATGGAGGATTGCAAAGCCATGTCTAGACCCATGATCATGAATTGGAGGAAGGTAGATACATCTAAATAGAAGGATGTAGATCCTAATTTATATAGACATGTGATTGGTTTGCTTATGTATTTGGTCAACACTAGGCCATATATAGCTTTTGCAGTAAACTTTATTAGTCAGTTCATGGTTGAACCAAAGAGAATACATTGGATAGTTTTCAAGCATGTATTGTGTTACTTGCATGCTATAGTTGAGTATTGGATCAAATATGTTCAAGGTGAAGGTATCAGGTTGATGGGCTATATTGATGTAGATTGGGCAAGACTTGTACAATGGACAAAAGGAGCACTTTAGGGTGTTGTTTTAGTTGTATATTGGTTTAGTAGGAAGCAAAAATCTATGGTTCCAAGTTCAGAAGAAGCATAATACATAGTAGCTAACAAGGCAACATGTGAAGCTATATGGCTTTGGAAGTTGTTACTAACCTTCTTTGGTTACAAGGTTGAGACTACTATGATACACTATGACAATTAGAGTTGCATCAAGTTGTTTAAGAATCCAATGTTTCATGATAGGTCTAAACATATAGATATTAGATATCACTTCATTAGAGAATGTGTTTCCTTTGCAAGGAAATTCAATTGCTTAGGAGGAAGCTCTCAGAAAGTGTATTTCTATTACTCCAAACTAGCTAGCAGCTAAGCACCATGCTTTTTATGAGCAACTTCCTTCCCTCTAAGACCTTAAAGAGGCATTCTACTCCATGGTGGATGAAAAGTCTCTTGGGTGTGATGGGTTTCCTTGTGAATTCTACAAACACCTATGGGAGCATATAGGTCCTAATCTACACAAAGTTCATCTTGAAGCCTATCACTCTAAAAGCTAAGGAGCCATTATAAACAAAGGAAATATCAAATTCATACCTAAAGCCAGTGATCTAGAGGACATATGCAATTGGAGGCCCATTACCCTTCTGAATGTGTCTTATAAGATTATTGCAAAGGCAATCTCTCTCAAAATAAGGCACACATTGCCCTTAGTTGTGCAACTAGAGAAAAATGGATTCATCAAGTCTAGATGTATTCTTCAAAACATCATTGCTATCTAGGAGGGAATGGAATGGGCTCACAAGTCCAATCAGAAGGCTATCTTTTTAAAGATAGATTTTGCTAAAGCCTATGATTGCATTGAATGGCCCTTCATCTCGGCTATGCTCCAAGATCTAGGTTTTGGCCCTAATTTCCTTTGGTCCATGGAGATGCTCTTTGGAGATGCTAATGCTTGCATTACCATCAACAATTCATAATTAGAGGCTTTTGGACTTTTCCACTCCATCAGACAAGGTTGTTTGCTAGCTCATGTGCTCTATGTCCTTGCTATGAAAGGTTTTGGATATTTACTTGTGCATTATGTGTCCTCAAGACTGGTTTGTGGCATTTCCTTGCCTGAATCATCCTCCCAACTAGTCAATGGACACTTTGCTGATGATTCTTTTCTCACTCTTTTAGAGGATGAAGAAAACATCAATAATGCATTAAGTTGCCTGAACACCTTTTGTCAAGCCTCTAGTTCTACCATTCAATGGTATAAAATGCTCTGCTTCCACTAGTCATTTTTACCAACTCCACCTTGGCTTAGCTAGTTTGAGTGAAAATTGGTTGCTCATGGGGAAATCTTCCACTTTCTTAGCATTCGTCTTGCATTCCATGTTTTGCCTGTGAAGCTTTGGAATGTTGTGCTAGCCAAGATTAGCTCAAAGCTTGACTACTAGATCATAAAGCCACTCTCCCTCATGGGAAAATTCTAGATTTTTTCTAATATTTTTGTAGCCAGTCATGTGTATTACTCCTCTTGTTGGGCTCCATCCAAAGCTTCTTACATGAAGCTAGAAAGATTTCTCAAGGATTTTCTCTGGGCCTCTGGTTTTGATCACCATGGCTTTCTTAGAGTGGCTTGGTATTTTTGTTGTCTCACAAAAGATTCGGGTGGTCTTGGCCTGCTTTCCACTTAGAAACAAGGCCTTACCCTTTGTGTAAAATGGATTATTAGGGCTATCTCAAGAGATGAAGCTTGGAGGATTCTGGTTCAACACTACATTTCTTCTGGCTTTCCTATCAATAGGCCTTCTTAGAAGGGGATTAGTTTCTAAACCCTTCTCCTTATGTGTGAGCCCATGGTCATTCAGGACTCATTTATCATCAAGAGCATCTAGAAAGACTAGGAGGCTATTAAGCCTTGGCTTCAATGGGCTAGAGATGAATTCCACAATGGCCTCTCCTTGAAGTAGTAGAACATTTGGCAATCTCCCCTATTTTCCATTCAGGGTACTCCCCTTGCCAAGACTCAAGGGGCCAATGCTCTTTTTCTTTTCAAACATGGCATCAAAACTCCTTAGGACCTCTTTTCTAGGGTCACCATGAGTTTCAGGACTTGGGAAGATATGCAAGTACAGTACCACCTTGTCCATTTAGATTGGCAGACTTTTGATCTTCTGCTTTCTTCCATCCCTATTCACTTAGTTCATAAAGTGGAGATTCAATCTATTCGCCCTTGGTGGCTTAATTGGAAGTGGTATCTTGTCACTCCTTTTTCTAATTACAAGCCAAGTTTGGGCTACAAATGGCTTTCACCTCATCTTTTGATGGTGGATACGCTAAACCACAGATGACATTTTTAATCTTCTCTTTCTCAATGGAGAAAACACTTTGATACTATATGGAATGCTACAACTGAACTCAAGATTGTGCATTTTTCTTGTGCCTGGCCTTCCAAGGTCTTCCCTTGGGGCCTTGGCTCAAAAACATTGGGGTTCTTAATCCTAAATACCCATTCTGTGGACAACCAGAGTCTTTCTTGCATATTTTCTAGTTTTGCAAACGTGCTCAGAATTATTGGCACTAGATTCATTATTTTTTTAAGCCATTCATTCTTGGCACATGATTTTACTGGGTGATTCTCCTAGATTTCCTCAGAAGTTCACCTAGATTTGGCATACCTTCAGGCTAGAGATTCTATTTTCTCTATGGAAAGATAGGAATGTTGTTCTTTTCACAAACAATTTTTTGAATGTTATCATTGTTATGTACACTAAGGCATGCATATGTAATAATGTAATTATGCAGATTTAGGTGCAAGCTAACAAAGTTGCAGTCAAAGTAGATCACCTGCAAGAGCTACTCAATCACTAGGGCAATGCTCCTTGCATTGTCACCAGAGTTCCTCCTAATGCTTTAGCGAAGACCTCAACACCTCATGGCTCTAGTTGGTCCCCAGCTCCTCCTCCTAGTTCTCATCATGTGCACTCTAGGAAGTGGCCTCGCTTGGACTTGGTGATCTCTCCTCCTCAGACAGAGGTTAAAGATGTGGAGGCTCCCACTATTGATGTTGCTACTAATGATGGCTAGACTATTCCTTGCTCCCCCCTCCCCCAAATACTAAAGATGATTAGGGTTTTCAAGATGATTAGGGTTTTCAAGACAAAGATGATCCACCACCTTTAGTTGGCACTGCTTTGGCAACCTGATGTTGCCTTATATGTTTTTTTTTTATAAATAGTTTTTGTTTCTAGCTACAGCCATGTTTTTAGTCTAGCTTCAACCGTGTGAACTCTATTATGGGGTGATCTTGTATCCCCCCTTCTATTTTTGGTTAATTTTAATATGAGTATATTTTATTAAGAGAAAAGGACACTATTCATTAAAAAATTGTAGTAGGTAAACTTTATTTTAGTCATTTTCTAATTGAACTACGACTTTTTTGTGACTTTGAAACTATGGATAACTAAACTTTTCAACATTGTTTGGTGCTTTCTTTTAATTATAAAATAAATGATTGGTAATATTTTTAATATACAATATATTTATGCATGTCCTCATATGCAATAATGTTGATTAATGTTCAAAGGAGTGACATTTTTTAAAGATATCAGGATAGAGATGTAATTTTATTTTTTTATTCTTAAAATTCCACTCCTTTGAACATTATGTAATAAAAAAAAATTCAAGAATAATAAACGAGTCAATATGGTAAAAAATTGTACTTAAGTTCATAAGTGATATCTCATCACTTGTTGTGTATTATATCATTCAAATGCTACTTTTGGACAATAAATGAAGAACATTACATATTAAAAGCATGCATAAATTCAATATATAATTTTTTGAATAATTGTCTTACAATTTGAATAATTTCAACTAGTATTGATGATTTAATAAAAAATCTCAACAAGAAAAAAGATTATAACCTAATGATAACATGAAAAGAGGAAAAGAGGAAAGGAGGAAAGAAGGTCTCAAATCAAATGATTATGATTACACTCTTATCTACTGTAACTCTCCATTCAAATAATTTACATATAAATATTTAAAAATATATTATAAAATGTATTATCGTTATTTTTGAAAATTTTATTTACTTTGTTACATGATATACAGTTTCACTTGTAGAATTTAGATAATAACTTTGATTTTTTTTATAATTTACATATTAAGTTATTTACGAATTTTGATAATGTAATATAACAATTTAATTCATATTTACTTTGCTTTTAATAAAATATATTTAAAATAGTCTGTGAGTTAATATTGAAAATATAATTGACATATTATATTGTCATTAAAATTTCCAATTTATAATGTACCATTATGTGATATTGTTTTTTTTTTTTTGAATTGAAAGAAACTAAAATGAGCATTGACCCAAAGCACATGATGTTGAAAAATAACTTATTAACTGTAAGTCCATAATTAACTAGCCTCACTTTCAATTATGAAAAACCCCATATTAACATGTTCCAACTATGATAAATAGAACTACAAACAATATGCAAATTAAAATAAACAAACTTCATAATACCAATACTCCATTAAAGCAACATTAGTAGAACCCTCCTGGGCCAAGTGTTGTAATAGTCATCGAAATGAAAGCTAAAACTTTATAAAAATGTGGCAGGGGGGGCAGGGGGGGTGGGCGGGTAGGAAGTTTCCTTTTTCTTCTCCTTTCCCTTAGTCTTGTCCACTAGTAGTAGGGTGGTGGGCGGGTAGGAAGTTTCCTTGTTCTTCTCCTTTCCCTTCGTCTTGTCCACTAGAAGTTGGAGCCAATCATCAAATAAAAACCTATAAAGCAAGACCATGGTGTCCAAACCCATCACATAACTAAGGCCTTCCTTCTCTACATGTAGCAAGTGAAGGGTAGATGTTGCCAAGTGTATCACATGTGCAACAAATGATCTCATCAGATCTCTATTCTAGGATTTCTTGCCTGTCTTCTAGCTTTATCAAGTTCCTGGTAATGACCCCCAAATCATAGTTTTTAACATTAGTAAATGGGAATTAGGGTTTTCCTTCTAAGGGATATGATCTCCTTCGCTAGTAGCACATTTGGGGAAGGTGAGGGTCTCCCCCCTCTCACCCCATGGAATATCAAGGGAATTATTCAGCTGAGTATCAGATTAAGTAGCTACTATCCTCATTTTCCTCACTAATGGTTTCCTCTTCCTCTTCTCTAAAATATTTCCTTCAAGAGCTATTGTTCTTCTATTTTTTTAGAAGTGATTTCTATTTTCCACTATCAATATAGTCCAAAGTAGGGGAACCTTTTTTCATCAGTGTGGGGTCCATGTTAACCCTCTTCTTCTTGTTCCTCATTGCCCTTCTCCTACTACCTTCAATTTCAACATCCAAAACAAAAAAGTGGATATTTTTCAAAATTTTGATTTGTTTAGGAATGTTGGACTTCAAGATTTTATTTTCTAGTCTGGAGATAACCTTTGTAGAGTTTTGTGGGGTAGAGGTAGAAAGGGTCAAGTTAGGAAGATCACTTGCACATTTGTGGGCTGTATGTGTTAGGAATAAGGTGTCTTAATCTTGTATAATTCCCATTCTTATTATTTGTTTTGTAAATGTATTTTTTGCAAATAATGTAATTAAGTGTGAGTGTACATGTCTAGTTGGCATATTGATTTGTCACTCCACTTGCGTGTGTCAACATCTTGAATTATGACAGACTCCTATGACAGATTCCTATGATGCATAAGAGCTATTTATGGAATATTTAATTGTGTGTAAGGAGATCATGACTAAAAATGATTATGAAAGGTTCCTATGACATGTAAGAGTTAGAATTTGGTATAGCTATGATACCATGTAAGAATTTGTTATAGCTTTGATACCATGTAAGAATTTTCCTTAAGGAAAAATAACCCAATATCAAGGAACTCAAGAACAAGCACAAGAATAGATGAACAAGGTATGATTAGAATAACAATATCCAAAATTGATTTATTGTAATTAAATTTTCTATGTGTTTACTAGGAGTGCCTAAATATAAAGGCCTCTAAAATGCTTCAAGAATGTCTAGGAGTTAGCAGACTGATAAGTCTTACAAGTAGGCACATGTCCACCAGGAGTGGATTATCCTCCATTAAGCTAAGGGGTAAGTGTGATGATGAGAGGATAAGCTGACAAAGGTGTAGCAAAAAAAAAAAATTTGTAGACACCATGTGCTTAATTATGAGTGCAAATAAGTGTGTTGTCTACATGACAACTCAATTAATTATGCAAACTCTAGTGTTGTAGATACCATGTGCTAAATTAGGGTTGCTTACTCCTATGTTGTCAACAAGACAACTCATATGAGTATGCAAAATCCTAGGTGTCAAACTAATAAATATTAAAATAATGCATTGACATAAGTAAACTTAAGTAAAGTGCAATAAGTGAATAATTATTTACACCAACACCCCCCATTAAGTGCAACTTAGGGGAAAGCACATAAGCTTAGGAAAGCTAGGATCAGTATGCATAATAGGTTCTGGCTACTAGGCCTTGTACGAAAAGAAATGAAATCTTTTAAAAACTATTATAAACTATAGAAAGAAGGAAAACCTAATGGGAAAAACCCTCCCTCAGAAGGAGAGATGAAAAAATAACAAGATGAATGGATGGATGGAGTAATCAAGACCCCCCCCCAATTACAACATACATCAAGTTTATACAAAAGAGAAGTAGAAGGACAAAACCCCATAAGAGGAAAATTCCCCGACATAAAAGAGAACAAGAAGGAGACAATTTAGTCCTCCCCCCCAAATATAGAGTGTCGATCAATGATAGCTACTTCAATATAGAAGTTGATCCATGACTGCTAAATAATATTCCTCCCCTCTAGATGAAACAATGGTAGAGGTATAGTTAAGATGCTTCCCTTGTGTGTAGAAAGAATCTTGATGATGAATGGTGTCTCAAAAACCTACTCAACTATCCCTGTGTTGATACTGATGGTCACCCCTTCCAACACTACTAAAAAGAACAAGTGTAGATCTAGCAAGGATGGGTGTAGAACATGTCCCAAAGAACAAACTATCTCCTCAAATGATAAGGAGTCCTCCTACAACTACTATACATAAGGATTCACAATCATATGAACCTAGTAAGATCAATCATATAGAGAATAGACAGGAGGGTCAGATTGAGCCCTCACAACAACTAGAGAAGGATCTTCATCATCAAAGAGAAGATATATATCATCAATGTTGTCTCCCAAATCTACTATGTGGGACTCCAAAAAAAAACCTAAAATATCTATCAAGAAGTCATCCATTGATGTTGAAATAGGAGATAAGGTGTACCCTGTTGTGCTGGATCTATCACTGTGGAAATGGATGAAGTATTCACCTCAACAAAGAGAAGATAGATATCATCAATATTGTCTCCTACATCTTCAATGTCAGGCTCCATGAACAAACCTTCAATATCTAGAAGGAAGTCATCCCATGAAGCTAAAGTAGGAAGACATGGTATTTCCTATTGCACTAAATTAGAAGCATCTATGGCTGGAACTAGATCAGTAGTAGTGATAGGAGCATTAGGAGGTCAGATATCAACTAGAGTTGTAGGGACCATGATTGGAGTGATTGATGATAGAATTTCCTCTAGAAGTGGAGGAACTATTGCATCTCCATATGCTTCCCAAAGAGCCATTCAAACATCATGAGGAAAACTTTCCATTCTATGAGGAGCAAGACATTCCTTACTCATATTGTTATACCAAAAGTAAATAAGTTTAATAATATATGTTCAATTAGGATTTGGTGGCAATGTCTTCGAATAGAGATAAGGAAGGACTTCATGATGTTCTCTTAGATAATCAAGTATAAATGTACTCCATCTCTGATAGTTCTGTGTTGTCAACTTTGGTCTAACACCAAACTGACATGTGTGACAAAACTCTATGAGATCAATTAATGAGCCCCCCAAGATGAAAAAAATCAATCAACCCAAACCCCCCCCCCCCCACACAATGTATGATTTGGTAATTTTATAGGTAGTGCACATACAATAGGCCACTTGCCAAAATGTACAAAGTGGACTTCTAATTTTGTTGTTTACAACTACATTTTGAGGCTCAAATTTGTCACTAAGCACTATAGCTCAGATGTACAACAATTTGGAAAAATAATAATAGCAACATAATGTAGAAAAGGCACTAAGTCTAAAAGTGGTATTTCTGTCCAAAAAAGCCTATAGTTGGATTGTGGATCTGGAAAGTAGATGAAAAATTATTCACTTCCAAAAAAAATTAAACCTGAATATGTGTCCAGATGAGCCTGTACTAAGCATTTAAGGTTGCAAAAATCCAAATTTGTGACTTCTAGAAAAATTTAGGATTAAAGCTATCAAACATCTTGCACTAATGTGCAAATTACGAAATTCCACCCAAAAAAAAAATATGCTCACAAAAAGGAGTCTCTATGAAGGAGACATAACTATTCAAAAATCACCCCTGCGATTATTTTTTCTGAATCGCCGCCACCACATCTCCAAAAACCAATTGACTCTAGATTTCATCTCAGATGCCTGATTTTAGTGAAACAAAAGTTGATTTGGGGGTTTGTTGACCTTTTGAATATGATGCCAATATCTAATTTGTACTAGCAAGCACCAATTTTCACTTGCAAAAAATCACTCCTACTACCCTAATGGCCAAAAAAATTTCCAAAAAAAATATGTAGATCCAAAAAACAATGCAGAGTAATTGTAGAGACTGAAATAATTAAATATGTAGATTTGAAAATTAAATTTAGAGATCTAAAATGCTCATACAAATTCTATGAATCAAGTCTTTTGTTGCCAATTTACAAAAATAATTTTGCCTCTAATTTGACTATGGCCTAGGGTAGGGGACTTTATAGTCAAATTTCATTGAATCAATGTTCTAGATGTAATGCCAAGGTTAGCTTTGGCTCTAGATGCTCTGAATGACTACTATACTCTAGATCTAGGTCAAGGTCCTCTGAGAGCTGAAGCAACAAAATGGCTTCAAATAGCTATGTGAAGAGAAATTCCCTAAGCTCTAGTACTATGTAAGAATTTTCCTTAGGGAAAAATCACCTAAGATCAAGGAACTCAAGCATAAGCACAAAAAATGACCAACAAGGTATTATCAAAATAACAATATCCAAAATTCATTTATTGTCATTCAATGTTCTATGTGTGTACTAGGAGTGCCTAAACATAAAGGCCTTTGAAATGTTTCTAGAATGTCTAGGAGTC
Organism: Cupressus sempervirens; assembly: GCA_028749045.1. Lineage (NCBI taxonomy): Eukaryota > Viridiplantae > Streptophyta > Pinopsida > Cupressales > Cupressaceae > Cupressus > Cupressus sempervirens. The sequence goes on from CM053786.1 coordinate 149,499,053, forward strand.
AGCACACTGATAAGTCTTATAACTAGGGACATGTCCACCAAGAGTGGATTATCCTCCATTAAGCATAGGATTAAATGTGATGATGAGAGGATAAGCCTACATAGGTGTAGCACAAAATATAATATTGTAGACACCATGTGGTTAACTAAAAGTGCAAATAATTGTATTGTCTACATGACAACTAAGTTAATTATGAAAACTCTAGTATTGTAGACACCACGTGCTAAATTAGAGTTGCTTACTCCTGTGTTGTCAACAAGACAACTCATACAAACTCCTAGGTGTCAAACTAATAAATAATAAAATATTGCATTGACCTAAGAGAACTTAAGTAAAGTGTAATAAGTGAATACTTATTTACACCAATAGTATAAACTATCTTTGAAAGATTTAATTATGTGTAAGGAAATCATGACTAAAATGGTTATGATGGATTCCTATGACACATAAGAGTTATCTTTGGAAGATAGCCTAAGTCCATTATATAAGCACTTTGAGGGCTGTAGATAGTTGAGGGGGAGTGTGTGAGTAGTGTATTGTTGGTTGCTACTGGATAAGTCTTCCATGTCCTAAAAGAGCTTGCATTGTAAGTGTGTTGTAACCTTTGAGTTGAAGGTAATACATTGTGTAGGTTTTGGAGGGGTGGGGTTGTTTTACCAAAAAAAAAATTTCCAACAGCATTCTTGGATATATAAGAGGAGTAACTAAGACAGGAGGGGTGAATCAATTACTACTAAAATAAATCCTAGATCCCTTAGATGTCAAATAAAAGTCAAACTAATCAAATTGATTACTATTGATACTCAGTAATTATTCTAAAATTATTCTAACTCAGTAAATGTAGAATGTGAATTACTTAGCAAATCTTTAAGATATTGTCAATAATTTATTTGCAAGCATGAAACAAATAACATGAAAATGTGGAAACCCAATTTTGGAAAAACTATGAAATGCAACTAGTTACTATTTTTCACTCTTATAAAGTGAGCTCTATTAGGAGCCAACCTTATTAAAGGTTACAAAACTAATTGTTAGGTGTGACCCTATTAAAGGATTTAATCACCCTATTAGAAGTGGCCTTGCAAGAGGTCTTGAAACAATTCAAAGGAATAGCCACCTTGTTAGAGAATTTACAAATGGCTATTAAACCAACTTTGTTAAGAGATCATAGATCACTACTACAATAGTTAGAGAGTAATAATGAAATGATGTGATTGTGATGCAACTAAATTGCTAATTACAAATCTCTATTCTAGCTTTATACTTGATTTATCATGATTGAATAACACTTTTCTACTATACAAGGATAAATGCTTATCCTTCAAGTTCACTTCCTTTCTCTTTATCTCTTTCAACTCATTCAATTTGCATATCACACTCTTTTAAATCACAAGGTGACCTTCTACTTATACCTTTTAGATTGTCAAGTTGGCTCAAATAGAAACTAGAATAACCAATATTCATTACCATAGTCAGCTAGAATCAATAGGTAAAATAATTAAGCTTTACATGCCAAAATAAGAAAATCCTTTGGTAGCCAACCCAACTCGATAGAAATTGATTCTTAAGCAATTTCATGTATTAACCAATAGAAGCTCAGTTAATGCTACAAACTTACAAAATTACTCTAGTAACTGAGTGAACTCGATTAATACTAATTTTTTTCAACTTTCCCTTTATTAACCAAGTGAGTTTAGTTAACACTCTTTTCTACATAACTTCCTTAAGGCTGGTACATACTACCTTCTATCCATGGTAGACTCAGGAACGCTCAGTAGACTAGGAAATTTGTCTTCACTAACCAAGTAAACTTGGCATGCATAGATTGTCAACTAAAATAAAATTTGTGTAACATCAAAGACAACACACAATTAATCAATTGAATCCTACAATCTCCCTCTTTGGAATTGATGGTAACATAGCATGTCATACCATAATGAAATTTTGAGAACAAGACTCCCTCTATCAAAAAGTTTCTCCCTCTTTGATTTTTCAGAAAAACTTCTCCTATAGTATTATTCCTCTATGAATTACAAAATTTTAGAAAGATATGATAGTAAACTTCTCCCTCTTTGACAACACATGTGAAAGATAATTCTAATTAGTATCAATGTACCTTGAGTACAGATTCATCTACAGTATGACTTTGTCAATACTGCATCAACTGATTGATCTTCATCTTAGTTTGTGTTGATGCATCACTAAACTTTATTTAGTGAGCTTTAGATAGGGGAATGACCCCTAGCTTACCTCTTAGATAGAAAAATGTATCCTTAGGAAATGGCTTTATCAATATATCTACAATTTGTTTTTTTGTATGCACTTATTCAAATCCAATTTCTTTGTTCTAAACTAATTCTCTTACAATGTGATCTTTTATAAGAATATGTTTTGTTCTAGAATGCATCACTAGATTCTTTGATATGTTTATTGTACTGGTGTTATCACAATACATGACTATTGGTTCTTTAATTTCAAACATTATTCCTTCTAGCAATTGTTTGAACCAAAAAATCTTAGAGCAATTTACTTTGCAGCCACATATTTCACTTTTTGTTGTCAATTGACATGTGTAGTTTTGTTTCTTGCTTGTCCAAGATACTAGCCTTTTACCAAGAAAGAATGCTCCACCACTAGTGTTTTTCCTATCATCAAGGTTTCCTACCCAATTAGCATTAGTAAATACTTTTAGGTCAAGGTTGTCTCCAAGTTTATACCATAAGGCATAGTCTTTAGTACCTTTTAGATATCTCAAGATTCTTTTTATTGCCATCATGTGGTTCTCTCTTAGTTTAGCTAAGAATTATGCCACTATCCCAACTACTAAGGTAATATCAGGCCTTGTATGTACTATATATTGTAATTTTTTAATCATTGATCTATATAAGGTCTGATCTACTTCTTGTTGAGATAATGGGTGTTGCACACATTGCATAATATTGTTATTTTATTATTTTATTTTATTATGTAATGGTGTGCCTAGATGGACGTGCAACATGTAAAGATTTCCATAGAATATTCTTGATGAGTTGTATTGTAACATTGTGATAATATTTTATGTAATTATTTAATATTGGGGAAAAGAATTAAATGCCCAATATTAAATGTGGGGTCAGTGGGTTAGGTGGCACATAGTTTTAGCACATAGTTTATGTAATACCACTTAGTGGTTTTGTGGGACTTGCTACTAATATAACCAGCCACAAGGGTAGTTGTTGTAGAGAGATAGAGAGTGACAAGGAGAAGACAAAAGGCAAGAGTCAAGCGGGACGAGCCTTGATAGGTTAGCCAAGGGAGCATTTGTGAAGGTTGGAAGCATGGCATGGGATGTGTGGATTCATGTTAGTTCACATAGTTTGCTCGGTTGTGGCTATGGCCATGAAGGTTTCCATGGTTGTATGGCAATGGTATTTTTTGCTGAATAATATATGATGATGGATGCTTTTGGAGACTGGATTTTTCCCTCAATGAGGGTTTCTCAGGGTATATCTTGTGTCACAATTTTGTGGGTATGTTGTCTATTCTCTTGCATGTGGATTTTAATTCCGTGTTTATTTCATATCTATTATGGGTTATGTGGAAACAATGGTTATATTCTTTGTTGCCAAGTTTCCTTACAAGTGGTATCAGAGCTATAGTTTTATTATTTGTAACCCTAGATTGAATCCATAGGAATGCATGAGAGGATAAAAGAAAAGGGCAAGGTATATGAATGATTTATTGTAGGTCTGAGGGTTTTGAGTTTATTGTTATGATGGGATGTTAAAAGATTTGGGCATGTGAAATTGTTGGACAAAAAGTTTTTTTCAGATGTTTCATCTAAATGAGGGTTTTGGGGGGTAGCTTGCAGAAATGACCTCTTGGGTAAAAACAGGCCTCACCATTAGATTCGGGTCGACATTTTCATAAAGTTTGATATATAATATGCCCTAGTTTGGCCATGTTCAGAGAAAATGAAAGAGTTTCTCAGTTTCAGCCCATGATGGCCATCAAATTTAATGCCGTCAAAATTTTCGTCACTGAAAAAAAAATTAAAAATGAAAAATCGTACTGAAACTGGTAAAAAGACTATCTTAGTAAAACGGCCATAACTTTCTCTCAGAATATCGGATTTCAGAGTTCTTATAGGTGTTGGAAAGTTAATTCAGAGCACTACAAGATGCTGTAGGTTTGGTTTTATGATTTTGAGATTTTGTTAAGTTTTAAGAGCCCTAAATTTAGATGTTGTTTATTTTAAGCATGGATTAGGGCATAACTTGGACATACAGAGTCAGATTTTGGACTTCAAGTAGTCAACGGAAAGCTCTTGGAGAGCTCTACATAATGGTTTTAATTTGGTGCAGGTTTGGCATGATTTATTTAGTGATATAATTATCTGAATAGCTTATAGATATATTTTGACTATGATAACATTGTGAGTTTATGGCATTGGAGATTTAAGTTTTGATGTCATTGTATACTCAGTTCATATTTCAGATTGGTCTCATGATGATATGGTTACCAGTGTTTGGTTTGGATATGCATGATGACTTGTTGGGTCTACAAGTTGTGTAGTGTTGTAAGTGGTCTATACTTACAGGTTGCATTTATGGCTTGGTTATAGGTTGTCTTTGCCCATTGATCTTCATTATTGATGCATATTCAGATTGGTGGCTTGGATTTAGGTTGTCTATGCCTTAAGTCACATGATTTACTATTTTCTTTATGTAGAAGGGATGAGATGTTGTTACCAGGTACAGTCATGGTGGAGGATTTTGGTTGACTATTTTATGCTGATAGGTTGGACACTTTGAGAGCCAGATGCTTGGTTCATGGATGTGATCATGGTGCCATGGATTTTGGCATGACATGATTGGTAATACAGGTACATCCTTGATGTTCATTAGCTTGGATTTCTGATTTAGTTATGGTGGTATATCTTCTTGGTTGAGGATCATGGTTATTTGGTTTCTTTTAAGGAGCTCATGATGTGCACTTTGAGTTCTTTGATAGTTTGATGCTTTGGTTGATTCTCATGGTAAGAGGATGGGTTTTTCATCATGATGTCATGGATAGCTTGGGTATATGATTTAGTGGGAGCTTGTGATAGTGATGGGGTGATAGTGCAGGATTAGTTCTTGGTTTTATTTGTATCTTTATATAGGAGATGGATTTTATGATGCCAAAGGTGACTTGGTAAGTTGAGTGAGATTTTTTTGGCATTGATATATTTATTGAGTGTTTGTAGATGTTGGAGGTTTGTCTTAGATCCTGTTGCTATAGAAGCGTCTTTGACATTTGCATGGTGCACTTGTTATCTTAATGGTGTGTGAAGATGGATAGATCTTGAGGACTCATGGAGTTCTTGGTTTTTTTCATGGTGTGTGGAGATGGTTGCATCTTGACGACTCACAGAGTTCTTGGCAAAGGTGTGGTTTATGCTTTTATTTGGCATGTTATCCTTGGTATGAGCATGGTTTCATTATTATGTCATGGTATACTCTTGATACGTGTTTAGAGTTGTGACATGTTATAGTATGTTCATGTGGAGCATGTTATCTCTTTAGTTGAGATGGTAAGATCATGTTGTCATGTTTATATTCCTGAGGCCATGGTTGGAACTTTTGACATTGATCTTGGTTTAGTTTCTGGGTATTGAGTACACTGATCATAAGCTAGATACTTCATGATATTGCTATGTTGCATTTGGATTTGGCATGAATTGATTGGTTACAGGTGCTCATGGATACTTAGAGATGGTGGTGACGCTGATTTCTCTTGGATTAGAGATGTATTAGTTGGGACGATTGATGGTTTCAGCAGGAAGTCCGAGGGGCAGTCACCTGATATGGACTTGAGAGGAGATTGTTCTTAGATGAGTCTTGGTTGGAGACTTGGGTATCTTGATGAGTATTCTCATTCCCCACTCTTGGTCTACTCGGCGGTTTTCTACTTGAGAGGTATAGCTTATTATTTTTTCTCAGTTGCATTATATTTATACTTGTCTTTCATGGATATGGATCTTGAGCTATGGTATATGTCTTAGTTCTCGAGGGTTCATTTGAGAGATGGTTTAGCATTGGTTATCTCCATGTGCATATGTTGTTATGCTAGTTGAGTTTGGGAGATTGTTTTATATTGGGCATTTTCCTTGGATTAGGAATGGTTATTCCTTGGTTTAGGAATAGTTTTATTGAGTTTGATCTTCTTGTGAGAGGCTTACATCCATGATTAGTTATATGGTATGGTTTGGGTGTTGTTGAGACTTCTTGTTAGGGTTTTACGGAGGAGATCATACTTGCACAATTTACATCTAGAGGTGTGTGTAGAAAGACATGATATAGGTTATGATTTGCATGGTTTCTCTGGTCTTGGTTATCTTCCTAGATGTTCAGTTTTTCCTACATTGGATTTGAGATTGGTTGGAGATTATGATCACTGGTTTGTGCTCATGTATGTCATGTGAGAGATGACATGGTTATTTCTTTCTCTTTCCTTTGTTGGTTGTGGAGAATTTGGGAGACTATTGGAGATTTGTTATAAGAGTTGTTCTTGCAGGATATTAGTTTATGTATTGTGGATGTCCTTGATACTACATGGATTCACTTCTTTGAGATGTGTTGAGTGGATTGGTTATAGATTTGACATTATCTTTTGCAGTGGGAGCTTCTTTGTATATATGTGGTAGGTATTTCTCTTGAGGCTTGTGATTGCAGGTTGCAGATTGGACATGTCGATGATATGAGATTCACTTGTTATACCTTTGAGGTATGGATAGTTGGATGGGTTTGGCACTTTGCTGTGGGTGCTATTTTAGCTATGGATATTTTGACAACTATGGATACATGTGATTACCTTTGGATCAAGTTATTTGTGCTTGAAATTTCAGTTGGTACAGAATTTTATGATCTTCTAATGCGACAGGTTGGGTGGTTTTCTCTTTGGATGGCTTCTATGTATGTCTAGTGGGAGTGGCATAATAGGAGGTGAGATCATTCATGTTCGAGATGCTAGATACTTTGATTTTGTTGCGGGTACCAAGATGGAGCACTTGGTGTATTTTGATCCATGATGGTAGATGTGCTGGGAGGGATTGTTCCCTTGTTCATTTATGTGGCTATGGATTGACCCTATGCAATGTATACAACAAGTGGGAGATTGTTGAAATAATGGGTGTTGCACACATTGCATAATATTTTTATTTTATTATTTTATTTTATTATGTAATGTTGTACCTAGATGGACATGCAACATTTAAAGATTCCCATGAAATATTCTTGATGAGTTGTATTGTAACATTGTGATAATATTTTATGTAATTATTTAATATTGGGAAAAAGAATTAAAAACCCAATATTAAATGTGGGGTCAGTGGGTTAGGTGGCACATGGTTTTAGCACATAGTTTATGTAATACCACTTAGTGGTTTTGTGAGACTTTCTACTATATAAGTAGCCACAAGGGTAGTTGTTGTAGAGAGATAGAGAGTGACAAGGAGAAGACAAAATGCAAGAGTCAAGCGGGACAAGGCTTGATAGGTTAGCCAAGGGAGCATTTGTGAAGGTTGGAAGCATGACATGGGATGTGTGGATTAATACTAGTTCACATAGTTTGCTCAGTTGTGGCTATAGCCATGAAGGCTTCCATGGTTGTATGGCAATGGTATTTTTGCTGAATAATACATGATGATGGATGCTTTTGGAGGCTAGATTTTTTCCTCAATGAGGGTTTCCCAGGGTATATCTTGTGTCACAATTTTGTGGGTATGTTGTCTATTCTCTTGCATGTGGATTTTAATTCCGTGTTTATTTCATATCTATTATGGGTTATGTGGAAACGGTGGTTATATTATTTGTTGCCAAGTTTCCTTATAAGTGGTATCAGAGCTATGGTTTTATTATTTGTAACCCTAGATTGAATCGATGGGAATGTATGAGATGATAAAAGAAAAGGGCAAGATGTATGAATGATTTATTGTAGATATGAGGATTTTGGGTTTGCTGTTATGATGGGATGTTAAAAGATTTGGGCATGTGAAATTGTTGGACAAATTTTTTTTTTGGATGTTTCATTTAAATGAGGGTTTTGGGGGGTAGCTTGCAGAAATGATATCTTGGGTAAAAATAGACCTTACCATTGGATTCGGGTCAACATTTCCATAAAGTTTGATATATAATATGCCCTAGTTTGGCCATGTTCAGAGGAAATGAAAGAGTTTTTCAGTTTCAGCCCATGATGGCCGTCAAATTTAATCCTGTCGGAATTTTTGTAACTGAAAAAAAAATTAAAAATGAAAAATCATACTGAAACTGGTAAAAAGACTGTCTTAGTAAAACGACCATAACTTTCTCTCAAAATATCAAATTTCAGAGTTCTTATAGGTGTTGGAAAGCTAATTGAGAGCACTACAAGATGGTGTAGGTTTGGTTCTATGATTTTGAGATTTTATCAAGTTTTAAGAGCCCTAAAGTCAGATGTTATTTATTTTAAGCACGGATTAGGGCATAACTTGGGCATACGGACTCGAATTTTGGACTTCAAGTTGTCAATGGAAAGCTCTAGGAGAGCTCTACACATTGGTTCAGATTTGGTGCAGGTTTGACATGATTTATTTAGTGATATATTTATCTGAATAGCTTATAGATATATTTTGACTATGGTAATATTGTGAGTTTATGGCTTTGGAGATTTAAGTTTTGATGTCATTGTATACTCAGTTCATATTTCAGATTGGTCTCATGATGATATGGTTATCAGTGTTTGGTTTGGATATGCATGATGACTTGTTGGGTCTATAAGTAGTGCAGTGTTGTAAGTGGTCTATACTTACAGGTTGCATTTATGACTTGGTTATGGGTTGTCTTTGCCCATTGATCTTTATTATTGATGCATATTCAGATTGGAGGCCTGGATTTAGGTTGTCTATGCCTTAAGTCACATGATTTACTATTTTCTTCATGTAGAAGGGATGAGATGTTGTTACCAGGTATAGTCATGGTGAAGGATTGTGGTTGACTATTTTATGCTGACAGTTTGGACACTTTGAGAGCCAGATGCTCGGTTCATGGATGTGATCATGGTGCCATAGATTTTGGCATGACATGATTGGTTATATAGTTACATCCTTGATGTTCATTAACTTGAATTTCTGATTTAGTTATGGTGGTATATCTTCTTGGTTGAAGATCATGGTTATTTGGTTTCTTTTAAGGAGCTCATGATGTGCACTTTGAGTTCTTTGATAGGTTAATGCTTTGGTTGATTCTCATGGTTAGAGGATGTGTTTTTCATCATGATGTCATGGATAGCTTGGATACATGATTTAGTGGGAGCTTATGACAGTAATGGGGTGACAGTGCAGGATTAGTTCTTGGTTTGATTTGGATCTTCATATAGGAGATGGATTTTATGATGCCATAGGTGACTTGGTACCACAGTTGAGTGGGAGTTTTTTGGCATTGATATATTTATTGAGTGTTTGTAGATGTTGGAGGTTTGTCTTAGATCCTGTTGCTGCAGAAGCATCTTTGACATTTGCATGGTGCACTTGTTATCTTCATGGTGTGTGAAGATGGATAGATCTTGAGGACTCATGGAGTTCTTGGTTTTCTTTATGGTGTGTGGAGATGGTTGCATCTTGAGGACTCACAGGGTTCTTGGCAAAAGTGTGGTTTATGGAAACTTGACAATAAATAATATAACCGTTTCCACATAACCCATAATAGATCTAAAATAAATACGGAATTAAAATCCACATGCAAGAGAATAGACAACATACTCATAAAATGTGACACAAGATATACCCTAGAAAACCCTCATTGAGGGAAATAACTTAGCCTCCAAAAGCATCCATCGCCACATATTATTCAGCAAAAAATATCATTGCCATACAATCATGGAAGCCTTCATGGCCATAGCCATAACCGAGCAAACTATGTGAACAAGCATGAATCCACACATCCCATACCATGCTTCCAACTTTCACAAATGCTCCATGTGCTAACCTATCAAGCCTTGTCCCGCTTGACTCTTGCCTTTTGTCTTCTCCTTGTCACTCTCTATCTTTACAACAACTACTCTTGTGGCTGCTTATATAGTAGCAAGTCCCACAAAACCACTAAGTGGTATTACATAAACCATCTGGTAAAATCATATGCTACCTAATCCACTGACCCCACATTTAATATTGGACATTTAATTCTTTTTTCCAATATTAAATAATTACATGAAATATTATTACAATGTTACAATACAACTCATCAAGAATATCCCATGAGAATCTTTACATGTTGCACGTCCATCTAGGTACAAAATTACATAATAAAATAAAATAATAAAATAACAATATTATGCAATGTGTGCAACACCCATTATCTCAACAATCTCCCACTTGTTGTATACATTGCATAGGGTCAATCCGTAGCCGCATAAATGAACAAGAGAACAATCCCTCCCAGCACATCCACCATCATAGATCAAAATACACTAAGTGCTTCATCTTGGTACCCGCAACAAAATCAAAGTATCCAGCATCTCAAACATGAATGATCTCACCTCCTATTATGCCACTCCCACTGGACATACATAGAAGCCATCCAAAGAGAAAACCACCCAACCTGTCACATTAGAAGATCATAAAATCTTGTACCAACTAAAATTTCAAGCACAATAACCTAATCTAAAGGTAATCACATGTATCCGTAGTTGTCAAAATATCCATAGCTGAAATAGCACCCACAGCAAAGTGCTAAACCCATCCAACTATCCATACCTCAAAGGTATAACAAGTGAATCTCATATCACTGACATATCCAATCTGTAGCCTGCAATCACAAGCCTCAAGAGCAATACCTGCCACATATATACCAAGAAGCTCCCACTGCAAAAGATAATGTCAAATCTATAACCAATCCACTCAACACATCTCAAAGAAGTGAATCTATGTAGTATCAAGGACATCCACAATACATAATCCAATATTCTGCAAGAATAACTCTCATAACAAGTCTCCAATAGTCTCCAAGTTCTCCACAACCAACAAAGGAAAGAGATAAAGAAATAACCATGTCATCTCTCACATGACATACATCAGTACAAACCAGTGATCACAATCTCCAACCAATCTCAAATCCAATGTAGGCAAAACTAAACATCCAAGAAGATAACCAAGACAAGAGAAACCATGCAAATCATAACCTGTATCATGTCCTTCTACACACACCTCTAGATGTAAACTGTGCAAGTATGATCTCCTCCATAAAACCCCAACAAGAAGCCTCAACAACACCCAAACCATATCATATAACTAATCATGGATGTAAGCCTCTCAAAAGAAGATCAAACTCATAAACTATTCCTAAACCAAGGAATAACCATTCCTAATCCAAGAAAAATGTTCAATATAAAACCATCTCCCAAACTCAACCAGCATAACAACATATGCACATGGAAATAACCAATGCTAAACCATCTCTCAAATGAACCCTCCAGAACTGACTCATGTATGATAGCTCAAGATCTATATCCATGAAAGACAAACATAAATATAATGCAACTGAGAGAAAAAAATGTACTATACCTCTCAAGTAGCAAACTGCCGATTAGACCAAGAGTGGGGAATGAGAATGCTCAGCAAGATACCCAAGTCTCCAACCAAGACTCATCTAAGAACAATCTCCTCTCAAGTCCATATCAGGTGATTACCATTCGGACTTTCTGCTGAAACCATCAACCGTCCAACAAATACTTCTCTAATCCAAGAGAAAATTAGCGTCACCACCGTCTCTAAGTATCCATGAGCACCTGTAACCAATCAATCCATGCCAACTCCAAATGCAACATAGCAATATCATGAAGTATCTAGCTTATGATCAGTGTACTCAATACCAAGAAACTAAACCAAGATCAATGTCAAAGTTCCAACCATGGCCTCAGGAACATAAACATGACAACATGATCTTACCATCTCAACTAAAGAGATAACATGCTCCATATGAACACATTGTAACATGTCACAACTCTAAATGTGTATCAAGAGTATACCATGACATAATAATGAAATCATCCTTCTACCAAGGATAACATGCCAAATAAAAACATAAACCACACCTTTTCCAAGAACCCTATGAGTCCTCAAGATGCAACCATCTTCATACACCGTGAAGAGAACCATCTCCACATACCATGAAGAACCATCTCCACATACCATGAAGATAACCAAGAACTCCATGAGTCCTCAAGATCTAACCATCTTCACACACCATTAAGATAACAAGTGCATCATGCAAATGTCAAAGACGCTTATGTAGCAACAGGATCTAAGAAAAACCTCCAACATCTGCAAACACTCAATAAATATATCAATGCCAACAACTCCCACTCAACCGTGGTACCAAGTCACCTATAGTATCATAAAATCCATCCTCTCCAAACCAAGAAGATATAAACTATACAAGGAACTAATCCTGCACTGTCACAAGCTCCCACTAAACCATGTATCCAAGCTATCCATGACATAATGATGAAAACATCCATCCTCTGACCATTAGAATCAACCAAAGCATCAAACTATCAAAGAACTCAAAGTGCACATTATGAGCTCCTCAAAAGAAACTAAATAACTATGATCCTCAACCAAGAAGATATACCACCATAACTGAATCAGAAAATCCAAGCTAATGAACATCAAGGATGTACCTGTATAACCAATCATGTCATGCCAAAATCTATGGCACCATGATTACATCCATGCACCGAGCATCTATTTCTCAATATGTCCAACATGTTAGCATAGTCAACCACAATCCTCCACCATGATTGTACCTGGTAACAACATCTTATCCCTTCTACATGAGGAAAATAGTAAATCATATGACTTAGGGCATAGACAACCCAAATCCAAGCCACCAATCTGAATATGCATCAATAATGAAAAGATCAATGGGCAAAGACAACCCATAACAAAGCTATAAATGCAACCCATAAGTATAGACCGCTTACAACACTACACAACTTGTAGACTCAACAAGTCATCATACATATCCAAACCAAACACTGATAACCATATCATCATGAGACTAAATATACAATGACATCAAATCTTAAATTTCCAATGCCATAAACTCACAATATTACCATAGTCAAAATATATCTATAAACTTTTCAGATAAATATATCAACAAATAAATTATGCCAAACTTGCACCAAATCTGAATCAATGTGTAGAGCTCTCCAAGAGCTTTCCATTGACTAGTCAAAGTCCAAAATTTGACTCTGTATGCCCAAGTTCTGCCCTAATCCGTGCTCAAAATAAATAATATCTAATTTTAGGGCTCTTAAAATCTGACAAAGTTTCAAAATCATAGAACCAAACCTACACCATCTTGTAGTGCTCTGAATTAGCTTTACAACACCTATAAGAACTCTAAAATCTGATATTCTGAGAGAAAGTTATGGTCATTTTACTAAGACAGTCTTTTTACAAATTTCAGTACGATTTTTTCATTTTTTAAATTTTTTCAGTGACGAAAATTCTGACGGGATTAAATTTGACGGCCATCATGGGCTGAAACTAAAAAACTCTTTTATTTCCTCTGAACATGGCCAAACTAGGGCATATTATATATCAAATTTTATGAAAATGTTGACCTGGATCCAATGGTGAGGTCTGTTTTTACCCAGGAGGTCATTTCTACATGCTAACCCCCAAAACCCTCATTTAAAATAAACATCCGAAAAATCTTTTTGTCTAAAAAATTTGACATGCCTAAATCTTTTAACATCCCATCATAACAGTAAACCCAAAACCCTCAGATTTGTATTTTCTTTTATTCTCTTATGCATTCCCATGGATTCAATCTAGGGTTACAATAATAATAAAACCATAGCTCTGATACCACTTGTAGGAAAACTTAACAACAAATAATATAACCATTTCCACATAACCCATAATAGATCTAAAATAAATACAGAATTAAAATCCACATGCAAGAGAATAGACAACATACCCATAAAATGTGACACAAGATATACTCTGGGAAACCCTCATTGAGGGAAAAAACTCAGCCTCCAAAAGCATCCATCACCATGTATTATTCAGCAAAAAATACCATTGTCATACAACCATGGAAGTCTTCATGGCCATAGCCACAACCGAACAAACTATGTGAACAAGCATGAATCCACACATCCCATGCCATGCTTCCAACCTTCACAAATACTCCTTTGGCTAACCTGTCAAGTCTTGTCCCGCTCGACTCTTGCCTTTTGTCTTCTCCTTGTCACTCTCTATCTTTACAACAACTACCTTTGTGGCTGCTTATATAGTAGCAAGTCCCACAAAACCATTAAGTGGTATTACATAAACCATGTGCTACCTAACCCACTGACCCCCCATTTAATATTGGGCATTTAATTCTTTTCTCCAATATTAAATAATTACATAAAATATTATCACAATGTTACAATACAACTTATCAAGAATATTTCTTGGGAATTTTTACATGTTGCACGTCCATCTAGGCACAATATTACATAATAAAAATAAAATAATAAAATAACAATATTATGCAATGTGTGTAACACTCATTATCTCAACAATCTTCCACTTGTTGTATACATTGCATAGGGTCAATCCGTAGCCACACAAAATGAATAAGGGAACAATCCCTCCTAGCACATCCACCATAATGGATCAAAATACACCAAGTGCTCCATATTGTTGAGAGAATGGATGTTGCACACATTGCATAATATTGTTATATTTTATTATTTTATTTTATTATGTAATGTTGTACCTAGATGGACGTACAACATGTAAAGATTCTCATAGAATATTCTTGATGAGTTGTATTGTAACATTGTAAAAATATTTTATGTAATTATTTAATAATGGGGAAAAAAAGAATTAAATGCCCAATATTAAATGTGGGGTCAGTGGGTTAGGTAGCACATGGTTTTAGCACATGGTTTATGTAATACCACTTAGTAGTTTTGTAAGACTTGCTACTTTATAAGCAGCCACAAGGGTAGTTGTTGTATAGAGAGAGTAAGAGAAGACAAAAGGCAAGAGTCGAGCAGGACAAGGCTTGACAGGTTAGCCAAGGGAGCATTTGCGAGGGTTGAAAGAATGGCATGGGATGTGTGGATTCATGCTTCTTCACATAGTTTGCTTGGTTGTGGCTATGGCCATGAAGACTTCCATGGTTGTATGGCAATGGTATTTTTTGCTGAATAATACATAGTGATGGATGCTTTTGGAAGCTGGGTTTTTTCCTCAATGAGGGTTTCCCAAGGTATATCTTGTGTTGCATTTTGTGGGTATGTTGTCTATTCTCTTGCATGTGGATTTTAATTTCATGTTTATTTTAGATCTATTATGGGTTATGTGGAAACAGTTATATTCTTTATTGCCAAGTTTCTTTACAAGTGGTATCAGAGCTATGGTTTTATTATTGTAACTCTAAATTGAATACATGGGAATGCATGAGAGGATAAAAGAAAGGGCAAGATATATGAATAATTTATTTCAGATATATTATGAGTTATGTGGAAATGGTTATATTCTTTATTGCCAAGTTTCCTTACAAGTGGTATTAGAGCTATAGTTTTATTATTTGTAACCCTAGATTGAATCCATGGGAATGCATGAGAGGATAAAAGAAAGAGCAAGATATATGAATGATTTATTGCAGATCTGAGGGTTCTGAGTTTGTTGTTATGATGGGATGTTAAAATATTTGGGCATGTGAAATTGTTGAAGAAAAAGATTTTTTCGGATGTTTCATTTAAATGAAGGTTTTGGGGGGTAGCATGCAGAAATGACCTCCTAGGTAAAAACAGACCTCACCATTGGATCCGGATCGACATTTCCATAAATTTTGATATATAATATGCTCTAATTTGGCCATGTTTAGAAGAAATGAAAGAGTTTTTTAGTTTCAGCCCATGATGGCCGTCAAATTTAATCCCATTGAAATTTTCGTCACTGAAAAAATAAAAAAAGAAAAAATCGTACTGAAAATGATAAAAAGACTGTCTTAGTAAAATGGTCATAACTTTATCTCAGAATATCAAATTTCAAAGTTCTTATAGGCGTTGGAAAGCTAATTCAGAGCACTACAACATGGTGTAGGTTTGGTTCTATAATTTTGAGATTTTGTCAAGTTTCAAGAGCCCTAAAATCAGATATTATTTATTTTGAGCACGGATTAGGGCATAACTTGGGCATATGGAGTCAGATTTTGGACTTCGAGTAGTCAATGGAAAGCTCTTGGAGAGCTCTACACATTGGTTTAGATTTAGTGCAGGTTTAGCATGATTATTTGTTGATATATTTATCTGAATAGTTTATGGTATATATTTTGACAATGGTAACATGTGAGTTTATGGCATTGGAGATTTAAGATTTGATGTCATTGTATACTCAGTTTATATTTCAGATTGGTCTCATGATGTTATGATTATCAGTGTTTGGTTTGGATATGCATGATGACTTGTTGGATCTACAAGTTGTGTAGTGTTGTAAATGGTCTATACTTATAGGTTGCATTTATAGCTTGGTTATGGGTTGTCTTTTCCCATTGATCTTTCATTATTGATGCATATTCAGAATGGTGGCCTCGATTTGAGTTGTCTATGCCCTAAGTCACATGATTTTATTTTCATGTAGAAGGGATGAGATGTTGTTACCAGGTACAGTCATGGTGAAGGATTGTAGTTGACTATTTTATACTGACAGGTTGGACATATTGAGAACCAGATGCTCGGTTCATGGATGTGATCATGGTGCCATGGATTTTGGCATGACATGATTGGTTATATAGGTACATCCTTGATGTTCATTAGCTTGGATTTCTGATTCAGTTATGGTGGTATATCTTCTTGGTAGAGGATCATGGTTATTTGGTTTCTTTTGAGGAGCTCATGATGTGCACTTTGAATTTTTTGATGGTTTGATGCCTTAGTTCATTCTCATGGTTAGAGGATGGGTTTTCATCATGATGTCATGGATAGCTTGGATACATGGTTTAGTGGGAGCTTGTGACAGTGATGGGGTGACAATGTAGGATTAATTCTTAGTTTAATTTGGATCTTCATATAGGAGATAGATTTTATAATGCCATAGGTGACTTGGTACCACGGTTGAGTGGGAGTGTTTTGGCATTGATATATTTATTGAGTGTTTGCAGATGTTGGAGGTTTGTCTTAGATCCTGTTGCTGTAGAAGCGTCTTTGACATTTGCATGGTGCACTTGTTATCTTCATGGTGTATGAAGATGGTTAGATCTTAAGGACTCATGGAGTTCTTGGTTATCTTCATGGTGTGTGGGGATGGTTCTTCCTGGTATGTGGAGATTGTTTTCTTCATGGTGTGTGGACATGGTTGCATCTTGAGGACTCACAAGGTTTTTGGCAAAGGTGTGGTTTATATTTTTATTTGGCATGTTATCTTTGGTGTGAGGATGGTTTCATTATTATGTCATGGTATACACTTGATACGCATTTAGAGTTGTGACATGTTATGGTGTGTTCATCTGGAGCATGTTATCTCTTTGGTTGAGATGGTTAGATCATGTTGTCATGTTTATGTTCCTGAGGCCATGGTTTGAACTTTGACATTGATCTTGGTTTAGTTTTTGGGTATTGAGTACACTAATCATAAGCTGGATACTTCATGTTATTGCTATGTTGCATTTGGAGTTGGCATGGATTGATTGGTTACAGGTGCTCATGGATACTTAGAGACGGTGGTGACGCTGATTTCCCTTGGATTAGAGAGGTATTTGTTGGAACAATTGATGGTTTCAGTAGGAAGTCCGAGGGGCAGTCACCTGATATGGACTTGAGAGGAGATTGTTCTTAGACGAGTCTTGGTTGGTGACTTTGGTATCTTGATGAGCATTGTCATTCCCCACTCTTGGTCTACTCGGTCATTTGCTACTTGAGAGGTATAGCCCATTGTTTCTCTTAGTTTCATTATATTTATGCTTGTCTTTCATGGATATGGATCTTGAGCTATGGTAGATGAGTTAGTTCTGGAGGGTTCATTTGAGAGATGGTTTAGCATTGGTTATCGCCATGTGCATATGTTGTTATGCTGGTTGAGTTTTTAAGATGGTTTTATATTGGGCATTTTCTTTGGATTAGGAATGGTTATTCCTTGGTTTAGGAATGGTTTTATTGAGTTTTATCTTCTTGTGAGAGGCTTACATCCATGATTAGTTATATGATATGGTTTGGGTGTTGTTGAGGCTTCTTGTTGAGGTTTTATGGAGAAGATCATACTTGCACAGTTTACATCTAGAGGTGTGTGTAGAAGGACATGATATAGGTTATGATTTGCATGGTTTCTCTGGTCATGGTTATCTTCTTGGATGTCCAGTTTTTCCTACATTGGATTTGAGATTGGTTGGAGATTATGATCACTGGTTTGTGCTCATGTATGTCATGTGAGAGATGACATGGTTATTTCTTTCTCTTTCCTTTGTTGGTTGTGGAGAATTTGGGAGACTATTGGAGATTTTTTATGAGAGTTGTTCTTGCAGGATATTAGTTTATGTATTGTGGATGTCCTTGATACTACATGGATTCACTTCTTTGAGATGTGTTGAGTGGATTGGTTATAGATTTGACATTATCTTTTGCAGTGGGAGCTTCTTGGTATATATGTGGTAGGTATTGCTCTTGAGGCTTGTGATTGCAGGTTGCAGATTGGATATGTCAGTGATATGAGATTCACTTGTTATACCTTTGAGGTATGAATAGTTGGATGGGTTTGGCACTTTGTTGTGGGTGCTATTTTAGCTATGGATATTTTGACAACTATGGATACATGTGATTACCTTTGGATCAGGTTATTTGTGCTTGGAATTTCAGTTGGTACAGGATTTTATGATCTTCTAATGCGACAAGTTGGGTGGTTTTCTCTTTGGATGACTTCTATGTATGTCTAGTGGGAGTGGCATAATAGGAGGTGAGATCATTCATGTTTGAGATGCTAGATACTTTGATTTTGTTGCGGGTACTGGGATGAAACACTTGGTGTATTTTGATCCATGATGGTGGATGTGCTAGGAGGGATATTTCCCTTGTTCATTTATGTGGCTACGGATTGACCCTATGCAATGTATACAACAAGTGGGAGATTGTTGAGATAATGGGTGTTGCACACATTGCATAATATTCTTATTTTATTATTTTATTTTATTATGTAATGTTGTGGTTAGATGGACATGCAACATGTAAAGATTTCCATAAAATATTCTTGATGAGTTGTATTGTAACATTGTGATAATATTATATGTAATTATTTAATATTGGGGAAAAGAATTAAATGCCCAATATTAAACGTGGGGTCAGTGGGTTAGATGGCACATGGTTTTAGCACATAATTTATGTAATACCACTTAGTGGTTTTGTGGGACTTGCTACTATATAAGTAGCCACAAGGGTAGTTGTTGTGAGAGAGAGAGAGTGACAAGGAGAAGAAAAAAGGCAAGAGTTGAGCGGGACAAGGCTTGAAAGGTTAGCCTAGGGAGCATTTGTGAAGGTTGAAAGCATGGCATGGGATGTGTGGATTCATGCTTGTCCACATAGTTTTCTCAGTTGTGGCTATGGCCATGAAGGCTTCCATGGATGTATGGAAATGGTATTTTTTGCTGAATAATACATGATGATGGATGCTTTTGGAGGCTGGGGTTTTCCCTCAATGAGGGTTTCTCAGGGTATGTCTTATGTCACAATTTTGTGGGTATGTTGTCTATTCTCTTGCATGTGGATTTTAATTCCGTGTTTATTTTAGATTTATTATGGGTTATGTGAAAATGGTTATATTCTTTATTGCCAAGTTTCCTTACAAGTGGTATCAGAGCGAGGTTGTTTTCAGTTATCCTCTGCAGGAAAGTCTCACAGTTAAGTGGGAGTCTCACAGTTGAGTGGGAGCGATGGTAGATGAGGGTAAGTTGAGGGTTGACAGGTTTAATGGGTAGAACTTCTAGTTATAGAAGATGCAAATGGAAGACTATTTATATCAGAAGGATTTATGGAAGCCGTTGGAAGGAAAAGCCAAGAATCAAGGAACTATGTCAGAGGCTGAATGAGATGTTTTGGACAGAAAGACACTTGAAAGCATTCGGTTATGCTTGGCACCATCGGTGGCATTTAATATTACAAAAGCAAAGACAATAGAAGATTTGATGAAAACCCTAGCGACACTGTATTAAAAGCCCTCTGCTTCAAATAAGGTATTTCTCATGAAGCGTTTGTTTAATATGAAAATGGCAGAAGGTGGATCTATTGCAAATCATTTAAATGAGTTTAATACTATTACTAGTCAATTATCTTTTGTGGGTATCAATTTTGATGAAGAAATTAGGGCTCTCTTGATTTTGTGTTCTTTGCCTGAAAGCTAGAATGGCTTGGTAATGGTGGTGAGTAATTCTGTTCCTGGATCTAGTACCCTAAAATATGATGATGTGATCGGTGTTATTTTAAGTGAGGAAACTCGTAGAAAATCCTCAAGTGGATCTACATCAGGGAGTGCTTTAAATGCACAAAGCAGGGGCAGAACGACTGAAAGAGGAAGTAACTCTGGAAATCATGGGAAATCAAGAGGAAAGTCAAAATGGAGGAGGTCTCAATCAAGAGGACCAAATGATTGTTGGTACTGTGGGAAACTAGGGCACAAAAAGAAAGATTGTTGGAATTGAAAGAAAAATGAAGGAGATAAATCAGATGGAGGCAAGGAGGCAAATGTGGTAAGTAACAAATCCGAAAAGGATGCTTTGCTTCTGTCTTTAGAGAGTGTTGATGATTCATGGGTTTTAGATTCTGGTGCTTCATTTCATGCTACACCTCATAAAGGTTATTTCATTGATTATGTCCAAGGGGATTTTGGGCTTGTTTATTTGGGGGATAATGAACCCTATCAGATTGTTGGAAAGGGAAAAATTAAGATTAAGTTGCAGAATGAGAATCATTGGCTACTACATGAGGTAAGACATGTTCCAAAATTAAGTAAAAATTTAATTTCAGCAGGGCAACTCGGTGATGAGGGCTGTGTAGTTACTTTTAATGATCAAAATTGGAAGGTTTCGAAAGGTTCCCTTGTAGTAGCAAAAGGTGTGAAAGTGGGCACCTTATATCTTTGTACAGGTCATATTGTTCCTTCTACTTTGATTATTTTAGAGAAAAATGAATATTCAGGAACAATTACTACAGTTGAGCAGGGAGAACAATTAGCTGCTGTAGATTCTGATACAACGTTGTGGCACAATAGACTTGGACACATGAGTGAGAAAGGTATGAAAGTACTTCATTCAAGGAAAGTTTTACTAGGTCTAAAATGTGTGAATATGGATTTTTGTGAAAGTTGTGTGTATGGAAAAAAAAAGAGAGTGAGTTTTGTAAAGACAGGGAAGGAAAACAAAAAGGAAAAATTAGAGCTTGTGCATACAGATGTATGGGGACCGGCCCAGGTATCTTCCCTTGGTGGCTGTCATTATTATGTTACATTTATTGATGACGTAATTAGAAAAGTATGGGTTTATTTCCTTAGAAAGAAATCTAATGTATTTCAAACTTTTAAGAAATGGAAATGCTTGGTTGAAAATGAGACTAGTAAGAAATTAAAATGTCTCAGATCTGATAATGGTGGTTAGTATTGTAGTCATGAATTTGAAGATTATTGCTCCACTAATGGTATTCGTAGACAAAAAATTGTTCCAAGGACTCCATAGGAAAATGGAGTGGCTGAAGGCATGAACAAGATTATAATGGAGCACGCAAGGAGCATGAGGTTGCATGCTGGGTTGCCCTTACACATGTGGGCAGAGGCTATCAATACTTTAGTATATTTGATTAATAGAGGTCCCTTTACTCCTTCGAGTTGTGGCATTCCAGAGGAAGCATGGACTGGTAAGAAGGTGAGTTATTCTTTTCTAAAGACCTTTAGTTGTGAAGCTTTTGCTCATATAGACTCTAAAAATAGAACCAAGCTAGAAGCTAAATCAAAGAAATGTGTCTTTTTTTGATATGGCATTAATGAATTTGGTTATAGGCTTTGAGATTTTGAAAATTTTAAAATTACTAGAAGTCGAGATGTCATATTCAATGAGAAAGTGTTGTACAAAGATCTATTGCAGCAACATGAGAAAAAAGAAGATGATTATGTAGTGCTAGATCATACTCCAAAAGTTGATTTTCCAGTCATTCCTCATGATGTGCAACAACTGCAACAACAAATACCACACACACCAGTGAATGTTAGACGGTCAACAAGGAAAATTAGATCTCCACAAAAGTTTTCTCCCTCTTTGTATTCTATTTTACTTACTGATGCTGGTGAACCTGAAAGTTATGATGAAGCTGTGCAGGTGGATACTAAGATTCAGTGGGAGTTTGCAATGAAAGATGAAATGGACTCTTTGCTGAAAAATAAGACATGGGATTTGTGCAAGTTGCCTACAAGTAAAAAGGCTTTATAGAATAAATGGGTTTATAGGTTGAAAGAAGAGGAAGGAGGTAAGAAAAGATTTAAGGCCTGGTTAGTTGTAAAAGGATTTGCACAGAAAAAGGGAATTGATTTTGATGAGATATTTTCTCCTATTGTTAAAATGAGTTCTATTCGTACTGTTTTAAGTCTTGTGGCTATTGAAGATTTGCATTTAGAGTAGATGGATGTTAAAACAGCCTTTCTTCATGGTGATTTGGATGAAGAAATATATATGGCTCAGCCACAGGGTTTCGAGGTCAAAGGTAAGGAGAACTTAGTCTGCAAATTGAAGAAAAGTTTATATGGCTTGAAGCAAGCACCTCAGCAATGGTATCTGAAATTTGATAGTTTTATGCATGAGCATGGATATAATAGGTGTCATTCAGATTACTGTGTTTATTTTAAGAGGTTGGATGATGATAGCTACATTATTTTATGTTTATATGTTGATGATATGCTTGTAGCTAGGTCTAACATGGATCATATTAAGGGGCTGAAATGCCAATTAGCACATGCATTTGCTATGAAAGATTTGGGGGCAGCAAAACAAATCCTTGGTATGAAGATTTGCAGAGATAGGAAGAACAAAACATTGACGCTATCTCAAGCTGATTATGTTGAGAAGGTGTTGCAACGTTTCTCTATGGAGAATGCTAAAGCTGCCAGCACACCTTTACCTAGTCATTTTAAATTGACTAAGGAGATGTGTCCCAAGACACAAGAAGAGGAGGATAAGATGTCCAAGGTACCCTATGCTTCAGCTGTAGGAAGTTTGATGTATGCTATGGTATGCACTAGGCCAGATATTGCACATGCAGTGGGAGTCGTTAGCAAGTATATGAGTCATCCAGGATTTGAGCATTGGAATGTTCTCAAGTGGATTCTCAAATATTTGAGAGGAACATCCAATAAGTGTTTACACTTTGGGGGCTCTACTACTGATTTACAGGGCTATGTTGACTCAGATTTGGCTGGGGATATTGATACCAGGCGGAGTACTATAGGTTATGTCTTTACTGTTGGTGGGGCAGCCGTGAGCTGGGTTTCTAGGTTACAGAAGATTAATGCTTTATCCACTACAGAGGCAGAGTATGTTGCTACTACAGAGGCAGCCAAGGAGATGATATGGCTTCAGTTCTTCTTGGAAGAATTGGGACATCCTTAGAAGGATAATTATTTTTTCACAGATAGTCAGAGTGCCATTCATCTTGCTAAGAATTCAGCTCTACATTCTAAGACCAAACACATACAGTTTTGGTACCATTTCATTCGGTCAGTTTTGGAGGATGGACAGTTAAAGCTAAAGAAGATACATACCAATGACAATCCAGCAGATATGTTGACAAAGTTTGTAACAAGGGAGAAGCTGAACTCATCTTCAGCTTTGGTTGGTCATTTAGACTGAACATGAATAAAAGAATAGTAGAGTCCAGGATGGTTTGATCCAGTGGGAGCCCCATGTGGTAGTGGTATTGCTATAGGATCAGTCTCCAAGTGGGAGATTGTTGTTTAGTGTGGAGCCTAATCAGTCCCCAAGTGGGAGATTGTTAGATTGTGGTGACTGATCAGGAAAGTACTGTACATACTTCATAAATTTTTTTGGGCAATAGCCGACATGGTAGCCAACATATTATGGCTGACATGTTATAACCCTAAAGTGGTTTAATACTTGTATAAAAGGGCTTAGGGTTGGGTATTTTTCATAATGTTGCGATACAAAATTGGTTCTTGTGGCGGTATTGAGCTGTAAGGGATTACAGATTGTAATCAGGTTGTAATCACTGGATTGTAATAAGATCAGACTTGCTGTTTGGTGGACGTAGCCTAGGGATTGGGTGAACCACGTTAAATCTTGGTGCCTTGTGTTCAGTTATGTGTGTTCTATTATTTTTTGTTATTGGTTATATTTGCATGTAGTTTTTATTTCTGTCTGTGGTTTATCCTAACACTTCTTTAGAGTCATCATCATTTGTAATCTTAAGTCTAGTATACATGGAGGTTCCAATTGGTTTTGAATCCTCCATTCCAAACTTCTTGAGTATCTCTTTGATATACTTAGATTGAGTGATATATATACCATTCTTGTTCTATTGCATCTACAATCCAACAAAGAATTTTATTTCACAAAACATAGATGTCTCAAATTCTTTATTCATTTGTTCAGAGAATGCTTTGCATAAGTCATCATTTCCTATAAATAGAGTGTCATCGACAAATATACCTACCAACACAATCTTCTTATCTAGTCCTTCATTGATATACAAGCTACTATTATTATTTGTTCTATGAAAATCAATTTGTATCAAATAGCTATGTAATCTTTCATATCATGCTCTAGGAGCTTGTTTTAGATCATATAGGGCTTTATGTAATTTGTAGGCCATGTCCCTTTTCTTAGGATCAACAAAACCTTCTGGCTATTCAATTTAGACTTCCTCATCAAGAATTACATTCAAGAATGCAAATTTAACATCCATTTGATATAATTTGAATCCTTTATGAGATGCATAAGCTAGTAAAGTCCTAACACCTTCTAGTCTTGCAATAGGGTCAAAAGTTTCACCGTAATCAATAACTTCTTCTTGAGAATAGCCTTTACATACCAATCTTTCTTTTTTTCTTGACACTTTTCCATCATTATTTTTCTTATTCTCAAATGCCCATTTTGTACCAATCACTTTTTTATCTTTGGGCCTAGGAAAAAGAGTCCAAGATTTATTCTTTTCTATCTATTCTATTTCTTCATTCATAGCCTCAATCCAACTTTCATTTTCTAGTGCATCTTTAACACTTCTAGGTTCAAATTCAGTAAGTAGACATGTACCTTTCAATTTGCTTCTTGACATTCTTCCAATTGATTTGTCTCCAATGATATGATTAGGTGCATGATTCCTTCTGACATATTTAACCAATACAAGTTTTTTGACTTTTGAGTGAGTTGTACTATCTTCATTTTGAATCTCAACTTCAAACTCAAGTCCTTCTATCTATGGCTCAGATTCTTCAAAATCGGTATGCACTAACTTAGTAGCCTCTAAATGTGACTCAGGTCCCTGTGACTTAGTTTGCACTTCTTACAACTTGGTAACTATTGGAGACATGTAGAGCTTGGGAGATGAAGTCTCATTTTTGTCAAATGTGTTTGGCAATGTATCAAGTTCATAGTAGACAAATCTTTTGTAATCTTCTGGCTCCTTTTTTCTTTCTTCTTCACTCTTTTCTGTAAACTCATCAATTCTCACATGTGCACTTTCTATAATTTTGTGAGTGGAAAAATTTAAACATTTATATGATTTACTTCTACAGGAATATCTTAGAAATATACCTTCATCACCTTTTACATCAAATTTTCCTTTTCTAGATTCTTTCAAGGTATAACATTTGCTACCAAATACTTTCAAGTATTTTATATTAGGTTTGTAGCCATACCATAATTCATAGGTAGTTTTCTTTGAGTCTTGAACTTTGTTCAAAGTATGAACTATAGTGCTAATAGCTTCTTTTGAATATTTGATAGCAACATTCGTCTCAATCATTAGTGTCCTTGCACAATCCATGATGGATATGTTTCTTCTTTTAGCTATTCCATTCTGCTTAGGAGTACCAGAGGCTAATACTTGTCTTTTGATTCCTCTTTCAATGTAGAAATTGTGGAATTCATTTGAGATGAATTCACCACCTCTATCTGATCTTAAGCATTTCAATCTTTTTCTAGTTTCTTTTTCTACTCTATTTAGATATCATTTGAATTTTTCAAAAGATTCTAATTTTTCTTTGAGATACATAACAATCATCATTTTAGAATAATCATCAACAAAAGGAATGAAATATTTTTCTCCACTATAAATTTATATTCTAATGGGTCCATATAAATTACTATGCACAATTTCCAAGACATCTTCTAATTGATATTTTTTTCTCTTAAAACTAGTCTTTCCCATTTTACCATTTTGACAATTTTTGCATAATGCAACATTAGGTTTCTTCAAACTAGAGATACCTCTTACTCTTCTAACCTTTCTTATCTTGACCATATTATCAAAGTGTACATGACATAGTCTTATGTGCCATAACCAACTTGATTCTATTTGAGTAATATAACATGAGAAATCACCAAGATCAAGATAAAATAGGTTACCTTTTTGCCTGCCTAATCCAATCAAATTTCCTTGGTTGTCTAGTAGTCTTTCCTTTCCATTCATGAATTCTAACTTGAATCCAATGTTGTTCACTTGTGCCGCACTTAGTAAATTATGTTTTTTTCCTTCAACCCAACATGCATTTTCACATAGAAGTTCATTGGTTAATGAGCTATGGCCTTTTCCTTTTATGCAACAAGGTTTATTAACATTACACTACCTCCATCATAGTGTTCAAAATGTTCAAACTTAGTTTTATCTCTAGTCATATGGTGTGAACATCCACTATCTATGATCCATGTGTCATTTTTAGTAACATTAGAGACAAGTGTCATCTTATCTACTTCATCATCAGATTCATCTTTTAGAGCAATATGCACTATTTCATCTTCACTTTTATCAAAATCTTTAGCCATAAACTAAGTTCTCTTGCCTTTTTCTTTGTAGGATTTGTGACCTTTGAATTCATTCTTGCCTTTGTACTTGTGTTTTTTTGTTTCTTCCTTGACTTCTTTGTTTGGACATCTAGTAGCATTATGACCAATTTCTTCACAAGAAAAAGAAATTAAAGGAATTTTACCTTTGTACTTTCCTCTACTCCTAGAATGTTTCTTGGCAAGTAGGGCTTCAACAATTTCAAGATCACTATCAGAACTTTCTTCAGTTTCTTCCTCACTTTCTGATTGATTATCTTTTATTTTCTTCTTTTTTCATTGAGTGAGAGTTTACCTTAAAATGTAGACTCAATATTCTTGGAAGTAGGAGTATAGTTGTCAAAGTTGTCTAGTTCAAAAGTTTTCAATTTTACTACTAGGGCATCGAAGCCTATCTTTTAATTTAGATCACATCTCTTTTCTTGTATAGAAAATACTCTAATTGCATAGATGGGGAGCAAAGTTCTGAGTATTTTTCTTACAAAAATTTCTTCTTCAATTTCTCCTCCAGATACTCTAATTTCACTAACATTGGCCTTAATTCTTTTCACATATTTTGCAACATTTTCATCTTCTCTCTTTATCATTTGATCAAAATGTCCTCTAATGCTTTCTTCTTTGGCTCCTCTTACATTATCCATATCCTCCATAGATTTTCTTTAGTTTGTTCCACATATCAAAAGAAGTTTTACAATCTTTGAACTCATTAAAGTCAACATAACTAAGAGTAGATGCAATATCAATCATCATGATGTTATGGTTCTTCTTCTCAACAATATCTTCAACTGACAATGTTCCAGTGGGAGTTTTATACTCTTCATCAAGATATTTACAACTTGAATCACTAATGGTAGCTAGATGAAGCATTATAAGTCCTTTCCATGCTACAAGGTTGTCTCTATTCAACTTTGGAATCTCTCTCTTGTATGACATCCCGATCTTTAACTTAGGTCCTTGAAACATTCTCTACTAGCACTAAAAGATTTGATACCAATTGTTGGAAATATAAGAGGAATAACTGAGAGGGGAGGGGCGAATCAGTTAATACTAAAATAAATCCTAGATCCCTTAGATGTCAAATAAAAGTTAGACTAATAAAACTGATTACTGCTGATACTTGGTAATCATTCAGAAATTATTGTAACTCGATAAATGTAGAATGTGAATTACTTAGCAAATCTTTAAGATATCATCAGTAATTTATTTGCAAGCATGAAAAAAATAACATGAAGACATATGACACTAGAATTTAATGTGGAAACCCAATTTGGGAAAAACCATCAAATGCAACTAGTTATTGTTTTTCACTCTTCTAAAGTGAGCCCTATTAGGAGCCAACCCTGTTAAAGGTTACAAAATACACTATTAGGTCTAACCTTCCTAAAGGATTTAATCACCCTACTAGGAGTGGCCTTGCAAGAGGTCTTCAAACAATTCAAAGGAATTGTCACCTCATTAGAGGATTTACAAATGGCTATTAAACCAACTCTAAAAAGAGATGTTAAATCACTGTTACAATGATTAGAGAGTAACAATGAAATGAGCTAATTGTGATGCAACTAAATTGCTGATTATTGATCTTTGTTTTGGCTTTATACTTGATCCCTCCTGATCAAACAACACTTTTAGGTTCCTCAAGGATATCTTCTTATCCTTCAAGTTCACTTTCATTCTCTTTATCTCTTTCAACTCATTCAACTTGCATATCACACTCTTTGAAATCACAATTTGACCTTTTACTTATACCTTCTAGATTGTCAAGTCAGCTCAAATACAAACTAGAATAACCAATATTCATTACCATAGTCGGCTAGAATCAATAGGTAAAATAATTAAGATTTACATGCCAAAATAAGAAAATACTTTGATAGCCGACTCAACTCAGTAGAAATTGATTCTAAAACAATTTCCTATGCTAACCAATAGAAGCTCAGTTAATGCTGTGAACTTACAAAATTCCTTTGATAACCTAGTGAACTTGGTTAATAATAACTTTTTTCAACTTTACCTTTGTTAACCAAGTAAGCTCAATTAACACTCTTCTCTACATAACTTCCTTTAACACCCGAGTGAGCTCAATAGATACTATCTTCTGTACATACTCAAGAATGCTCAGTAGACTAGGAAAACTATCTTCACTGACCAAGTGAACTCAACATGCATAGACTGTCAACTGATATGACATTTGTGTAGTATCAAAGACAACATATAATTAATCAGTTATGTCCAACATGGCTTATCTTTGTGTTTATGTGTTATTATTTCTCTAGCTAATTTTGGATTCATGGTTGACTACAATATTATTATTTACATAATATAAAATCTAAAATTGTAAGGATTTAATAGGAATTTGTACAATAGCTTCTTGAAGAGATTAGTGTAGGAATTTATTTCCACACCCGAGTTTCCTTACAAGTGGTTTCAGCACTTGATCAACTTTTGATCCTAGTTGTTGGATAGGGCTTTTTGAGCTAATCTCAAGTTGAGTGGGAGTTTTTTACAGAGCATTCTAAATATTATTTGCAAACTAAGATGGCTAGTTCATCATATGGAAAAATAGAGGTGGAGGAATTTAATGGTCATAATTTTGAGTTGTGGAAACTCAAGATGGAAGACTTGCTTGAAGATCATGATCTATGGGAGGTGACTACACCTAATGTGAGACCTGCAACAATATCTTAAGTAGATTGGAATCTGAAGGATCCAAAATCTAAGGGTCTCATTAGAATATGTCTAGCTGATTTAGTTCTCCTGAATGTCCTTGATGAGAGGACTACAAATAGTTTGTCGACATGGCTTGGGTTTTTGTATCAGGAAAAATTTTTGGTGAACAAGTAATTCATGAGGAAGAAATTGTATTCTCTAAGAATGGAGGAAGGAATATCTATTATAGATCATCTAAATGCTTTTAATTTGTTGATTGCATAGTTGAAATCTTTTGGTGTCAAGATAGAGGAGGATCAATGTATGACCCTGTTATGTTTCTTACTAGATTCATGGGACCATCTTCTGATGGTTCTTGCAAGTACTTTAGTCACTTTCAGAATGGATGATGTGATGTCTTCATTGTTATCTAAGGAGACGTAGAGAAAGTCTTTAGATTTAGCTAAGGAAGCTATTGTTGCTCATGATAGATTGAATGAAAGAGCAAAGAAAAATGATAACAAGTCTGGAAAGGGTAGATCCAAATACCATGGAAAATCACAGGCTCCTAGAAATTCCAAGGTAAAATGATAGAATTGTGATAAGAATATGCTCTTTTGTTAAGACTGTAAAGAGACAAAGAAGAAGAAGGCATCAAATTCAGGTTCAAGAAAAACTCAAGAAGATGGTGATGCTTTCATTGCACCCTTGTCAGTGCATGCATCTAATGATGTGTAGTTTTTAGACTTAGATGCTTCTTTCCACATGACCTCTCATTGAAGTTGTTTCTCAAAGTATGAAGTTTTTGATGGTGGAAAGGTGTACTTGTGTGATGATTCTCACCTAGAGATAGTTGGATGAGGACAGGTCACTATCAGATTCCTTGATGGATGAGTAAAGGGGATCGATGGGGTAATGCACATCCCTAGTTTGGCATGAAACCTATTATCTATAAGTGTGTTGAATGATGTAGGTGTGCAAGTTTTTT
This sequence comes from Cupressus sempervirens, assembly GCA_028749045.1. Taxonomy (NCBI): domain Eukaryota; kingdom Viridiplantae; phylum Streptophyta; class Pinopsida; order Cupressales; family Cupressaceae; genus Cupressus; species Cupressus sempervirens. The sequence continues at coordinate 149,529,728 of CM053786.1, forward strand.
CTTCTTAAGATGGATTCAAGATGATGAGAGGAGGTATGGTGCTCGCTAAGGGTACTAGGAGAGGTACTTTGTTTCAGCTTGATACATGCATTTCTCAGTGCAATAGTTCTTCTATTTCAAAGAAGAGAGCAGCTATCACTTCATCCCAACCATCTAAACAAGAAATAAAGAAGACTATGGTTATTAGTTTTGATGGTAGTGTAGTATGCATACCTAAGGGTGCAAACACATTGGAAGGAAAGCTTCCTGCAAAAAAGACAATTGTGTGCCATATGAAATTTGGTCACATTGGTAAGAAGGGTCTTAGAACCTTGAAGAACAAGAACATCATTGATGGTTTAAATGATTGTAATCTTGAGTTCAACTTGTGTGAACATTGTGTCTACAATAAACAAAATTGTAATCAATTTTACTCTAGTTCTCACAAATCTTTTGATGCTTTGGATCTTATTCATTCTGATGTATTTGGTCCTATAAAAGTTCCTTCAATCTCCAAGTGTATAGTTTTTGTATCTTTCATAGATGATTATAGTAGAAGGACATGGATTTAATTTCTAAAAGGTAAGACACAAGTCTTTAGTTAGTTAAAGGAATTTAAAGCACTTGTAGAGAATTAGACTAGTAAGAAGATTAAGTGTGTGAGAACTGACAATAGTGGATAGTTTTGTAAAGAACGAGGTATTGAGAGACTTAAGAAAACTCCTTATACCCTACAAAAAAATGGAATTTCAAAAAGAATGAACAAGACACTAATGGAGAAGTCTAGGAGCATGTTTAGTGGACATGGTCTTGAACAAAAGTTTTGGGCTAAAGCTATGGCCACTACTTGCTATCTAGTTAATAGATCTCCTACATCAGCTCTTGTTGGTAAGAAGCCTTTGGGTAGACATCTTAAATTTTTTGGTTGTGAAGCTTATGCACATGTTCCAAAGGATGAATGATCTAAGTTGGAAAATAAAGCTATCAAATGTATTTTCATTAGATATGATGTTGGTATGAAAGGATACAAGCTTTGGGACCCTATGAATTATAATGTGTTGTACAACATAAATATTATTTTTAGAGAGATAAAATCTTCTCCTATTGTGCTACAACCAAATGAAAAAGAAAAGAAGGAAGATATTGTTTAGGTTCCTCCTACACCTGAGAAGATTGAACAAAAAGACCATGTTGGGTCTAAGGATAAGGAGAGCTCTAGTAGCTCTAAAACTTTAGAAAAAGAGGAAGAACAACCTAAACCTTAACACTTGAGGAGATCCATGAAAGTAAGTAGCCAAAAAGGTTTGGTTATTCTTTGTTAGATTCTAATTTTCCTTTTTCTTTGACTACTAACACTGATGAGCCTAGATCTATGAAAAAGGCTTCGGATATGGAAGATGCAAGTTTCTAGATTCAGGCAATGGATGATGAGATGGCTTCATTGGATATTAAAAAAACTTGGTACCTTGTACCTTTTCCGAAAGGATAAAAAACTATTGGTAGAAAATGGGTATTCAAGAAGAAATTCTGTGCAGATGGCAGTGTTGAAAGGTATAAAGCTAGATTGGTTGCGAAGGGCTATTCATAGATAGAGGGAATAGATTATGATGAAATATTCTCTCTTGTTGAAAAGTTGACATCCATTATATTTTTTTTCATCTCTTTCTGCATCATATGATTTAGAGATAGAAAAAGTGGATGTGAAGACAACTTTCCTTCATGATGATTTGGATGACGAGATTTATATTTCATAGCCTAAGCACTACATTTTTAAAGGTAAAGAATCTTTGGTTTGCAGATTAAAGAAGTCTCTATATGGTTTGAAATAATCTCTTAGGATGTGGTACCTTAAGTTTGATGCCTCCTATTTATCAATTGGATTTGTAAGATCAAACTCAAATCACTATGTTTACTTTAGAGTTGAAAATGATCGCCTTCTTATTGTTGCATTATATGTTGATGATATGTTGTTATTTGGGAAGGGTAAGGGTATGATTTATAATTTTAAATACAATTGTTAGCATAGTTTGAGATGAAAGATCTTGGGGTAGCAAGGTAGAATTTTGGTATGGAAATCAGTAGAGATATCTAACAGAAAACTTTGGTTGAGTGACAGTAAGTATGCGAAGTCGGTGTTGGAAAGGTTTAGCATGGTAGATTGTAGACCATTGTGTGTTTCTTTCTTCTATGGGAACAAATTTATCTATAGATGATTGCCCAAAATCTCCTAGTGAGGTAGAGGACATCAGTAGAGTACCTTATGCTAGTGTAGTTAGCAGTCTTATGTATGCTATGGTCTGCACTAGACTAGACATTGCCCACATAGTGGGCATTCTTAGCTAGTTTATAGCTAATCCTAGATGGGTGCATTGGGATGAAATTAATTGATCATTCAAATATTTGAGGGGTACATTAGATTGCTCCATTTTTTATCATGGTAACTCTTTTAGAGCTCCACATTTAGTTTGTATTTGTGGGTTTGTGGATTCATATTGGGCAGATGATATTGATAGTAGGAGATCCACCAATGCTTATGTATTCACTATGTTTGGTGGTGCCATTAGTTGGATGATTAAGAAATAACCTATGGCTGCTTTGTCCACTATAGAAGCTGAGTACATGGATGCTACTCATACTTTTAAGGAAGCCATTTGGCTTAGGAGATTGTGTTTTGATATTAGTGTTGATGTAGGACATATTACTATTTGTTGTGATAGTCAGAGTACTATTTTCCTTGCAAAGAATCCACTTTCCATGCTGAAACAAATCACATGGATGTGTAGTTTCACTTTGTGAGAGATATGGTTGAAGATGGTAAGGTAAATTTGGAGAAGGTAGATACTATAAAGAATGTTGTAGATACATTGATGGAACTAGTGGGCATAGAGAAGTTTAGATGGTGTTCAGAGTCTATAGGCCTTTCAACCAATAGTAGCTAGTTCTTGTTATGTTCCTATTGCTCTTACAAGGTGTTTGATAAGTGTGAGAATGTTAGGAATAAGGTGTCTCAACCTTGGATAATTCCTCTTCTTATTATTTTTTTTGTAAATATAGTTTTTGAAAATAATATAATTAAGTGTGAGTGTTCATGTCTAGTTGGCATCTTGATGTGTCACTCTACTGACATGTCTCGACATCTTGAATTATGTTGAATTCCTATGATGGATTCCTATGACGTGTAAGAGCTTTCTTTGGAAGATGCCCTAAGTGCATTATATAAGAACTTTGAGGGTTGTAGATAGTTGAGGGAGAGTGTGTGAGTAGTGTATTGTTGGTTGCTACTATATAAGTCTTCCATATCCTAACAGAGCATGCATTGTAAGTGTGTTGTAACCTTTGAGTTGAAGATAATACATTGTGTAGGTTTTGGAAGGGTGGGGATGTTTTACCAAAAGGTTTTCCCCCCCTAGCATATCTTTGTGTTTATGTGTTATTATTCCTCTATCTATTTTTGTATTAATGGCTGATTGCAATATTATTGTTTACAAAATATGGAATTTGAAATTGTAACAATTTAATAGGAATTTTGACAATACTTTCCTTAAGAGATTAGTGTAGGAAGTTGTTTATGTAGATGAGTTTCCTAATAGTATGGGGTTAAGGTTCTGATGCAATCTGTATAATTTATACATAAAGACTTGGTGTAGGATAGTGTAGAGATTTCCTTTTTTGATCTTCTTCTTACCACTAAATATATTATGCTCCATAGAATACAAAAGAAAGAACATGAAGGATATGAGGTCCTGGTTACAAAAATGATTTAAAATTGGTAAATGATAGAAATAAAAGATCTAAAACCTACCATCAAGAGTAAGATATCTCATAATAGTATAAAATACCTCCTTGTAGGGGTCCAAAAGCTCCATTCTAAAAATTCTACCATGATGACACATAGGGCCTTCACCAGGTTAGAAAAAATGGATGAGGCTCACTTCATCAGCAACACAGATTTGTTTTCTCTATTTTTCTACCTTCTAAAGATATGCCACCAAATTTATCTATGACCTCTTTATTGATCTCAAACAAGCTCCTTTTCACAACCATGCTTCTATTATTCTATGAGTTCACAAACTATAGAAATTACCTCATCATATCCTACAATGCACTACATAAATGACACTAACTTGCCTCCTTGTCTTTCTTGATAGGGATTAGCTCAATGTGGAGAATATTTCCACCCATATTTATACTCTCCTTAAATCCTTAATTAAATCTTTGAAAATGTATCTGACATTACCCTAGGCCAACCTAGATAGAGACTAAAAACTTTAGAGATAATATTGAAAAACTTATGGTTTCAAAAAATGAAATGATGGCTAACCAAATGCAAAGGCACAAGGAAACAATACTATAAAGGTGTGATCCAAAAATTCTCATTATTACCGTCATTACACTCCACCTCATTTAAAATTCCACTTGTATTCTTTCTAATATGAGTACTTTGAATTTCTAAAAACTTTGTCATTTTGCCTCTAACACTATCCCACCCAATCTCACAAAAATTGGTGTACCAACTTTGGTAATTTTTATCATCATTTTCACCCTTTCGACAACCAATCATAATGCCATCTAAATTGATACTTATACAGTCACCTTTTGGGAAACCCTTCATAGTAATAATTGCATAATAAAAGACTAAAAATAAACCCATTATACACAATTTCCTTATCATATGGTATCTCTAGAAAGTAATTATTTACTATAAGTTGAAATCTCATTCACACTCCCCCAAGTACACATGTTAGGGGTAGTACTCTGAATTATAGCTAGTGCATCTGCCACACCACTGCCTTCCTGGTAAATGTTATGAATGGACAGATCCCAGATTCTTGATATAAAATTATGGATATTTTTGATAAGATGGGAAATATCCTAGATAACATTGATACATCTTTTTAAGGCTTTAATTATTAACTAAGAACATCGCTCCATAATTAATTTTTAATGTCAAAGAGGATGGCTAATTTGATCTCCCAAAATACACACATAGCTTTACCATATATCAAAGCCTGAGTCTGAGTTTCAACATTGGAAGCTTTGGGTATATTGGAATGCCACTAGTGTTAACCAGTTGAACAAAAGGAAAACTTGAACTATCATGTGTATCTCTTTCAAACTGAAACTTGAAACTAGGTGAACTAAAACAAAACTTAAACTGTTACTTGCATATTTTTGATACTTCAACACTTAGGTTTCAAAATTGAAATTATACTGAAGCCTAGACATGGGAAAAAATGAAAATTGAAACTTATTCTATTTACAAAACATGTATCTTTTATCTATGCTTTAAGGTAGTATGCCTTTGATCATCTTTGCGAGAATTATGTTGCTCTTGTTTAGAGTGTTTAGGAGATCTATTTTAGTATTTGTTAAAAGAATGAATGTTGGAACAATGTGGTTTTTGATTTATCATTAAACCAAAATCATATTTCTCTAAGTGTGTTGTAGTGTCATCAGTGGAATCATATTCCCCTACAGGAGGGAAATGGTTCAATGGGACCCACGCAGTGAGTATCTTAGTTTTTCATTCTTCCAGGCTTCTAGGAGTAAGCCTAATTCTAGGGGGGTGGATGTAGTGCTTTCCCCTAGTTCACATTTTTTCTATCATTGTCAAACTCTTTTAGGGCTAATTTTATGTTGATGATTAATAGTGGCATTATTTTGAGATTATCAGATATTGTTTTTACATTCAGTTTATTATATGATGAGATTACTTGGTACTTTATATTTCATGTTTGCATGATGATTATTCAGTGTTTTTAGATATTGATGATGAATAGTTAGATAATTTAGTATCATATGTGTTTTCTTATTGATACTTACCCCATACTTGCATGTGTATAGTGTGTGTGTTTGTTTCCTTTCTGTATGGCATTTCTGATGTGGTTAAGGAAGGGAGTCGTAGTCACCTACTAGTCAAGATCTACAAAATGCACCACTTTTTGCCATTTCCTATTTAGTTTAGTATATATTGTGCTTGTACATGCATGGATTTTATGCAAGTTGCAGGTACCAAGTATTGACTTCCCTGAATTGTTAGGATGAGCGTACCCTATCACATTATCTCAATGGTAAGAGAGGGGAGATAAATTCTCAAGTCCAAAATTAGGACAAGTATCTGAGTCGAGTACCTTTTGAATACGTCAGATGATGTAATTGATGATATTAACCCTTTTGGTTTGATTTTGTATGTGTTTTGCTATGATGGGTTTTTATATTTTACTTTATGTTTTCTTGGTGTATTTTCTATTAATTAAGCCTAATTAAAAGATTTAGTTAATGGTTTAATTTAATGAAAAATTAATATGATATTTTAAAATTTATTTTATTTAATTAATTTGGAAATTAATTAAATAAAAGAATTAAATTTGAAGATAAAAGTTATAAGTTTAAATTTTGAATGAGATAATATTTAATAATAAGTAAATGCTAAATAATATTATTATTTAAGTTAATAAATATTTTATCAATTAAGTTTCAAAAATAAATTTAAAAGTGGAAAGATATTAAAATTATTAAAAGATTCTAGATTGCATGATGCATGCATGTAATTAAAATATATTAAGATAAAACAAGTGGATTTATTAAAGTGAGTGCATGAGATTTAAAATTAATAAATTAATAAAAATAAATAAAGTAAATATTAAATAAAATTAATGTGCAATATTTATTCACATAGGAGTATGCGATCTCTTAGGAGTTGTCATGTTGACAACACAAGAGTTTGCACTCTAATTATGAACGTGTTGTCTACACTTAGCAGTTAGCACATTATTTGAGCACATGGTGCCTACAACATTCTAAAGACCTTATCATGTCTATCTTCTTGTCATGGAAGTTACATGTTTGTTTGTCATGCTTATCTCCTAGTTCTTTCTAGACAGATTCTAGATGCATCTTAGAGGCCTTTATATAGAGGCTCTCCTAGTGCGTATGGACAAGCTTATAAACATTCAAGAAGCTCATATGCTTCTACATTCTCATATGCTTCTACAAGCACTTCTAGTCACTTGGGGGTTCGGTTCTTGGAGGAATTGCAAATGTTGGAGAAGGAAGGAATTTTTAGAAAGAAGAAGGTTCTAAGAGGAGGAGCTTCACTACAATCTTATGAGGCATAGAAAATTAGCATCAATATCTAGGTGCACTCGTGATTTTTGCATATTCCATTTGCACTCTTTCTCTTCCTATCTTCATCGTGTCTGTTATATGTGTCTGAATAAACTTCATGAAAAAATCTTCAATATTGAAATTGGAATCTAGATATGTATGTTAATTTTTATTCGGTTGCAAAGAAAATATTAGGAAACCCTAGTTTTATTTATGAAGGAAATTCATCACAAATTGCCCTGTCAATGTCCCTTACACAGACCTGAACTCATAAATTCATAACTCTTTACCTTGACCAATTTTAATCGATCACTCTATTCATATTTGGTAAAACTTGGCCCTCTCCAACATATTTCAAATTTGGCTCAATCCAACAATTCATTAGGGAGATATGGCCCCTGTACTGAGACTATTTTATTCAATGATAATCATTCCTCCATTTTCCATAACTAGGAGTTCTTTATGCTTAAACTTCACAAAAATAATCTATCAAAGCATGGAATGAATTAAAAACTAAACCAACATAGATCTAAGACATTTATACTCAATATTTTATCCAAATGAGAAGTCTTTTCAATAAAAAAAAGTAGACTATGCCCTTATGGCAGCAAGCTAGGACTTTGCAGAGAATTTAATTTGGTATTGTATGAAACCTTGTTACATTGCATAATTTTGAGAATAGACACCCTAAAAACTCCCTACCATTCCTCCCCTCCTAAAGCTCTTGCTCATCAATGCTAATAATACATTTCAAAGTAGTTGCAACTTCCTCAAACTGGTTACAGTCATTTATGACTATTTACATTTAGTTGAATGTTTTGTTGACAACATGGTTGTCAACTTTAATAGCCTTACATCATTATGAATTTTATTAATATTTCAAATTATTTTCAAGAGTTTTATCCCAACTTTAAATCCTCAAACCACTCTTAAATCCCATAAACCCTCTATGAGCTTTCTAGGCTTCATTTTGTCAATTTTTGGCAGTTTACATTTTTAGGCACTTCAAGTGCATTTGACACAATATAATGGCTCTACTTTCCATATTAAAATCAATTGGACCTTTGAAGGTCTTTAAATAACTCATCTAATTTATAATTCCAAAGTGAACCCTAGGTACACTAACTCCCAAAATGCCATTAAGGCTACATCCTTGATCCTTTTACAAAGTGATCAATCAAAACATTTAAAACATAAACAAAACATTATTAAGTGACCATTGTGGACTTATTATAATCAAATGACCCTTCAAGGTCATGTTCATCCTTTTATCCCACTAGGATCTATTTAGTGACCCTAGTTCCTCTAGGCCTTTTTTCCTTGGCCCTGGTGCTCCTGCACTAGTTAATAGTAGAAGAAGTGAAATTAATTATTAGTCAATTTAAGTAAATGGATTTTTAAATGATGGAAAATTAAAAGAAAACATAAATTAATAAGTGGAATTAAATAATTTAATTATTAATGAGATTAATTTTACCTAAAATCAATGAGGATTATTTTAAATAAATGATTGTCCCTAAAGTGTTTAAAGGAAATTGTAAACTAATTATTTGAAAGTTGATAAGTACTTATTCTAATGTTTTAATGTGAATGATTTTATCTAAAAGTCAATGGGAACTAGTTCAATGATTTAAATAAGTAAATAATTATCTTATGATTGTTTTAAAATAATGGAGCGATAATTCCATGTTTTATTCAAAAAGATAAATGGGTTGACTTGGAGATTAAACAAAGAATCCTCTACACTTGAAATGTACTTGAAAATGAAAACTAAAACCTAATATTTGGGTTAACCATGTGATTGTGAAAGAAAATTAAAATATGTGTTTGTATATTATTCTTTATGCTATCCATGTTTAGGGTTTGGGTGGTCCTAGAGTGTTGACCAGTTAGGATGTCTACTAGAGGCTTGGGAGTTATGCGAATGTGATGGAATGTTGACGTTATTTGGTCTCAATTCTTTTAAAACTCAACCATGGTAATGTGATGGCATACTCTATGAGATGTTTTTATTTATTGATTGTTATTGCTTTCTAGTATTCTTGTGTGAAGCTAAGGTGTATGTATTTGAGACACTTGACTTAACCACTTTTGAGTCATTGATTAGTTATACTTGGACTACTTTCCAGTTGCCATGATGGGACTGAAGTGTTGATTTATTTCTTGATGTTTTCATGTTGTGACATGTTTTGACTCGACCATTTTTTAGTCTTCGATCAGTATTACTTACTTTGGGGTGCCTTTTTGGTTTCTTGTTGAGAACCAATGGATATGGTGATTTATCATTGATATGGATATTGCAATTTATACAGTTGCTCGATGAGGACTGATGGATATTGTGATTATCTTTGATATTGTGGATATTTGATGTTCTTATTGTGGATTATCTTTTGGTATTTTTCTAGTCACTTGTATAGGACTAAGGTGATTTTGTGATTTATGATTCCATGAGCCTAGGGTAGGTTATCTACCTGTAGTGTCAAGAAGTGGCTTGCAATGGGGGTCGGGGCCCTAAGTGGCTGGCAGGGTAACTCATTGTAGGTTATTTTAATAAGTGAAAAAATTTACACTAAATGTGGATTAAATGAACCTAATAAGATAATTGTATGTTCTCGCCCATGCCTTGAGTGCTAGTATAGATTAGAATGGTAGTAGAGAGAATGCTTGGTTGCGACGTTACATTCTATAGTATGCCTCGTCAGTATGAGAGGATACTAGTGGCCGCATAGGGATTACTAGGGGGCCAAGTTCTATTGAGAGACCACCAGGGTGACTCTAGCATGATTCGTGTGATGACACTTTTCCACTTACATAATAGGTTTCCTATGTGTCTTTGTTGTGCCTCTAGGATTATATGTCAGTTTATGTTGGAACCTTTGAGTTAGTATACTTTTAGAATTTCCTAGACTTAGAGAGTACTTGTGTTATGTGATTTTTTATCTTGTGTTATTTAATTTGATATCATGTTTGAGACTTGAGACTATCTCCTCAGCATGGTGGGAGTGGGCCATTTAAGTTCCACGTGGTTGGGTGGCAATGCTTTTTCACTCTTACCATTTGAGATCTATCCAAGACACTATGGCTGGAGTATTCTTTGTTGGCATTTAATTTCATTCAATTCTTGGATCTTATGATGGATGTTATTAACTAGTATGTTTCTTTGTATTGATTATTAGCATGTGATAGATGATGTTATCTAATTTTTAGGATCATCTTATGCTTATTCTTGCATGTTAGATTTCTTTCTACATATGTTGTAGTATGTTTTAGGAGTGACATTCCTACTATGATAATACCGATGATCTCTTTGGTGGCTTGGGATGTTACATGCAGAGGGATGGCTAGGGCCCACGATGGTCTAATGATGCTATTGATGGTTGGGAGGAACCATGAACTTAGATTAGATGTATTTTATGATGGATGGATATCTTTTATGATGGTTTTTATATCTTTATTGATTAATGGATGTATCATGTATATTATTGGTTTCATTTACTTTATTTGCACTTGTATCATGGATTTGATGAGGATGATGTATCTTTATTTTTACATATGTATATTCTTTTAAGTCTTTCCTACCTTGTGTCATGTAGAGTGGATGATTGAGCATTTTGAATTTAATTGCCAAGAGGCATTCAGAACAAATGTGTAATATGGACATTGAACTTTCTATTTATTCTTTCATGTGGATGTGGTAGTGGTTAGACTTATAATTAATTAAATTAAATGTAACTCAACATCTTGGGATCCTTAAGGAATGTAACTTGTTATGTATGCTTATAGTTGATTGTATGCTATTATTTCTGCTACTATGTTCTTGATGCGAATGGTTTATCTTTCATGATTTAAAAAAAAAAAATTGTTTGCCAAACTTAGTAAAATTTTAGGTTAATTCTTTTGGATCCCTTGACAGGGCGTTACACCATAATTAGTCCTATTTTCACTAGATTTGTAGACATAGGCCAAAACAAGGTTTCCATGGTGGTCTCTTATATTACCTCCTATAGAAGTTTGACCCAACTTTGTAGAACCTTCAAAGTTCAAGTTGAGCCATAGAGGGTGTAGGGGTTTCCATTTAACTCTCTTCCTTGCCATCAGTTTAGTGTTATCAATTTGGGGACTAGATCCCTAATATGCTAATTATCCATAATAACCGTCTCATAGGGGGTTGAGGGGTAAGAAAGGTTTATCCATTTAAAATGAGGGATAATTTCATACAATGAGTTAGTGATCATATAGGTAATGATAGAAGGTGAAGAGGATATGTTCATGAAGATCCAATTGCTTCTTTCCTTCCATAACTACCAGTAAACATATGGGGGAATCATCTTCCATATTCATCTAATAAGAGGGTGGTGAACATGAAACTCCCATCCATAGATAATTTTTTGTACTTTTTCGTTAAACACCCATTCTAAGATGAATCTAATAAGGATGCCCAACCACAACTCTTAGGCATAGGAAAAATGTGTTAGAATGTGGGGGATAGTTACTTCCTTTGACATACATATGATACACCCATTAACTAATTAGAAACATATCTTCTTAAGATTTTCAATTGTGAATATGCTACCATGCAGGGTTGTCCTCTAGGAATAATTAACATTTGGGATAATCCCTAGTTTCAAAATGTGTTTCCATCCTATGGACCCATCTAGAACAATGAGGGTATTGTAGACTAATTTAACACTAATGTCTCTTGAGGAATTATGTTGTCATACCACCACATTCTTAGTTGGGAAAGTTGGGACCCATAATTTATCTATAGATCTCTATAGGTTTCAAGCCCTTGGGTGAAGTAAAAGTCTTTGGTGTAAACTAATCCACTTGCCAATACTATCAATATAGTTACTCACTTTAAAAAAAATTATGTCAATGTACACCTACTTTAGAGGACTAAATTGGGACTGTTCAAAGGTAAAATCAAACTAATTGTCCTCCTAGACTCTAATCCTCCTCCCATCCCCCATGACAAATCTGATACCCTTCCTCTAAACTTTTCTACTATTAACTATATTATTCCAAATCCTTTAATTTTATGGAAGACCATTGTTTGCAAGGTTATAATGGAAATCACCTTCCCTCAAATATTTTAGCTTCATGATCTTGTAGCTCCCAGTCTCCTTGTTAATCAATCTCCAACCAACCTTAGTCATTAAGGCTTTGTTAAGATCAAAGATTCTCCTTAGCTTAACCCTTTTTAGGATTTTGGTTTATAAACCTTCTCCCATGGATCTAAATTCATCCTCAAATTCTCCTTTATCACATTCCATAGGAAATTCTATTGGACTTTTTCTATCATATGTCTAACTTGAAAAAATATTCTAAAGAGACAAAGAAAGTAAACATGGACACCCTATAATTAGGCAGTGAGAGATTGTAATTTTATTGCATTTCTCAAGAATTTTCCTTTGCAACTCACCAGATTCCTATAAGTGTACTCAATGGCATTGCTTAAAATCTAGGGAGACACTTCTTTAACCGTGAAGGGTAATCCCAAATAAGGATCCTAGAGATTAGCCTATCTCTTATGATAGTTGATATATTATCCACACACAATAACATAGTCCCCTAGTAACTTCTTCTACTTCCCAGCTTCTCTAATGGATGTAATCCCATGGATGAACATGTCGTCCAAAAAATGTTGTATTTCCACTAGGGGAATGGTAGTGGATAGTTAGATTCCTTTTAAATGCCTACTATCTACCATGGAAAAGAAGTTCATTCAAAGAACTTCCACCATAATAATTAATAGATAGGGGGATTGGGGATTCCCCTATCATAGTATTAATTCTTTATCTTGAGGCTCCATCAAAATTAAAAGAAAATACATATAATTAGCTATCTCTTTTAGCATCAAGATGAATCTCCCATCAAAGCTAAGATGCCTAAGGATGTTGTAAACAAAATCTCATCTCACTCTATCATAGCCTTTGGAGAATTCAAGCTTCATGTGCATACTAGGATTCTTTCTTCTTTCCATAGAATGCATCACTTTCTGGGAAATAATGAATGCATCCAAAATCTCTCTCTCTTGGACAAATCCATTTTGGAAGGAACCAATGAAGTTTTCGAGGAGAGGTTTCAACCTATTAACCAAGATATTAAATAGGATTTTGTGGATTGTTACAGAGTCTTGTGGGTCTAAAATCTCCCATCTTAGTAGGTTCACCAATATTTGAGACCTAAACAATGTACATCAGACTCATCTCTTTAAGAAATCTCCCATTATTTATGAAATCATGTGCAACATGGGTGAGATCATATTTAATCAAATCTCATAATTCATAGAAGAAGGATACAAAAAAACTATCATGGTACAGAGTCCTATATGCTCCCATAGGGAGAACTAGCACCTTTACTTCCCTAGTCTCAACTCTTTTAACCAATCACTCATTCATCACATTGTTCAAAGCCAACGTGATACATCTTAGGAGGTCATCTCTTTTATTGAGATCTTGAGGGACTAATTTCTAATTATAAATATCTTGAAAAATACCTCAATGCCTAGCTACCCATTTTCTCCTCATCAACAAGCTCCTAGCCTTAGTCATCCAACAATCTAGTGATCGTATTCATCTTCTTATGTATTTAAGTTGATGAATGGAAGAAGGTCATATTTTTGTTACCCTTAGTAGGCCATTGAAATCATGATTGTTGCTTCCAAGAGGTCTCCTCCTTCATGGTGGCATCCTTTCATTTATTTCTCATCTCTCTTTCTTCACTAGTGACCTCCTCCTCCACATCTCCATTAGCTAGCAAAAATTGATATTCCTCTAGCTTCTTCTCAATCTCTTTCTTTTTTTTCAAGATGTCCCTAAACATCATCTTTTTTCTAGTAGGTAACTTATCTTCTTATGATTTCATGTTTCGTTACAATCTTGAACATGGTTGTTCCCTCCATTCTAGAGTTCCACCAAAGCTTCATACACTCCCTAAAGGCAGCATGGGAGTTCCACATGATCTCATATTTGAAATTTTTAATACCCTTAGGGTTGGGTTGAGCCCTGCTCAAAACAATCATGGAGTGGTCTAATAGAGCCTTGGGAAACAGACATAGGGAAGTGGATAAGAGGATATTCTAACCTACCAAAATCAACACTCTATCCACCCTCACCTAGATGAGGTTATTACTCAACCTATTATTAGAACAAGTTAAGGGGGTACCACCCAAGTTAATTTCCACTAAATCATTCATCTTGAGGAAATTATTGAATTCATACATACTATCATAGTAATCTTCAAGAACCACGTACTTCTTTGAAGGATACAAAAGAGACTAAAGTCCTTAACACACATATAGTTAGAGAAATGACTACCACCCATTACACAAGATGCCTCCTCTGAAACTTTCATTCTCCCACCCCACATATTGGGAGCATCGAAGGTAAGTAAATTTTGAGGTCCTTTTCTACAAACTCACAAACCAAGAAATAAAGAAAAGAGGAATATTTTAACTTCTTTTAGAAGAATAATGTCCACCATAAGGTCCAAAATATTATTTTTGACAACATACTATTTCCTAGGGCTATTGATCCCTCTTCTATTAAAAGACATAAACTTCATTTTTGAGTTCTTTGTGTGCTTCCCAGATGAGTTGGGTACCTTGAGAAATGTCATGTACTGTAGCTTTTGGTCTAATGGTCTTCTTCATGAGTCTTCAGACCTTAGAATCGAAACCAACATCATCTTTGATGGATCCTCTTGTTTTTTTCTTCACTATCTCCCAATGCAATCTTGGTCCATCAAGGACTACTCTAGTGTAGATAATGTTAGAATGTTTTAGAATGATTGGGAATGGGGGGGTTTGAATCAAATACTCAAGGTCCATAAGTACCATTTAAATAATCAAACATTAAACATTTAATGTTCTTCTCAACTTCTTGTAACTTCGTCTTTATTATATACTGATAAACAAAATTACTAGTAGTTTACTATCCTAATATAACAAAGTTATAGAATATAAACATGTAAATGTAAATCACAACAAAACATTGAACACAAGTTTTACACTAGGATTTAATGTGGAAATAAAATTTGGAAAAAGCCACTAGTAACATGTCACCACTTTTTCACTCTTTTGAAGTGAGCTCTCTTAGGAGGCAACCTTGTTAAAGGTTACAATACATATTTTTAAATTTGACCTAGTTAGAGGATTTAATCACCCTATTAGGAATACAAATGTTAGAGGACTTTGATCATTAAATTATAATTTCAAATTTCTAAAGGATTTATATAGACTATTAATTCCTTCAATGATTGTTATGTCAACCTTTGATTAAAAGGATTTTAATATAAAATGTGTATAATGATTAGAAAGAAAATAGTAGGGTTTTATTTGTATTATTAAAACTCACTTTTTCATTTCCAAATCTATGTCCAATTCATCTATTGATTCCTTGACTAGTCTTCTTTTATTTTCTTGGAAGCCCTTCAAGTATTCACCCTTCTCTTCACAAAAAACTTAAGCATTCAACTTAGATTCACTTATCAATCTTAGCAGCTTTGTTCCCTCTTAATGGAAACACACACAAATTCCATTCTCTATTCTATTCTTCACATATATCATTCACTCTCTTTACACCCCCTTCATGTCCATACTTAAAATTCAGCTTTCCACATCCTTCAATAGGTAATTCTAGGCTTTTTTCATTTTCACAATCACTGTAGATCTTAAGGTTTACAATCTCATCTAATAGATTTCTTCTATCTATTTGTCTTCCTTCAATTCTAGAAAATTATCATCAAATTCATTCATTAGATATGATATCTAATCCTATCCTTAAATTAATTGATCCAACTTGTCAATCTTATCTTCAACATAGTTTCCATATCCCAAGAAATGAACTGAGTCAACTAGAAATCATAATTTCTCATACAAATTGAAAATACCATCACTTGGCCATTACCAAGTTCTAACACTCGATCATCACTCAATTACATGGTTTATATAGAACTTCTACCTCAAAATATACTTATTTTCTTGGTCAATACTGATGCTCAATTAGTACTAGATTTTCTTCTCTTGTACTTTAGCTCAGTTGACACTAGTAGTACTCAGCATGAACTTCAAATATTCCTTGATCTTTTATTCTATTTCTGAGTAAAGCTTTGCATAAGTGACATATCTCGATTTATACTGTAAATACTTGAACATAAACAAGTTATGAACAATCACTTTGTCTTTTTAAAGACTAACTAATCAAATGTCCATTTGTGGTAGGGTAAACTTTAAGAAACTTCCCTACATAAAAATATATAAAATATTGGTGAATTTTTCATTATTTTTGAAAAATCAAATTATTTTTATCGGCAAGTCTCTATATTTTATTTTAAATATTATTTACAATGGTAATTATTTTGGACTTATAATTTTTGAGTAGTAAGCATTGACGACTCTCAATAACATTAGGAAGTTCACTAATTCTCATGGAATATTACAAATCAAAATTGAATATGTTTTGCCTCATGGTAATTATGAGGATTATTACATTATATTTTAAATCAATAGTGAAAAATAAATATTGGTGATATATCCCTAAAATAACTAATAATTGTTATAATTATTGGTAAATTAATTTTAATTTCTTCAATAATATATAATATTTAGGTGATGTTGGAATATTCAAATATGGAAAGAGTACTTATGAGGGGGGGGGGGGTGTGAATCATAAGTATCACACTTTAGCCAATAAAACTTTTAACTGAAAGTAAATTGCATGCATGTAAATACATCAAATAAACATGTAACAAAACACACGGATCAATAACTCATAACATTGGAATTTGGTAACCCAGAAACCCTCCAGGAATAAGAAGGTAAAACTGGGGTGTGGATGATACCCACAAAATTTACTGCAGCAATATTGTTCAACCAGTTCTGATGGTTTTCCCTGTTAAAGGCATGCCCTATTAAAGGCTTTACACTGTATTAATAGTGACCTGGTTAGAGGATTTACAAACACTTAACATGAAGTGTCACCTTATTAAATGATTTTAATCACCTAATCAAAAGGATCTACAAAATAGCTGTAAAGCTAACCTATCACCATAGGATTTTCATTCTAATACAATTGCTAGAGAGTATTAGATACAATAAACCTGATAGATTACAATCCTTGATTGCTGAATGAAGGCTCCTTTTCTACCTTCTCTGATCTTGATCCTTTGTGATCTGATAACTCTTGCTTCTGAAAACAAATTTCCTTGTACACCCTTGTATGTCCTCTCATGAATTTCATCTTCTTTATAAAGACTTCAAAGACTTAGGGTTTGATTTGGATCTATGATCCATATTAAATCTCAATTTCCCACTCAATACTTGTCTTTTACTGATTGGTTGCATGCCTTTATCATTTTTCTTATTGGCTGCATGTGGAATGCATGGGAAAAAATAAAAGATTCAATTTTATCATTAAATCCCTCAAAGTTTACCTTATGTCGGCTGCAAAAATTGTTTGCATCATAGTTTGTGCAATTTCAAACTTTTATGCTGATATTATGTGTTACTCGGCTCCTGAAGCATTGCTGATGCTTGACACATGTTGTTTCCTAGATAGGTTGGCACCTAAAAAAAATTGTATCACTCAGCGCCTACTAACACTTAGCACTTGTTTCTCTCGGCACTTGTTGACACTCGACACTTGTTAATACTCAGCACCTGTTACACTCGGCACTTGTTACACTCGACACTTGTTAATACTCGACACTTGTTAACACTCAAAACCTGTTACACTCGGCACTTGTTACACTTGGCACCTACTGTTACTTGGCACTTGATATAGCTCTGCACTTCATCTTACTTGGCACTTACTCTTGATCTTGGTTAAGTGTATTGACACTCAATTGTCAAATTTATTCTTTAAGCTAACAATCTCCCCCTTAGACATGAGTGGCAAAAACACTTAATTAAGATCCTTGTGACTCCTTATTAATTTATCCTACATTCAAAATTTGCTGTCTCAAAATTTTCTATCTCCCCCTTTTATCATACTTATCATTTCATTCTTGTACTTAACTCCCCCATACTTAATCACTTCTTATTACTCCCCCATACTTATTCTCCCCCTTTTTGACACTTATGTCAAGGGTCTTACAATGAAATGCCATACTTGGCCAAAAATGTACTATTTACTTCAAGGAGTACCTTCAAAGCTGCATCCCAATTTTCTAATGCGACATCCAATGTCTTATGCTGGATGACAATCTCTGCTGCTAGGTGTACAAGTCCATCAGATGAAGAAAGATTGGGGTCTTTCCTAAGGACTGTCTTTGCATTTATCTGCTCCTTGTGAAGTAGTTCCAAATGAGGAGTTATTGATGATTGAATTTGCATCAGTTTAGCTTTTTTGGTTGCCTCCTCTACTGCTAAGACAGCTAACTCTCTTTGTGTGTGAAGTGATTGGACAAAATGCTTCTCACTCTGAGCTGGATTTGTGGGGAGTTGCATGCTAGAAATTTTCAGATTGTTTTCCAAGCTCAGTATTTTCTGGCTAGTGTCCTGAGTGAATGTGGAAAAATCACACAACTTGTTGTACAAGGAAAAGATGTTTTCTAGTACAATTTTAACTGTTATAACTTTCTTTGCCAGTTCTTCTTGTGACAGTGCTATATCACCGGATATTTTACTATTTACCTTACCTTGGAACTTCCTTTCTGACTATTCAAGCAATTTGGCATTTGTTTCGTGGTCTTCATTAGTCACCTGGTCAACTATATCAGATAGTTTCTCTATAATTGGTCTTGACTCATCTGGAGACTGTAAGAAAAAAGCTTCTGTGAATATATCTTTAATTTCATTCAAGGTAAGCTTTTGCTTGTATTCTTTTCTTAGTGCTTCTTGTCTCCTTCTTCTATCCAATGCACTCTGAATTTCATTAATCTTTTCTTCAGTAAGAGTGCTAGATTCATAATATGGGATCTTTATTTCTTCATCAACCTCAGGAACTCCATAATGAAGTTTCCTGATTGCCTTTGATGATCTCAAGCCTGGTGTCCTAATTTGTAGCTGTAACCCATCTATGCTTAGCTGCTGAAGAGTCTGTGTTGGAGTACCAGATTTTGGTAATGCAACCAGTGTTTGTATTGTAGTCTCCTCCTTCTTCTTTGTCTCATCTTTTTCTTCAGCTTGAGTATCCCTTTTATAATCACTAGGTGGGGTTGAACTTGTTGGTTGTTTAGATGTTTCTTTTATTTCCCCTGCTGCTGTACTCAGCATTTGAAGTATATAAGTGACTATACTTGGTGGAGGTGGTGGTGGAAGAAATAGAATACTAGTAGTTTGTATGGTCAAAGGTGGCACTTGTGCTTTTACCTTGACTATCTTTGTTTTAACTTCTGGATTCTGTAATTCATCAACACTAACCAATACAGGATTTGAACTTAATTTTGCTACTAGTGATGATTGGTCAAGGATTTCTAAATCCTCTGTAGTTAATGGATTGATGTTTGGATTTGAAGTGTCTGTAACATCTTTTATTTTTATAATATCTTTAGGTGTGATGGTGGCATGAGGAGGACTAGAAGGAGATACTTGTATGTCTTGCATACTTTGATCTTGTGGCTCAACTGTATCTTTCTCTTCCTCTTTCTCCTCTGTATGTGCCTCTTCTTCCTTTTCTTCTTTACTCTTCTTCTCCACATGTTCCTTCTCTTTTTCTTTGGTTCCTGACACCTTCTTTTAACTACTTCTTCAATTTTATTCTACAATATGTTGAATGCTCTATACTTGGGAGTGAATATGTTATTATGCCTTTTTACTGCATTTGTTACTTGATCTTTAGTCAAATCAGGCAACAATCTGGCTAATATTGACTCCCTTATCTCTTTTTCCATTTGTAAACAAAAATTCCATTTATCCTCTACAATTTTATACAATTCTTTTGGCATAGATTCGTCTAATTCTAGAGGTGTGTGCTTATATTTAGCCATCATAGCATACAAAAATTCCTCTAATTTACTTTTCTCTTCTTTGGTGAGCTTAGAAAAATTTAAGTTCTTTAAACCTTTTAAATCATCATTCTTATTTTTTGAACATAATTTATCAATAGTAGTCTGGGGTTTGTGTCTTACCACTTGAAATTGACTATTGTCCTCTGACTCTGACTTCTCCTCATCTGTTTCAGGCTAGGGAATAAATTTTCTTTTCTTTGACTTAGTAGCAATATTCTTTGAGTCTTTCTTCTTTTCTTTTGCCTCCTCTTGGGCTTTTTGTGCTATAGCCCTTGTGGTAGGTCTCTTTGGTGCTAGAGCAACTACTTTCTTCCCCTTGGATTGAGGATTAGAAGGAGTTGAGGTCTTTCTCTTAATTGGTGCTTCCTTGGCTTCTTCTACCTCAGCACTTTCCTCTTTATCTTCTCCTAACCCTTGAGTCAGACCTTGAAGTTTATCTCTTTCTTCTTCAATGTCTTCTCCCTCTTCTGCTGTTGTTACTTCTTCTTCCAAGCCAAATTTTCTTTTCATTTGTCTCACCATTTTCTGTTTCTTGTTTACTACTGAAGCAGTCTTCAACTCTGTTATCACCTTTGATTTGAGAACATCATAGGTTCCAAAAAAAATTACATTTTTATCAGCTTCTTCTGTAAGTAGGGCTATTATTGCTGCAGAAGCTTGATCAATATCAAGTTCATAACCTAGTGGCCTAAGCCATCTTTCTCTAGGTATAACTTCTTGTATGTAGGTATAATCTATATCTACAAGAAAACAAATTTCTTTTTCATATTTCTCAGTCAATGAGACTGGAATTCTCATTCTTTGTTTCATGGACTTTTTGAAGTCCTCAAAGTAACTAGTAATTTGGGCATCAAAATTTTCACCCATCTATTCAATTTATCCATTGATTTGTTCAACAATTCTTTTGTTTGGATTCCATCTTACCTTACCCATAGAAGGAAATTCTTTCATCAGATAGAGAAACATGCACATCAAAACTGATCCAAATTTGCATTGAGCTCCCTTGCTCTTCCTTATAGCTCCCAGATTTTCATTAATCTGTTGAAACATGAGCTCTACTAAATCATAAGTGTGATCCTTTTTTATTATCTTGTATGAAACATCAACTGCTATATAAGGTACACTGTTTAACATGCTTGATTGATAGAATTTGTGTGAAATGATTCTCACAACAAAATCTAGTAGGGGATCTGTGACTGTGTCGATAGTCATTCCTCTATTGTTCTATTTAGCACCTGTATTTTTCTCTATTACTTCCCTTTTGTCACTTTGCAAGGTCTTTGGCTGATCTAGGGTGGGAATACCAATAACCCTATGAACAATTTTCTTGGTGAATTTTACTGGCCCTGACTCTAACCAAAAAGCTCCATCATGTATTCAGCTTAGAACTATCCGTACCCATTCAGTTTTGAAAACAATAATAAATGCTAGGGTTTTGGTTAATCCTTTTCTTTCTATTATTGAAAACTCATTTTTCAGTATTTTTTTTTCACATAGTTTATCATATGCATTATAGATTTCTAAATCTCCTAAGGCACCAATTTTGTAGTTACAACATCTGCAAACATCTTGGACCATAAAAAATTTATCTAGAATAACTGATAATGCACTTGCAGGATCATTCTTGTATGATATTTCTGGAATGGGCTTAAATTTAGGTTGTTTAACTTCATTGTTGACCAACTATACTTCATGACTTTTTATACCCTTAGTGGTTCCTGACCCAGATGCCATTGTTTTCCAAACTAGGGTTTATGATTTAAACAAGTTTATAAATCCTACGTAGCTCAACACTTAAGTAAAATACCTTAAATCAATGAAACTTGTCCTGAATTGTTGTTGAAATCTTCACAAATGGCTTCTGAGCTGATCTTGATCTTCTCCACTCTTCTCAGCTTTGCTTCTCGTTTGAATGGTGGGAAAATGATTGAAAATCTGATTTATGTACCCTTCAAAATAGATTAATAAATGCTTAGTACACTACCAACTGTCTACTCGGCACCTGAAAGGTTTCGACATGACTCGGCTCCCATTGTGTTTTACTTTACTTGGCTCCTATTGATATTTCATAGCTCAACATCAACTATCAACTTGGTCGTTGTTAGCAACTTGGCTCCAGAAGATAATTTTCGTAGATCTTTGCTTAATTTGATGAAGTGTGATCACTTGACCTATTAGGTGAAGTGATCTCTGCACTTGATGTGCTATACTCATCTTTCTTCCTCCATGTCTCATTCATTTCACTTTTGATATGTCCAACATCTATCTTTGCCTTTCCATAGCTGAACTCAGAACTTGATGCCTTTGACCTTGTTGGGCAATTTTTGCTGACATGACCAGTTTTTAAGCAACTGAAACATGTAGTTTGACTCAACCATCTTTTGTAGTTCCCTCTAAAATGTGTTCTTATGCAGTTCTATGGGATATGTCCATATTCTTGACAATAGTGATAGTTGTACCTGGTGTTGTAATCCCAAAATTCATGGTTTGATGTCTTTGCTGGTTGATTTACTGTCCACATAGACTTTGATCTACATTCAAAAGCTCTATGTACATACTTTTTGCAATTATAACAATGTCCATCAAATCTTCATGTCTTAATAGTTTGGGTTCTACATTCATATGCTTGATGACCTTGCTTCTTGCATTTATGACAATGATTTATGCTTTTGGGTTTATCATGCTAATGGGCATTCTTGCTCCTACATACATTAGATGTATGTCCTTTCTTTCCACAGAAATGACATATAGGTTTAACATCTTTACCTTTTTCACTTCTTTGTTTTGCACTCTTTGATGATTCTCCAACTTCAGTGCTTATATATCCGAGCCCTATTGTATCATGGGTTGATCTTGGAGATTTCAGTATTTGCTCAAAATATTTGATGGCTTCACTTGATTTGTTGAGATTTTCTGCCATCTCTCTTTCTCTGTTCAATGCATTCTGCATTTGTTCATTCTACATCCTCAAAGTAGAGATCTCAATATCTTTCATATTGAGTTCATGATGAAGGTTCATCATTTGAGCAAGTGTATCCATCTGCATGTTTGAGATCCTTGTCAATTCAGTATGTTTTTCTTCAAGTCTGTTTGCAAGATTCCTTTTGTCATTTTCCATCATGACCTTATCATCAACTACTCTTTTCTTTTGTTCAGTAATTTCACATATCATTATAGCCTATGATTCATGTTCCATCTTGAGAGATCTTATCTCATCTGCTTGAATTTAATTTTTCTCCATCAGTTCTGCTATTGCTGCATCAAACTCTTTAGTGTCTCCACTAGAAAATATGTTGGTGGTATCAATCTCCTTGTAGTGTATATCATTTTCAGCTATGGCTAGATCCTTCATCTTTTTTAATGAGTTTCTCAACCTGTTTCTAAATTCCTCCAAGCTATGCAAAGCAAGTTGCACATCTATCACATGATTTTCAATGATCTTTCCAAGTTTGAAGGCTTCCATCTTTAGATCTTTTCCTCCAAGCTGTTAGGCTTTTCCTTGTGAGAACCTGGATTTTCTCTAATACCAATTATTGGAATATTCAAATATGGAAGTACTTATGAGAGGGGGAGGTGAATCATAAGTATCACACTTTAGCCAATAAAACTTTTAACTGAAAATAAATTGCATGCATGTAAATACATCAAATAAACATGTAACAAAACACATGCATCAATAACTCATAACACTGGAATTTGGTAACCCAGAAACCCTCCAAGAATAAGAAGGTAAAACTGGGGTGGGGATGATACCCACAAAATTTACTGTAGAAATGTTGTTCAACCACTTCTGATGGTTTGCCTTGTTAAAGGCCCGCCCTGTTAAAGGCTTTACACTGTATTAATAGTGACCTAGTTAGAGGATTTACAAACACTTAACATGAAGTGTCACCTTGTTAAAGGATTTTAATCACCTAATCAAAAGGTTCTACAAAATAGCTGTAAAGCTAACCTATCACCATAGGATTTTCATTCTAATATAATTGCTAGAGAGTATTAGATACAATAAACTTGATAGATTACAATCCTTGATTGCTAAATGCAGGCTCCTTTTTCACCTTCTCTGATCTTGATCCTCTGTGATTTGATAACCCTTGCTTCTGAAAACAAATTTCCTTGTACACCCTTGTATGTCCTCTCATGTATATTTACAATGAAATTGTGTCTTCCTTATAAAGACTTCAAAGACTTAGGGTTTGATTTGGATCTACGATCTATATTGAATCTCAATTTCTCGCTCAATACTTGTCTTTTACTGATTGGTTGCATGCCTTTGTCATTTTTCTTATTGGCTGCATGTGGATTGCATGAGAAAAAATAAAAGATTCAATTTTATCATTAAATCCTTCGAAGTTTACCTTATGTCGGTTGCAAAAATTGTTTGCACCATAGTTTGTGCAATTTCAAACTTTTATGCTGATATTTTGTGTTACTCGGCTCCTGAAGCATTGCTGATGCTTGACACATGTTGTTTCCTAGATAGCTCGGCACCTAAACAAAATTGTATCACTCGACACCTGCTAACACTCAGCACTTGTTGCTCTCGACACTTGTTGACACTCGACACTTGTTAATACACGACACCTGTTACACTCGACACTTGTTACACTCGGCACTTGTTAATACTGGGCACTTGTTAACACTCGGCACTTGTTACACTCGACACTTGTTACACTCGGCACCTGTTACACTTGGCACTTGTTAAACTCAGCATGTACTATTACTTGGCACTTGATATAGCTCGACACTTCATCTTACTCAGCACTTACTCTTGATCTTGGTTAAGTGTATTGACACTCAGTTGTCAAATTTATTCTCTAAGCTAATAGGTGAATCAAATATAATCATGTATTGAATATTGTGGCAAATTTGACTTTAAATTTTTTTTAATAAAATGAAATATTGAATGATTTTAAATATTTTGGAACTAAATTTAATAAAAATGTGGCAATTTAGGATGCATTAATTCTTAAATTTTTAGCCAAATTACTAGCAATTTTTTTTCTAAAATTAGCGAATTGACGAATATTAGCCACTAAAATATACCTTGATTTGTGGTTTCCTTTTCATAACTCAACCTTTCCTCTAGGTACTCTTTTTATGAACAACTTCTCAAATTCTCTTCATCAATCAAATAGATATGAAATTTAGACCACATAGAAACATGTCTCATCAATAGATTTGGTATTCATTTAAATTAAAAAATTGTTCCAATTGTAGTTTCCAATAGATAAACACTCTAGGTAATGATGATTGGGAGAGAGTTTGTTCCATCATATTGGGAGAAAAACCATGAGGGAGCTAATAGGATCACCCTAAAGCACTCTCTCCTCAATACAAATAGCAACAAGGTTCTCATCTTTCTTTTGAGTTTCCCCAAGGGAAACCATATCTGAGGTGGGCTCTAAAATCCATAGATCAAATCCTTTTGTAGTTCTCTAGCCTTCAACTCCAAGTTCCACAAGGGGGGTTTCTAGGGTATCCCCTAATCCCCATTTGGAGGTTTTTTTCTTCCTCCAAACTATCTTTGACATTTTCCTTCTCCCCCTTAACTTTTGAGGGTATCTGATTAGGGGGATCCTCCACAATTAGATTCCCTTTCATCTTCAAAACCACTAAATCCTTCAGTCAGACTCTAGTCTTCATGCTTCTTGTGTTCCCTCCAATTTTGGAAAGTGGCCTATTGGAGCACTCAAAATGAGCGAAGGGGATCAAGAAACCACTATCTCTTTTCCCTTGTGGTTTTATTTGGGACAATCAATGATGATATGGCAATAAGCCTAACACTATTGACAAATAAATTTTTCATTCTCATACATGATGTGTTGAGACTATTCTACCCTTGTATTTTATGGTAACCATAATTAGGGAGGCTTTTATTAATTTCCATCTTCACATAGAACCTAGCATAAACTTTCCTAGATTTATTGGCTATAACATTGCCAGATCTAATGAAATTACCAATAGAGTCTCTAGTCTATTTGAAAAATTTATCATCCTAGAACTCCAAGGGGAGCTCCTATTAGAAAATATAAGTTGTGGCCATACAGAGAAGATCCACAGCAGGGTTAAACATAAAATATCCATACCAAGTTCCTACCACCACAAGACTTTTATACTTTAAGCTTCACTCTTGTAGAGCACCATTTCTTGACCATCTCAATAGATTGTTAGAGTGCTTCAAAATAACCAACCAAGTCCTAGGTAAACCCCATAGAGATATTAACAGCTACCAAATCTAGTAGACTTATCTTTAGACCATCTATACCTTGGGAAAATAAAACAATCACATCCATCGATCTTTCAACTTCATGTCCAAAGAGCATAATTTTTTATCCTAGCTTTGGGATTGCAGCCATGCTAGGGTTAAGCCCCTTGGAATTAATATGAGTCTAGATCCTCAAAAAAACCAAATTATTTTGTTGAATATAAGGCCCATATGCAAGAACCTAGAAAATAGATCCTAGAGTGGGGTCAAGATCAGCAGAATGTAGTACTAGGAAAAGTAAGGAGTTTGGACAATCCTGGGACAAATCTGGGGTGGGAGAGGGAGGGGGGCTCTCCCTAGAAACATAGAGAATGAGAAAGAGAAACATAATAGTTGCAAAGTGAGATTTTTATGTGATATGGTTATTTTAGTCATATAATTGTTAATTATTCACAAGCCTCCATAACCCTTTCTCTCTCTTTTTATTT
Organism: Cupressus sempervirens; assembly: GCA_028749045.1. NCBI lineage: Eukaryota > Viridiplantae > Streptophyta > Pinopsida > Cupressales > Cupressaceae > Cupressus > Cupressus sempervirens. The sequence continues at coordinate 149,556,461 of CM053786.1, forward strand.
TCTATGAATTGTCTCTCTAATTATTTTAAATGAACATGCTGAGTCACATAGCCTAGCCAATATAAGATGCATGCATGTTACAAAGATATACATGTAATTCACATTCATCTTTTAAATCTATAGATTTGGAATAAGTCATTAGCATGTTACAAAATCCACTCTTACTATGTAACACCTCTCACCATCACCCATCACTGTCAAGACTCACTAGAGTGGCTTGAAAGTCCATTTTTCACCTTTATTTGACCATTTTCCACAAATTTTGGCTCCTCTTTGTAATTAATAGCTAACTTTACACTTCTAGAACAGCATCAGAAGATCACTCTAAGTTTTTTGGTAGTTAGGTGGTGAAAATCAGATGTAGGAATCATATGGGTGAGCTCTAAAGAACATAAAACTGGATTTTTTTCATTCAAATTAGACATTTGGGGCCAAATCTAGAGCCATTTGAATTTTTCAAGTACAACAATAGTGATTTGGACAAAATAGTTTCAAAGGAAATTTTAAAACAATGATATATTAATCATTTGGATTCCTTTTTTTGAGCAATTTTTTGAATTTATTAGAATAGAATTTTATGATATACAAAATGGAGTGGGTTACTTGAGGTCTTTATTCTTGAATTTTTTTAAAAAAACACAAATCTCATTTAACTTTCAAGGCCTTGTTTGGTCTCATTTGAACTCCATTCAGGTGCAGGTTTTTCTGAATCTGCATTTTTTTTGTATTTTCCAAATCTAGTATTACTTTTCAGTGACTTTTTATGAAAAATTGGTCTTTCATTATTTTTCTTAGTTTTACAATTGTAATTTATTTTCCTTATATAAGTCCTTTTCATAGTGATCTAAGTCTATTAAAGCCTAATTATAGGGTGTAATCAATTATTGATCTCAATTTAATATGACAAGTGTATCAATGATATATTCATGGGCTATGAAACACATCATGTTGTAATACTTTTGACTAAGGATAATTATGGGTAATCAAAAAAAGGAATAACCACACATTTTAGATGGCTTAACCTCTTACCTTTACATTATCAACTCATTCCCAAACCAAAGTCATATGGGTGACAATATGTTTTACAAGAAAAAAATGATCATGTTATAAATCTAATTTGTAGTAGCATCTGTTAGATCTCTTTAATAAAATTTGTTCTAAATTGAGCTTTGGAGATAAACACATTTCTCCTTTCCTAGATGAACCTAATTAAAATATCCACATTCTACTCGATGATGTAGATAATATTACCTATGATGAGGATACATTAGATTAGATTTAAGGTTTTGCATATATTGAGAGAACATTTATTTTAATGACTCCTCATGCATCTCCTATTATTTTGGAAGAAAAGAGAGGAACTTTAATTGTTGATAGATGGAGTAATAAAATGGATAAAAAATATATAGAGAGAGCAGGGGGGGTGAATCAAAATCTTTAACACTTTAAAATATTCACAAATTCATTCAAATCTATCAATAAGTTGTGCATGTGAAACTAGTAATGTAAATATGTTGTAACAAATAAAACTAATCAATCACATGCATGAAAAGAAAACACATAACACAACATTTGTTACACAGAAACCCTCAAAGGTGAAGGTAAAGCTAGGGTGGGAATAACACCTAGAAATCTTCACTACTATAGTAATAAAGTTAACCTGTGATGGTTACAATGTTTAATCATAAGATATGATCTACCTAGTAAGGAGTGCACCCTATTAAAGGCTTAAGGGACTGGTAAGTCTAACTTTGTTAGAGGATTTAACACTTACAACAAAGTAAGGAATCTATTAGGAGATTTAACAAGATTTATTAAGACCACTCCATTAAGATATTTATCCCAATTCAAGTTTATTAAAATTGATTCAATACTTGACTCTTGGTTTTCTCTGTAAGCTAATTTCAAGTCTTCTCCTTGCTAACTGATCCTCTCTCTAATGTTTGCACCTAGTTTTCTTTTTTAGGTACTTTGCCAAATTCTTTTAGGCCTATTTTATGATTATGTTTCATGATTAGTGGTACTTCATTATTGGACTTGATTTGATGTTATTTCATACTAAGTTGATTTATTTGATGAGCTACCTAATACTCAGTTATTTCATGTGTTTATGTTTATCCTTTCAATGATGATATATGTATGTTCAATTAGTGATTTTAGTTATCTCGTGATGATAGTTAGATGGATTATTTATATATGTGGTTTTATGGTTACATACCCCATACTTGCATGTGTATGGTGTACTTGTATGTTTTACTTTATGATTGATGTTTCTAATATAGTTGAGGGAGGGAGACCTAGTCACCTACTAGTTGGGATCTACATGGTGAACCACTTCCTACCATTTCCTATTTAGTTTAGATTATATGTGTATGTACATGCGTTTATTTTATGCAAATTATAGGTATCGTGCATTGACTTCCCTCAATTGCCAGGATGAGCATGCCCTATCATAGTATATCAAGGGTATAAGTTGGGAGATAACTCTTCATTCCAAATCCTAACCTAAGACAATTGTCCTAAAAAGTAGGACAAGTATTTGAGTTTACCTGTCTGAATTCGTCAAGTGATGAGAATTTGTGATTTTGACCCTGGAGTTTGATTGTGTTCATTGTCTTCAGTTGAGTCATCGTATATAGTCTTGTGTACCTATTGTGATTTTTTGTTACAATTAAATCAAATTAAAAGATAATTTAATGATTTAATTTAATGAAAATTTAATGATGTAATTATATTTATTTAATTTGGTAATTATTATTTAAGAGTTTTATTTTAATAATAAACTCTAAATAATATTATTAGTTACATTAAGAAATATTTGATTTAAAATGTCTCGTAATTTAAAAAGAGAGAAAAATAAATTTTATTAATTAAGATTATTTTAATTAAATTACAAAAGTTAGTGCATGAAAATTAAAATATAATAAAGTAATTAAGGAAAAGGGGTTTCACACCATTGCATAATTGAAGCTCTAATTTGGGGAAAAGATCTTTATTAGGAAATCAAAGCTCATTTCTACATATCGAGGTTTACAGGAGCCAATTTCTGAGAAGAGGGTTTTCAAAAGAAAAATAATTCGCTAGCAACCTCCATGCACCCATTTTTTAGCATCAAATCTAGGTAGGATCTTGTGCATTTTGTGCAATAGATTCATCCTTTGAAATTTATGCCTTCTTCATGTCTTCTTATGAATTTGTTTTCATAATTTCAATTGGACTTAAACCCTTGTTCCAAATTTCATTGTTCATTGTTTCAAAATCATTTGTATACAAATTAAGAATTAGAAACCCACATTTTGTAAATTTTTGGTAGGTTTTAATTTTTGGAAAATTTATACTTTTAGCAAGTTTTGAGTTTTGGAATGTTTCCATTTTCAATAGATTTCCATTTTTGGAAATATTCCATTCACAGTAGGTTTCCAAAATTAGAAAGTTTTCCTTTTTAGAAAGTTTTCATTTTTGGAAAGTTTCTATGGGTATGTGCAAGATCATGGTATGCCAAAAAGTGGCAATTTGAAAAATCTATAGTTCTGAAATATCTCAAACCATTTCAAAATCTATTCCAAGTTTTTTCCCACCCACCCTAATACTAAATGAAAGCAATTAATATCTTTATATGGTCTACTATATCTTTTGATACCAAATCTATATGGGCAACTTAAAAAACATCCTAAACATGTCCTTTTAGCCTATTTTTTTTTTATTTTTTACTTCAAACATGTAGCTAATGAGTTTTTTTTTACCAAAATTTGATAAAATGAAAAGGGTTTCTTAAGAATGTTCTTATATTTCCATAAATGTAAGGTTTGTCAAATTAGGAGTTTAGTAAGTATTTATTACTTATTTTCTAATGGATTTACATATAAAGTGTTAACTGACACACTACTTGCAGAACAACTATAACTTTAAAATGGTACAACATTTTTTATATCCAAAACATGCATCACATTCTATGTTTCTTCTATTATAAGGGAAAAAAATGAAAAATTGAATTTTGTAGAGTTTTGAATTAGTTAAGGTGGTCAGACATGAGAGTTTTTTATTCTGAAAATACTAAAGTTAAAAATTAATTAATTATTATTTATTTAGAATAAAAATACCAAAAATATGTCATATCCAGGCATGAGTCTTCTACTTATATCTAGAATATTATTTTAAAATATTTTCATTTCATTTTGATTAAGGTGGCCAGACATACATCTACTTCTTATTATTGTTCAGAAATTTTTGTAATATTGCATTAAAATTCAAATTTTTTGCCAATCAATTTTAATTTCTTTTAGATAAGTCCTAGCATTTTAGAAACTAGATTCAATTTACTAGAGATTCTTTTCTCTCAACATTTTGATATAAATTTAATAACAAGTAGAAAATAGCATGTCAAGTTGACATAACCTTGATTTTCTAATATTTTATTGCCACTTAACAGCATAGTTTGGTTGACGATGATCCTACACATACCCCTATATTTAGTAGGTTTTCATTTTTGAAAATTTTCTATTGTTACAAACTTTCCATTTTTGGAAAAGTTTTATTTTTAGTTAGTTTCCATTTTGGGAAAGTTTGTCCAAAGATTAATAAATTTAAAATTATTTTGGTAATAACTGATTATTATTGTTATTATCATTAATATTAATAAGTATTTTTAAAATTTAAAATTTAATTATTTGAAAATTTGATATATTACTTTATTATTTTAATATAAGTTTAACGTAAAGTGAAAATAAAATAAAAAATAATTGGGAGAATTAATATTTTTTTATAAGCTTGGATGTTTTTATATGGTTCAGATATATGAAAATGATTTATAATAATAAGAAAATTTTATTATTTGAAAAACTTAGTAATCATAATACTTTGAAAAGATGAAAACTAAAACCCTACTTGTATATTGAATCTTGTGCTTGAAAAAAAAAAAGAAAACTTGAAACCCTTTAGTGAAAATTGAACTGTTGTGCTTCAAAACCTAATGATTTATGAAAGTTACATTGTTATGTACTTTATATGATGTGCGGTATTTCATGATGCATTTTGAGGTTTGACTTAGTATTTTGACCAAGTTAAGATGTTTACTAGAGGCTTGCGGATTTGTTCTATGATAATGTTATGTATTCAATCTTTTATACCTAGCCATTGTGATGTGTCATGTGTCTTCTATGATGAGTTTTGATTTGTTGGTTGTTATTGCTTTCTAGTTTCTTGTATAGAAATGAGGTGAATGGTGTGACTTTACTTGTGTAACCTTTGAGTTTTCAATTAATTATATTTGGATGATTCCAATTGATTGTATAGGACTGAGGTGATATTGAGATTTGATTTTTGTGTGCTTTCCAATTGCTTTTAAATTACTGAGGTGATTATTATGTTTTATCTATAAGTTCTTTTCAGTTGCTTGAAAAGGGATGAGTTGAAAATTGTGATTCTATGATTTGTACTTTTTATGAGCCTAGGATAGGAAATATATGTGTATATTAGGAAGTGGCTTGCAATGGAGGTCAGAGTGCTAAGTAGCTTCTTGGATAACCCATTATAGGTTGTTTTAATAAGTGATAACATTTTAGTAAATTAATTAATAAGATTTTGTGTTTTCCTCACCCATGCCTTGAGTGCTAGTACATGCAAGGATGGGAGTAGAGATGATGCTTGGTTCTGACCTTATTTCATCAGTATGCCTTGTCTATAGGAAAGGATACTAGTGTCACATAAGGGCATTGGGGGCTGATGAGCCTATAAAATGTCATATCTATATCCATTTTTTATAACACTTTACCCCGTGGTTTTAATATATTTCCAAGCCATTTCCATACATTAACTTGGTTTATGAAGCATTAACTATGATTAATGATTTATTGATTAACAATTGCATGTGTAGCTAGTTGATGCTAGATTATGATGACTTATTCTGATAAATGGTTAAAATTGAATAATAATATTCTTGAGGTGGTTAACATGTTGTTTGTGAGTTATTTGAGTTGTTCATGTAGCTGGAAAGAAGGAGAAGCAAGTTGACACTTGTCAATATTCAGCAAGTGCAGGAAATGAAGATAAAGTTAAAAGTCAGTTTCAGAAAAATAATCATATCTCACTCAATTCTTAATGAAATTAAGAATGGCTTATGGTTTTGGAAAGCTGAAAACAAGGATCATAAACCCTTTTGAGCGTTTGAGTTGGTTTGAAATAGTTAATGAGCCCCATAGTTCAGAATTTGGTTGAGGAAAAAGTGGTACATTTTTAGGTAGCATAAAACCACTTTCATAAAAATGACCATACCTTTCACATTTCTTAATAAAATTTAGATTTTCAAAATTATTTAGAAAGGTAGAAAGGAGTAGCATAACATGTTAAATTGGTTTGATCTAATTTGCAATAATGAAGGAGAGCCATGCATTTGAGTGGACTGCTGAAAATGTGGAACTGAAATTCAGCACACTTTGTCATTACTTTTGTAATAAGATTCTTCCTTGTTTAAAGGAATGATGGAAAACTTGTTAGATTTTTTTAAGGGAGTTATTAATATTATATATTAAAAATTGTAATAAAGTATTTGGTAGAGGTAGAGAGGCAGATAGATGCAGACATATATGAAAAGTTGTAGTTTGTAGTATATAATTCATGTAGCCATTACTGTGTAGTTTCTTGCAGCCATTACTGTACACTTAGATTTATTTTCAGCACTGTTATAGTTTATGTTTTGCAATGATAGAATAACTTAGAGAGTTTCATGGTGCATATACTTTGCAAAATTGTTTCAAGTATATGTCCTTGGGTTGACAATTTAAATGAACATTCTTTATTAGAAATATAACTGCTCATTTTGGATGTCTAATCCATGAGTTGTGTTTGTAAACCAAGTTATTGATCTAATTGGGAGGTTGACAGGGGCCAAAGTTTAGAGAGGTTGCTAGGGTAACCTTAGAGTTGGCTCATGTGATGACACTTTCCTACTTGCATAGTAGATTTTCTACATGTCTTGTTGCCTCTAGGATTACTTGATACTTGTGTCTTTGTACCCTTTGAGATAGTTTTCTTTTAGGTGCTTTTCTGACCTAGATGTTGGTTATGAATTCAGTTTTGATACTTGTATGAGACTTGATTTTATCTCCTCACAGTGGTGGAAGTGTGCTACTTTGATTCCACAAGGTCGGGTGGTAGTGCATCTTCTTGTACCATTGAGATGGAACCATTGGATGTCATTATTGTTGAAATTAACAAGTGGGAAGATTTACTTCTGAGAGAGGGGGGTGAATCAAAAGTAACTAATTTTAACCCTTTTAAATTCCTTTAACTAAAACCATTCACATGCATCTAATTTTACTAGTTAAACATAAAAGTAATGACATGCATGAAAATAGACAACACACTAATTTGGTAACCTAGAAACCCTCCAAAATGAGAACCTAAAACTAGGGTGGGGATGACACCCACAAAATATCACTGCAGCAATGTGAAACTATTCAAGGTTACAATGTTTGACCACTTCCAATGGTCTACCATGTGACAGGCATGTCCTGTTAAAGACTTTACACTCTATCAAAAGTGACCTAGTTAAAGGATTTCACTACCCTGCTAAAAGTAGGCCTAGTTAAAGGACATCTGTACATTCACTTGGAATGCTACACTATTAAAGAATTTACAAATGGCTGCTAGGCCAACCTAAGTCCATAGGATTTCCAAATCTAATACAATTGCTAGAGAGTATTAGAAAATATTTGACCTATTGGCTCTATAGTCTTCAATTGTTGATTCTAGATTTTTTTTTTTCTTCTATCACTCTGATCCTTGCTTGATCTGATATGTCACTCTGTGAGGTTCTGATACTCTATTCTTCAATAACTAGATTTTGCAATGCTACTCTATTCTTTACTAAGTCTTTCAAATTCTCCTCTGAATTTTGCTATAGTTCAACCATACACTACTCTCATCCACACTTACAATGGAGTTTTATATTCCTTTTAAAGATTTTAAGGACATAGGTTTAGGTATGAATCTACGATCAATATTAAATCTTCATTTCCCACTCATTCCTTACATTTTTCATATTGGTTGCATACCTTCTCCATTTTTCTAATTGGTCACATGCTGATTGCATTGGTAATGTGAGAGATTAGTTCTTATCTTCAAGATACTTTGAGATTCATCCTCTGTTGGCTCCAAAAATGGTTTACATCTAATTTTGTGTACGCACAAACTCATATGTTGATTCTGTGTTACTCAGCACAAACTAGTTGTTGATGCTCGACACATATAGAAAAACTAGCTCACTCGGACTCTATAAGAATTATGTTTCACTTGACATCTATACTAACTTGACACCTATATTTTTCTTGGCACTTGAACTTTACTCGGCACCTGAAGATTGCTTGGCACCTGAAGTTCACTCGGTACCTGTTGAATTCTCTGGCTCAACATACATTGTAGCTTAGCTTCCATATTATACTTGGCATTGACTAAAGAATTCAGTTAAGTGTGTTGACACTCAAATTTCAAAACCAATCTGAGACTAACAATCTCTCCCTTTGACATGAGTGGCAAAAAAACCTAACTAAACATTATGAATCTGATCTTTATGATTATACAAAATACTCTTGTTCGACATATGTACAAGACTTCAAAAACTTATTCAAATTTTTTTTATACCTCTAAATCTTATAACTCACCTTGAGTTGATGTGTCATTTCCATTCCTATAACAAAATTTTTGTGCTAAATGTGTCTCATGTTGTTATATCTGATACTCTTTGCATTATCTGCCTTTAATGTATCTGTGTATCCTATTTCTAAATCATGCACTCTATATCTATTTACTGTCATATCTGCTTGCATTTTTGCATCCTTTAGGCTTTATTACTTCCTCAAAATGTGAATTGGAATATCTCCCCATTTGGATATTCTTTATTGCTTTCATCAAAGAATGTATAATGTAACCATTCTTATTCACATCTCTCCATTCAATGAATTATACTCCCCCATAAGTATATTCTGCCCCTTTTATTAGATGTAATGAATAATGAATGAATATCCTTAGTCTCCTCCTTATTATATCTCCCCCTTTTTGACATTTATGTCAAAGGGTCCTAAGGATGAATAGAATACTTTTCCAAAAATATTTTATTTACCTCCATAATCATCTTGATAGAAGCATCCCAATTGTTAGAAGCTATCTGCAATGACTTACACTAATGGTTGTCTTTGCTGCAAGATGAACAAGGCCTTGTAAAGTAGAAAGATTTAGGTCTTTCTTTAGTACATTTTCTATATAGGCCTACTCCTTATTGATTACTTTGAAATGTGGAGTTATGGAGGATTGAATCTACATCAATTTGGCCTTAATGTTGGCCTCCTCTATTGTTAACATAGCTAGCTCTTTTTGTTTGTGAAGCATTGTTGTAAAATGCTTCTCACTTTGAGCTAGATCTTTTGGTAATTGAATGCTAGAAATCTTTAGATTGTGCTCCAAGCTCAGTATCCTTTGGCTTGTCTCCTATGTGAAATAGGATGAATCACATAACTTGCTGTATAATGAGAATACATTCTCAAGTACCTTTTTCACTTTTTCAATCTTTTTTGCCAATTCAACCTATGAGAGTGCTATTTCACTTGATATCTTCTCATTTACTTTCATCTAAAATTTCTCCTCTAACTAGTCCAATAATTTGACATTGGTTTCTAGTTCCTCATTTTGTACCTAGTCCACAATATTGGATAGTTGCTCCATTATGGGCTGAGTTTCATCAAGTACTTGCAAGCTAAAGTCATCAAGAAATATTTATTTTATATCCAATAGTGCTTGCTTCTGCTTGTAGTCATTTTTGAGTATCTCTTGCCTCTTCCTCCTCTCTAGTGCCTTTTTCACTTCATTTATCTATTGTAGGTTCATGGCTCTTGAGTCATAACTTAGTATGACTATTTCTTCATCAAATGCAAGGTCTCCATAGTGAAGTACCCTTGAAACCTTGGTAGTGCTCGAGCTTGGTGTTGAAATTTGCAATGGTACTGCATCAGTGCTAAGCTTCTTATGAGGACTTCCCAAGGTAGGAAAGTTCACTAATGTTTGTATTGCCTCCTACTCCTTAGGGATTTTCTCTACAAGTCTTTCTCCTCTTGTCTATTTCCTTGATCAATGATGACAATTTGAGGAGGTGCACCTTGGGATTGTGCTACAGGAACATCTTGTCCTATTTGTTCCTTTGTTTGCTCCTTGGTAGTTGTTGTCATTCTGACTATAGAATCAATCTTAGCAATTTTGTCTATTCCTCTTTCTCTTTAGGTTGCTTTACTATAATTTTGGGAGGTTGTGTGGATTGTTCTTGTGTGCTTTTCTTCTCCCTTATTCTTTATGCTACAATTTTCTATAGTTCATCAACACTCACCAATACTAGATTTGTGCAAAGTTTTCCCTATAATGTTGATTGGTGAAGGATCTTCTTGAGATCCTTTGTAGTCAAAGGATTGATGTTCTCAGCTAAAGTGTCAGGAACATCTTGTATAGTTATTGTCTCTACAGGTGTTGTGTGTGGAGGGCTTGGTGGTGGCAATTGGGTGTCTTGGACACTCTGAACATTCTACTTATTGCTCTTCACCTATTACCCTTTCACCATGTGTCTCCACTATCTCTTTTTCTGTTTCTTTCTCTCCTTCATTCATTTCTTGTTATCTCTCTTCCTCTTTCTCATTCTCTTCTTCCTCTTCATCATTTCTACCTTCAAACAGGTATTCTTGTCCCTCTTTTATAATTGTCAACCCATATATCAATTTCCATATTTGTGTGAACTTTTGAACAACATCTTCAATTTGATTATGCAAAATATTGAAGGCTCTGTATTTGGGTGCAAATTTGCTCCCATGCTTTTTAATAGCCTTAGTTATTTGAGCTTTAGTAAGGTTTGGCATTGCATGAGCCAATGTAGACTCTCTTATTTCTTTCTCCATTTTAAGACAGTAATGCCATTTATTTTCAACCAATGAACTTAGCTAGGACTTGGGCATTGAAGTGTCTAGTTCAAGTGCAGTAGTCTTGAACTTAGCCATCATAGTGTAGATAGACTCTTCAACTATGTTTTTTTTGTTCTTTTGACAAATTATTTTATTCTATGGTCTTTAGACTAGATAAATCTGCATTATCTCTTATCTCTTATGTTGTTGATCTTCATTAGATTAGGTTCTTTCCTCATCTAATTCTAGAGGTGCAACATACTTTCTCCTTTTCTTCTGCTCTATAAGCCTGTCTTATTCTGTTTCCTTTTTTTTCCTACTCCTTTGCCCCTTATATAGTAGCCCTAGTGTCAGCCCTTGTAGTTGGCTTGGCTAGACTTGGCTTTGCAGGTTTCTTCTTCTTTCCTTTGGGTTGGGCAATGGGCTTCTTTTGAGCTTTCCTTTTCTATGGCTTAGCCTTTAGAGCTTCTTGCTTGGCACATTCATCTTCATCTATATCTTCTCCCATGCCTTGGGTTAGGGCAAGTGGCCCTTGATATTACTCTTCTTCATCACCCTCGACATATTCATCTTCTACTTCAGCTTCTTCTGTAGTGCCTTCTCCAAATTTTGCTTTAAGCTTCTTTACAAGCTTGTCATTCTGCTTCAAATTGAAGGTAGTCTTCAACTCCATATCCACTTTAGATCTCATCATGTCATATATTCTAAAATTTGGTGCATCCTTGTCAATTTCCTCAGCTAACAAAGCAATTATTGCTACTGATGCTTCATTTATATTTATCTCATATTCAAGAGGTCTCAACCATCTCACTCTTGGTATGGCCACTTGTATATATTTGTAATCAATATCTACAAGAAAGAAAACTTCATTTACATGTTTATTTACCAAAGAAACTGGAATTCTAAGCCTTTGCTCATTGATTTCTTAAAATCTTCAAAATAACTTGTCATCAAGGTCTCAAAATTAGCTCCCATCTATTCTTTTTATTCATTTACCTAGGCTATGATAGACCTATCATTCTTCCATGCTACTTTACCAAAAGAAGTGAATTCATTCTATACATAGAAGAAAATACATATCAAAATTGCACCAAATTTACATTGTGCTCCTTTTGTTCTTCTGATTGCTACCAATTTTTCATTGATCTATTGTAGTTGCAGCTCTACAAGATGATATGTATGATCCTTCTTCCCCAATTTATATCCTACATCTACTACTATACAAGGCACACTATTGAGTCTACTAGACTAGTAGAATTGGTGTGCAATGACCCTTCCTACAAAGTCAACTAGAAGGTCTTGGATTGTGTTAATTGTCATCCCTCTTTTATTTCATTTTGCACCTTTGTTCTTCTCAATTTCCTCCTTACAGTCACTTCTAAGGTTCTTTGGCCGATCTAGGGTTGAGTACCTTGTCACTCTATGTACTATCCTCTTAGTGATTTTGATGGGGCCATCCTCTAGCCATAAACTACCATCATGCACATGGCTCAATACTAGTCTAATCCATTCTATCTTAAACAATGTGGGGAAATCTAGGGCTCACGTTAAATCCCTCCTCTCAAAAATTTTGTACTCCTCTTTCAACACTCCATTGTCACACAATTTCTCATATGCCTCCCTTATTTCCATGTCACCTATGGCTCCTATCTTGTAGTTGTAGTATTTCCTTACATTTTGAACCATCACAACTTTTGGGGGTATTATGGAAAGGGCTGTAGCAGGAACATTTTTGTATGAAACATGTAGGATCAGATAGAAATCAGGTTTCCTAACCTCCTTGGATACTAATTAAACTTCAAATGTTTCCTTTTCTTGTGTTTTTCTTGAGCTAGATGTCATTTTACCAAACTAGAGTTTCAATAGAGACAAAACATGAAACTGCATAGCTCGACATAGTCATAAATACCTTATAATCGATGACATCGTGCTTGAAATGTTTTTGAAATCTTCCTATATGCTGGATTATTTTCCTTAGATTCACTCTACACTCTTTCTCATCTTTATGTTTTTAGTGAGAAAAACTGAATGAAAAGATGGTATTATACCCTATTTTCATCAGATTTAATGCTTAGTATGTTTACACCTACCCACTCAGCTTCTGAAGGATTCTACATTACTCAACTTCAATTGAGATTTCTTCTTCACTTGGCTTCCTCTACCACCTCAGCTTCTACCAATCATTTAGCTCATATAGTCTTGAAAATCAACTTGGCTTGTACTAAATTTTACCCAACTTCTAAGGGCAACTTGGCAACACTTGTGAAATCTTGAATTCTCAACTTTGCATCTTTGTTCATGTTGATCTATTATTTTTAGTACTTTCATTTCTAGGAACTAATGTATGGTGAAACTTTGTAAATCAATCCCTTATGCCTTCTTTTTCCTAGTTAAATGAATTGTGATCACTTGACCTATTAGGTGAAGTGATCCCTTCATTTGATGTGCTACTTCCAACTTTCTTTTTCCATGTCTTGTTCATTTCTCCTTTGATGTGTTCAACATCTACCTTCTCTTTACCTTTTTCATTCTTTGAGTTGGGTGCCTTTGAATTTTTTGGGCAATTTCTACTAATATGACCAGTCCTCAAGCAACTAAAATATGTGGTTTGGCTCAACCATCTACTATAATTCCCTCTAAAATGTGTCCTTTTGTAGTTTTTAGGAATGTGTCCATATTCTTGATAGTAATGATAGTTATACCTAGTGTTGTAATCCATATTGTGATGATGTCCATGGTTACCTTCCCTTGTTGCCTAATTGGATGTCCACATAGGCTTTGATCTGTACTCAAAAGCTCTATGTCCATACTTCTTGAAATTATAGTAGTGACCTTCAAATTTTGTTCTTCAAATAGTCTTAGTCCTCTAGTTATGTGCTTGATGTCCTTGATTTTTGCACTTATGATAATAACTTGCATTCTTAGGCTTATAATGCTGATGGGCATTCTTGCTACTACATACATCAGAAGTATGTCCCTTTTTAGCATAGAAATGACAAGTGCATTTGGTGTTCTTACCTCTATTACTCCTTTATTCTATTGACTTTGAGGACTCTCCTTGTTCAATGCTGATGTAACCTAGTCCTAAAGTATCATTATTGACCCTTGGTGATTTCAGTAGCTGCTTAAAGTATTTGATGATCTCATTGGGTTTGTTGAAGCTTTCTACAATCTCTTCTCTTTTCATATCATTTTGTAGTTGTTCATTTTGCATATTTAGTGTATAGATCTCAATGTCCTTGACATTTAGTTCATGATGTGCATTAATCATCTAAATTAGGATGTCCAACTGCATGTTTGAGATTCTTTCAAGTTCAATTGATTTTTTTTTCCAGTCTGTTAGCAAGATTTCTCTTGTCTTCTTCAAGCATAGCCTTATCTTCAATGACTCTTTTCTTCTATTTAGTTACTTCACAAAGCATCATGGCTTGTGACTCTTGTTCAAGCTTGAGTATTCTGATTTCTTTTGCTTGAGCTCTATTCTTCTCCATTAGCTCTACTATTGCTACATCAAACTCTTTAGAATCTCCATTTGAAAACAAATTTGAGGTGTCAATCACCTTTTATTGCGTTTCATTTCTAGCTATGGCAATCTCTTTTCTTCAAAGCATGTAAAGAAAGTTGTATGTCAATTACCTAATTCTCTATGATCTTCCCAAGTTTGTGGACTTCCATTTCCAGATCTTTTCTCCAAGTTGTAAGGCTCCTTCTTATGAGAACTTGGCTCTGATACAAATTGTTGAAATTAACAAGTGGGAAGATTTACTTCTTTTTTTTTTGGGGGGGGGGGGGGGTGACATCTAAAGCCATTTGCATGCATCTAATTTTACCAGTTAAACATAAAAGTAATGAAACGCATGAAAATAGACAACACACAAATTTGGTAACCCAGAAGCTCTCCAAAATGAGAAGGTAAAACTCGGGTGAAATTGACACCCACAAAATATCACTGCAAAAATGTGTAACTATTCAAGGTTACAATGTTTGACCACTTCCAATGGTCTTCCTTGTGAAAGTTCTATCTTATTAAAGACTTTACACTCTATCAAAAGTGACCTAGTTAAAGAATTTCACTACCCTGCTAAAAGTAGGCCTGGTTAAAGGACTTCTATACATTTACTTGGAATACCACCCTATTAAAGGATTTACAAATGGCTGCTAGACCAACCTAAGTCCATAGGATTTCCATATCTAATATAATTGCTAGAGAGTATTAGAAAATATTTGACCTATTTTCTTTGCAATCTTTAATTGATGATTCCATATCCTTGTTTTGCTTTGTCACTCTGATCCTTGCTTGAACTAATATGTCACCCTGCGAGGTTCTAATACTTTGTTCTTCAATAAATAGATTCTACAATGCTGCTCTATTTTTCACTAAGTCTTTCAAACTCCCCTCTAAATTTCACTATAGTTCACCCATACAGTACTCTCATCCACACATACAATGGGGTTTCATCCTCCTTTTAAAGATTTCAAAAACTTAAGGTTAGGTATGAATCTATGATCAATATTAAATCTTCATTTCCCTCTCATTCTTTGCACATTTTTTTTATTGGTTACATGTTGATTGGATAGGTAATGTGAGAGATTCATTCTTATCGTCAAGATCCTTCAAGATTAATGCTTTGTTAGCTCCAAAAATAGTTTACATCTGATTTTGTGAAGGCACAAATTCATATGCTGATTCTATGTTACTCAACACATAATAGTTGTTGATGCTTGACACATATAGAAAAACTAGCATCTATAGTGACTCAGCACCTATACTTTGCTCGAGACTTGAATTTTACTCAATACTTGAAGATTTTTTAGCACCTGAAGTTCACTTGACTCCTATTGAATTCTCTAGCTCGACACACATTGTATCTTGGCTTCTATATTATAGTCGGCATTAACTAAAGAATTGGGTTAAGTGTGTTGACACTCAAATGTCAAAACCAATCTAAGACTAACAACTGTTAGATGTGTTTGTGTAGTTGATCCTTTCTTTCTGATGTTGTATTATTGTTAGATGAATATAATCTATTGTATGTATTTGATTATTAGAGATCTTATGAGATAATGTATTATATTCATGAGGAATATTCTTTCAGGTTATCATACCCTATGACATTTATAGTGGATGATTGTGCATTCTGATTGATGCCAAGTGGCATTTAATATAATTGTATATTACTTAAATGGTTTCATACTTGTAGCTATTCTTTGATGTGGCTTTTTTATAGTAGTATTAATTAAACTTAAATTTGATTCAACATCATGGGACCCTTAAGAGTTGTATTCTATTTTCATGGTTATATGTATGTGAGTTAATGCTCTGCTATATTTTATCAGTTATTCTTTAATTTTTATCTTTAGAAAAAAAAGTTTGACAAACTTAGGGAAACTTTAGGTTAATTTATTTTGGGTTCTCTGGTGGGGCATTACATCTAGTATCAGAGCCTGAGTTTCTACATTGGGATTTTTGGGTATATTGGGACAATTCTAGATGACATCTAGTTGAATTGAAATGAAACTTAAAATAATGTTATGTATCTTTGCAACATGGACACTTGGAAATTTCAAACTTGAATACTTGAAACATAGAAAAAGGAAAAAACTTGTGAGTTGAATTTCAGACATATGATATTATATTTGTGTTTTGTGGTGGTATATCTTTGAATGACTTGTGGGCATTGTGGTTGTCCTTGCTTCGGTGTTATAGGGAGATGGTGTCTAACAATAGATTGACTGTTAGAGTTCATAGTTAAGGAAGAGGTAGAGGTGGACATGATAGTCCTCCTCCAACTCATCAAGTTCATCCTTGAGAACTTTCCCAAATGCTTCCTACAAGAGGAATGGTACTAGCAAAGGGTTGATGAGTTTCATGATTTGAGATAGTATACTAGATGTCTGTGGCAAAGTATGAATAAAAATTCTACTAGCTCATGGCTTACGTCAAGATTAGTGAGAATTCACTTCTGACAGTTCAACATGTAGTGCCTACTCTCGTTCACATCTTTTCTAGACTTATTGTTGCTATTATTATTAGACTATGTAGACTAGTTTTATGTTGATGGTTTAGTGGTGTTGTTTTGACACTATCAGAGATTATGATAGGGATTCAGTTGATATATGATGAGATCATTTACACTTTACATTTCATGTATGTATGATGATCATTACATTGTTTTTAGTTATTAATGATGATTAGTTAGATGGTTTATTATCTCATGTGTTCTATTATGGTTACTTACCCCATACTTGCATGTGTATGGTGTGCGTGTTCTCTTATTGTATGGCATTTCTGATGTGGTTAAGGAAGGGAGTCGTAGTCACCTGCTTAGTCGGGACCTACACGATGCACCACTTCCTGCCATTGTCTGTTTAGCTTAGCATTATATATTATATGTACATGCATGATTTTTTTTGCAAGTTGTAGGTACCGGGTATCGACTTCCCTGAATTGCCAGGATGAGTGTACCCTATTATACTATCTCAATGATAAGAGAAGGGAGATAAATTCTCAAGTCCAAATCCCAAACCTAAAAAAAAAACCATTTGTCCTAGTGAGTTAGGACAAGTATCAGAGTTGAATACCCACTGAATGTGTCAGATGACATATTTCATGATTTTGTATGATTTTTTCTATGATGGGTTTTCATATTTTATCTTGGAGGTCTATGGTGAATTTTCCATTAATTAAGTCTTAGCAAATAGATTTAATTAATAAATTACTTATTTGAGAAAATTAATAAAATATCATGATCTTTGATATTTTGATTGTGATTAATTAAATGTGAATTATTGAGGAAAGGAATTAAATAAAAGAAAACTAGAAATTAAAATTAATGATAATTATAAAATAATAATAAAGTAATAAATAAAATAATAATAATAAAAGTTATAAAAATTAAAATGAAAGTTATAAAATTTAAATAGAAATTATTTAAAAAGTAAATTGGAGTTATAAACTTGCATGGGAATTAACATGTGTCAACAACACGGGGGTTAGTGCATCAATTAAGCACAAGGCGTCTACAACTCTATGACTCATCAAAAGGTTGGAAAAGACCCATGCTTAGTTGGTGACACCTTCCAGCGGTTTCAAGAAGCATTCCAGAGGTTTCTTGAGAGCTCTTTATATTTAGGCATTCATAGAAGCTTGGGAGAGAGCATGGAGAGCAATTGGAGCATTGGAGGACTCAAGAACTTTGAAGAAGGGAGCTTGCTCTGAGGGTTTTCTGAGGAAAAGCGAATTAGCATCAGAATCCAGGTAGATTCTTGTGATTTTTCTTATGCTATTTCCGCATCATGCATTCCTGTCTTCTTCGTGTCTTCCATATGTCTTCTGAGGAATTTCATATTTTTATTGTATGCATTTTCAATTTGGGCAATTAAATTTATTTGAGAATTTTATATGCATGGATTTAAAAAAAAATAGAAAACGGGGCTAGGGTTAATTCATAGCCAAACCCATTAGATTATTTATTGGATAAATTTGAGATCAAAGTTTATAGCAAAATTCTGAAAATTAGAATTTCTAAATAAACCGTGTATATACATGTTTATATTTTTTAATCTGCACACACACACACACACATATATATATGTAATTATATATATAAATATGTATATGCAATTATATGTTGCGATGTTTTTTTTAATTCTGCAAGTATATATACACACACACACACACACACACACACACACACACACACACACATATATATATATATACACATATATATATACATATGTATATATAATATATATATTTAATTTTAAAAAAAAAAATATATCATTAATCAAAAACATTTTTTGAAAAACGTTGAACTTTATTTAAAAATTGAATTGCATACTCGCGAATGGAAATCGCATAAGCGATTTTTTTTTTTTTTTAAGAAAGAAATTTAATGCAAATTGAGGCGAGCGGGGAGGGCCGAGCTCGTATCCCCACCCCACTATGTATATGTGGCAGAGGCCGGTGGCACTGCTGGCGTAGGCTCTGCGACACTGTCGCAGGCCTACGACAGTAGGCCTGCACGGTACCTCCTCTGTGCAGTGATATAGATATATATGAATTGACTTCCAAGGTTGTGACGCAATTTTGCGATTTGTGAATTGTGGTTTGATTATTATATTTTGTTTTATAAAATGTTTTTTTTTTATATGTATAGATGTATATTTATGTATATATATATATATACAAGTATATATATATAAGTATATATGTATATATATATTATTAACTATAAATGATTATTATAAAGTTCTCAATTAATGGATCACTCTTTTAATGATTAAAATATTGCTATTAAGCTTGTCAATTATGAAGAGATATTAACAATTAATTTAATTAAACTTAGTTTTTAATTAAGATTAATTATTAGAATATATAATCGAAGTTTTGATTCATTGAGAATGTCAATTTTCAAACAATGTAATATAAATCAATTAGAAAATTGAGTTTGATGGAGAAACTTTTATCTATCAAACGAATACTTGGGTTAGGAAAAAATGTGAAATTTCTCCACTTGATATAATTTGGAAAAACGTAAACTGCGACTTTTAAAATTCAAAAACTTAGCAAAATCAAAACATGTGTTTACATTGTGTATTCCTTATGCTATTGTTTTTGGTTTTGGGTTGACTAGTGTGGACTAGTATAGGATGTCTACCAGAGGCTTGGGGGTTATGTGACTATGATGCCATGATGATGTTTTAATCTCGATCTTTATATCCCAACCATGGTTATGTGATGGAATGCTCTGTGTATTGGATATGAATACTGATTTTTATAGTTGAGATTCTTATTTCTCAGACTTAACCATTATTTTTGGTCATCGATTAGTTATCCTTGGTTATTTTTTAGTTGCCATGATGGGACTGAAATGTGGATTTATTCTTGATGATGTCATGTTGTGACATGTTTGACTCAACCATTTTTGGAGTCTTCAATCAATGTGTTTAAGATATATTGTGGGTAATTGAGAACCATTGGATACTTTTGATTATCAGTGATGCTTCAGTTGCCAATAGAGAGCTATTGTGGTCATGATTTTCTATGGATGCTTGCTCATGGATATTTGATTCTTTTATGCATATTTGATGATTTTATGGATTATCTTTTGTAATTTTGAGATTTATGAGTCGATGAGCATTAGGGTAGGATATCTGCATGTAGTGTTGGGAAGTGGCTTGCAATGGGGGCCGGGGCCCTAAGAGGCTGCCAGGGTAACTCATTGTAAGTTGGATTAATAAGTGATAACATTCACACCTAATACTAACTGAATGAACCTAAAAAGATAAGTGTTTTTTTCTCGCCCATGCCTTGAGTGCTTGTATAGGCTAGGATGGGAGTAGTGGGAATGAATGGTTGCGACCTTGCATTCCATAGTATGCCTTGTCAGTATGAGAGGATACTAGTGGCCGCATGAGATCAGTATGGACCTGTGGAGTTTAGCTAACTGCCAGGGTAACTTGTACGTGATAAATGCGATGACACTTTCCTGCTTGCATAGTAGGTTCCTACATGTCATTGTGTGCCTCTGGGAAGTAGATGTTAGTTTCATGATTGGAACCTTTGAGTTAGTATACTTTTAGGATTCCTGGACTATAGAGGTTTGTGCTATGTGTTATGGATAGCCTATTTGGAACTTGAGATTATCTCCTCAGCACAATGGGAGTGGACCACTTAGGTACCACGCGGTCGGGTGGTAGTGTATTTCCCACTCTTATCATTTGAGATTCATTGAGACATCGTGGCTGATGCGTCCTTCATGATGGTGGATATGTATCCTTTCATTGATGATTAGCATATGTTAGATGATGTTATCTTATGCTTATATTTGCATGTTAGATTTCTTTCTACATATGATGTTATATATGTTAGGAGTGACATTCCTACTATGTTAAAACTGATGATCTCTTTGGTGATTTGGGATGTTACACACGGAGGGATGGCCAGGGCCCACGATGGTCTAATGATGCTATTAACGGTTGGGAGGAACCATGCACTTAGTTAGTAATGTTTGATCTTACGATGGATGTATATGTATTCTATGTTGATGTATCATGTGTATCATGTGATTGTCTTTGATGTATCATGGATTAGAATAGGATGATGGACCTTATTTCACATATGTATATTCTTTAAGCCTTCATACCTTGTGACATGTATAGTGGATGATTGAGCATTTGGAAATGTAATGTATGAACATTGGACTTATCATTATTATTTCATGTGGTAGTTCTACTAGATGGATTCATGTATGTAATTCAACGTTAAGGGATCTTAAAGAATGTAATCTGTTATGTATGTTATGTTTACTTTTCAGATGGACATTGCTATTGCTTTCGTTATTGTGAATAAGTTATGTATGGTATTTACTTTCATGTAAAAAAGAAAAAAAAATGTTACCAAACTTAGTGAAATTCTAGGTTAATTCTTTGGATCCCTTGGTGGGGCATTACACAACACTTCATATGAGGTCTAAATGACCATCTTATTGGGGGTTAAAATTTTATCCAACCTCAAACCCTCAGGGATGTGGTACATCAAGCTATCCTTGTAGAGAAAAGTGTCACTTTGGGATATGGTGGTTTTGTGGGAGTACCTATAGCATCAAGGTCCAAAGGTAATTAAGGATCAAGTAGTAATAGGGAACCAACTTCTTTAGGCGGAAATCAGCAACAACATCAGGGAGGATCCTATCCTTTAGCATGGATTGGTGGTAGTGGTTCATACTCTAGGGATTTTCAGTACTCTCAACATAATAAGTGCAACCAGTTTGACTAGCTATCATAGAGTACTCATTTTTTCTCTAGTGGGGGTGATTTTCAGCAATCTTACACACCTAGAGTCCAAAGGAGTTTTGATGGAGATTGTTTTTCATGTGGACAATGTGGGCACAAGTCATCTCATTATCCTCAACGGAAATCACAATTCTAATATCATAGACCTACAACTTCAAAATACATAGTTGGAGATATGGGTAGATCACAGAGGGTGTTTTTAGTGGAATCCTATTCTCCTATAGGGGAAAGGGTCCAATGGGACCCGCACAGTGAGTACATGAGATTTATCTTTCTTGTAGGCTTCATGGAGTAAGCCTAAGTCTAAGGAGAGTGGATGTAATGCCTACCCCTAGTTTACTTTTCAAGTTGTTTGCTAGATTCTTTTAGGCCTCTTTTATGATTATGTTTTATGTTTAGCAATACTTGGTTACTGGACTTGATTTGATGTTATTTCAAAATCAATTGATTTATTTGATAAGCTATTTAATTGTAATGAACCCTTTTTGGGGGTCATTTATTTTTACGACTTTTCCCTTTATTTATATTTGCAATTTCAAGTATATTGATACAAATATATATCAATAAGTTTATGTCTCTAATATCTCTGGAAATAAATGCAAAAACCTCCTACTGACCTGCCAATTGCTGATTGGATTTATGTCCTGATGATTTAATGGTTGCTATATTTGATATCACTTTAGAAATGTGCAATTTATCGCTGGCTTTAGTCTGATACCACTAGGTATGTATACAATGAATATTAGTTATAAATCTGCGAACATTACCATCTTCCTGATATCTACATTATATTGAATGCAAGGTATAGATCTGTTAGCTTATGTGATCTTAATCAATTGTCTGATAAATGGTTTGAAGTAGCAATACCCTTGGCACTATTTTTGATCTATATCTCTGAATATCTATGACTGATATCTAAGAATGCTGCTCCTCAACTTGAATGATCCAACTTGGATAAGAAGATAATATAAGAAATGGTTGATACAAGGAGTACCTCCATAAGATAAATTTTATGTCATCCTATATGTCCAGTTATCTATCCCATATATACTTGGCGGATAGAATGGATGCACCTTTAGATATCTAAGGGTTATTTGAATATAATTACGTTTAGTATATATTTAATCCTTCTAAACAATATATTCTTCATTTAATATTTTAATGTTCGTATTTAATCTTTGTTGTACTTTGGAATACACACTTTGATGGTATATATTATAATATATATCATAATTATATTATAAATCACATTATAATAAATAAAGGGTAATATTGTTGCAACTTATTAACATTTATATCTTTCATTATAAATAATTTAATTTGAATACTAATACTCTATAAGGTCATATTATTATTTATTTAACTTCATCAATTACATAATATTAGACTATTTACTTTTATATTTGTATATTTATATTGTACTATTTTATATTAATGGTTGTACCATATTTAGTAATAGATATAATATTATATTGATTAATTAATCAATTTGTTACCTTTAGTTATCAATACTATTTATATTCAAATGTGATAATAGTTAAGTATATTATCATCTTATTGATCTATAAGGTAATTATAACATATAACATATTATATATTATATTAATAATATCATTATTCATAATACTATTACATAGTATATTTATAATAATATGTAATTCTCAAATCTATTATAATATTATCCAATGTGGGTATGTTATAAAATTGTTATTAGTGTTTGATATCATTTATGATCAACTTATTTATCTGTTATTTAATATAATATTTTACACTACAACTATGCTATAATATTTTTTTATATATATATCATTATTATAATGGATTATAATATTATTATTCTTAATTATTATCATTATATAACATGTTATTCAAATATTCATATATCCTTAAATCTGGGCTTATGACATTAATACTGACGAATTTCATGTGTTTATGGTTATCCTTTTGATAATGATATATGTATATTTATTAGGTGATTTTATTGATAACATTATGATAGTTAGATGGATTATTTATATGTAGTTTGATGGTTACTTACCCCATACTTGTATGTGTATGGTGTAAATATGTATTTTACTTTATGATTGACGTTTCTGATGTGGTTGAGTGAGGGAGTCATAGTCGCCTACTACTTGGGATCTACACGGTGCACCACTTCCCAACATTTCTTGTTTAGTTCAGATTATCTGTGTATGTATGTGTGCAAATTTTATGTAGATTGTGGGCACCAAGCATCAACTTGCCTAAATTGCCAAGATGACCATGCCCTATTGCAGTATCTCAAAGGTATAAGTGGGGAGACAATTCTTGATTCCAAATTCTAAACTAAACCAATTTTCCTAGAAAGTAGGACAAGTATGTGAGTTGTTTACCCATTAGAATTTTTCAACCAATGAGAATTCACGATTTTGACATTGGAGTTTGATTATGTTTGTTGTCTTCAGTTGAGTCATTGTATTTAGTCTTGTGGGTCCATTGTGATTTTCTATTATAACTAAATAAAATTAAAAGATAATTTAATAATTTAATTTAATAAAAATTTAATAAAGAAATTAATTAAGTAAATGAATTAAATTTAAAGAATTAATTAAAGTTTGAGTTTGGTGGAATTATATTTATTTAATTTAATAATTATTATTTAAGACTTTCATTTTAATAATAAACTCTAAATAATATTATTAGTTAAGTTAATAAATATTTGATTTAAAACATGTCGTAATGTAATAAGAAAGAAAATTGAATTGATTAATAAAGATTATTTTAATTAAATTGCAAAAGTTGGTGTATAGAAATTAAAATATAATAAAGTAATTAAGGAAAAGAGGTTTCACATGATTACAGAATCAAAGCCCTAATTTGGGGAAAGGTTTATTAAAAAATCAAAGCTCATTTCTACATATCAAGGTTTGGAGGAGCAATTTCCGAGAAGAGAGTTTTCTGAAGAAAAAGATTTTGCTTGTGAGCTCCATGCATCCATTATTTAGCATCACATCTAGGGAGGATCTTGTTGGTTTTGTGCAGAAGATTTGTCCTCTAAAATTTCTATCTTCTCTATGTCTTCTTATGAATCTATTTTCAAATTTTGAATTGGGTTGAAACCCTTGTTGCCATTGTTCCTTGTTTCAAAATCATCTGTATATGAATTAAGAGTTAGAAACCCATGTTTTGTAATTTTTTAGCAGGTTTCAATTTTTAGAAGGCTTCCATTTTCAGCACATTCCCATTTTTGTCAAGTTTCTATTTTTTGAAAAATTTCATTCGTAGCAGGTTTCCATTTTTGTAAAGTTTAAGTTTTTTTTGGAGAGTTTCTATTTTTAGTAGGTTTCCATTTTAGCAAGTTCCCATATTTGGAAAGCTTATGTTGTTAGTAGGTTTCCATTTTTGGAAAGTTCCTATTTTTTGCAGGTTTCCATTTTGGGAAAGATTTTCCAAAGATTAATAAATATAAAATTATTTTGGTAATAATTGAGAGTTATTATTATTAATTTTAGAAAGTATTATTAAATTTTAAATTTAATTATTTAAAATTTTGATTTAATACTTTATTATTTAAATAAAATTTTAAAGTAAATTGAAAATTAAAAAATTAATTGGGAGAATGAATGCTTTTTTTATAAGCTTGGATGTGTTTATATTGTTTAGATAAATGAAAACGACTTGTAATATGAAATAAATTTTATTATTTGAAAAGCTTAGCAAGTATAATACTTTGAAACGATGGAAACTAAAAACCTACTTGTATATCGAATCTTGTGCTTGAAAACAAAATGTAAATTTCAAAACCTTTAGTGAAAATTGAATAGTTGTGTTTTCAAAACCTATTGAGTTATGAAAATTATGTTGTTTTATACTTTAACTGATGCATGGTATTTCATATTGGATTTCAAGGTTTGACTTAGTACTTTGACCAAATCAAGATGTTTACTAGAGGCATGGGGGTTTATTCTGTAATGATGTTATGTATACGATCTTTTATACCTGACCATGGTGATGTGTCACATGTTTTCTATGATGAAATTTGATCTATTGGTTGCTATTGCTTTCCAGTTTCTTGTATAGAATTGAGGTGAATAGTGTGACCTTTCTAGTGTAACCTTTGAGTCTTTGATCAATTATATTTGGATGCTTTCTAGTTGCTTGCATAAGACTGAGGTGATCATTATGTTTTATCTTTTGGTGCTTTCCAATTACATGTATAGTACTGTGTTGATATTGAGATTTGATTTTTAAGTGATTTCCAGTTGCTTGTAAAGGACTAAGGTGATTATTACATTTTACCTATAGGTACTCTCCAGTGGCTTAGAAAGGGCTAAGGTGAAAGATATGATTCTATGACTTGTACTTTTAATGAGTCTATAGTAGGTAATCTGTGTACATTGGGAAGTGGCTTGCAATTGAGGTCAAAGCCCTAAGTGGCTACCTAGGTAACCCATTGTAGGTTGTTTTAATAAGTGAAAACATTTTAATAAATGGATTTTTTAAATCAATTAATAAGAGTTTTTATTTTTGTTACCCATACCTTGAGTGCTAATACATGCTAGGATGGGAGTAGAGAGGATGCTTGGTTGCAACCTTGCTTCATTAATATGGCTTGTCTGTATGAAAGGATACTAGTGCTGAATAGAGACACTAGGGGGCTGAAGTCTAGAGAGGCTACCAGGGTAACCTTATAGTTCTCTCATGTGATGACACTTGCCCACTTATATACTTGTCTTGTTACCTCTAGGATTAGTTGATACTTGTGTCTTGGTACCCTTTGTGATGGTTTACTTTTAGGTTTTTTCTTGACCTAGACATTGGTTATGACTTGTGTTTTGATACCCATATGAGACTTGATTTTATCTTCTCAATAAAGTAGGAGTGGATTATTTAGGTTCCATGAGGTGAGGTGGTGGTTGATTTTCTTATACAATTGAGATTCAACTGTTTGATGTCATTGTTGGACAGTCTATGTAATTGATATTTTCTTTTTTATTTTTTATTTCTATTGGATGATTACAATCTATTTTATGTATTTGATTATTAGAGATCTTATGTGATGATGTATTATGTTTATCAGTTATATTCTTTGAGCTTTTCATGCCCTGTGACATGTATAGCAGATGATTATGCTTTCTAATTGTTGCTAAGTAGCATTCAATATAATTGGATATTCCTTAAATGGTTTCATACTTGTAGTTATTCTTTGATGTGGATTTCTTATATATTGGATTTAGTATAAATTAATCTTCAATGTGATTCAAAGTCATGGGACCCTTAAAAGATGTAATATATTTTTATGATTGTATGTATGTGAGTTAATACTTGTAGTATATTTTATATGTTGTTTAATTATTATCTTAAAAAAATTATTTGATAAACTTAGTGAAACTTTAGGTTAATTTTTTTGGGTTACCTCATAGCGCATTAGATCTGGTATTAGAGTCTGAGTTTCTATATTGGGAGTTGTGGGTATATTGGAATGCTACTGGATGACATCTAGTTGAACTGAAATGAAACTTAAAGTAATGTCATGTATCTTGGCAACATGAACACTTTGAAATTTCAATTTTGAATACTTGGAACATAGAGAAAGGCACAACTTGTGAGTTAGATTTCAAACATTTTTTCTTTTGTTTGTACTTTGTGTTGGTATACCTTTGATTGTCTTGTGGGCATTGTGGTTGTTCTTGCTTGGGTGTTTTACGGAGATGGTGTTTAAGACTAGATCAACTATTAGAGGTTGTAGTTCAAGAAGAGGTAGAGGTTGTGCTAGAGGTGGGTATGATAGCCCTCCTCCAACTCATGTAGAGAGTCCTTTCCAAAGGGAAAATAAGGAGGAGAGTCAAGGAGAAGATCGTGTTGACTCATAGAGGACCAATTTGAGACAAACGACAAGGATTTTTATGGAGTGCCTACCCCCTCCTAAGGGTGGTGATCAAGAGAGATGACATCATACAGGGATTGGGGAAAAGCATAGGTCTAGGATTCCTTTTAGAGGTTGTCATGGGGATTGACAAAGGTTCATTAAGGCTATTCAAATGAAGGACCTAAAGAGGTCCAAGATCAAACTCTTCAAATGGTTAGGTTCAAGATGTGTGATTGAGCAGTGGCTAATTTCTTTAGATAGATTTTTTTCTCTACAAGAATTTGACTCTACTACCAAAGTGAGATTTGGTATCAACTACCTAGAACAATTTTGGGCCACATGGTGGACCATCAAAGAGAAAAAACTAGGTGTCAACATGAACATCATTAGATGGGAATTATTCCTTGAGAAATTCCATGAATGCTTCCTACTAGAGGAATGACACCAACAAATGGTCAATGAGATTTACAAGATGAGACAATATACTATGTATGTGTCAAATTATGAATGGAAATTCTACAAGAACATGGCTTATGTCAGAACCAATGAGAGTTCAGTGCTAATGGTCTAGCACTTCATATGAGGTCTAAACAACCATCTTGTTGGGGGTGTAAAAGTTTTCCAACCTAAAACCCTCAAGGATGTGGTACATCAAGATATCATTGTAAAGAAGAGCATCATGATGGGATATGTTGGTTTTGTGGGACTACTTGCATCATCAAGGTCCAAAGGTAATCAAGGATCGGGTAGCAATAGGGAGCCTGCTTCTTTAGGAGGCAATCTCTAGCAACATTAGGGAGGATCCTATCCTCTGGCATAGAGTGGTGGTAGTGGTTCACAATATAGGGATTCTTAGTACTCTAAATGCACAATAAGCACAACCAATTTGACCAACCATCATAGAGCACTCATTCTTTTTCTAGTGGGGATAGTTTTTAATAGTTTGGTGCACCTAGAGTGCAAAGGAATTTTGATGGAGAGTGTTTTTCATGTAGACAATGTAGACACAAGTCATCTTATTATGATCAATGGAAATCATAGTTCTCAAATAAAAAACCTAGACCTTTAGAATCCATGGTTGAAGATATGGGTAGATCAAAGAGGGTGATTTTTAGTGGAATCTTATTGTCCTATAGGGGGAAAGGGTCCAATAGGAACCACATAGTGAGTGCAAGAGTTTTATCTTTCTTGTATGCTTCCAAGAGTACACCTAAGTCTAGGGGGAGTAGATGTAATGCCTACCCCTAGTTTAGTTTTTAGGTTGTTTGTAAGATTCTTTTAGGATTGTTTTTTGAATATGTTTCATAATTAGTGGTACTTGGTTAAGATACCTGATCTAATGTTAGTTCATACTCAGTTGATTTATTTGATGAGCTACTTAATACTCAATTATTTCATTTATTTATGTTTATCCTTCAGATGATGATATATGTATGTTCAATTAGTGACTTCAGTTATCTCATAATGATAGCTAGATTGATTATTTATATGTGTTTCTATGGTTAGTTACCCCATAATTGCATGTACATAGTACATATTTACATACATACATACATACATACATACATACATACATACATACATATATATATATATATATATATACACACACACACACACACACACACATATATATGTATATATCTATATGTATATGTATATACATATGTATATACATATACATATAGATATATACATATATATATATATATATATATATATATGTATATGTATATATAATATATATATATATATATATATATTGTATATATACATATGTGTGTGTGTGTGTGTGTGTGTGTGTGTGTATATATATAATTGAGCTGATTTTAATCTCTTTCTTTTCTAATTTTAACAAAGGATAAAGATACATATAAATACCTTTAGAAGATTGAAAGATATCCAAGGGAAAAGTTCTCTTAATAGGTAAACCGTTTGAAAAGGGACTAGTTTTCTAGTCTCATCAAATGTTCAATTTAAATTAGAATCAATCATATAAATGGTTTGGCATGAATACACAAATTGAAATTGATTTTAATATTCCAATATCCTATACTTGTCTATTATTACTTAGTTTTTATTGTACATAACCGAGAATGCTAACTAAGCCAATCTAGATTAAGAAATCCAAAATTCAATTTTTTTGCATCAAGTTGGTTGGTCCATCATTAAGATCTCTAAGATGGTTGGTCGATCATTAAGATCTCTGAACATTTGGTAGGAAACAATACAAAATTAAAGAGTTGGATTTGCAATATTTCCCAAGATAGGCTATTACACTCAGATTTGCTAGTTCTGGCTTATATTCATCAAGCTCGACTCAAAATCAGAAGTGGGAATCCCCACCATGACTATATCAACCATATGGTCTTAAGTGCACCCAAATTCTAATCAAGTGTACACATAAAAAAAGATCACAGTTCAAAATCATAGTGTAATGGAAGTCTATGTTAGATAGGCCACAAGAACCTAAGATGATTATTCTTTAGAAGGATTTCTCAAATGACTTTTTTGAATAATTTATTAAACTTGTTAATTATAAGGCTTGCATTATTTCTAGTAGTACTATACCATTTAGAGCTTTCCAATAGATTATAAATCTAACAATAACGAATCCTTCTATTGTGCGATATTTGTTTTAATTTTTAGCAGAAATTGTAATCCACTAAGATTGGGTGGCGATGATGTTCCAAAATAATGTCCAAGTTAAATTATAGATAGTAGGAGTTTGAAATTTCTTTCCTTTTCTTTGACTAAAGCATTAAATACTTACATGAAATTGATAACCAAGGCAATTGAAGCCTTCAAAATAACTTTAGTTTGCTAGTTCTAGATAATACTTTGACTTATTCAAACAATAACAATGTATATTCCGATCATTTGTGTCATGTTATAAAAATTATAAAAATCTTTTTATGATAGAGTGCAAAGTTTAGTAGAGTAATTTTGTCGGCAAATAGAGAGTAGTTTAGTAGAGTAATTTTGTGGGAAAATAGAGAGTACTTATGTCATAGTACAGTTCAAGTTTATGTTTTAAGCGAAAATGATAAAATATGAATGAAATTCAATATAGTAATGAAAAAATTGTCAAAAAAACTCATGATTAATATCATCTAATATAAATTTTATTCTTATATATATATATATAATCATAAGATTTTATTCTATGTTAGCTCCATGTTATGATATTACCGTTGAAATTGTAACATTTTAAGTTTATGCAAATTCATCTATTTAGTAGACATATTTCTCATACCTATATCCATTTCATTGTTAGAAAAGCAATGTTCATGTCTAATATTTATTTTACTATTATTATTATTATTATTATAATATATATATGGATTTAATCACTATTATATGATATTTAAAATAAAAATATATTATTGTCCTAAATTTTTTTTTCTTTATTTAATCAATGTAGGGAACTCTCCATTGGGTTCTTCTGATCTCCCAATAGTTTAACATTGTTGATGCTTGCTTTGAAAATGATTTCTAATTGTTTGGTACAACTGGATTGGAGTTGCTACTCATGTTTACAAGAAAACAAAGCACCCAGACTGATTGCCCTTTAGAATACTAGGGGTAATGGCCTGCAATAAACTATGATTCTACAGAATGAACTCCAACTCCTATTCCCTATGTGCTTGAAATGTATGGAAGGAAGATGAATTTCAATGATAACATTATTTTGGTAAGGGAGTCCACCCTATATCAGATCACTTGTTTTGTAATGTAATATTTTTATTTTTTCTCATTGATGCTTGATCCCTTGGATTTTATGATAAATGCTACCAGATCAACCTTTCTGTCATAGCTTTGTTTTTCTAATTTCATCAAATATATCGGATGTTTTTTGTAAAATGAAATGAATTTTGTTCATTCCCCAGGTCAAAGGATTTGTATAAATGTTTTTGTTATTTTAATATAACAGATTGGATTATTTCATGTGTGATGATATATGCATTGATGTTTCGAATAAAGCTGAAGTTTTGTTTCAAATATTACTATAGAATCATGCTAAGCCCTATATCCAGCAATACTCTCCTTATAACACTTGACCATATGCAACATGTAGGCTGAGAACCTTGCAACAAATGAGATTGTGGCTCCTTCCACACAACCTTTCCACATGATAATTGTTTGACAAAATGACTCAAAGAGAAGTCACCTTATGGACTGCAATCATTGCAGATTTCAAAGCTTTGGAATAGAGTATCAGTATCAATCAAAGAATAAGATAAGGTAGATTGAATTTACATGGCTAAGGTAAAGAGGAACTAATAACCCAAAATATTATTATTAGAGCTATTAATATTTTAGCTTCACAGGAAAATTTAAAATTCAAAGTTTAAACCCTACAGAACCATTTCAATCATCAAACTTGGCATATGTCACCTGTAATAGACTTTGTTGGAGAACCCTCCACTTAATTTTTCTTAGCTAAAAGAACGGAATTCCTAAAATTATAATTGTGATCTAGTAAAATAGCTTCTATCATTAATATTACAAGAAATAGGCAAGACTAAGCATGTGAACTATGATGCACACCTGAGGATAGCTTGTCACATAATTATATGCACAATCATCACACTCTAAGGAAAATCTACTGAATAGCTTGGTTTCCCCTATCAAAATCACTTGAAAACTTGGCACCTTCGCATGGGTCATCAACATGACCGGCTTTATTTGACCTACCATTAACAATAGTCATTACACCTTCATTTTAAGGTCATAATAAAATTAAAGATGAACCATGATGTAGTTATCAATCATATAAAATTTGGCCAATATCATCTAGATTCAGAAGTACCAAAAAAGCAAACCAAAGCACATTGCAGATGAAAAACTGCAAATCACATATCTAATCTTGTAATGTAAATATTATCAAGCAGATGCTAATGTGCTTAACTTCAAAAAAACATTGTAAATTCCAAGCCATCAACCTAACTCTTAGATGCGTAATTTAGACCCAATTATTGAAGTTTTAATTGAATGACAAAGACCCTTCACGTAGTCCTCATAAAAGTTGTGTGTGGACAAAAAGAACCTATAGGATGGTCAAAACATTAATCTTGTAGATAACTAGAATTTTTCTCAACAATATCCTTAATTTAAATGTGGTTCTACATTAAGGGAGCTATTCTAATGGCACTCATGCCTAGCGGTCAACTTTGTCTACAATCTGTGATAGGAAATTAGTCCATTATGGCTTTAATCTCTCTAGAGATTCTTTCCTCGATCAAATTTATACCGAGAAACACCCATCTTGCTCAAGAATGAACATCATTTCTTTCTCTCATCTTAGTCATCAAAATATCAATTTACAATTTCTTTACTAATTTAACTCAGTCTTTATTTTTCACATTTTCCTACATGATTAGCATCCTTCTTGCCCAATCTTCCCGATAACCGAATTCAGGGTAACCACAATGTAGATTTTCCCTTTGTCATCAACTCCAAATCCTTTTGGATGATTGAAGCGACAATATTTAGGTTTTACATCAACATGGCCTAAGTATCCTTGTAGCTTGCCACTAATCTGGCCCTTTTATCTTCACAAATCTAGGAGAAACCCAGTGTGAAATAAAAGCTCCAAGGCCCATATGAATTATAAAGAGCTGAAAATGTGGTAATTTTAATTCAAACATGGCATCAAAAATTTTGCAAAATAAGTTATACATTATTCTTGTTCTGAATATAAGTCTCTCAACATCCCTCAAATACAGATTTATAGGGCTTTTCCTAAAGACTTTCTTAATAACCTACAACATATTTTTCTCATAATAGTAAGTTGTAAAAACTTTAAAACTAGAATTATCTATAGAAAAGATAATATGGGAAAGCATGTCCACTTCATTACCTTGTCGAGGGATTGCACAAGTAGCTTGTCATCAGAAGTCCAACTGCTTGCGTGCCTAAGAGGATCTGCTTGAATGAAAAGAAAGAGGTAGTAGCATCAGTAATGCCACAATTAATTCACCAATAAGAGAATTTAATGAATTCAAATTTCTATTTGATAGTCTGGTGGTCAGAATCCCACAAGAAAATCAAATCTGATAGAAGCTACCCTTGATCAATTCATGAACCAACAAAGTGACCTTGAATGTGGCAAGTGGAAAAAGAAGTAGCAAGCCTTGATAAATGAGCCACTGATGTAGAATTTCGGACTAGGTGCCATGTAATACTACATCTTTAGTAAGAAACATACCTATCTCAACTTAAACCCATGGCACTCCAAGTGATCCTTCAAGGTCCATTTCAAAGGGTAATCTTTCAACCATCCTATTTCTCTCCAAGGACTTGGACATTTATTTGGGCTAAGGGATCCCAAGATTTGGGTCAACACATGCCATTATCCTACACATCATCCAAGTACTCTTCCTTTACTAAAAGTCTTTCTATTGTAAGTATTTATGCCCTTAGAATATTGATTTCTTATAAGCGCAATGAAATGAGAGGCCACATTGCTACTTACAGTATATCTTTAACTAGAAAATAGAAACTGATCTCACTGCCTGAGTTTCTAGAGTACCCAAAGTCTTGAAGATGGAATTAGTCTTGTATTTGAGGCATACTCAATAAATGCCATTTATCTCTTTCTATCAAGAAAATGGACGGGAGACTCCATTGTATGAATGCTAGAAATAAAGTGATTCCTCAAAAAATCTCACAAATCTATGCTTCTCATTTAATGCATTGTAATGGTCTATTCAACAAATAAATTAAATATGAAAAGATCAATCATGTGAGAAGATGAGGCAAGTCCTTAATAAGTTAATAGTCATGTGTCCTTTTTAATTTTTGAAATCCATATTTTCATTATCACCAAGATCCTAAAACCTTCAATCCTAGACTTTTTGATTGTACCATTTCCCTATTGAAAGAAGGTTTGAATCCACAACCATAGTGTTACAGATATATAACATCTCAATTATCTCTACTTTCGTATTAGCTAATCGATTAGCCTCTGTATTAGCTTCCGCAAGCATATAGTTTGTTGTTAATGAAGTCGAGTTTCCCATTTATCTCAAGAGCCTCCTCCAAATTAGAATGGAGGACCTAGAATGGGGTGACCCCTTCCTTAGGGCATCTATAATTATGGCTGAGTCTCCATCAATCTCTACTTGATCTAATTTTAGCTCCAAGCACTTCTTTAGTCCCAAAATCAAGACTTTGAGGTTTGTGATGTTGTGAGAAATTGTGTTCATACATAACCAGCAGTTCGTCTACCGATGCAACCAGCAATGGATTGGTCGGGTTTCCCTTCGAGGCCTCGCCAAAATTAAATTTTACCCATCTGAACTATGGAGCCAATTGCCTTGCTTCTGCCCTTCACTTGTGAGTCTCTTGACCACTACATCCAATCACTAGAAAATTCTTGACATTAAATTAGTTCTTTTTCATCAAAGCATCTTATTTACTAAATCTAGGTTGGGAAATTTCCTTATCCTATTATTAACAACCTCTATCATTACTACTTCAACTTTTTTCAGAAAAGAATGGATCTTCTTTTCTTTATCCTGAAAAATGTCTTTGTTTCTTTGTATCTATGGCTCCTAAACTAGGATGGATGTGCAAGTCACTCAATAACAGCAAAATGTAGCATTCATTTAAATGATGGGACAAGAGTCAAAGAGGGAAAACATATCTCTTTATCCCTTCTATAAAACTTACATTTGGATGTGCATTCATTACACATCTTTCTAAATTTCTATGCTCTCAAGACATTATTGAAAGGTTCCAATAGTTTTCATGTCTTATCTTTTTTCTTGGAAAGAATCTATGTGTGCTCTCTTAATTTGAATCATTCAACCTTTGTGGAAATTGTGATTCATTTCTAGTTCTTGTATGCATTCCTTTTACTCTCTATAGGGAAATATTCATTATTCCTAAATTTTATTATTTTACACAATGTGTCCACTACTGTTGAAGAACATCTCATGTTTTCATAGCAAGCATCTTTCAGTGTTATGTAGAATGTTTTTTTGTCTTCGTGGGTTTCTACAACACTTTTGAAGAGGCATAGGGACATTCTTGGGTCTTCGCACAACCCACTAATCTATGAAGCCCACCTACAATTTGAAGCTCACTTCTCTATCAAAAGGAAATAGTGAAAATTATTGATAAGGGTAAAGACACTGATCAAAATGGTAGTGCGCATGATTATAATGGACCTTAGTTACACCAATGTGAATTAGTTGTTAGGATAAACCACGGACAGAAATACAAACTACATGCAAATATAACCAATAACAAAAAAATAATAGATCACACAGAAATGAACACAAGGCACCAAGATTTAACGTGGTTCACCCAATCCTTCGGCTACGTCCACCAAACAGCAAGTCCGATCTTATTACAATCTAGTGATTACAACCTAATTACAGTCTGTAATCCCTTACAGTTCAATACCTCCACATGAAGCAATTTCACATCACAACATAATGAAAATACATAACCCTAAACCCTTTTATACAAGTATTTTATCTATTTTAGGGTTACAACATGTCGGCCATAATATGTCGGCTACAACGTCGGCCGCGGCCAAAAAAAATAAAATTCTTTCTTGATCAGTCACCATAATCTAACATTAGTGATTAAGAAAGTGATTCCAGTTGCTTGAGAATGTTTCTTTTACATGTGAAAAGATAGGGTTCAAAGATCCAACTATGTGAGAAAAGTATTGTCATGGAAGCAGAAGATGAGATGTTGTTATGGTCTAAAATGGATAGTGGTGTTGTCATGAACCTGATTGCTAACTTTAAATGACTGATGGAGAACATCAAACTGTATCCAAAAGGTATGAAATGCTGGATTTATTAAAATATAGACACATTACTGTTACAAATATACATGATTGAATGTCATGAACAACAAAGTTTAGTTATATGTAATGAGCAACAATGATTGACAAAATGGATCAATAAAGATGTTGAAAATAAAATTTACTTTCACTCTCAAGGACTTGATAGGATGAGAAGCAAAGAAACATTGGGGACTAATACTTTGGCACTATGTAAAGTGTCATCATGATATATATCCAATTTATTACAGTCAATTGAATTCCCTTGGTTTTTGTATTAGCGATGCAGAGCACAATGGATTCACAAACAAATACTATTCTTAAGAATGATCTCGTCAATCACAAAGCTTGAATCATTGCAAAGAATCATCAATTAACCAACTATTTTCATTGCACTCCACATCTTGTCAACCATCTTACAATCATGTACAATCATTTGCTAAATCAAACAACACCCACATAGTTTTTCTCTTAGCAGCATAACAATGTTATTGACAAAAACAAAAGAACTTACTAGTTTTCTGTATAGAGCTGTAGTCAAAAGTAAGTAACTTTTGAAGCATAACAAAATGCTTCGATCGCTCTGGTGAGCGCAGGCTAAACTTGATTATGAAAAACATATCCAAAACTAAGCATGATCCAACGGTTGGTTTGCGAGAAATGGCTCCCGTAATGAGACTGATTTTTTCTGAGACAGTCAATTTTATTTTCCCTCTAGAACAATCACTTTCCAGTGCTTCAATCATGTGGCCAATCGACTTATGGTTCCCTGAAAATTATTGAAACATGCGTTATATTGCAATTCCGTACAAATTTTGGGGACTTACTATATGTGAAAAAAAATGAATCTACATTTTATTTGTTGTTGGATACACTAGTTGAGGGTTGTGACAATTTATAGAGAGAACAAGATTTGTCTTTAAAAAGATAATGAAATATAGTGCTTCATAAACTAGAATAAAATTGATTCAATGCATTAAGATTCTATTCTAATTACTCTCCCAATCATTCATAAAACATTAAAGGAACATAGAAAGTTGTTCTAACTATCAACAGAATATAGGACAGTTACAGCAAAGTAATCTTTTAATGCTTTGAAAGTGTGATTGAGTATGCATTTAAATTGCAGTCAACGATTTTGTACAGGCCACATAACTCCACATCAATGTCCAGAGCTACCATTCCTGGACTTCCAAGTAAAAAGTGCATCCTTTCTGTGGCATCTGTTAAATATGCCAGTGCATATCCCTTGTGGAAGTAACCTATTATTGGATAGAATAATAGCACACATCTATATAGAAAAGAAGACCAGGAAGAGACATTCCCTTGCGAATAAAATCGCAGCCCAAATCACTAAGTCATAGATAATTAGAGTAATGTATATATAGAGAAGTCTGTACGATAAATGGGAACGATCATTGGAGGAAAAAATTGGAATATCTTTACACATTAGATAGGTCATCAGTGAAGGATCAAATTAAAATGGAAAGAAAAAAGATAAACAATTTCATTCCCTGTGTAATGTCCCTAGGCCAGTCTTATAGGATTTGTGATTGATTTCTTTAAAACTCCATGGAATGTAACTCTTTCTATCAAATAAGCATCAATACCAGTCAAATATGGGACTTATATTGACTTGATTTAGTTTTTGATATATATCTTCTTATTTATTATGTGGTTAATAACTAATAAGATGCAAGTATATCTGCAGTCACCCAAAAATGGATAAAGAGATTTTCCAATCCGGTATATATATAGTTTGTTTATATTTCTCTCTCTTCTATTCTCTATTTATTCTTATCTTATCCTTTTATGTCCTCTTTGCCCCTCATATGACATTCCTGTATAAAATAATTATATATTTATTGGTTGTAATATTCACACATGTTGAGAAAGATGAGAAACTTCTACAATGACTCTTCTTCTACACAAGCATGACTATGTGTCAAGTTGTTCCATCAAAAGACACATGTTATGTGCTCCACCTATTCATCACAACCTCAATAAGGCCTATCTCAGTGAATCTCTTGCAGGTATAATTGTTTGGTAGGATATGCAATTCCTATGATATGTTCAGCACCTCATATTATTGCAAGATCCCATCAGAGGGGAAATGAAAGTGAGCCCATTTTATGTGAGGCACTTGAATGTATTCATTTAAATAGATTGAGGATCTTCAAATACTCCAAATAGATGTTACTATGCTAGTTGAATCCCAAATATGATTGATGTAAGAAGTCGAGGTTGTATTTTAATCACCAAAGTCATTGAATTCCATAGAGGGTATCAAAAATTATTTAGCCCAAATATTGGGGTGGATAAAGATTAGTAGTGTATCATGTCTCTTTTGTATTCAAAGATGTATATATGTCACAAGTCATCTTTCCTCAAGTATCGTTTTAGGAGTTCTTAACTTATATGATATATGAATCTGATTCTTGTGTTGAGTACCAACTATATGTTTATAAACTATGATTTGATTAATCCTTTTGATTTGAATCTCCTATTTTATCCATAACTCAAGTTCAATATTTATGGTTTAATACTTGTATAGATATTGATTAGTAATATGGGTGCCTCACTCCCTTATTAAATACGTTCTTTATATGTTCTGAATGCAAGATTGAGTGTAAGCTTGTTGTAAAGAATTTGTAAGACCTTGTGATAATCTAATCTTTCAGACTTCTGGATGTTTCCTTTACTCATAAAATTCGATCAGTTAGAATGCTGATTCCTAATAAACTTCAGACTTCCATGAGCTTGCTTTTAACTTTGCATTTTGCACCAAAACATTGAAATTTCATTGTTTCCTACTCTTAGACCTTTTCAATTTCCTTGTATTCCCACATATTTATACGAAATGTCCAAAAGATTTCTTTTTATTCCCTGTAGATTCATAGTCTTTCTATGGAGTCTTGTAGCAATCACAAACATATAAAAGGTTGAAACCTTACTAGTAGTTACATACTTATTTAAAAAAATTGAAAGTTCACTTGAGCACCAACTAGCCAGAGAAAATATAATATCTTAATGAAAATGATAACAATAAACTAAGTTACCGATGCTGATGTGGGTGCAAGGTGCGGATGCACAGATGCGCAATATTATTATTTTTTTGATGGATTTTGGATGCATTTGGGTGTGTCCATGTGTGTATGTGTGTGTGTGTGTGTGTGTGTGTGTTACTCAATATATAAGGTATTGTCTTCATCAAGCACCCAACACCCAGAATTGACAGTTTGCTGCTTATTAAGGTCAAACAATTAATTGTACTACTCTCAAAATATTACTAGTATAGTATAAAAAATGAGCTCATAGACATCGTCTTTATCTTTTCTGATGTCAATTATAAGTACTTTTACTTTCTAAGATATGGAATAATATAAATCTCTCAAATTACAACAACTTGCTAGAGTAGTTAGATTCCTAAAACTAGGAAGTAGAGCTATGTTTTTTATTTGGCTCAATGTGATGGTCGCTTACTATATTTTAAAAGAAACCAAAGAGAATCATCAAGAACTTGGTCTTTTTTTCTCGTAAAGAAAAGACCCAAGTCCATGAGAGAGATAAAATGTTAAGCACAATCCAGTCATATATGGAATATTACAGTCAAGTTCTCCTTGGGATTGAATGCATTTTTGTAAGAGGTTTTCATTCTAAGATGATAATAGGCTTGAGGGAAAACTTTAGCACAATTAATCTCAGTAGGATCAGCAAAAACATTACAAAACTCTAATGATAGGCATCATCAGTTATTAACATCTCTAATCCCTTGTTCCAAATCTAAGTTTGGAGTGTAAAAAAGAGATCTGTAAAATTCCTTTGCTGCATCGCCATTGATTCATCATTCACCCAAACTTACATATTATTGTTGTCTAAAAAGGGAAGGCCCATTTCCTTCAAGAAACATTGAATGCTGATAATATATTTTTTGACTCAAATTGAACTTGAGAATATCCATTTTTTTCTTATTATAACTACCTTTTACTAAGGTTCTATTTTCAATCATGATTTTTAGAGTTTCTACATAATAGAAATGAAATATGTAGTTACTATTGTAATTAGATTTGTTTTAGTGTTTGGTTGTAGGTAAGAAATCTCACAGCCAAGCATGACAATGTTAGTCTTCCAATGCGAATGGATTAAAAGAAATAGCTAGGTTATTCACAAAATGTGATAGAAATATTCTCCTATCTCTATCTATAATGGATAAGTCACTCACACTACAATGGTTGTCCCAACGGTGACACACACAACACCCTACATGTTGTTACTCTATTTCCATTTCAATGTTTTCATACTGGAATTCTTATATATGAAATTCCTAAATTTAATGATATCACTTCTTTTGATCTCTTATATCCTTATGATAGTGTGATTGTGATACAAATCTTACAAAAAAAAGGGATTTACTATCAATCTAATTTTTCTCGCACCTTTCCATCTAATTCATTAGCATAGGTGGAGATTTATTGAAGGAAATTGCATTAAATTATTTGTAGTTGGCAACTCAATTTTACTTTGTAAGAGACTAGCAAAGATTTATTCTTTCACAATATAATGTCACAAACTATCATTGCTCCATGGGATAATTATGATTAATGAGGATACAAACACCTTTTAGGTGGTTGCATGCAATCAGTTATTTTCACTATTTGTTTATGTAGTTCACTATGCCATTAGGGTAGTTTTTTCTTTATCTAGTCAAGGAGGACCACTTTCTCATTCTGAATGCCTTTTTGAGTTTGTCTTTATGATTTATTAACTTCAGCTAACCTAGACTCATAATGGCTACCAAACTTTGAACCATTTCAATTCTCTTAAAAATTTCACTTTATACTTGGAATAAATTGATATAAAAATGATTTCAAACTCAAATCAGAAGAAATGTCAATTATAAAATCTCATATTTCACTTCCTGAATGCTTTCTTGCTAACCTTGGATTTCTTGGATTGCTTCCCTCCATATTTCGTCACACATAGGCTTTTATGCACAATACTATGCCTTGCTATAAATGGTCTCTTTAAATTAGGGCAATAATACATCAAAAGTCGCAAATAATAGAGTTAATGAAACCCATAATTAATTTCAATTGCTTGCTAGTTTGTTACTTAGTTAGAAGTTTGAAGTATTAAGATCAAATTTCATAGACTATTTTAAGCTCTACCAGTACATATATTTCTTCATAATGAGGTTGGAATTATGTTTGAGAGATTTTGTATAACTGTATTTTGAGTTTATTATCTTTTAAGTCAATATAGTTTTTTAATTGTATTGTTTCAGTGTTTAATTTTCTTCTATCCTTAGATAGCTATTCTCTAGAGTTTCTTTTTTTAAATAATACTTTCAAATGAAACTTTGACCTCATTTGTCTACAAGTCATATATAAAGTTGTTCTCTAAGATACCAAGCATAATTAGTCACTTTATCTAGAAATCATCTTGAGATCTGAAATAGAAAATTTGTAGGCAAGCTTCTTTATGCATGAGTTATTTCCTCTTATCTTTTTCTATCTATCATTTTCATCCAATGCAAACTTGTAGATGGGAACATCATGCTAAATTACTTCTAATGTTTTATATTGA
The DNA here is from genome assembly GCA_028749045.1 of Cupressus sempervirens. Classification (NCBI taxonomy): domain Eukaryota; kingdom Viridiplantae; phylum Streptophyta; class Pinopsida; order Cupressales; family Cupressaceae; genus Cupressus; species Cupressus sempervirens. Next base: position 149,598,432 of record CM053786.1, read on the forward strand.
CTTATCCTTATTTACATAGAATGCACATACATCAATACTGACACCCTATGATGTTCATTTTTCTTTCTCCTACTTCATATTACAATCTCGTGTGAAAGATTTTTAACTGAATATAATGAACTTTTTCGGGGGCACTTCTAGATGAAAAGAGATTGTTGTTAAAAATCTGTTTGTAACTGAATCATCATAGGCTATGAAAGAATTTCTTATATATATTAAGATTATCAACAACTTTCTTCTCAGATATCTCATCCACTTGCTTGGACTTTTTAGTTAGGAATTATTTTAGTTTATGGATTTATGGCAAACATGAGCCTCGACAATTATTTGTTCTGCAATTAGTTTTACCTGATTAATATTTGAATTGTAAGCTTAATTCTTCCATCTATTTAGATCCTGTCCTAAATTCCTTGGTACTTCATCTTGTAAAATTTGTGCATGAACAATATCGAAAGTACTAGCTTTGGATTTCTACTTTCCATCTATTCTATTTGTTTTGTACTCTATTTAATCTATGCTAATGTAAAATTCCTAGTTGACAGTAAAGTTTGCACCCAGCTGCCTCCAAGAGCCAATTTGCGAAAACTATTGGTAAAGTCATCACTTGCAAAGGTAAGATATCATATTTCATCACTTTTCATGCCTCAAGATTCATGGGTTTTCTAACGAATAAGTCCTATTGTTGTTCTTTCTCTAGATTGTTCAATTGTGGTAGCATGGAGGGATAAGGAGTTGTTAGCAATACAAGATGATAATGCATTTTGATTGTTGCCAAGTGATATTCAATATAATTGTATATTACTTAACTAGTTTGATACTTGTAGTTATTCTTTGATGTTTCTTTCTTATATATTGGATTTAGTATTAATTAAACTTAAATGTGATTCAACATCATGGGACCCTTAAAAGATGTAATCATTTTTTATGGTTCTATATATGTGAGTGAAAGCTTCTGCTATAATTTATTTTCTTTTGTTTAATTGTTATCTTTAAAAAAACATTTTTTATCAAACTTAGTGAAACTTTACATTAATTTTTGTTAATGTTATAATTCTGTCGGATAAATTATATTATATATATATATATGAGATATATAATATATGACAATGTTATATATGGAATAATTTAATTAACTTATATTAAGAGTGATATATATATATATATATATATATATATATATATATATATATAATTATAATATATTAAGAGTATATTATTGTGTTACAACTATAACTAATGTAAGTTAATATATTAAAGAGACATGTCTCTTCAAGAGGCATGCCTCTTTATATCATATATATATTCACTGAAATAGTAACTTGGAAAACACATAAAACTCCACAAGTGCTATTACAAGTTCAAATCCTTTTTCACTAACATGGTATCAGAGCAGACAACTCCTAGGCCTACTAAGATAATTTACGCTATTGGAGAAATAATGAATAGAAACATTGTGAGCTCATTACAACATGGATGCTAGGTGTATGAATGATTGACTTAGTATATCATTATTAACTTTGGTGATAAATAATATTGGTGACAGTCAACATCTTGCATTCAACACGTTGGTTACAACGAAGGTGACAATCAACTACATTCAGTGAAGATTGTATTCCATCTCAAGTTCTTGTCTTACATATAAGATAAAGTAATTGACTTTGAGGTCTCTAAATCCTCAGCGAGATCGCATTAACTACACAATACCATCTAGAAACCATGGCAAACTTTTCATTAGATCCTGCCTAGTTCGATGGATAGAGAAACATGGATATTTGCACATGGATAACAAGATGAGGCAAAAGAGCTGAGGGAAAAGTTTTTTCCATTTTTTTTGAAGTTTGTATGGCTCTAGGACAATGCCATGTGATTCTTTTTAACCAGGATATCATGCTCCAAGAAATGGATCTCCATATGAAATGAAGGGACTGTGACCTCTGAATATGGCATGGATAGAGCAAATAATAAGATGAGATTTTATTCACCCTAATTAAGAATAGAGAGGAAATTCAGAATCCTCAAACAATTATAGTGTCAACTTTCCACAATAGTTCAAACTATTGGAATCCTACAAAATAAGACCCTTCAACTCATTGATAAAGAAGTAGTACTGGGCAGTGTATCATTATAATACACATAAAGAAGGGAAGTAGTTTGTTCGAGTAAAGATGGATGTCATGGAGGAACACATGGGAAGTATAATCCATTTAAAACATCCCTTTTCAGGCAAGATGGAAATGAATAAGGTTGAATAAACATTAACATCGATTTCAAACTGGAAAGCGATAATGTGACATCAGTACATAGATTAATCTCTGGTTGTGTGAGAGAACATCTTGTGGTAATGAATAGTAATGTAAAAGGTCTCACATTTATTAAAGGAGACAAATGAGACTATAAGACCAACTCAAACAATGCTTGAGTAAGTCATCGAATCCCCACAAGGTATTTGATATACATATAAAAGGTATGAGTTCACTTGTTAAATTTATATTTTTAAGGAATTTCTATTACTTCTTAAGTAAATAGAATTGATATTTAAATGTTTAATATTGGTAACAATAATTATTGAATTTCTATTAATATTATAAAGAATAATATGAGATTTAATAAAATGATAGATTTTATTAATTAATTGATATGTTTCCAATAGCAATATTATTTATTATGAAATAGATTTATATGTAGGCATATGTGATTATAATATATCTATGGGGATATAATATGCTTATGGAAATAAATCATGATGATAATATTGATTACTACATCGAATATTGGAATAATATCAATTAAGTATAGAATCAAGTTCTAATGTTCTTATATTATTAGTATTCAAAACAATTATTAATGAAAATTTTATTACTAGAAGAGCTATGCACCTTGATCCTTTCCTTTGAGAATGTTCATGCAGGAAAAAGAGGGAGTAGATATGATTCAGTTAAACTTTGATGAATCCAACCATATAATATGCAATGTTGTTGGCATACTTATATGTTCAATAATATAAGAGTAGGTATCCAACATTGTAAGTGGGTATGATAACCAATGGTCTATTCCCATTTGAACCATTCTTATATGGGAGCAAAAAAGACACAGTCAAATTGTTTAATTCTTACATGGAGGCATTTCTTGATTTGATGCATATGGACCTTCATTGGAGCAACTTATAGTATTATTGTAGATAAGTATTTATTATCCTCAGGTATTGCATATATCTACTCATTGTAATCTCTCTCTTATTTTGTATTTCTATAATTACTATAAAGAGCTATTTGCCTTAATCTTTTCCTTTGTCTCTGAGGATGTTCTTGTAGGAAAAGAAGATTGGTACATTAGGTATGCTACCAAATATTGTGCAGACTCAATCTTATGATAGTAGCTCCAAAGAAGTTGTGATTTACGATTTACAAATCATCTGATGATTAGGTTAGATAATGTGATTTTCTTGAAGCAGATATCCTTGATGAGTGAAATTATGAGAGGGAGTCTAATAGTTCATTAGAGGCAACCTTGGAAAAAGAGAGGGACCAGAAAATAAATTTCTTAAATCAAAATTTTGATGATATTGGTTCAAAAGGAGTAGACCTTGTTGATGGATTCAACACTAGTCAGAAACTATAATAGCTAAAAGACTATGATTCATGGGATAACGTCTCATGTATGTAGGCTGTAAGGCTTTATGCCATCATGATACCCATTGAACTAGGGAAGCATGACATGACTTGCTACCAAGAGATTAGAAGGATGATAATAGATTTAGAGGAAGTTTGATACTTCATCGGAGAGAACCTTGTGCTGAGAGGTCAAAAAAGTTGATATCAAACTAAGAGGGAGAAACTTTATTCTCTAATATGCTTATGGTGAATGTTGTGAGAACACCACATGATAGTATTCATGGAGACTTCATGTGAACTTTTGATGTCATACATGTATGAGCCTATCCCTTGTGCACATCATGAAGAAGCGAAAACTTCTGAATGATTATCACTTGTATTAGGAGAAGCTGTTGTAAAGTGACATCCTTACAATAACTTGTAGCATGATTCATTTTTGTGAAATCGTTTCATGTAAATGCTTTATCTTATAAATCAAAAACTAGGTGGTTGATATCATTAATTTGATTATCTACAAGTTGCTTGTATAGATATTTTTTTGGGTACATGGTGTATATCTTGCCTTGATATTCTGATAGGAAATTACCACATTGAGTACTTGGTGGATATCATTTACTTGATTTTCTGATAGGCCATTACTCAGAGTATTTGGTGAATTTCATTTGATTGATATTCTAATAGGCCAATGCTCACGTTACCAAATATGATATCAAATAGTAATTGGTGAATATCATATGTTGATATTCTAATAGACCAATACTTACATGATATCATATTCTAGAAATCTTTTGTTCAAAGATTTCCTACATGTATTATTTTTGAAATATTACCTATGGTGTAATATCTATGTGTTTTATCCTTCTTCATTAAGAGGGAGTGTTAATGTTATAATTTTGTCAGATAAATTATATTATATATATATATATATATGAGATATATAATATATGACAATGTTATATATGGAATAATTAACTTATATTAAGAGTGATATATATATATATATATTGTTGGCATTATGATACATTTTTGTCATTAGTTACAACACTTATTGGATTCTGAATGCTTACCGAGCTCTCACCGGACATTCCTTTGTAAGCCAAGCTTTACCTAGTTGTCAGTGTTTACCGAGTGATTGAGGTGAACAAAGAAGTCAGTGTTTACCGAGTGATCGAGGTGAACAAAGTAGCCAGTGTTTACCGAGTGTTTGAGGTAAAGAAAGGAATCAGTTTTGACCGAGTGAAGATGTACTTAGTATTGACCGAGAACTTCATGATAACCGAGCTCCTGAGGTTATCAAGGAAATTAATTTTACCGAGCTCAGACGGTTATCAAGGAAACTAACTATCACCGAGTCACAAGGTTCTATCGAGTGTTTCCTTTGATCACCGAGCTACAGTTCAGATAGAAGTGTTCACCGAGTGACATCTCTTCTACCGAGTCTCCAGTGGTTATCGAGTTCAGAACTACTTGAAGTGTTTAGTATGGACCGTGCCTTCACTTCTACCGAGTGCATGACGATGCCGAGTAATGCAGTGGACGCCGAGTATCAGAAGGACACCGAGTTAGTTCAGTGAACCCGAGTTTTTACCTTGGGCCGACTTTGTATAGAGATTTGCACTTGTTGTTTTGGCCGACCTTGCATGTATTGTTTATTTGGATGGTATATATATGCAATGTATTGTATCATTCAAATGTAATGGTAATGAATGAAAATGTGAAAGTGTGAAAGAAATACATGTGTGCGAAAGTATGTGTGCTGAGTTGTGAAGGTATTCAGCAAGGTCAAGTTTTGGAGCATAAAAGTTTTATCTATCACATCACGGTGAATTAGAGCATAGCGGATCTTATCAGCAATCATTTGTAATCAGATCCACTATTTCATTCTAACAGGTGAATTAGTTTTTGTAAATCCTTTAACAAGGTAGACTTAACAGTCTTTTGTAAATCTCCTAACAGAGTGCATACTTTATTGTATGTTTGTAAATCCTCTAACAAGGTGGATCTAGCAATCCTTTGTGCTCCTAACAGGGCAGATCACCAGAAGTGGTCATTGTAAGCCTTAACCGGCCAACTTCATACTGCAGTAACGAAGCTTTGTGGGTTTCATCCCCACCCCAGTTTTACTTTCTATTTGGAAGGTTTCTGGGTCACCAAATCTGTGTGTTCAAGTGTTGCAAATGATTTTGTTTCATGCTTATAGTAGGTTACTTGGATGAATGGTGAATATATCAGTATGCAGTTTTATTGTTTGAAATTTTAAAAGTTACTGATTCACCCCTCCCCTCTCAGTAACTTGTCATATCTTGAATATTTCCAACATCTATATATATATATATATATATATATATATATATATATATATATATATATATTTCATTATAATATATTGAGAGTATATTATTGTGTTATAACTATAACTAGTGTAAGCTAATATATTAAAGAGACATGTCTCTTCAAGAGGCATGCCTCTTTATATCATATATATATATTCATTGGAATAGTAACTTGGAAAACACATAAAACTCCACAAGTGCTATTATAAGTTCAAATCCTTTTTCACTAACAATTTCTTTTGGGTTCCCTAGTGGGTCATTATACTCTCCTCTGATCTGATATCTCTTTTCTTTGCCTTTCATTTCACTTCTATGAATAGGTCACTTTCTCTAGTAGATAATAATAGAACCCTTATCTGACTTCTAATATGTTCTCACTCCTTCATTGCATAATGCTCTATGTTCACACATATACTCTTCTCATCTCTATCTCTTTCACTTACAATAATCCACACTCTAATTGAAACTCTCACTTAATAGACAATCTAGGTTAAGATCATCACCATTTAAAGAGTTTTATTTTCTAGATGATTCCATGTTTTTTGTCATCATCTTGATCGTCGAACACACAACATAGGGATCTATGATAAACATCATGTCAATGTTTTTTAACAACCTCTATAAGTATTAAATGTTCCTTCCAAGTTGACTTGATAATTGTTTTGCCTCAAATTCTATTCCATACCTAAATTTTATGTAAACTTTACATTTCTTGGTCTTTACTATTTCTTGATGGTTGGCATTGTTGTTGTTCAATCTATATTACCCTTATGGTGTTCAACACGTAATGTTCTTGGAAGACACTATGTAACTTGGTACTTGTCTTCTCATCTCTTTCTCAATCGATGTTGAACTCCACTCATATAGAAAATACTCTATGACTAGATGCTTACTCGACTCCTATAGAGCTCAATCCATACTTAATTATGTACATGAGTCGACCTATAGAGAGTAGCTCGGTCATAGTGATGATTATCTAACTCTACCTTGTAAATGAATAACTGGTTGAAATTTTCCATTAGACAATAATGGTTAGAGATACCAACAATCTCTCCCTTTAACATTAGTGGAAAAAACACTTTCTCATATTTACATCATTACAATTGATAAATGAGCTCTCCCCTAAATCTTATAACTTATGAATAATTAATAAACAATGCAAAAATTAATGAAAATTTGATTTCATCTTTATTCAAATCTATATTTCTCCCTTTACCTTTATTTGATATCTTCATTCACATCACATTCCCCTTATCAAGTTTACATTGTTTTTTAACACTATATGTTACTGTCGTTGGGATGGAATGGGTGGAAGTAATCCAAAATTTTAATGAATTTCTTGTGAAATCTAGTAATCATGGTCAATGCATGATGCCATGTTGTTCTTGCAACTTTCAAAACATTATTTTTCCACTGAAGTCCTACAACCAAATAAATTAAACTATCATTCACTAAAAGATCATGGTCTTTTATGATAAGATCCTAGCTTGTTTTTAGTTCTCTCTACATGACCTCCAAATGAGGTATCATCATTGCCAGAATATAGATCAATTTGGATCTCATGTTGTTCTTATCTATGTGAATTTCTGCCAATGTACCTTGAGCATTCAGTAGATTATTGTAATGATCAATACGTGGTCCTATTTACTCTAAAATAATGTTTTTGGATCTCTTCATCTTGGCTTGCATTTTATTTATTTTTTCTTGAATATTATTAATGAATCTGAGCACATCTAACAAAACTGTATACAAATATCATACCTTTTATATTAACTTAATCATAACCTATACTTGCTCATGTAGTTGTACATTTTGCCTGACAATGGTTATGGAAACTTTTTCCACAACCCAAGTTTCAAACCTTCTAGATAACCAATCCATTAGCTTCTCATTTGAGACCACATTTCTAGCATTTACTTGATCAACTATATTTACAAATTGGTTTATTATTGGTGCATCTTCTCCAAAATTATGAATCTCAAAAGCACCAATAAAAATATGCTTTACATGAATATAGTACTTGTGTCTATTTCAGCTCTCTTCTTCTTTGCCAAAAGTTCTTGTAGCAAAATAATTTTCTACAAGGTGGTCTTTTCCATGTCCAATTGTGATATCTCAAAGGTTTCATCTAGACTAATCTTAATATTGAGTGAAATATCTTTTATTTCTTTCCTTTTTCTGATAGGTGAAGGAGTGTTGTTGCTTGACACTACCTTCAAAGTTGGTGAAGGGGTGGTACCACTCAATCATGCTTGTGCATTTATGCTCAAGAAAATAATAGGTGCACTTTTTTCATCTTTATTTTATTCTTTCCCTTCCTCAATATGAGGTGTTGAAGTAATCTTATTATTTATACTTGATTCTTTTTCTTAACCATCTACCTCTAAGTTTGCAAGCCTTGACTGCCTGGCCTCTAGAGTGTTAGGAGTGTTGACATGTATAGGGGACATGCTACCTTGTTGACTTGACACACCAAGAATTTCTTGACACTATTATAATCATTCTTGATGTTTATAGTATTTGTCTCCACACTCTTTGTAGATAACCCAAAAAAAACTCTTCTAGAACAGCTCACTTTGTTGTTGTCCAACTTCTTCTTTATTTAGTAATATAAAATATGTTCTATAATTTGGAACAAATATACTCCTAGACCACTTCAAAAAAATTCCATGTTGCTCTTGGGATAGATCAGGCACTACTCTCACTAATGTGTCATTCCTTATGTTTTTCTCTACCTTTTCCCATCATTTTTTCAATCTACCATACAAGTCTTGGGGCATTTGTTTCTCTATTTCACTAGGAGCTAGCTTGAAATTTTAGATCATTTCTACCATAGCCTACTCAATTTTATTTCTAAAATCATAAACTAGATAAACCTGGGGAACTCCTTATGTCTACACATATGTCATCAATAGACTTAGATTTCCTCTTAGGTGGTCTTTTCCCAATCTCCATCTTTTGGTTATGGGGGCACTAGGCTTTATAGTATTTTCTACACTTTTCTTTATAGTCTACTCGAGACTAGTAGATGCCCTAGTCCTTGGTTATTTTGGTGGTAGAAAAGTCACTATTGGCTTCTTCTTTGTTCTTAGAGCCTTCTTTCTTGGTGGAATGCCAAAAACTAGGGCTTTTCCTTTGTCACCTTCTTATTCTTCTTTATCTTCTACATGACCACTATCTTATTCTTCATCTTCACCAAGACCTTGTGTCAATTGTAATGGTTCTTTTCCTTTGTGTAGGGTGCCCATCTTATCTTCTAGGTCTTGAATAATTTTCTTCATTTTCTTCTCCTTGGAAGCTATCTTGGTATTTATAGTTACTCTTGCTTTGGCTTCCTCATATCTATAAAAACGTTCATCCTTAACATCTATCTCTTCTTTTAGTAGTGGATCAATGTTTGCACTCACTACATCACTATCTATCTCATAATAAAATGTTTGTAACCAAGCCTTACTCAACTTAACTCCCTATGGAAAAAAAAATTTATATCAACAAGGAAATATGTCACTGTAATATTTTGTGATAATTTCTTTAGGAATCCTCATTCTCCTTTTCATTCGTTGCTTAAATTCATCAAAGTAAGCATTCGCTACATTTTCAAAATTTTCTCCCAATTGAATAATGTACTTATACAACATCACCAATAACAAGAAAATACTTCTAGATATAAAATAAAATACAAACAATGAGGGATCCAAACATATACATTGAATTCTTTTCTTTTCTTATTGATGGAAGATTCTCTACAAGTTTTAACCTTTATAGCTTGGAAAGATCATACTCATGATCTTTCATCACAATCTTACACACTTGCTCCACATCCATACAAGGCACACTATTCAATCTTCTAAATTGATAGAATTTGTGACCAATGACTCACTAAAAATTTAATTAGTGGATAAAAATGTTTGCAATGGACAGAGCACCTCTATTCCACTCGGCTCCTATGTTTGCCTCTATTTCTTCACAACTCGAACATCACATGGTTTTCATCTTGTCTAGGGTTAGATAACCTATAACCCTATAATTTATTCTCTTTATGATCTCCACTATTCCATTCTGTAGCTAATACTTCATGTCATGAATTCTTCTCAAAACAAATTTTGTCCACTTGATTTTGAAAATTTTCAAGAATTCTAGGGTATGAGTTAACCCTTTCCTCTCACCAATTTAAAAATTCATCCTACAAGGTTCCTTCATTTCACAACTTATCATAAGCTTATTATATTTCATAATCTCCTACTTCTCCATTTTTATACATATAACACATTCTGATATCATGGATCATAATGACTTTAGATGGTATTGAAGATAGTGCACCCATTGAGTCTCATTTCATAACAATCTTGTGAATGACATGGAACTTAGGTGGAGGAAAAGTGTTTCTCTACACAAGTTGGATTCTACTATCCTCTTGACTTATTACAATGATTGATGAACCTTCCATGATCATATTCAGGGTTTCAAAGTATTTCTCCTCTAGATACTCAGCACAGTTTAGATTCTCCACTCATTCAAGCTTATTTGTCCAAATTGATCTTAAAATATTTGTTAATCCCTAAAGTTGTCAAATCACTCCATGACCTTCAAAACTATGAATAAAAGGTATGTCATAATATCTTCAAAATTCATTATATAGCTTATTTGATCAATTAGGGTCTCAATTAATGTTGTGTACATAGGTGAGTGGAAGCCAACTATCTTTGTTGATATCAATGCCTTTCAATGAGGTCTTTCTATTACAACTCGGTCTCTTCCATGTTATTCAGTCTCTACCATTTCATTCGTTTCTACCATTTGTCTTCTAAAGTGATCAGTCTATGTTGCAATGCTTAGTCAACATAAACAATCTTATTAACACTCGACAACCTTTCAAAAAAAATTTCTTATGCATCTTATATACACTGATATGAACTTTTGGCACATTTACATCTAAGTAACTAATGGATAATATATAAATTAAGTATATAGTTCTATACATACCTCTCTTACTTAATTTGAGGTCACATGATCACCTTCTCCATTGGATTGGGTGAACGCAACTCCATTAGCTTCACTATTTCCATATTTTATTTTTCTTTTCCATTTCTAGTTCATTTCATTCCTAATATTCTCAATGTCCACTTTGCCTTTGTATTTTTTCTACTTTTTTGAATATACTTAAGTCCAGCAATTCTTTCTTTGATGTCCAAAGTTATGCTATTTTGAACATGCATTGTTAGGTGCATAATTATCTATGATTTTCCCAATAGGATTTTTTCTATGATCTACATTCATATGCTCTATGCTTATAATTATGAAAATTATTTTAATATCCTTCAAATCTAGGTGTAGTATTTCTTAGTCTTCACCTACACTAATGTTTTTGATGTCCTTGTTTCTTGTAGTAAAAACAATAACTAGTAAACTTAGGTTTAGAATTTTGCATACCATGCTTTTTTCTATAATTTACTGGTGTGTGACCAAGTTTTCCATAGTGATAGCATGTTGGTTTGTCCTTTTCCATTGCATTCCTCAGTTTTTAATTCCTAGATAATTCTCCTTTATCGATGCATGAATGTCCTAATCCATTAAAACCACTCGATGACTTCATAAGTTCTTCAAAGTACTCCATTTCCTCCATTGGTTTCTTAAGTCTCTCAATGGATTCTTTCTCAGTTTTCAGTTCATTCTCTAGTATATGCTTTTATGATTTGACATTCACTATTTTCACATCCTTTTGATTCAATTCCCAAATTGCAAGCATTAGTTGATTCATCATGTCCAGTTGAGTGTTTATGATATTTTGCACATTTGATATCCTTTTTCAGGTCTAGTAGCTATTACCATTTTCTATTCCTCAACCATAATCTTCTCTTCTTCAACTTTCTTCTTTTGTTCAATCACTTCACAAAATCTTACTGATTGGATGTCATGTTTTCTTTTCAATCCTCTTATTTCTTCATTCTGGAGTTTGTTCCTTTCATGTAGATCAGTAGATGCTACATCATTTGGATTTATTGATTCAAATATTCCTTTAATCTCAACTTCTTCAAAGGAATTTTTTTTAATTTGAATGGCAATTTCCTTTCTCCTTTTTAGGGAATCGTTCAGATCTTGTCTTTCCTTCTCAATTTTTTTGCAATATAAATTGGATGTCAATCACCTGATTTCCAATAACCTTGTCTAGTTTGAATGCCTCCATTTCCAAGATCTTGTATCTAAGCTGTTAATCTTCTCTTAGAGAACCAATGTTCTAATACCAATTATTTATTGACGGAGTAATAAATAGGATAAATAGTATACTAAGAGGGGGTAGTGAATCATAATCTTTAACACTTTAAACATTTCACAAATTCATTTACATATATCAATAACTTGTACATGTAAAAATAAAAATGTAAATGTGTTGTACCATATAAATCTGATCAATGACATAAAACTTAATACAATATGTGTTCCCTAGAAACCCCCTGAGGTGGAAGGTAAAATAGGGGTGTGGATGATAGCCACAAATCTTCACTACTTCAGTATTAAATTTAACCTATGATGGTTACAAAGGAAAAAATTGCTAACATATTCACAAAGCCTTTACCTAAGGATGCATTTTTGTATCTAAGAGGTAAGTTAGGGGTCATTACCCCATCTAAATCTCACTAAATTGAAGTTTTAGTGATGCATCAACAGGTATCAAATTGAAGATCTTTTCAGTTGATGTAGAATAATCATGGAAATATTGCACATGAATCAATACATAAGGTACATTGCTATTCATTTGGTTTATGTTGTCTTTGGCATTTTTTGTCAAAAAGGGAGAGTATACTATCATATCTTTCTAAAATTTGAATTAGTTTATGAAGAGTTTGATGTTTGTATAAAATCTATGTAATTCCTTCATAGAGGGAGATTACTATATTTTAGAAGTCTATGGAATGAAATGAAAGAGCGAGAAGTATTCTGTCAGAAAAGGCTTGTTTTCAAATTTCATTCTGCTATGACATGTTGTGTTGCCATCAATGCCAAAGAGGAGACTGTTTGATACAATTGTTAAATTATGTGTTGTCTTTGATGTTACACAAATGTCATATTAGTCATCAAATAGAATCTACCAAGCTTAGTTGGTCAGCAAGGTAAAGGAAAGAGTCTACTGATCTCAAAAGGTTAGCAAAGTGAATTATAGAGTCTACTGAGCTTAGAAGGTTAGCAAAGCAAATTATAGAGTCTACTGAGCATTTATGGCAGTTACACTATGAAGATAGTTTTGACTGAGCTCACTCAGGTGTTGAATGCTTCTATGGCTGAAATTAGTTTCTATCGAGCTAGCAAGGTCCGCGAAGGAAAGTTAGTTCTTATCGAGTTCACTTGGTCTCCAAAGGATTTTGTAGAGTTTGCAGTGTTTACCAAGCTTCACTTAGTTAGCATTGGCAATCATTTTTTGGAGTAGTGTCTAGTGAGCAAGGTTGGCCAATGAAGGATTTCATTGTTTTGGGAAATAAAGTTTATTTATTTAATGTAATGTTTGTAGCCAACTAATGTATGGTTTATTGGTAAATATAACTTGTAAATGAGCTTACTTGACAATTTGTTGTGTATAAATAATAGGTAAAGTTGTGGATTCTAATTTTAAGGAATAAGCATGCAATGAGTTGATTGTGTGAAGAGGAAGTATAAGAAAATTTTAGAGAAGGATCAGATATCGTTGAAGAGAAGTAGAGTTGTGTTTAATTAGTGAGGATCTTTTAAAGAAAAGCAGAGGTATGTATCAGCAAATTTTAGTTGCATCTCATTCAAGTCACTTATTCTTACTTTCTCACCATTGTAATAGTAATTCCTAAATCTCTTAATAGAGTTGGTCTAACAGCCATTTTGTAAATCCTCTAACAAGGTGAATAGTTCTACTAGATTGTTCTAAAGTCCTCTAGCAAGGCCACTCCTAGCATGATGATTAAATCCTCTAATAGGGTCACAGTTAGTAGTGTGGTTTGTAACCTTTAACAGGGTTGGCTCCTAATAGGGCTCACTTCAGAAGAGTGAAAATTGGTAGCTAGTTACTTGGTGTTTTTTGCCATATTGGGTTTCCACATTAAATCTGGTGTCTATTGTGTTCATGTTATTTACTTTTGCATTCATGTTAATAATTGTGAATGCTTAAAGATCAGTAACAAGTTAATCTATCAAGTTACAACATTTATCTGTGTAGCTACCGATTGACAATAGTAACTAGTTATTTGAGACATCCAAGGGATCTATTTATTTGTTTTTGTGGTAACTGATTCACCCCCCCTCTTAGTTACTCCATCTATAATTCCAACAATTGATATTAGAGATTTTGGTGCTTGCAGGAAGCATTTCAAAGATCTAAGCTAAAGATTAGGATGTCTTACAAGAGGCAAATTCCAAGGCTCAATAGGGATAACTTTTCAGCATGGCAAGGTCTCATGAGACTCCATCTGGCTTCATTGGAGATACATGATTGAAGTATCTAGATGAAGCATATGTAACTCCTGCTAGTACATTATCTGTAAATGACATTTATGAGAAAAGGAATCATAATATCATGATGATAGACATTGCATCTACCCTAAGCTATGAATAATTTGATGATATGAAGGATGGCAAAATTTATTTTGAATTGTGGAACAAGCTAAAAGATATCTATGGAGGTGATGATAATGTGAGAAGAGCCAAAGAAAAAAGTATAAGCAGAGAATTTGATCAGATGAGGATGAGAGAGGATGAAAACATAGCAAAATATGTTGAAACAGTCAAAGCAAGTGTTAGTGCAATCAAAGCTTCTGGAGGAGATAACAATGAGGAAACAGATATAAGTAAAGTTCTTAGAACATTACTTCCTATTTATGCACTCAGAGTTTCTGCAATTCAAGAAAGAAGATGTGATGCAAATCATAAGATAAATCTAGAGGCCGTAGTTGGAAGATTGACTACATTTGAGCTAGATAACTATGATAACTATGTTTCAACTACCAAGAACATTGAATCAGCATTTGAAGCCAATCTTTCACTCAAGGAGAAAGGAAAAAAGATAAAGAATTCTCAATTAGAAAGTGAAGAAGATTTAGAATAGAGTTTAAATAGTGATCTTGCGGTGGTTGAAGCTTTGCTAGCAAGGAAATATTCAAGAGGAAAAGGGAAATATAAAGGTAAGGTTCCTCTAACTATTTTTCTTGTGAAGAAATTGGACATATTGCTACTAGGTGCCAAAATATGCATAACAATGATGAGAAGAAAGGTCACAAGTGCAACGGAAAGAAAGACTTCAAATCATTCAAGGACAAAGGTAAGAAAACATGTTTTATGAGTAAGAATTCTAATGATTCTAATGATGAAGAAGAAGATGAAATTGTTTACATTGCTATGAAATATGAGTTTGATAATGATGAGGAAATGACACTTATATCTCATGTGAGAAAAAGTGATACATGAATTATAGATAGTGGTTGTTCTCATCATATGATTGTTGATAAAACTAAGTTTGAACATTTTGAAGAATATGACGGTGGTAGTGTGAGGTTTGGTAATAATGAACCTTGTTGCATAAAAAGAAGAGGAAGAATCTCACTAACCAAAGAGCTTGTATGTGATAATGCATATTTGGTAGAAGGACTAAAATAGGATTTGTGTAGTATGGCATAGCTACTCAATAATGGATTCAAAGTAGAATTCATGCATGAAAAAGAAAGACTAGTAGATGAAAAAGGAAAGCTAATTGGATCGGGCACTCAAACAAAAGGTAACTTGTTTTATCTTGAACTTGGTGAATGTTCATGCTTTATTGCTCAAGTTGAAGAAAGTTGGTTATGGCATAGAAGGTTGTGTCCTGTGAACTTTGATAACTTGGTGAAAATAAGTAAATTTAGCAAAGTAAGAGGCATTCCTAACATAAAGAAACTTGATGTTGGTCTATGCAAGAATTGTCAAATTGGCAAGATGGGAAAGACTAGCTTTAAAAGTAAGAACTATCATTCTAAATAAGTTTTAGAAATTGTGCATACTGATTTGTGTGGACCTATTGTAATTGAAAGCTATACTGCTGAAAAGTTTTTCATTTTTTTTGTTGATGATTATTGAAGAATGATGACAGGCATTTACCTGAGAGAGAAATTAGATGCATTTGAGAAGTTCAAATGGTATTTGGGGAGATTTGAGAAGGGAATAGGAAAAAGACTAAAATGTTTAAAATCAGATAGAGATGGTGAATTCATCTCCCATGAATTCAATAAATTTTGCATTAAAAGAGGAATCAAAAGACAAGTATCAGCCCCTGGAACTCATGAGCAAAATGGAATAGTTGAAAGAAGGAACAAATCTATCAAGGACTATGCAAGAACCCTAATGATTGAAAAGAGAATTTCTATCAAATACTAAAAGGAAGCTATTAACACTATGATTCATACCTTGAACCGAGTACAACTAAAGAAAGACTCATTCAAAACCCCCTATGAGTTATGGTATGGCGATAAACCCAATGTACGTTACCTAAAAGTATTTGGAAGCAAATGTTACATTTTGAAAGAATCTAAGACAGGTAAATTTGATATAAAGGGTGATCAAAGAATATTTTTGGGATATTCTTGCAAGAGTAAAGCATGTAGATGTCTGAATTTGTCTACTCACAAGGTCATAGAAAGTGCACATGTGAAAGTTGATGAGTTTGGAGAAAGAATTGAAGAAGAAAGAAAAAGGGAACTAGAAGACAACATGAGATATATTTTTGTTGAACATGATACAGTGCCAGATACATCTATCAATTAGGAATCTTCTACTCCTAAGTCTTCGGTAACTAAGCTACAAGAAGTTCGAACCAAGCTACAAGAACTCGAGTCACCTTTTGATGCTACTGAGCTAATGTCTATCGAGTTTGAAGGACCCGAGCTATAGATAGAATAACTAGAACCTGAAGTTGATGTAAAAGAGGATTATAATGCAAAGCTCTAAAAAAGAAAGGAACCTATATTAGCTAAGTATGTCAGGAGACATCATGCACCAAATTAGATCATTGGAGATAAATCTAAAGGAACTATGACAAGAAGTATGTTGAAAGGTACTTGTTTACTTACTAATTTTGAACCCAGAAGTGTCAAAGATGCATTAGAAAATGAAAGTTGGATTGAGGCTATGAATGAAGAGATAGAGCAGATAGAGAAAAATAAACCAAGAACTCTTGTACCCAGGCCTAAAGACAAAAATGTGATTGGAATGAAGTGGGTATTCTAAAATAAACTAAACAAATATGGTAAGGTATCAAGGAACAAAGATAGATTGGTATGCAAAGGATATTCTTAAGAAGAAGGTATAGACTATGGAGAGACTTTTGCTCCTATTGCAAGAAAGGTGTTAGGACCTTACTTGTATATGTTGCATACAAAGGATTTAAGGTTTATTAGATGGATGTCAAGTCAACATTTCTCAATGGTATATTAGATGAGGAGGTGTACATTGAGTAGCCAGAAGGTTATGTTGATCTAAACAAGAAGGATATGGTCTACAAACTACATGAAGCATTATATGGTTTGAAGCAAGCCCCTAGAGCATGGTATGAAAGATTGTATAACTATCTTATTCAGATTGGTTTTCAAAAAACTAATGATAACAATAGCTTGTATATCAAGGAAGGACCAGATAATAAGTTTTGGAAGAAATATTTGTGGATGATACTTTGTTCATAGGAAATGATGATCTTTGCAAAGAATTTTTAGAGAAAATGAACAAAGAATTTGAAATGTCAATGTTTGGTGAGATCAAATTCTTTGTTGGTCTTCAAATTTAGCAAAGTAAGAATGGCATCTACATCACTCAATCTAAATACATCAAGGAGATACTGAAAAAGTTTGGTATGGAAGATTGCAAACCAGTTGGGACTCCTATGTATAGTCGACTGAAACTTACCAAGGATGATGAATCAAAAGAGGTAGATTAGACATTGTATAGATCTATGATTGGAAAGTTACAATATGTAGTATATACAAGATTAAATATTGCCCTTGCAGTTGGTATTGTAGCAAGATTTTCAGCAAAACTAAGAGAAAATCACATGATGGCAATTAAAAGAATCATGAGATATTTAAAAGGAACTGATGATTATGGATTATGGTACAAATTAGGAGGTAATTTGGATTTGAAAGTGTTTACTAATGTAGATTGGGAAGGAAACATTGATGATAGAAAGAGTACAAGTGGAGGAGCTTTCTTTCTTGGAAAGAGGTTCATTTCTTGGACAAGTAAAAACAAAATTGTACATCCCAATACACAGAAAAAGTAGAGTATGTTGCAGCAGTTGTAAACTATTCTAATATTGTTTGGTTCAAATAATTATTGGAAGGTATGAAGGAAGAAATAAAAGAACCTATGGTTATGTTTTGTGACAATACAAGTGCAATTAACATATCCAAAAATCCATTGATGCATTCGAAAACCAAGCACATTGTAATAAAGTATCACTTTGTCAAAGAATTGGTGCAGGATAAGGAGATTAGATTAGAATATGTCCATACAAAGGAACAAATTTCTAACATATTCACAAAGCCTTTACCTAAGGATGAATTTTTGTATCTAAGAGGTAAGTTAGGGGTCATTACCCTATCTAAAGCTCACTAAAATGAAGTTTTAGTGATGCATCAATAGGTATCAAATTGAAGATCTTTTTAGTTGATGTAGAATAATAATAGAAATATTGCACATGAATCAGTACATAAGGTACATTGCTATTCATTTGGTTTGTTTTGTATTTAGCATGTGTTGTCAAAGAGGGGGAGTATACTATCATATCTTTCTAAAATTTGAATATGTTTATGAAGAGTTTGATGTTTGTATAAAAGCTATGTAATTCCTTCAAAGAGGGAGATTACTGTATTTGAGAAGTCTATGGAATGAAATGAAAGAGGGAGAATCATTCTATCAGAGAAGACTTGTTTTCAAATTTCATTCTACTATGAAATGTTGTGTCGCCATCAATGCCAAAGAGGGAGATTTTTGGATACAATAGTTCAATTGTGTGTTGTCTTTAATGTTACAGAAATGTCAGATTAGTCATCAGAGAAAATTTAACAAGTTCAGTTGGTTAGCAAGGCAAATGATAGAGTCTACCAAGCTCAAAAGGCTAGAAAAGTGAATTATAGAGTCTACTAAGCTCAAAAGGTTACCAAAGTGAATTACAGAGTCTACCAAGTGCGTCTGGAGGTTACACTATGAAGGTAGTTTCTACTAAGCTCACTTGGGTGTTCAAGGCTTCTGTGGAAGAAATCACTTTCTACTAAGCTAGCAAGGTTAGTGAAGGAAAGTTAGTTCTTACCGAATTCACTCGGTCTCCAAAGGATTTTGCAGAGTTTGTAGTATTTACTGAGCTTCACTTGGTTAACACTAGAAATCATTTTTTGGAGCAGTGTCTACCAAGCAAGGTTGGCCAATGAAGGATTTCATTGTTTTGGGAAATAAAGTTTATTTGTTTAATGTAATGTTTGTAGCTGACTGATGTATGGTTTATTGGTAAATGTAACTTGTAAATAAGCCAACTGGACAATTTTTAGTGTATAAATAAAAGGTCAAGTTGTGGATTCTAATTGTAAGGAACGAGCATGCAATGAGTTGATTGTGTGAAGAGGAAGTATAAGAAAATTTTAGAAGGATCAAATATCTTTGAGGAGAAGCAAAGTTGTGTTTGATGAGTGAGTATCTATTAAAGCAAAGCAGAGATCTATATCAGCAAAGTTTAGTTGCATCTCATTTAGGTCACTTACTATTATTTTCTCACCATTATAAAAATAATTCTTAAATCTCTTAATAGAGTTGGGCTAATAGCCCTTTTGTAAATCCTCTAACAAGGTGGACAGTTCAAATAGATTGTTCTAAAGTCCTCTAGCAAGGCCACTCCTAGCAAGGTGATTAAATCTAATAGGGTCACACTTGAAAATGTGTTTTGAAATATTTAACAGGGTTGAATGATAATAGGACTCACTTTAGAAGAGTGAAAATTGGTAGCTAGTTACTTGGTGGTTTTTCCCATATTGGGTTTCCATGTTAAATTTGCTATCTCTTGTGTTCATGTTCTTTACTTTTGCATGCATGTTAATAATTGTAAATGCTTAAAGATTAGTAATAAGTTAATCTACTGGGTTACAACATTTTTGTGTAGCTACCGAGTGATAGCAGTAACTAGTTATTTGAGACATCTAAGGGATCTGTGGATTTGTTTTTTTGGTAACTAATTTACCACACCCCCTCCCCCCTCTCAGCTACTCCATCTATAATTCCAACAAGGTACATCACTATTTAAAGTGTTTCATAGAGAGTTTTTGAGATGATTCCATCCTTTTACTCTTCATCTTGATTGTTGAATACATAACATAGGAATTTATGATCGATGGCATGTAAATGTTTTGTAACAACCTCTGTATGTAGATAAAAGCACAAGCCTATTTCACCCTTTTGTCATGGAAAAGGCTAACAAATGTATAACCATTCACCTTCAATTACATAAAATTGGTATTATTATTTTGAATTTGAAAATGAGGTGGACTAATGAAATGTGTAGAAATGGATAAATTTTAGGATAATAATTGTTAAAAATTATTTGGAATAATAATTCATATCTTTTCTCAATTTTTATAGATGATTTTGTAGCTATTAAAAAATGTTGAAAGTAAGGGGTCTAGTTCCCACCACAAAACTATATTGGAAATAAATTTATTTCCCTTTAATCTTAGATTAGGTTATAGATAACATATATAGATTGAACAATCAAAAATAAAAATTGACTTTAGACCTATATTTTCTCTTTTATAATGATTCAAATTCCAACTCATCTCAAATTGATAGTTTTCATCTCCTACTACATTTTTCAAATCAAATCTATTCTAACCAAGAAAAAAATTGTACATTCTAGAAGAGGAGTCTCTCCTCAAGAATGTCATATAATTTTAAAATTATTTTGATATTATTTAATTATTTTTTCTTTCTCAAAATTGACATCTCTTTGAGTGTTAAAATATGTGCTTGTAGAAATTTTTAATTACAATGTACTTAAGCTAATTAAAACACTATAAACTCTATATGAGAATATTATTAACTTTGAGATCTATAAAATGGTATTTATATGTTATTAATACAATATCATAAAAAATAGTAGGAGTTATTAAAATGACACTTTTCTAAAATAATTTTATTTCTCTAGTAATTGAATACAACTAGTATAAAACATGTATTTAATAGAAATTTCCAATTGGAAAAGTGTGTGACCTTATATAACTTAGCTAGAATGAATTTATCTAGATCATATGTTTGAAGAAAATTGTTTTTTAGATAGAAATACTCAAATTTAGTCATTCTGATAAGTCAACATGAAAGGTGACACATGATTGTACTTTTACCCATGTATTAAA
Organism: Cupressus sempervirens; assembly: GCA_028749045.1. NCBI lineage: Eukaryota > Viridiplantae > Streptophyta > Pinopsida > Cupressales > Cupressaceae > Cupressus > Cupressus sempervirens. Next base: position 149,619,750 of record CM053786.1, read on the forward strand.
TGTTCCTTCCTAGTTGGCATAAGAATCATTTTGCTTCAAACTATATTCCATACTTAAATTTTATGTAAACTCTACAATGCTTGATCTTTGCTATTCCTTGATGCTTAATATTGTTGTTTCATTATTATTGTTATTGTTTTGATGCTCTATATGTATTGTGCTCAACACACACTATGTAACTCAACACTTGTCTTCATATGACTTGCTTGGTCATTTTTGAGCTTAGCTCATATAAAAAATACTCTATGACCAAAAAATTACTCGTCTTGTATAGGTCTCGGTACATACTTTCTTATGTATATGTTTTGGCCTATATATAGTACCTTGATCATAGTGATGACCATCTAACTCTACCTTGTAAATGACTAAGTGGTTGACACTAATAAACAACAATGGTTAGAGATACTAACATTTAATAGGATTATAGGTTTCCATAATTCTAGGCCATTAAGCCATTCAAATATGTGTGAAAAGAAAAGAGGGGAATTTCTAATTCTAATTCCACTTATGGTCCAAATTAGATTAGTTATAACCCAGAGGAAGAATGAAGTCAATACTAAATTTAGATTTTAAAGATGAATAAAATAAAAGGAAATGTACTCTTTAACCTTCAATAGCATAATGTGTATGCAAAATATCAAACCAACTACTTAAATAATATAAATGTACATGTTATGTGTGTAAAATTATCCCAATTAAGATATAGATCTAGAGTAAAGATATGGAGGGAAGGAAAATATAAAAGAAAAACTTTTAAGTTCATAGAGGAAGATGTATTTGAACTCAAATAGTCATGAATCTGAACCCTTTTCTAAATATTTGACCACACATCTCGATATGAAATGATGAAAGGAAGAAAACTTAGAAATATATGTGAAAAAGGACTTTAAAGGTCTAAGTCAATTAGGAAGGGTGCTCTAGAACTAGGTTAACATAGTCTAGTGATTTTGCAATCAATATAGCTAGAAAGATCCTCAAGAGTAGGTTCTAGATCTATAAGTTCTAACTAGTATCCTACAAATAAACATAGAAAAGAAAGGTTTTGTAGTTGGAGTTGGATGAGGGCTTTCCTTGGTCAAGACCTAGCTTAAGGAGTTAACTGTAACTAATAAATTTAAATGTTAATAAATAAAAGAAAAGATAAATGTTAGGATTGACATTGGTAGAAACCGTCATTAACAGATCTTGAATTAGGTTCACATAGGTTATCTCCACACTTTCCAATGGATCTATCGTAATCCCATGATGGTTTCATGGATGTAAATCTGCACCAATGAAGTATATGATGAATTCTTAAATTTAGATCTCCTTCCTTTATGACCAATAAAAAAATAGATATTGAAGAAGAAATACAACAAAAGGGCCTTTAATGCTGGATATAAATCATCATTATTGAAAAATGTGTGATAATCTTGAATACTTGAAATCCTTGAATGTAATAGGTATAAATTTGGACTTGGGATAAATAATGTAGACTACTTGAGTGTGTTATTATGATTAGATGTGAAAATGAATCCTCCAAGTTTCCCTATTTATGAGTTTTCAGGTAGTCCTAAAAATAATACAAGCTGAAAATAGAGAGAAATAACACTAATTAGATGATCGAGGACTAGGTCAAATTAGGTTCACCTAGTCAATAATAGGTCAACCTAAGTCAAAATTATCCTAGAAATCAAGCCCAAAGTGTCATAGAAAGAATACAAAAATACTAAGAGAAATAGGACGCAAAGGGAAAGAAGAGAGGAGAAAAGGGAATCAAGCATGAGTACATCTATGGTTCAAAGAAGGCATTATGGAAAGGATGCTAAAAGGTCTTAAAATACAAGTGCATCCATTTTAAGATGGTACATTTAGCACCTAATTTAGTGGGAGTATGAGCTTCCTCAAATTAAGGATTAAGTAGACCAAGGCAAAAAATAGCTAATCTAATCAAGATCTAGGAGACAAGGGAATCATCAAACCCCTATGAGAGTTGAGTCAAATTATAACATCCAAAATCATAATAAGAGAGATAATCACTATGAAGGGGTGTAGTTACTTTCCCAATAAGGGTTTTCTATCTTATTGTGAACCACACAAGAAAAAAGAAGAGGGAGAAAGGCCTTTCTAAAAGGGGATGGCATTGAACAGTCTAGTAAGTGTGTGTGGCATGCTATTCAACCCATCGAAGATAGCAAAATGGTCTAGCAAGTGCATATGATAGGTTAGTCTTTCAATCAATAGATTCAACTTCAAGTAAACTCTATGGCCCAAAAAGAAGAATCTAAATTGACCTAAACATAATGATGCATGTATCCTTATGGGATTAAAAGAAGACCATATTTTTGACATTGTTAGTAGTAAAAGAAGGCTCCAAAAATAAGGATAGGGCCTCACAAACTTTCAATAGTTTAGATAGAGATCCAGAAAGAGACCAAGTACCCTAGAACTATCAATAGCTCCTAGAAACTAGAATAAAATAGATATAGTGGTAAAAATGGACTAACAATACATAGATTTGGGTATACCTTAGAAATAATACCAAGAAATAAAGGTTAAAGTGCTCCCGTTTATACATAGAAAATGTATTTCTCTTCCATAGCCAAACAATTAGTGAAGTTTGTTGGTCTTTGAAAAAGCTGGAGGGTTTTTAATTACCCCAATGAGAATATGATGCATCTAGGGGCAGCTAACTCTCATCTTCAACACATTATTTCAGACACTGGGCCAACTATTAGGCATGACCCTTCTTCACTTCAGGCTCTGCAAGACCTAGATGGGTTAACCTTAACATTCTAATGTATGGTACTAGTGAAAAAAATATACCTCAATCTATTTACTACAAATGAAAACCCCTTCTATCTCTTAATAACTCATGAAATGACATAGATCTACAATAGCTAAATGCAAATCTATAAATCTCATAAGTTGAGTGAGGGTTAAACTATTCTAGCTCTTCAACATAAAATTGTAAAGATGATTCGAATTTGATTTGATTTTAAGTGGGTGGAAAAGTGGATGAAAACTAGGTATGAACAACAAACTTATGATCCTATAACAGATCAGTGCCTCATCCATTGGGTAATTCATGAATCTCCCTCATGCACTTTGGATATCTACAACACAATTCTCATGCCAAGACTCTAGATCTATCCATTTACCTTGTAAATTGGATATTAATGTTCAATTTAAATCTCATTCTTACCTGATATACTCCTCAATAAACCTGCAACCCTATTGAATCTCTAAAGCATTTACATAATTCATTGAATTACAAGCAACAATGAAGCAACATACAACCTTAAGGGACTACAATTATGATCTAGGTTCTCTGTCAAAGACCATAAAACATCATAGTGCAACCGAGAAAGGAGACAAGATTTTAACTAAAACTAAAACACTTGTTGTTCCTTGTATTGATTTCATTGAAATAATACATAAAAATGTACAATAATAACTCATAAAGAACCTAATAAACCAAACTATTCAATGAAAAAATGTTGTCATACAAGAGAGAAAATGGCAGGAATGAGAAGCTGATGGGATGAGAAGGTGGTATCACAGCCAAAGCAAAGCTTCATGGTCTAGAAACAGCACATCCCAAGTCTTCCATTCAGAATTCATCAATTCCAGGGCTAGTTCTACTAACTATCTTCATACCAGAGAAACTTTCCAATATTTTTCAACCCCTACAAAAGGGAAGAAGAAATTATGAATATCAAGAGGGCAATTCTCGGATTCAATTTACAATTGACATGTGTCCCATCTAAATTCCTTCCCAAGAAACTAAAAAAGCCTCTCTCTACCTTCTCTCTATAACTACATATCAAATCTTCATCATTTTTTTTGTCTTTCTAGGAGCAACACCTTAGCAAAAGATAAACTTCTCATAATTAACTCAGGATATGTCAATTTTGATCAAATTGAAGCCAAAATAGCATAGAATCAAATCATACTACATATAATACCTTCTAAACATGTTTTAAATGTTTTGTCACTGAATTCTACAACTAGATGATCAGAACACCCCTCAAAACACACAAATCATTCTTAAACAAAAAACCCCTTATAGCGTGTACCAGAGAACACCTGTGCAAAAATCAACCTAAAACTTAGAAAATTCAAATCTTCCTAGTTCTAGTGGTATATTGGAGTATCCATTTTGGATGAAAAATGTCCTTGTTATGGCCTTCTGAATTTTACACCTCTATCTCATGGCTTCCATATTTATTTGAATAAAAATGAAAAAAATTCAATATTCTATAGTTGAAACTATAGAAATTCATTGTTTGAAATCAAAATTTTCAACTTTGGGATGAACGTGCAGGCACAGGATATTTTTTAATTTTAAAATCCCCATTTCCTCTTCAAACCATTTAAAAGATGCCACATGTCAATGTTTTACAGACTCGGGCCTACATAGTGTTGACACATGTCACACTAAGATTGGCTAGCGACCTCATCTTTGCTGCCACATGTCATCGCCACATCAAAGCTTGCTATGTTGCTATTGTAAGTCTCATGCATCTTCCATTTGGCGACATAGTGATGACCACATGATCAAGACACATCAAAAAATCTCCTCCTTCTGAGCTTGTTTGCTTGCCACATCATGGCTACAAGGACCCATCATTGTCTTGCTAGAGTTTGAAGATTTTTGGTGACTCACTATGTCACTAGCCAGAAAACCTAGAATTTTTTGGCTAGCGAGGTAGCGACTAGCCATATTTTCTAATCTTTCTGGTAGCTTGCAATCTGCTAACATCATCCCTTTGCGTGATCATTTTTTCAAAATTTGATCTCTAACTACATCCACCTGGCTGACTTGGACCCACCTCACAGGCTTTGGCTTTCACAAAAGCCCATTTTCTTTTGAGAGATTAAGCTTATAGCATGGAAATGTATTTAAACTATAAAATTCTTGTTGCTTGGGCAATGTGGGATATTTCCCTTGATTGTGGCTTCTATTTTCTATGTGTGAATGTCTACTCTTTAGTCTCTACACTTTTCATGTGAAGAAAAATAACATATTTCCCTCTGCCCACAACCAATGACATTTTCCTTTGACCTTCATGCATGGGATAATTTGGCATTCCTTTGTCAATGGCGGATTCTGGTTAATATTGTTGATGGGCTTCTTTTTAAAAAATTTCATTCACCCTTGATGTCACCTTTTATACATTTGCTCGTGCCCTTTCTAGATACTGTTGATGTCTTCATTTTTCAATTGCCCTCTATGTCTTTATATGCTGGGGCTTGCCTTTGATAACATGTGATTTTCTTACACTTGCATGTGGAGCTCTCTTTCATGCTGCCTCAACTTAATGACTTGCTTCATTTTTTAGTGCAAGTTCCTCCTTTTATACTAGCGATTTCTCTACTTTGATTGTGTGTGGAGTCCCTATGACTTTGTTCCTCCATTGCTCTTTCCTCATGCTATGAGTTCTTTTTATTTTACATTCAGCTCTCCTTGTTCTTTATGCTGGTGGCTTCTACTTACACATGCTCCTCTATTCATGGACTTCCTTGCTTCCTTTTTTCATGCATCTTCTTTCTAGCTTGGGAAGCTTTCTCTACATGTAGATGCTCTTCTGCTCCTCTTCATCGATGCATAAAAGACTTTCTTAAATCTCCCACATGTGGTTTCCTCCTGAGTCAACTCCCCTTTGTTATTACTATGGCTCTTGCTTATGTGTGTGGATTCCATGCTCCCAACATGGACCTCTAGCTTCTTCTCTTTATACTTTGACTCTTCCTTGGTGGCTTACTCTCTTTCCATTTCCTTCAATTCCTTAGCTTATCTACACTTAAGTTGTGAAGGGCTCCTCTTTAATCATGACGTGGCCTCCTAGTAATAGGTAGCTTCCTCCTCCTTAGCGTGGTTTTTTTTTTCTTACTTTGGTCTACTTCTCTTTTGTCCCACATGGTCTTCTCTTATACATGTTTCCCTTTGTAACTACTAGTTCCTCTATCCCTACATTACTTTCCAGTGTGAAAGGCTCTTCTTTTAACTCCCCTATGTGGTCTTACTATTGAAGTTGTCCCCCTTTTTAAAACCACTACCTCTACCTTCAACTGATAGCTTTTTCTTTTGATTGCACTTTATATTATGTCATTCTTTGAAGTGGCTTTTATGCATAGACTTCCACTTGGTGTGTGCTTCCCTTGCTTTACCTTTGTTCTTCAAGTATAGAGAGACAACACTTAATACAATACCTTAAGTTAGTCACCATAACACTTATGAAAATGGTGCCACATTTGGCATGAGAACTCTTAAGATTTTTCTTCCTTATGTTCCCTTTGAATGCATGGGCTTCCTTCCTCTTCATGCCATAGGATACTCTTATCCTTTTCTTAGAATGTGTTGCATTTCAAGTTCCCCTACCACTAAACCTTTCACCATGTTGTTCCTCACATTTTCTTGGCTGTGTGGAGTGCTTCAACTTGCTTGGTGTGAGATTCTTTCCATTGTGCTCCTCTAGCTCACGTGGGTCTCCCCTTTTTTACATTGACTAAGGCTCATTATGCACAATATCCATACATTGAAATTTTATAAATATTAGATTCATTATGATCACTACTTTCAAAACTTCTTGGATCCTTACTGGCTGTCACCATTCTGATGAATTTAACCAGGCCCCAAAGTGGATCTAGCTAAAAAGAAATTTGTTTTCAAACACTTGATCATCTCAAATTGATCCACTAGCTACCTCGTACTGATTCAAAACACATTCAACCTTCTAAACAATCATTCAAAACTGATTTTACCATTATTTTGCAAACTGTGAATTCCATGTCAGGAGGTCCATTGACTAGCCTTAAAGAACTGACCCGAACAACTATACAAGCTCTAAAAACTAGGGCACTGATTCTCTTTTCTGCATACTCTTACCCCATTTAATCTCATCTCATGATGAATTTAGAGTCAAAAGATATTTGTTGTCAAAGTTGACCTATCAGAATTACCTGCAAGTAAACTAGTTAGAAAACAATAAATTGGGTTTGGATTTGGCTTCAAAAATTGGGCAAATGGATACTAGAGAAAACTAAAACTAGGGCATTGATTCCCTGTCATGAGGACAATGTGAATTTTTATTTTAGGCTCATGATGAATAACTAGGCACAAATGGCGAGTGATTAAAGTGGACTACTTGGAATTACTGAAGGGAAACAATGTTAGAAAAGTGTTTTTTGGAAATAGAATTGACCTAGAAAAGTGTGCAAATGGATTCGTCATGACTTGCAAACTGACACACTTAAAGTATTTTCAGAGGACAACATAGTAGTACAATCCATTTGATCTCACCTATCACAGATTAGAGGTTATGACATCACAAATAGCGGTTCTAATAGGGGTTGTACTGACACCAGTAAAAAGATAGAAATTGCATTTGGAATCACATTTGAAAACTGATCAAATGGATTCATCATTAGCTAAAACTTGAAAGATAAGAAATTTTTTATGTCTATAATGCAACACAAAAGGAATTTTAGCATTTTGGTCAACTGGGTCAAAAGTTATAACTCACCAAACAGGGCCTTCTAGAATTGTGAACAATGTGCATTAGCATGAAAATAGTAAACTACCAACTTTGAGGGATTCAAAACCTACTCAAACAGACTCAAAATGAATTGAAATCTAAAACATAGATTCTTAGATATGGACACTAGATACTCCCAAAGCAGCAGGTCATGAAACATCTTTGGGTGCGAAATATTCAGATGCAAACATGGCCTCCTATCACTATTTGACACTTGGGTTAAAATGTAGATTAGGAATTTGCTGAAAACGAGACTTTACGAAATGGCTTGGAATTTCAATTTAACTTCATGGAACACTTAGATGCACTGAATTGAGGGTGTTAGAAATGTTAAACACCTCTTGGGGCTCAAAGGTGCAGCCAGTCACAAATGCATTTAAAAGTGCTCATAGGGCTCAATTTTCTCAAAATTAACAAAATGTGACTGAAAATTGACCATGCAATTTTTAGTCTGAACTATGGCTCTATCTGGGGATGCATTTCCCTTGTGGGCATGGCAAGGATTTAGATCTTTGGGAGAAGTAGACCATTCCCAAAAATTTCAAAACTTCTCCCAAACAACTTTATTGAAAGCAGGGAAACAACTACTCCTACTATGTACAAGTGATGACCCCGAGCCACCAAACTTCAAAAAAATTGTTTATCTCTTTCATGTACCTGATTTTCATTCCTTTCCTCATGAGGTAAATTGAAATTACTTCTCCTATGAGTTTCACCAATCATATTATCATCATGATACAAATCACTTGGCAAAAAAAAATCATCACTCTTATTTCCATAGTGCATGTAAAAACTTGGCATAGATTTAACCTCTTGCTCACTATGAAAAATAAAACCAACATGTTTATGAATGCCAACATCAAATTGAAACTCATCCCTACTAACTAATTCATGCATGCTATCTACCAGAAACATAGAGTGTTGATCATATTCAACATTATAGAGAGAGTTATATATATCATGTATTTTCAACTCACCTTCACTTTGTATCTCCTCAAGTTTTTCTAGCTGAATTTCAAATGAGCAATTAGATTTATATTCACACATAACATCATCATCAAAATCTGAAATCATTTCACAACCATCTGATGTATCTTCATAATTGAAATGCTGATTAATTTTTACCTCATTTGAATCATCATAAAACTTACTATGAAGTGTTGGTTTCTCTTCAAAGAAAACTCCATCAAACACTTCATCTTTAAACTCATAAAATGCAGCATCATTAGAATATTCAATATCAAAAATGGAAGAACAATATTCTAATTCATTATAGCAGTATGAAAGTGTATCATTATTTGCATCTAACCCAGCTAAATCTGAAACATCAACGTCTTCTTCAAAAAAAAGGTTTATAACTCCTTTTAGGGATCCTCTTTGAACATTTGGACAAAACATGGGTTGCTCATCATCACAAGCTTCATCATATAAAGCATTAGTATGTACTTTAAAATCATTACCCATCTTGTCCTCATGGATACTTTTAGCGTATGAAGAAAAGTTAGAACTATATGAAGATTCACTTTCTATTTCTTCTACCAAACATGTAGTATCCATAAGTACATTCTCTTCATTATCTTGTTTAGGATAACCATTTAAAATAAACTGTGATTCATTCCTAAACACCTCACTACATGTTGAATCTTTAGTATCTAATGTAAGAACACTTGAAAACTCTTCATTGAAATCTTCATATTCAAATTCATTAACATCAACTGACTTCACCATTTCTTTATCTTCATACCTTAAGGAAAACTCATTCTCAAATTTTTTACTAACTAACTGATTTGTATAATGCAAAAATTGAGATGCACTTTCCTTTCCAGATTTAGAAAAAGAATTCATACCTTCACCTTCGGATGAATGTTCACTATCATTATTTTTTTCTTCTTCCCAATCAACATCAAACTCATATGAAGGTGAACATATGCTAACAATGTCCTCTTCTTGACTCCAGCAATAAATCGCATCATTATCTTCACATGAGGCTTCTTCACAATATGTCGGATCAACAACTTCACCTTTATCACTTGAAAGAAAACTTTCAGCTGCTTTGTACCCATATTGAGATGCATATCTTTCCACTTAAACCTTTAAAACATTCTCAACATAATGCAATCTCTCAATAAGAGAATTCATTTCTTGCATATCCGACTGATCAACTAGATCCACATTACCATCTACTACTAAAACATTAGAAATATATGAACTTTGTTCTTCTAATAGTGACTGAGATAAGTGTGATTCATATTCTCCATCTTGTGTTATCTCTCCATGACATTTCAGATCAGCAACATCAAGTTCATGATTAGAGAGATAACCTTTAGCCTCCTCACTTGCATAAGACTGAAATCTAGGTGCAACACCCTCAAAATTTGAAGCATTAGTTACATCACCATACACATAATTATCATGAGAAGAACTTACTGTTGTAACTAAACCTTGATTCATAAAATCACCCCAATGTTGAAGCTTATCAAAGTCTGAAATATTACTTATTGTTGTAACATCAGGAACATATGTGTCTTCATTTACAACTGGACTAACCTTTCTTATACACACATTCTGATTTGAATTCTCAATTTGATTAAAACCTACAGCAGGGGTGTTGATATTCTAATTTGGAATTGAAGCATCAACACTACATTCATCATTTCTTTCAAACACATTATACTACCAATCATTCATAGACAAATGACCTCTAATCAATCCATACATCAAGTTATTCTCAATATCCCTAGCGGTCATAAAAGCTTTGTACAATGTGTATGGTTCTTTATCCCTTACTAGATAATTCATTTTCTTGTCAAATGCACCAAAGTAAACAGCTAAACACACTTGATCATTGGGTCTATAACTCTTGGGGATTTCATTCAAAAATCTTGCAAATCTGATATTGAATTGAGGAACCAATTCATCACTCTCAATGTGAATCCTAAAAAACTTGTCATAAGAATTAGATATGATTACCCATTCTCCAAATTGTTGCATGAAGGTAGAATGTAACTCACTCCAAGATGAAATAGATGGTGTTGGTAAAAAAGAAAACTAGTCTCTAGCATCACCTTCTAAGGTTTGAACAAATAGTTTCATGTGAACATCTTCATGAGCAATCTTGTAGTCACCCATCAAATCAATGAACAATTCAATATGATGACTAGCTGAAACAATATGGTTTCCATTAAACTTAGGCAAACTTTTTCTAACATCACTAGGAATGACACTTGGGAAACCATGAATACCATCAAAACATAATGGCATATATCGCTTGGCAGAAATAGATCTAGGCATTTCACTAACTGGCTACCTACTAGATGGAATGAAAATTGACATCCTTCAAAATATGAAACTCATTCACCCATAATAAATTCTGATTTGCACTATGCAGAAAATTTATACCCTTCTACCAAATAAACATTTCAAATACAATTCACAACTTTATAAAAGAATCTAAAACTAATCCAATGAAATGTATGAAACCCTTAAACCTTTTCTTAGTGCTAAAACTCACTTGATTGAGAATGCATTTCGTAAAACCTATTTTCATGGAAAAAGAATCACATGAAAGTATAAAATACCTTAAGTGTTGCTACATGAAACCACTAATCTACTGATTGGCCTGGTGTTGATCTCAAGTCCTTACACCATAGCTAGAATCCCTATAGAGTCGCCATCTCCATGAGGAGAACTAAATGAAACCACTGTTGTGATCCATTTTTTATCATTTCAAATTCTTATGACAACAAATAAAACAACACTTCAAAACTCATTGGTTAGAAACTTATATAGATCTCTCTTCCTATTTAAAACTTGAAAACAACTTTCAGATCTACCTGATTCAGCTAAAGACTCTTTGAAAGTAATTTATATGTAACCAATCTACACTTGTACAAAGATTCTTTAAAGAGTCACCACTCACAATTGTGAGAGAGATTTTAAAACACGATTCATAACATGACAGATTTAAACTGAATCTTTCAACTTATGAAACTTGAAAACAATTACACTTTGAAGAGAAACAAACTTTTGACCACTTCTGACTCTGAAATTACAATATTAACTCACACCAAATTGAATCGATTGAAGATATACACATTACTCAACACGATTTGCATCCAATTTAAGAACTACTACTATAAGAGAATAAAGCTCACCGGGGAATAAGAAAATATAGTAAGGAAATGGACTGAACACATCAACTTATTGTTGTATGAAACTTTCTCCATGTCATTCCTCCTGTTGTGTTGAATCCCTTTAAATTCTCAAGGTTTGTCTATCATGACTCTCAACACAACTCCCTAGCAAAGTCACCATTTTGTTGATGTTTGAAAATGCTGGAGGGTTTTCAATTACCCTGATGAGAATATGATGCATCTAGGGGCAGCTAACTCCCATCTTCAACACATCATTTTTGACACTGGGCCAACTATAAGGCAAGACCCTTCTTCACTTCAGGCTTTGCAAGACCTAGGCAGGATAACCTTAAGATTCTGATGTATGGTACCAGTGCAAAACATATACCTGAATCTATTTACTATAGATGCAAACCCCTTATATCTCCTAATAACACATAAAATGACATAGATCTACAATAGCTAAATGAAAATCTATGAATCTCATAAGCTAAGTGAGGGTTAAACTATTCTAGCTCTTCACCATAAAATTGTAAAGATGATTTGAATTTGATTTGATTTTATGTTGGTGGAATAGTGGATGAAAACTAGGTATGAACAACAAACTTATGATCCTATAAAAAATTAGTGCCTCATCCATTGGGCAATTCATGAATCTCCCTCATGCACTCTGGATATCTACAACACAATTCTCATGCCAAGACTCTATATCTATCCATTTACCTTGTAAATTGGATATCAATATTCAATTTAAATCTCATCTTTACCTGATATCCTCCTCAATAAACCTGCAACCCTATTGAATCTTTGAAGCATTTACATAATTCATTGAATTACAAGCAACAATGAAGCAACATATAGCCTTAAGGGACTACAACTATGATCTAGGCTCTCTGTCAAAGATCATAAAACATCATAGCTCAATGGAGAAAGGAGACAAGATTTAAACTGAAACTAAACACTTGTCGTTCCTTGTATTCATTTCATTGAAATAATACATAAAAATGCATGACATTAACTCATAAAGAACCTAATAAACCAAACTATCCAATGAACAAATGTTGTCATACAAGAGAGAAAATGGCGATAATGAGAAGTTGATGGGATGGGAAGGGGGTATCATAGCCAAAGAAAAGTTTCATGGTCTAGAACCAGCACATCCCAGGTCTTCTATTTTGAATTCATCAATTCCAGGGCCAATTCTACTAACTATCTTCATACCAGAGAAACTTTCCAATATTTTTTGACCCCTTAAACTATAAATATCAAGAGGGAAATTCCCATATTCAATTTGCAATTGACATGTGTCCCCTCTAAATTCCTTGCCAAGAAATTGAAAAAACCTCTCTCTACCTTCTCTCAGTAACTGCATATCAAATCTCCATCATTTGTTTTGTCTTTCCAGGAGCAACACCTAAGCAAAAGACAAAATTCTCATAATTAACTCAGGATATGTCAATTTTGATCAAATTGAACCCAAAACATCATAGAATCGAAACATACTACATATAAGACCTTCTGAACATGTTTTAAATGTTTTATCACTAAATTCTGCAACTGGATGATTAGAACACCCCTCAGAACACACAAATCACTCTTAGAGACAAAACCCCTTATAGTGTGTACCATAGAACACATGTGCAAAAACCAACCTCAAATACAAAAAATTTAGATCTTCCTAGTTTCGGTGGTATATTGGAGCATCCATTTTGGATTAAAAATGTCCATATTTATTTTTATAAAAATAAAAAAAATTCAATATTCTATAGTTGAAACTATAGAAATTCATTGTTTGAAATCAAACTTTTCTATTTTGGGATGAACATGCAGGCACATGATGTTTTTTAATTTTAAAATCCCCATTTCCTCTTCAAACAATTTAAAAGATGCCACATGTCAATGTTTTGCTAGCTCGGGCCTGTACAATGGTGCCACATGTAAGACTAAGATTGGTCGATGACCTCATCTTTACTGCCATGTGTCATCACCACATCAAAGCTTGCTATGTCGCTATGGTAATTCTTGTGCCTGTTTTGTTTGGCAATGTAGCGACAACCACACGATCAATACATGTGGTGAAATCTCCTCCTTCTGAGCTCATTTGCTTGCCATGTCATCGCTATAGGGACCCATTGTTGTCTTGTCGTATTTTAAGGATTTCTAGCAACTCACTATGTCACTAGCTAAGAAACTTGGAATTTTTGGCTAGCGAGGTAGCGACTAGCTAGATTTTCTAACTTTTCTGGTAGCTTGCAATCTACTGATGTCATCCCTTTGCCTATTCATTTGTTAAAAATTTGATCTCTTATTGTGTCCACCTAGTTGATCGGGACCCACCTCGCAGGCTTTGGCTTTCACAAAAGCCCTTTGTCTTTTGAAAACTTAAGTTTAAAGCATGAAAATGTATTTAATCTATAAAATTCCTGCCGCTTGGGCAATGTGGGATATTTCTCTTTACTGTGGGTTCCATTTTCTATGCATGAATGTCTACTCTTCAGTTTCTACATTTTTAATGTGAATCAAACTAACATATTTTCCTCTGCCCATAGCCAATGACATTTGGCTTTGACCTTTGTGTGCAGGATAATTTGGTATTCCTTTGCCAATGGCAGATTCTTGTTAATACTGTTGATGGGTTTCTTTTTAAAAATTATCATTGTCCCTTGATGTCGCCTTTTATACATCTGCTCTTGCCCTTTTTATATACCACTGATGTCTTCATTTTTTAATTTTCCTTTGCATCTTTATATGCTACGGGTTGCCTTTGATAACATGTGATTTTCTTACACTTGCGTGCGGAGCTCTCTTTCGTGCCGCATCAACTTAATGGTTTCCCTACTTTTTGAATGTAGGTTCCTCCTTTTATACTGGCAGTTTCTCTACTTTGATTGTGTGTGCAGCCCCTGCGGCTTTGTTCCTCCCTACTCTTTCCTCATGCCATGAATGCTTTTTATTTTACTTTCAACTCTCCTTGTTCTTTACATTAGTGGCTTCTGCTTGCACATGCTCCTCTATTAATGGGCTTCCTTGCCTCCCTTTTTTCATGTGTTTTCTCTCCAGCTTGGGTGGCTTCCTCTACATGTAGATATTCTGCTACCCCTCTTCATTGATGCATTGAAGGCTTTCTTAAATCTCTCACATGTGGTTTCCTCCTGATTCGACTCCCCTTTGTTATTTTTGTGGCTCTTCCTTACATGCGTGGATTTCATGCTCCCAATGTGGACGTCTAGCTTCTTCTTTTCATACTCTGACTCTTCCTTGGTGGCTTACTCTCTTTGAATTGCCTTCAATGCCACAACTTATCTGCACTTAAGTTGTGAAGGGCTCCTCTTTAATCATGTCGTGGCCTCCTGGTAATTGGCAGCTTCCTCCTCCTTAGCGTAGTTTTTTTTTTCTTACTTTGGTTTGCTTCTCTTTTGTCCCACGTGGTCTTCTCTTATACATGTTTCCCTTTGTAATTGTTGGTTCCTAGGTTTCTACATTACTTTCTAGTGTGAAAGGCTCTTTTAACTCCCATGCATGGTCTTACTATTGAAGTTGTCCTCCTTTTTAAAACCACTGCCTCTACCTTCAACCGAAAACTTCTACTTTTGATTGCACTTTATATTATGTCATTCTTTGAAGTGTCTTTTATGTATAGACTGAGACTTGTCATGTGCTTCCCTTTCTTTGCCTTTGTTCTTCAAGTATGGAGAGATAACAATTAATACAACACCTTAAGTTAGTCAACATAACACTTATGCAGATGGTGCCACGTTTGGCATGGGACCTCTTTAGATTTTTCTTCCTTATGCTCCCTTTGAATGCATGAGCTTCCTTCCTCTTCATGTCGTAGGATGTTCTTATCATTTGCTTAGAATGCATTGGATTTCAAGTTCCCCTACCACTAAACTTTTCACCAGGTTGTTCCTCACATTTTCTTGCCTATGTGGAGTGCTTCAACTTTCTTGGCGTTAGATGCTTCACATTTTGCTCCTCTAGCTCACACAGGTCTCCCCTCTTTTACATTGACTAAGGCTCTTTATGCACAATATCCATATATTGAAAGTTTATAACAATTAGAGTCATTATGGACACTGTTTTCAAAACCTATTGGATCCTTACCAGCTATCACCATTCTAATGAATTTAGTCGGGCCCCGAAGTGGCTCTAGCTAAAAAAATACTTGTTTTCAAACACCTAATCATCTCAAACTAATCCACTAGCGACCTTATACTGATTCAAAACACATTCGACCTTCTAAACAATCATTCAAAACTGATTTTTCCATTATTTTGCAAACTGTGAATTTCATGTCAAGAGGTCCATTGATTGGCCTTAAAGAACTAACCCGAACAACTGACCAAGCTCTAAAAATTGGGGCACTAATTCTCTTTTTTGTATACTCTTACCTCGTAGAATCTTCTCTCATGACGAATTCAGGGTCAAAAGATATTCGCTGTCAAAGTTGACCTATCCGAATTACCTGCAAGTAAACAAGTCAGAAAACAATAAATTGGGTTCGGATTTGGCTTCAAAAATTGGGCAAATGGACGCTTGGGAAAACTAAAATTAGGGCATTGATTCTCTATCATGAGGATAATATGAATCTACATTTTGGACTCATGATGAATAATTGGACGCAAATGGCAAGCGGTCAAAGTGGGCTACTCGGAATTACTGACTAGAAACAATGTTAGAAAAGAGTTTTTGGAAATGGAATTGACATGGAAAAGTGTGCAAATGGATTCATCATGACTTGCAAACTAGCACACTTAAAGTATTTTTAGAGAAGAACACATTGGTACATTCCATTTGATCTCACCTATTATGGATTAGGAGATATGACATCACGAATAGGGGTTCTGACAAATCTGCACGTACTAACACTAGTAAAAAGATAGAAATTGCTTTCGGAATCACATTTGAAAACTGATCAAATGGATTCATCATTAGCTAGAACTTGAAAAATAACAAGTCTTTGATGTCTATAATGCAACGCAAAAGGAATTTTAGCATTTTGGTGAACTAGGTCAAAATTTATAATTCATCAAACATGGCCTTCTAGAATTGTGAACAATGTGCATCAGCATGAAAATAGTAAACTACCAACTTTGAGGGATTCCAAACCTAGTCAAACAGAATTGAAAAGACTTGAAGTCTGAAACATAGGTTCCCAAATATGGACACTAGACACTACCAAAGCGGTGAGACATGAAACATCTCTGGGTGTAAGATATTCAGATGCAAACATGGCCTCCTATCACTGTTTGACACTTGGGGTAAAATATAGATTAGGAATTTGCTCAAAACGAGACTTCACAAAATAGCTTGGAATCTCAATTTAACTTCATGGAACACTTAGATGCACTAAATGGAGGGTGTTAGAAACATTAAACACCTCTGGGTCTCAAAGGTATAGATAGGTACAAATGCATTTAAAAGCACTCATAGGGCTCAATTTTCTCAAAATTTTCAAAATGTGACTAAAAATTGACCATGCAATTTTCAATCCCAACAAAGTCTATGCCCCTACATTAAAAAAATTGCAAACACGTTAATGAGTATTAGAAATTTCTATTGGAGGATCAAGTCCTTGAAGGAAAACATTAACAACTTGATGAGATCAACAATGAGTTATTTCAGAAAAGATAGTCCAAAGTTTGATGGACTGAATTATGACACTTGGAAAGAGAAGACAAAGACATGTTTTCTATGCACAGGTCCAAGATATTGAATGAGCACTAGGAATGGAAAGCTCTTAGTTGAAGAGGACAAACTTGAAGAATGTATTGAAGCTAAAAGAGATTTGTGCATGTGTAATATATGAGTCAAAGCATAAATTCTTTCAACTCTTTCTAAAAATGACTACAATCGGATAAATGTTCTGAATTCATCTAGTCAGATTTGGAAAGCATTAGAATCTACTTTTGAAGGTGATAAACATGCAAAAAATATTAGACTACAATATTGGATATGTCTATTTCAAGAAGATAAAATCAAGGAAGATGAATTTGTAATAAGTTATATTAGGAGAATATCATAAATTATTGTAGGAATTAAGGCTTGTGGAGGACTTAAAGATGAAGATGAGATTATATAGAATATTTTAAAAATTGGGACACTAGTATTCAAGAAGACAACACAGATGATTGAGCAAGTGATACCTTATATTGAAATTTTTTCTAGAGAGACTCTTCTTGGAAGATCGAAAGTTCAAAATATAAGTCTAAGACAAAGTGGAGATTTTCCTAAAGTGCAGACAAATTTTATTGCATTGAGCATTTGACCTAATCTATCTGGGAGTGAAACAACAGGTGGAGATTATGTTAACAAAAAAAAGTCTAAAGAACAAAAGAAGATTGAGAAAGAAATTTCTTTCTATGGAAAGAGAGAATATCATGTGAGAAAATCTTTAAATGTTGGACTTTTAATGAATATGGTCATGACTATTGTAAACATCATAAAAGGTTTAAGAAATACAAAATTAAATTTTAATCTAGAAAACCTAGAGAATATTTGTATGAAAGTTGTGATGATGAATCTAATGAAAAATGTGTGAGTGAGAGTGATGATGAGCTATGATTTGTCACTATAAACAAAGAAAGTCCATAGAAAGAAGTCAAAGGAAAAAATCCCTAGTATCACATGTTGAGAAGAAAGTTGAATGGATTTTAGATAGTGATTGTTCATGTTAGAGTAAGTTATGTATTACTCTAGGTGCTTTAGCTCTCTTAGATGCATATAATTAATATTTTATATTAATTATAATGTGCAAACCTAGCTTTATTTCCTTTAGGGTTTTTTTCAACTTAAGAAGTTGAACTTTTGTATTCTATTTTCACAACTTAGAATACATTTTCACTCTCACATTCTTGAGAACTTCTAAGCTCTTCTTTTTCCATTTTTTTCCTTCTCTTCATTGTAGGATATTTTCATGTAGGTGTTCTTGAGGATCTGTGAAGTTGGTTTTTTCAGCTTCTACATGGTATCAGAGCGGACCTGCTGCTTCCTCATCTGAAGATTCTTGAAGCCACGATTTGGAGTTAGAAATCCCATCTTTTTTAGAATTTTTTTTTCAAAAGGTGAAGGGAAAATTTTTGGTGCACTTTGGAGCCAAATGCATGCAACCATTGGATCCAAAAGGCCATTTTCAGTCAAAAAAACATCTAAAGCTTTTTATTTTCGGCTACAGGGCATTTTGGAAAAAAATATATTGGCCCCCCTAGTACGGTCGTACAAACGTAGGGTTCAAAAAAAATTAAAAAATTAAAAAATGGTGATTTTTGGGTGCTCCACCCATGGGCCACCTTGGCACCACCATGCAGCCATTGAAGCACCACCCATGCCCAGCCTACGCTTAGTCGTAGCTAGCGGAGCACTAGCGGCACAGCCAGCACCCCGTTGCTACCAGCTGGCCACTCAGCGCCACCTCTGCCTTGATCTAGCCAATGGCACTGTCGGGTTCTTCTCCTGGGCACCACCACCACTAGTGGTCCTTGCCAATTTTACACTATGGTCAGTGAAGTCACTTTGTGTATGCCTATGTTAGGAAACCAAGAACTAATGTCATTATTCCGTCAGACTATGTCACTTTTCTGTCAATTGACATCATCCCACATAAGGCCCTGTTGACATCATCATTTTGACTATTGATGTCATCATTTTGGTTGCTGACATCATCTATTTGGTAGACAAATTCTTTTGGCAACAGCTTGTGATGGTCGTATGAGTGTCAATTTTACGCTCGTCTTTGTAATTTTCTAGAGAGCTCTTTTTTTGGACATGTAGTCAACTTTTTGCTCATAACTTGAGCATATGGACGTATTTTTGCAATCTAGAGGAAGTACCGAAAAGCTAACTCAGAGATAGAGATAATGGTACTAGTTTTGTTTGATTCTAAGTTCATTTGAGCTTGCAAATTTGGCATTGAAGTAGAGGCTTTTGTTTTCCTCTTCCTTACATCTGAGTTCCAGGTTCTTTTCTCAATTTTTGTATTTTTCCATAGTTTTTGCTTTGGTTTTGGGGCATATTTTTATTTTTTGTGAGGGGGAGAATTTTCTATTCTATCATTTGCTTCATAATTAGACCCTTCTACTTCTATCTTTTCTTTCTCTCAATGTCGGATCCTTCTGTGATCTGGCTCATACCGCACAACTATCACACCTGGAAGACATAGATGACTAGGCTTCTCATGTCAAGAGGCTTATGGTTTTGCCTAGATATGAACCAACCTATTTTGTAGTACCCTTTTGAGTTTCTTCAACACAAAAACAAAATTAATGAAGCCATGGGACTGATTGCACTAAATATCTCTAATAGTCTACTATTTCATTTGGATGGTTTGACCACTCCACTGGCTGTTTGGACCAAATTTCACACATTGTTTGGCATAGCGAATGAGTTTTGAGCACTATAGCTTGATAAAAAGTTAACTTCTTTAACACCAGCCAACTTTCCCACTATTCAAGACTTCCTAATGAAGTTCAAATCTATGTGTACAGTTTTGTAGGGATGTGGTAAAAACAAAACTAATGATGAGTGTATGTTTTGGATACTCTCAAAGTTGTGATGACAGTATCAGATCTTTTATTCCACTTTCTACTCCACCATGGATGCCTTGGGTAACAAACATTAGATGCCCTCATTTGAGACATTTTGTGATCAGTTGACATGGGAATAGGCTAAGATCCAATAGGTGAATGCCTCTAGCTCTTCTAGCCAAGCAGTGGTTGCTTAGACTTCTCAGGGGAAACTAAAATAGAAAGCCAAACCAAAGAAAGATGCAACAAAAAATGATGCCAAACCTCTAGCTAACCCTTCAAAGGGTAAATCTACTTTGAAGTCTACTGAGTCTACCTCCAAGACTAAGAAAAAATCAACTGAGACCTGTAGTTTTTGTGGAAAGGATGGACATCCCATTTCTTGGTGTTCGAAACATTTGGAGGCTTTAGAGGAAGCCATGTAGGAGCATTACATTTTAGCTCCTAATTTTGCATTCCCCCCTATAGGGAAAGGTTAGGCTCTTACTAGACAAGCTATGACTTCTGGGCCTACTTGGATTCTTGATTCTAGTGCCTCTCACCATATGACAAACACTCAGCAGTTGGTCACCTCACTTGCCCCTTGTCCTACTTTGTAGATTGCTATTGGGAACTCATCACATGTTTCTGTCATGGGTTCTAGTTTTTCTGCATTAGCTAGGGGCTCTCTTAAGGATGTTCTTCTTGTCCCTAACATTTTGATGAGCCTATTGTCTATCTATCAGATTTTCCACTCTGGCTCTAGTAAGATAGTTGAGTTCTCACCACATGATGCGGTTATCTGGGACTTACACAATTCTGAGATGATTGTGGCTATTAGGAGTGTTGACTCTACATCTAGCCTCTACAACTTTGATGGATTTGAGTCTTTTGATGACACAAGTTCATGTATTGTTGCACATGCAAATTCAGTAAGTGGAATTTTGCATGTGCATTTTGGCCATGTCAATTACAGATATCTTCAGTAGATGAGCACATAGACACTTGTTCTTGGGCTTCCCCAATTTTCCTATACAGATGGCATTTGTCAGGGTTGTGCTCTTGGAAAACAACATAGGGCTCCTTTTCCACATGGATGAGCCACTTGTACTTTGGCACCACTAGAGTTGATTCATAGTGACCTCATGTCATTTCCCACTCCTTTTTCAAGTGCTAGATATGTGCTTACTTTCATTCATGACTTCTCCAGACATGCATGGGTGTACTTTTTGAAGTACAATTCTGATGTCTTCGATTCATTTCAAGTCTTCAAGACATTTGTTGAGAAGCAGTATGGTCTTTCTATTCAGTGGATATGCACAGATAATGGGAGGGAGTACCAAGCTTTTAGGGATTTTTGCTTTGAACCCTTGGGGAGATGGCTAATTGTATGATTCAATCTAGGTCCATGATTTCATGTTTTTGGGTAGAGGCAGTCAATTGTGCCAACTATATTTAGAATCGAATGCCTCATAAGGTAGGTCAAAATATGACTCCTGAGGAGGCTTCGTCTCATGTCAAGCCTAATGTATCTTCATTTTGAGTTTTTGGTACTACAGCATGGGCATTTATATCGGATACTTAGAGGAGAGAAATGGAGTGGAAGAGCTGACACCTTATTTTTGTTGGCTACTATGAGGATGTTAAGGCCAAAAGGTTGTTTGATCCTAATTTCAGAGAGGTCCTATTTTGATGAGATGTCCAGTTTGATGAGCACCTTCCTACAGTAGATACCTCATATCTAGAGTATGCTTCACTTACCACCATGCCCTCATCCTTTCCAGTCTCTTTTTTGGATGATGAGGATGATGATCATGTTGATCCCCATGTACCTCTACCATAGGATCCTCTCCAGATGCCTGAATGGGATTGAGCTACAGTTGAGGCTGCAAGATCACTAGTTGGTGACCCTACCACTTCTCGTTGCACCCATTCACATACTAAGGGTTCTAGTCTTCTTAGTCATGCTATTTTTGATGATCCTCAAACTTTTTTATTAGCAACAAGACATCTTGAGTCGGACAGTGCAATGGAGGAGGAGTATTCTTCTTTGATGAAGAATCATACTTGGGATCTTTGTTCTCTTCCTAAGGGTAGAAAGGTTGTGTGATGCAAATGGTTGTATCGTACTAAGTTTGTTGCTGATGGTTCCATTGATAAGGACAAGGCCTATCTTTTGTGAAGGGTTTTTCACAGGTTGAAGGTATTGATTACATTGAGACATTTTCCCCTGTCACCAAGATGAACTCTATTTTCCTTGTCTTATCCCTTGCAACTTCATAGGGATGGCCCATTTTTCAAATGGATGTGAAGATTGCATTCTTGCATGGTGATTTTACTGAGGAGATTTACATGGAGCAGCCTCAGGGATTTGTGCAAGATTCCACCTTGGTTTGTAGACTTCACCGCTCATTGTATGGTCTCAAATAGGCCCCTCGAGCTTGGTATGAGAAGATGGAATCTTTTCTACTTTCTACAGGCTTCACTCATTGCCATTCTGATTCTATAGTCTACATTCAGTGTCTTGAGGTTGAGGTTTTGATCATTGTGCTATATGTTGATGATCTTCTTCTCATAGGTATCTCATCCTCTATGATTAAGGATGTTCAAAGAGCATTGATGGAATAGTTTAAGATAACTGATCTTGGCCTGCTACACTATTTTCTTGGTCTCTAGATTGTTCAGTCCCATATTGGAACCTTTGTTTACCAGCAAAAGTATGCTCTTGACATGCTTGATTGCAAGCCTACTCCTACACCTTTTTAGTCGAGTGCTACTTTGTCTACCTCTTGCACTTCACCTTCAGTAGATCCCACATTGTATTGGTAGTTGGTTGGTAGCTTGTTGTACCTAACACTCACTCATCCTGATCTCTCCTTTGCAGTGGGTCTTGTCTCTCGATTCTCACATCATCTTGATGAGAGTCATTGGCAAGCTGCCAAGCATATTTTGAGATACATCTAGGGCACCTTGATGTATGGCATTCATTACATAGTAGGGTCTCCTCACATCATTGGCTACATTGATTTGGATTGGGCCAATGATTTTGATGATCAGAAGTCTACTTCTGGCTTTATTTTCTGTCTTGGCTCTAGTCCTATCACATGGTCGTGCAAGAAGCAGAAGGTTCATGCACTTTCATCTATAGAGGCTTAGTATCAAGCTGCAGTGCTTGCTAGTCAGGATATTTTATGTCTTTGACAGTTGATGACTGAGTTTGGTTTTCCTCCTAATCGCCCCACTATTCTATGGTGCAATAATCAGAGTGCTATTCACATTTCCCACAACTTGGTGGAGCATCAATGCACTAAACACATTGAGCTTCATATGCATTTCATTTTTCATTTGATCTAGGCTGGTGTTCTCTCTTTGGAGTACATTTCCACTAATGCATAGGTTGCTGACATCTTCACCAAGTCATTTGCATCACCTTGCTATCTTCAACTGTGGTCTATGCTTGGGATTACAAAAATTTTCCTTTGGGGTTCTTCTTGAGACCTTCCTTCATTTTTTTTTTCAGCATGTTTGTTCTATCTCTTTTTGGAGAGGGGTTTTTCCCACTAGTTTTTCTCCTTTGTCTTTGGTTCATAGAGATTTCCTTGTATTGGGTACCTAATCAGGCCTTGTTGCCAGAACCCATTTTCTTGCTTTCATAGCTTTGCTAGGTTAGCTTCCTCCTAAGCTTTTATTAAGGGGGGGTGTTAGAGTAAGCTATTTATTGCTCTAGGTGCTTTAGCTCTCTTAGGTGCATATAATTAATATTTTATGTTAATTATAATGCGCAACCCTAGCTTTCTTTCCTTTAGGGTTTCATTCACCTTAAAAGGTTGAACTTTTGTATTTTGTTTTCATAACTTAGAATACATTTTTGCTCTCACATTCTTGAGAACTTCTAAGCTCTACTTTTTCCATTTTTTAGCTTCTCTTCATTGTAGAATATTTGCATGCAGGTGTTCTTGAGGATCTATGAAGTTGGTTTTCTCAACTTCCACAGTTCACATCATATGACTAGTTATATGAATAATTTGTTGATTTTAATAATTATGATGGAGGAATTGTGATAGTTGGACATAATGTAGCTTGCCACATTAATGAAACATGATCTATTATTGTTCATGGTAAAACTAACATTGATGATGTTTATATTGTTGATGCATTAAAATATAACCTTTTGATTGTTGGATAGTTGGTTGACAAGGGATATTTGTCTCAACTAACAAAAAGGACATACACTATCAAAGAAAATGATGCAAAGCTGGTTGGTATTGGTCAAGATCTAGAGGAAATTAATTTTAGTTGAATCCTACCAATATGACACATTTGGTTATAAAAGTTGATAATAGTTTGTTATGGCATAAAATATTTTTTCACATAAACTTTGATAAAAATGTAAAAGAAAATGGTACATTTTTAGTAAGAGATTTGACTAAGATTGTGAAGCCTATTAAGATTGTGTGCAAGGAATGTAGTCAAAACTACAATAGAAATCGACAAAAAATCCAAAAAAGAACTTGAAAAAGAATAACCTCAATGAATAAATTATTGGAAGCATGAACACTTTAGTAATGATAGGAAATTAGGTACATTAAGTAGTATGTTTGATTTGTCAAGTTGAGCCTAACAATGGAGATGAAGCATACAAGGATGATTGTTGGACTCAAGTAATCAAGGAAGATCTAGATCATATTGTAAAGAATGACACATGCGAATTGGTCCCTAGACCTAAGAAAAAGAACATGTGATTGGAACTAAGTGGGTTTTCATAAATAGGATGAATGAACAAGATGAACTTGTGAGAAAAATTGAAAGACTAGTATATAAAGAATATTCACAAAAAGAGGTATAGACAATGAAGAAACATTTGCACTTGTTGCCAGAATTAAAGCAGTTTGAATATTATTGGCTTATACATAGAAAAAAAAAGAGTTCAAAATCTATTAGATGGATGCATTTCTAAAAAAACAACTTAAAGAAGAAGTCTACTTTGAGAATCCTAAAGGATTTTCTTTAACAAGAGAAAAGAACATGGTATGTAAACTAAAGAAAGCATTGTATGGATTAAAGTAAGAAACCAAAAGCAATTATGCAGGGTTGGATATGTACTTGGCACAATTAAAATTTAATAGAGGTACCATAAACAATAACTTGTATCTAAAATAAAATTGAGAAAGCTTTGTTGATTATTATAATATTTATGGATGATATAATCTTTGGCGGCAATGATGATGCAAGTGAAAAATTTGCTGATGAGATGAAGACGGAATTTGAAATGAGTATGATTGATGAAATGAAATATTTATTGGATTTGTAGATTGCACAAAATAGAGAAGGTATTTTAATTTCTTAGAAAAATTACTAGGAAGAATCATTGACAAGATTTGTATAGGAGAGTTGTAAATCTATTGGTACACCTATGGTAATTGGTCAAAAGTTATCTAGCAAAGAGTGTCACTAAAACATAGTTGCAGTGATACATTTCATATTTGTGGACTTACATATGTTTTAATCTATGTTACCATTAATGCCAAAGTGAGAGATTGTTAACATGAATGCTGATGGTATTCCTTTGGGGGAGTATGCTAAGCATTGCTAGACTATTTGGGAGATTGATATGTTTCATTCATGATTGTGTTTTTCATTGATGTCAACATAGAATTTTTTCTATAGAGACTATGAGAGTAGTAGATAGTGAATGAGGCAACAAGGTTTTTCTAAGAGATGAGATAATGGGAGGTTAAGGATATATGCTATAGTGTGTACTGGTCAAGAAGCCAAGTTTGTGTATAGAAAGAATGAGTTTGGATACAAGTATTCAAGATTTAGTGAAGATAATCTGTAGAAAGAGTGCAGAGAAATATTTTTTGATAATTGAGGTATATCTTCTAATAGAGATAGAATCAAGTTGAGCCAACTCAGTATTGTTATTTTGAGGACCACTACAAAACTAATAGAATTGACATATTTTGGTACATGCTTTCCAAATGGCATCCATTTATCTAATATAGGATGGAGAATGGATAGACATGTCCCTTCGCAAGAGTCTATTCATTAGACTATAATTAATACAATGTCAAATAAATATCTCATATATATATATATATATATATATATATAAATATCTTACCCTTATATTTAATATATATGTTTACACTATAGTTTATCCAACTAAAACTGCCAATCATTAACACCACCTCTTAGCTAAGGGTGATAAATAATATTTATACACAATATGAATAGCATACTAGCTCAATGTAAAAAATGGTTTCTAGAATGTCAATTGATTTGACATTTGAAAGTCAACTCATTTAACTTTCTAGTTTCTTGATTATCAACTCATTTTATATTTGAATGTCAACTCATTTGACATTTGAATGAAGTTTTAATAATATTGTCACCTTATAATAACTTCTACAAATATAAGTGATAATCATTTGGAAGTCATCACTTCCTCATGATGTACATAGGGGATTGACCCAAATAGTTATGAATAATATTCATAAATCATAGTTCTCTTAATTGTTTACAATTTATTGATCATTAGAGAATCCTTCTCAACGTGATCTAGTCCCTCTGATTCAATATATCTAAGATCACCACATTTTGACAAAATCATAACCTCTATCTATTGCCTCTCATTAAAGGTCGCCTCTTAATAAAATGCTAGGCTCATGTTGGATCTCAATCTCCCTTTTCCTATAATAACATTCTCAGTGGAAAAGATAAAGGAAATTATGATATAGAAATCCAAGTAAGGTACAAAATACAATGATTAAATAAATAAAATACTCAAGGATAATAAATACTCATTTGTATATCAATATCTTTTTATTTTATCTTTCATTCTATTTGACATTTATTTGACAGTGATCGCCATTATTTCAATATAATAAATATCTAATTTAAGTATCCATTGAACATATATAGGTATATTCCATTTTCTATAGGTATATTTTCATAACTATTTTCAACATATTGTTATTTTCCTAGGGGATCAATATAATATTTTTGAAGCCACGACCGAGGATGTTAGTATCATTCATATATCCTTATAATTTTTATGGTTGATGTCATTATTCATAATGGCTAGCTTTATTAACATACATTTTTCATAACACCATAATAAAATGGAAAATAAAAAATTAGTCACTCTAAATATGAAATAATAATTTTCCATACCTTATATTATCTATAAACCTTATTTGCTTGTCTTAGGAATATGTTGATCAAAAATATGAGTAGTGATTGATTTCCAAAGCTTGATCAATTGTGTTCCCTATTTCTTTATGCCCACCATATCTAATTTATCAAGATTTTGTGAGGGCCTACAACCATACTTCTCACATGCCAAAGTCCATGTAGGATGTAGTTTTTTACCCCCACTTTTTTCTTTCAATGGCTAGGCCCATTTTTGTCTTGAATTTTTTACCCTATTTAGTATTCCTTTTAATATATATTTTCCTTGAACATATGTTGTGGGGAAAATTATCAAGGTCAAAACCAATTTGGTTTTAAATGTTGTATGGTGTACAAGTCATATTTTTTTGGTGTGCCATACTTAAAGATGATTATTTCTATCCATGTCAATAAAAATTGATTTATGCATCCAAATGAATAGTCCATGCAATGGAATCATTGAATTATGATTCTAAGAGAAATCAATGTGAACTAAATCCAAATATAAACATGATAGATGTTCATAGATAACAATAATTCTAACATGTGATAAGAAGGAGTTATTTTCCATAGCAAGTCAAATTGGTTGACCCATGTATCATGAGTAGTGATTGACACATCAATCCATCTCTCATGAGAATAAATGGAACACTCAAAACTCATTAGATCTAGGTGATGCTCATAGAGGTGAACCACCAAGACTTTCCAAAAGGTCACCCATCTCAGTACTGCTCTAGCTTGAGGGTGCTTAACTACAGAGTTCCTCCATCATTACACCCACTCTTCTTGCAAGCCCATTTTAAAAACCTTCACCAAGTGTTGTGACATATGAACCATTTATTAGAAATCCCCATAAGATCATTAGATGATATGTAGGGGATGGATAAAACTTTGTGGTTAAACGTGCTCTAGCTAGAGTAGTATTAGAATGGGTGACCTCAAAGGAACTCCCAATGCTTCACCACTATGAGAATCACCTAGATCCAGTTAATGTTGACTATTCCATTTATTCTCATGAGAGATGGGTTCATGTGTGAATCACTATGCATGATATATGGGTCAATGAGTTTGAATAAAAAACTATATTGTTAAATCTAGATCGTAATATCAGAAAGATGACATGGTTCAATGTTACTTATGTCAACATTATTTATACATAGATTCATGTCTCTCCTTATTTTCTAGTCGACCATATCTCCGTGATTTGCATAATGACTAGTTTAGAACCTTAACGCTAAAGCATCCTAGGTTTGAGGGCATTCTTGTATCACCCAAAAATATTTTTACATTTAGCTTGTATCTTTCTAGTTTTAGGCTCTTCTATTTTAATCTAGACTACTAGACAGGGGATTACTATTTTTGGGAACTTGCTATTTTTAGTAACTTTGTCATGCAAGTTCTGAATGTTCTCATTTTGTACAAGAAGGTTCATTTTAGAATTATGAGCCTACCATAAAATGATTATGGCTCTAGCTTCCATATCAGAGAAGTTATTGTAGATTTTTAGTGGAAAATTTTGTAGAAATATTTTTGAACTCATTTTTGAAGGCTTTAGAAGCTCTAGATGTTGGAAATAATCAAGACTAGCTAGATTACTAAGAGGGAGAGGTGAATTAGTAACCTCAAAAACATTAAATTAATCCAGCACTTAACCATATAAGTCATTCACCTTTCATTTATCTAATCTACTACATGCATGGAAAAAGATAAACATTTATAACCCATGAATAAAGTATTTTGGTGACCTAGAAACCTTCCAAATAGAAAGTAAAATTAGGGTGGAGATGATACCCACAAAACTTCACTACTATAGTATAAATTTGGCCTATTAAGGCTTACATTGCCCACTTCTAATGATCCATCCTGTTAAGAGAAATTTGGACTACTAGGTCCACCTTGTTAGAGCTTTTTCAAACACACAATGAAGTATGCACTATGCTAGGAGATTTGTTCAAAGACTATTAAGTCTACCCTGTTAAAGGATTTGGAAAATTGATACACCTGTCAGGATGAAATAGTAGATCTAACTTACAACTTAATTGTTGCATAGATCTTGAAGTACAAATCACTTCTTGTGACTAATATGTCTTTTCTGCTCCTTAATGACCTTGCTGAACACTTTGTTGTGCTACTGATTCACATTCACTCTTCTCAAAACATTACATGTCCATTCCTTAACATACTCATAATCGTACATTGCAAATGATGCAATACATTACATATATACCACTTCAATATTTAGAATTGCAAGGTCATCTAAAACACAAGTAAACAAAACTTTACTGAGTCAACCAAATAGTAGAAAAATCAGGCTCTTCAAGCTGACTTGGTAACCTTCTAATAATCAGTATCCACTACATTACTTGGCATTGTCATGCACTTAGTAGAAGTAGAAGCTCGGTCCAAACTAATCATGCAATGTAGCTTGGAACTCAGTAACCATTGGATACTTCGTAGATATAGTGTCACTCGGTAAATACTAAATCTTCATTTACCTTTCTGTCACTCGGTAAACACTACACATCCATCAGTCGGTAGAAATTGGCTTCATATCACACAAACTGATGACTCGGTAGATACTATGAAGCTCGGTGACCATTATCTGTTTGGTGAACATTGTATGCTCAGAAAACACTATTGAACTACACATTCACTTGGTAGCCTCAGGAATAGTTGGTGTGAATTGCTTAACTATTGAGCTTGCAAGGTAACCACTAAATGCTCAATATAAACTGTGGACTGAGTGATGAGCTTGGTAGCCATCCAGAATCAAATAAGTGTTTTCACTAATGAAAAATACAACATAATGCCAACAATCTCCCCCTTTGGTGTTAGTGACAAAAAAACTTATGAGCCAAAACTTATGTACACTAGCATTCTAATTTTGATTTTTCAAAATTGATCTTTGTAAAGCTGTTGTATATAAATATCTTACATATCTCCCCCATACACATGGAATAATATATGCATATCTTTATTAGTACATATATCAATCTATTTTATCCCTTATTTCTCCACAAGTCTCTTAGTATCTCCTTACTCCCGTGTGATCTTATTATCTTCATCTTTCCCCTTTTTGACAATAATGCCAAAGGGTATATACAATATATTCAAATAGAGACATCAAAATGTGAGATAAATTTGGAGTGTACCTGAAGAATAAGAGCCAATATCTTATCCCAATTATCTTACAAAATATTGCAGGTAAGGGAGCCACTTGAACTTGTCTAGAAAGTTCAATCATATGATCTTCTATTGAAAATTTGTTATCTTGGACCAATGTTTTCTAATATGCAATATGTTTCTGCATTGATTCCATAACTAGAGGGATCATATTTTTGATATCAATCAGTGTAGACCTGGTCCTGGCTTCATCTCTAAGTAACTCTGCCTACATTTTTGACAAAAAATTTAGCTTCATGTGGTGTGTTGAGCTTCAACTAGGGTCAAGCTGTAAACTTTGAGCACTAGCCTTCATATCCACATCAATCTTATTCAATTTCTCCTTTATATCCTTGGTATACTTGGTAACATCAAAAACCTTGCCAAAAAGTGATGTTACATTTTTGAAGGATTGTTCAAGGTTGCTCAAAATTGTAAATAACTCTACCTAATTTATTGCAATGTGCTCAAGCACCTTATTATCAAATTTCTTTTTTGCTTTCTCAATAAGTTTCTCTTGGCCAGAAGTGTCCTCATTGAACTTATTAATAGCCTCTTACAACTGTAACAAAATGTGTTGAGATGAATCAAATTCAACACCTATAGCCTTAGTAATTATGTTTTTGTCATTCTCAATTACTATAAATTCTCTATCTCTTTCTTCTTTAAGCTACTTCTGCCTTGCATTTTGCTCTAAAAATTGGCTGACCAATCTCATTTTATTGGCTGTGGCAATGTCCAGATCTATCTTAGGGATAAAAATTTCTTTGTCCAAGTCTATATCTTCATCAATTGCCTTGCCAGTAAGTAGAAGTTTTAGAGGAGTCTTTGGTTTTACTTCTATGCTTACTTCCTTGGACATAGAGATAGAAACAATAGTAGAAGAAGTAGCTTTACTAGTAGTAAAAACTTGAATTGGTCCAACTAGAGGAAAATTGATAGAAGTACCAATTGTATCCAAAATTGATTTGCTTCCCAAAAATGATGTACTAATAGGTAATGTGCAAACTAGAGTATTTACAATTAAAGAGCTAATTGGAACAAAAATTGGTGTAGTTAAAGCTCTAGTTGACAAAATTGTAGAACAAACTAGCAAACTTACTAAACATGTTGTAGTAGAAGTTGACATAATTGGAGAACTGGTAGCTGTGCACACTATTGAGGTAGATTGCTTAGGTGTTGATGAAGAGGGTTTCAGCTCAGTAGATGAAGTGACTAACAATTCCATTGAAGATACCTAGAGCTGTGTGGTAGCAAGTATAGATGATATTTTTGATGTAGTTGCAATCATTCCTACTAAAGCTAACTCCAACCCTGATGATGTTGCTAGCTTAGGTGGAGAGTTAGGGAGTGAAGCAATGACTTCTGCTGTAATTTTCATTTTATCATCTTCTTCGTCTTCCTCATTGTCTTCCTCTTCATCTTCTTCCTCTTTCTCTTCATCATCAACCCTTAGTGCCTGATATTCTTCAATAACAATAGTATCAAATGGAGTGTTATCATCTTCTTCTTCATTAGTATCACCATCATCATCCTTGATCTCAATTAGAACATCACTAGGCTTATGTAGATGATAGATATTCTTCTACATGTTTTTTGCATCTCTCACAACATGCTTAATATCTTTAATCAAAATCAAACATGTGTGGAATCTAATCATCATTTTACCTTCATTATTTTTCATGGCAGCCTTTACTTCTATATCAATAAGATTTGGCAATAATTTCCTTAAAGATTATTCATAAATATCCTTAGCTGTTTACACAATAGATTCCCATCTTGGTTGCAATCTCACTAACAATTCTTTTGAGATTTGGGGAGCAATCTAGTCTTGGGAATACTTCCATTCTCCCATTTTGGTGAGTACTAGCTCATCAATCTACATCTTCTCAGCATTAGTTCTTGTTTCAATTTTTAAAGCCTTGAAGTTTGTGATGCTAGCTCCTTCTTCCATCTATTTTAGCCTTTCTAGGGAGGTAAGTGGAGGCTTGCTTAACACAACTTCTATAGAAGTTGACATAATTGGAGAACTGGTAGGTGTACACACTTTTGAGGTAGAATCCTCAGGTGTTGATGAAGAGGGTTGCAGCTCAGTAGATGAAGTGATTGACAATTCCATTGAAGATACCTAGAGCTGTGAGGTAGCAAGTATAGATGATATTCTTCTTCTTCTTCATCTTCTTCTTCTTTGTCTTCTTCTTCTTCTTCTTCTTCTTCTTCTTCGTCTTCTTCGTCTTCTTATTCTTTTTCTTCTTCTTCTTCTTCTTCTTCTTCATCATCATCATCATCATCATCTTCTTCTTCTTCTTCTTCATAGAAAGTATAGATGATCTTCTTCTTCTTCCTCTTCTTCTTCATAGAAAGTATAGATGATATTCTTCTTCTTCTTCTTCTTTGTCTTCTTCTTCTTCTTCTTCTTTTTCATATTTTTATTCTTCTTCTTCTTCTTCCTCTTTTTCGTATTTTTATTCTTCTTCTTCTTCTTCTTCTTTGTAGCAAGTATAGATAATGTTCTTCTTCTTCTTCATCATCATCATCATCTTCTTCTTCTTCTCCTTCTTCTTCTTCGTCTTCAGCTTCTTCTTCTTCTTCTTCTTCTTCTTCTTCTTCTTCATCTTCTTCTTCTTCTTCATCTTCTTCTTCTTTGTCTTCCTCTTCTCCTTCCTCTTCTCCTTGCTCTTCTTCTTCTTCTTCTTCTTCTTCCTCTTCTTCCTCTTCTTCCTCTTCCTGTTCTTCTTCTTCTTCTTCTTCTTCTTCTTCTTCATCATCATCGTCATCTTCTTCTTCTTCTTCTTCTTCTTCTTTGTCTTCTTCTTCCTCCTCTTCCTCTTCCTCTTCCTCTTCCTCCTCCTCCTCCTCCTCCTCCTCCTCCTCTTCTTCTTCTTCTTCTCCTTCTTCTACTCCTCCTTCTACTTCTCCTTCTCCTCCTTCTTCTTCTCCTCCTCCTCCTCCTTCTTCTCCTTCTCCTTCTTCTTCTTCTCCTTCTTCTTCCTTCTTCTTCTTCTTTTGCTGCTTCTCCTTCCTCTTCCTCTTCTCCTTCCTCTTCTCCTTCCTCCTCCTCCTCCTCCTCTTCTTCTTCTTCTTCTTCTTCTGCTTCTTCTTCTTCTTCTTCTTCCTCCTCTTCGCCTTCCTCTTCTTCTTCTTCTTCTTCTTCTTCTTCTTCTTCTTCTTCTTCTTCTTCCTATTCCTCTTCCTCTTCCTCTTCTTCTTCTTCATCTTCTTCTTCTTCTTCTTCTTCCTCTTCTTCTTCCCCCGGTAAGCATTAGAGGACCAGTGGCAGTTTTCATCTTTGCTATTTTCCTCTTGCCTTTGCTGATTTCTTGAGATAGCTTGATTTCTATTTCAATTCTAGCTTTTTTTTCATCATATGTGCTAGAAAATGGTTGCTTAGGGTCTACAAGTTCATTTACCAGTGCTTCAATAATGTCCTTGGTTTCATCAATATTGACCTCATAAGGGAGATGTTTCACCCATGTAACTCAAGGCTTGACTACCTGAATGTATACTCTATCATAGTTAACCATGAAAAACACATCATATTTATAATCCTCAACAAGTTTAGGAGGAATCTTGAACCTATTGTTCATCCTTTCTTTAAAATCTTCAAAATAATTATCCATTATACTATCAAAATTTACACCCATTTCTGCAATAAACTCATTTATCCGATATAAAATAGGAACATCCTTTCTCCACACAAAAGAACCTTTGGATGGAAAGAATTTTTGTAAATAAAAGAAAATGTATGTCAAAAAAGAACAAAATTTACAAGGATTGTTCTTTGATGTTTGGATGTTGTCCATATTCTTGTTTAATTGTTTCAGTAGTAACTCAGACAAGTCAAATTTCATGTTTTTCTTTACAACTTTAAATGCTAAGTCTACTTCCTCACATGACATGTTGTTTAAATGAATGAAGCTATAAATCTTGTGGGGAATTACATGAATACCAAATCTAAACTCCACATCAGAAATAGTGCTGGTTTTCAAGCCTCTACCATCCCACTCGGCTAGGGTTTTCTTCTAGAGTTCATCCTGGCCTAGGGTTTTGGTAGATTTTTCTTTGCTCAGTATGGGAAGGCCAATAATCTTTTGAATCATTTTTTTGGTTATCAACACAAGCTATTCTGGCCATAATTGACCATTGTGTATGTGGCTAATAATATACCTAATCCATTTTATCTAAAAACTCCTTGGCAGGTGTGTGATGTGGGTCAACCCTTTTGTTTCAAGATGCTTGTGCTTAGGTTTTAGTGAGCCATCAAGATGCATTTCCTATAAAGCACTATCCATTTCTAGCATTCCTATCTCCTAAATTGAACACTTAAAATAAATGCGGATATCATTAATTAATAGTACCTTTGGTGGAATTTGGGATTGCACACCATTAGGGTTGAGTGCCTTTGCCATTGCTAGAACTAGTTTGAAATTTGGCACTTTAAATTCTACACTCTTAACCAACATTTCTGAACCTCTTTTTGCTTTGCTACTACTGGTGCTTGTGGATGCCATTGCTGCTTAGTAGGTGATGAAATTTTCGAACAAATTCTTTGCTAAAAATTCACTCAAAATCGCTTAGAATTTCTTATGTGCAATTGGAAATCTCTTTGCTCTATGAATACTAAAGACATGGCAAAAATGAAGTCAAATTCTACCCTTTTTGATGAAAATTCACCATTAATGCTAGGTACCATACTAGCATAGTGCATGACAGACTGTTATCCACTCACTAGCTCGATAGAAACTTGTGACTCGACAATCAAACAAAAATTTCATTACTCCCGACCTAGCTCGGTTGAGTTTGTGACTAACCTTGCTCGGTATGAACTAAACTAATGTGATCCTTTTGTATCTAAAATACTAATTTGGATCTTCTACTTTCTTCCATTTGGAACTATTTGAGATTTAGCTTGAAGATGTTGTTCCAGTACCTCCTTTGAAGAATCTAATTGGAAATGGTGAAGTCACCCACTTCTTGAGTTACATTTCCATCATTTGAACATTTCTGCTCAATAGATTTAGGAATCCACTACTATCTCATCTCCTTTTTGATGTTATAAGCTTTAGCTTTCTTCTCATCTTAACTCTTCCTATGTTCATGCAACTTTTAGCTTTATGACCAATTTCAGTGCACTTATAACATCTTACTATTGAATCTCTCTTTCTCAAGTGATGCCTTGTATAATCTATGCCAATGTGTCCATATTCTCCACAATAGTGACATCTGCACCAAGTGTTGTAATCCAAACCAAATATTACTTTAAAATTTTGTTCAGTTGGATTGAATGGTTTGGATCTGCATTTTGATGCCTTGTGACCTTGTTTCTTGCATTTGTGACATTTGCCTTCAAATTTTGGTTTCTCCTTGCACTTATTAGCTTTATGACTATGTTTATTGTGATTGTAGCATTTTCCATTGCTCCAAAATTTATTTGATGTGTGGCCTAAATTACAAAAGTGATTGAAAGTAGGTCTTTGATTCCTTTGGGAAGCTTTTTTGGAAGATTCAATTTCTTCTTTGTAGCCAAGTCCCGCTTTACCTTTTCGCCTATAGAGATTCTGATCACTTTGTTGATTCAATTGATCCATATCTACTTGTCATTTCATCATCCTTTCATTGAGTTGCTTTTCAAAAATTATATCAACTTTCAATCTTTCATTGATCTATTTTTCAATGATTAAATCATTCCTTAAGCTTTCATTTTCAAATCTAAGATTCATTATTTCTTCATTTGCATTGGCGAGCTGATTGATAAGACTTTCTTGCTGAAAGGATTGGTTTTGATTTGCATTGATCCTTGCCTCTAGGTCTTCACTTGCTTTATTCCTTTGTTCCAAGATTTTACACATTCTTATTGACTAAACTTCTTTTTCTCTTTTCAGTTTCCTTACCTCCTCTTGCTAAGAGCCATTCTTTTCTAGGATTTCCTGGATTGCTCATTGGCTTCATCTGAACTACTTGACGGGAAAAAGTCTTCAATCTTTTCTTCAACATATTGATGGTCATTCATTTGTCTTGCAAGTTCCTTCCTTCTTTCCATGGATTGGGAAAGATTCTCTTTTACTTCCTTGAGTTGAGCTATGGCCATTTCCAGATCAACCTTCTCATTCTCAATAGCTTTGTCAAGTCTGAATATCTCCATTTCCCTTGATCTTTGCTCAAGCTATAAAATTTCCCCTGAGAACCAAAAAGATATGATACCAATTGTTGGAAATAATTAAGACTAGCTAGGTTATTGAGAGGGGAGGGGTGAATCAGTAACCTCAAAAACATTAAATTAATCTAGCACTTAACTATTTAATTCATTCACCTTTCATTTATCTAATCTATTGAATGCATGGAAAAAGATAAACATTCATAACACATGAACATGGTATTTTGGTGACCCAGAAACCTTCCAAATAGAAAGTAAAAATGGGGTGGGGATGATACCCAGAAAACTTTACTATTATAGTATAAAGTTGGCCTATTAGGGCTTACATTGACCACTTCTAATTATCTGCCCTGTTAAGAGCAATTTGGACTGCTAGGTCCACGTTGTTAGAGGTTTTGTAAACATATAATGAAGTATGCACTCTGTTAGGAGATTTGTACAAAGACTATTAAGTCTACCCTATTAAAGGATTTGGAAAACTGATTCACCTATTAGGATGAAATAGTAGATCTAACTTACAACTTAATTTCCAAATAGATCTTGAAGTATAGATCACCTCTTCTAACTAATAGATCTTTGTTGCTCCTTAATGACCTTGCTGAATACTCTACTCTATTGTTGATTCACATTCACTCTTCTCAAAAAATTACATGTCCATTCCTTAACATACTCATAATCATACATTACATATATACCACTTCAATATTTACATTTGCAAGGTTGGCTAAAACACAAGTAAACAAAACTTTACTGAGTTAGCCAAATAGTAGAAAAGTCGAGCTCTTCAAGCTGACTTGGTGACCTTCTAATACTCAGCATCCACTACATTACTCAGAATCATTATGCACTCGATAGAAGTAGAAGCTCGTTCCATACTAATAACACAAGGTAGCTTGGAACTTGGTAACCGTTGGAGACTCAGTAGATATAGTGTCACTTGGTAAACTGAATCCTTCATTTACCTTGTTTTCACTCGGTAAACACTACAAATCACTTGGTAAACTGAATCCTTTGTTTACCTTGTTGTCACTTAGTAGAAACTAGCTTCATATCACACAAACTAATGACTTGGTAGTTACTGTGAGGCTCAGTGACCATTATTTGTTTGGTGAACACTGTAAGCTCAATAAAAACTATTGAACTACACATTCACTTGGTAGCCTCAGGAATACTCAGTGTGAACTTCTTAACTGCTAAGCTTGCAAGGTAGCCACTGAATGCTTGGTATAAACTATGGACTAAGTGATGAGCTCGGTAGCCATTCAGAATCAAATAAGTGTTTTTACTAAGGAAAAATACAACATAATGCAAACAACAAATTGGGGTCAAACCTTGGTTGAGTGGCACTTCACACCTTAGAAATTGTAGGTCAGGGTATTCCCTTTCTAAGAAGTGGTTGTAATAGTCAATTGGATCTATGGTTTGTGACTTATGGTCTCTAGAAGTTTGGTTACCTTACTCATGGTCATAAAATAAAGTTTTTCTTTGAGCTAACTCTAAAGTAAAATATTTAATTTATGTAATTTGGTGTTTGTTGGCCTCAATGGTTAATTTTTAGAACCTTCTTAGGCAACACAAAATTTCCTATTTAAGAAATGCACGTAAGTTTGTTTAGAATAGTTTGAGGTAGCTCTAGGTGATAATTCAATGTTTTGTCTTCTAGATTTATATAATGAAGGTGCCCTTGCGGGTTATTGTTTTGTAATCCTTAATTTTGTAATTCCATATTTGCAACTATAAAGGAAAGCCCATATTTTCTTTCTTCCCTTTAGTACTCACTTTTGTCACTGCCTATGACAAGATTCACTCCTCTATGCATTTGGTCTTCTAATGCCTACATTTATCTTTGGAGGGCTCTAAAACCATCACATGGAATACCTACAACTCTTCCACCATGATCTCTTTGAGGATGCATTTATTCACTTCTACTAAAACCCCAATGTAAACTACCTCATAATCAACAATCTATCTACACATAGCCTAAATCAGGGTCCTAGTGCAAACTACCACACACTCAAGAAGTCTAGTTTTGATACCATTGATGAAGGGTGCTCCCCTTAATACCACAAATACATAATAGAAAGCAAAGAAACAATAATTTATGAGAAAAAACTACGGACCTTCTATTATCACCTCAAATGTAGCATTAAAAAATTTAGGATTACAATATGCTACCACATATGGGTGCATTCATTATAGAAATCTACAAGGGAAAATTTTGAACTATCACCTAGAGCCACCTAAACTATCCTAAAAAATCCTACCAGCCCTGCTTAAGTAGGCAATTAAATGTCACCCAAGAAGGTTCTAGACATTAACCATTGAGGTCAATGAACCCCAAATTATATAAATTATATTTATTACATTAGATTCAGCTCAAAGAATCACAAACTTTATTTTATGACCATGAGTAAGGAAACCAAACTTCCAAAGACCATAACTCATAATTTGTAGCTCTGATTGACTATTATAGCCACTTTTCAAAGAGAGAAGATCTTGAAATACAATGCCTAAGATGCAAAGTGCCACTCAACTAAGGTTTGACACCATTCTAGAGCCTCTTAGATAGCCATCAAAATTGAGTTCAAAGATATTTATACAAAATTTTCCACCAAAAATGTGCAATAACTATTGTGATATGGAAGCTAGAGCCATAAGTTTTTTTATGATAGGCTTATAATTATGAAATAAACCTTCCTGTAGAAAATGAGAACATTGTGAGCTCATATGACAAACTTACTAAAAATAGAAAGTTCCCAAATATAGTAAACCCCCTATCTACTAGTCCATATTAAAATAGAAAACCCTAAAACTAATAAGATACAACGTGAAAGTAAAAATATTTTTTGGTGCTGCAAGATTGCCCTTAGACCCATGATGCTCCTACATTAGACACCTGGGGAAATTTGAGAAGTGACTCCTTCACGTCTCAAATGTTTAGAGGGAAACCAAGGTGGTCAACCTCCTCCTATGCTAGCTATGATGAATTTTCAACTAGTCACCACTATAGAAGATGAATTTTTGAACCCAGAGGAGGAAAAGCTTTTCAAAGCCATTTCTTAGATTGGAAAAGGACCTAAGTTTGATGTTCCCACATTTTTGGGAAATGTTAACCCAAAGGAATTGATTGATTGGATTAATGAATTGGAAGAGTACTTTGAGTATGAAGATATTGAAGATCTAGATCAGGTCAAGTTTGCAAAGACCAAACTAAAGGGCCACACAATGAACTAGTGGTAGAGGTCCAATTGGAGTGAAATAGAAAACGAAGAGACAAAATCACATGATGAGATTAAATGATAGCTAAACTGAATAGACAATTCATTCTCGTGGACTATGAACTTGATCAATTAAAGAAAATGTGATAGTTGAAGTAAGTAGGGAAATATGTTTAAGAGTATACCAAGGAATTACATCGTGTTCTCACTAGAATAGGCCATGTAGAAGATAATAAGGAGAAAGTGGCTCATTATCTTAATGGGTTAAGGTCAAGTATACAAGATGAGCTAAGTCTAGTTCAAATGACCAATATTGAGGAGGCATATAGGTTTTCCCCAAGAGTTGAGGAGAAGTTGAGCAATAAATATGATAACAAGAATAGTGAAAGAGGTTACAGTGGAAGATTTGGTGGATGGTCCAATGGAGGCCAAAATTATGATTAAATGAACAAGGATGAGGCTGGAAGTGGTAGTCAGAACTAGAGGGGAAATAATTCCAATTGTTTCCATGATTAGAACAATAGTGATCAGAGAGGAAGAGGCTGAGGACAAGGATCTAGAATAGGAGGCTTCTATGGAAAATGCTTTCACTTCAGAGAAGAATGAAAAAGAGAATTTGAATGTTTCTAGTTCCAAAGAAGAACTAATTGAAGAAATGAAGGTTAGGCTAGAGTTGTGCATGTTGATGAAGATTTAAGATCATTAGATTCTAAAGATGTTTTCCTAGTTAACAAAAGAGTCTTATTGATTGGTGAGAATGAACCTAATCAAAGGAGGAGCTTATTTCACATAAGGTTCAAATGTGAAGATAAATTTCATAATGTGATCATTAATGGTAGAAGTACTAAAAATCTAGTGTCAAAAAATATGGTCACAAAGTTGAAGCTAATGAGGAAGAAATGCCTATGTTTGTTCTATATTACTCGGGTACAAGATTACCATAAGGTCATGGTCAATGAGCAATACTTAGTGAAGTTCAAGAGTGGAAGTTACCATGATAAGGTATTGTGTGATATCATACCTATGGACATATGTCATATGTTTCTTAGTAGGCTGTGGGAATTTCATAGGCATGTTGTACACAATGGGAGAACAAATACCTACATTTTGACAAAGGATGGAGTGAAACATAAGTTAAAGCCATTGAATGAGACAAAAGAAAAGGTATGTAGTGCTGCAAAAATATGTTTTGTTGATGGAAAGGAATTTCTCTAAGGTATGAATCTTGAGCACGTGTGTTTTGATGTAATTCCAAATGACGGTAAAGAAGAAGTAGAAGAGGTGCCTACAGAAGTCATAGATATGTTGGGAAAGTTTTTTTAGATATTGTATCTAATGTATTACCACCAATAATGAAGACCAATCACTAGATGGATTTGATTCCTGTAGCTAGTTTTTCAAACAAGGTAGTGTATAGAATGATACTAGCAGAAAGTGAGTAGTTGAATAGATAAGTACATGAGTTATTGTAGAGGGAATTGATTTTAGACAGTCTAATTCCATGTGTTGTACCAACAATATTAGCACCTAAGAAGAATGGATAATGAAGGATGTATAAAAATTCTTGTACTATCAACAAAATCCCAATCAAGTATAGATTTCCATTGCCAAGGATGGACTATATTATGGATATATGAGTAGAGCTATGTATTTCACAAAGATATATCTATAAAGTGGATACCATCAGATTCATATTAGAGAAGGAGATGAGTGGAAAACTAACTTCGTGACAAGGGAAGGATTGTATGAGTGGTTAGGTGTATCTTTTGGGCTAACCAATGTGCCAAGTACTTTCATGAGGGTAATGAATGAGGTACTGAAGGAGTTTTTGGGTATGTTTGTCATTGTTTACCTAGATGATATTTTGATCTTTAGTATGACATTGGAGGAGCATATGATGCACTTTCACAAGGTGCTTGAGAAGTTGAGGGAAGCAAATTTGTTGATAAATTTGAAAAAGTGTAGTTTTGTGAAGGAGTCAGTTTACTTGGGATTCGTAGTTTTAGGTGAAGGTCTTAAAATGGATCCCAGGAAAGTGCAAGCTATCCTTGATGTTGGATACAATTGTTCAATTGTGTGTTGACCTTGACATTACAAAAATGTCATATCAATCATCAGATAGAGTCTATCGAGCTTAGTTGTTCAGCAAAGTAAAAGACAGAGTCTACTGAGCTTAGAAGGTTGGCAAAGTGAATTATAGAGTCTACCAAGCATTTCTAGAGGTTACACTATGAAGACAGTTTCTACTAAGCTACCTCGGGCACTGAAGGCTTCTGTGGTAGAAATTAGTTTCTACTAAACTAGCAAGGTCAGCGAAGGAATGTTAGTTCTTACCAAGTTCACTCTTTCTCCAAAGGATTTTGCAGAGTTTGCAGTATTTACCGAGCTTCACTTGGTTAACACTAGAAATCATTTGTTGGAGCAGTGTTTACCAAGAAAGGTCATCTAATGAAGGATTTCATTATTTTGAGAAATAAATTTTATTTGATTAATGTAATATTTGTAGCCGACTCTTGTATGGTTTATTGGTAAATGTAACTTGTAAATGAGCTGACTTGACAACTTGTAATATATAAATAAAAGTTCAACTTGTGGATTCTAATTGTAATTAATGAGCATGAAAATGAGTTAATTATGTGAAGAGGAAGTGTAAGAAAATTTTGAAGAAGGATCAAATATCCTTGAGGAGAAGCAGAGTTGTATTTGATTAGTGAGGATCTATTAAAGCATAGTAGAGATCTATATCAGAAAAGTTCAGTTACATCTCATTTAGGTCACTTATTGTTACATTCTCACTATTGTAGCAGTAATTCCTAAATCTCTTAACAGAGTTGGTCTAACAGCCATTGTGTAAATCCTCTAACAAGGTGGACAATTCTATTGAATTTTTCTATGTCCTCTAGCAAGGCCACTCCTAGAAGGGTGATTAAATCCTCTGACTAGGTCACACCTAGCAGTGTGTTTTGTAAACTTTAATAGGGTTGGCTCCTAATAGGGTTCACTTCAAAAGAGTGAAAATTGGTAGCTGGTTACTTGGTATTTTTTCCCATATTGGGTTTTCCTGTTAAATCTAGTGTCTCTTGTGTTCATGTTATTTAATTTTCCATGCATGTTAATAATTGTGAGTGCTTAAAAATTAGTAACAAGTTAATCTATCAAGTTACAACATTTTTCTATGTAGCTACTGAGTGATAGTAGTAATTAAGTTTTAAGACATCTAAGGGATCTGTG
Organism: Cupressus sempervirens; assembly: GCA_028749045.1. NCBI lineage: Eukaryota > Viridiplantae > Streptophyta > Pinopsida > Cupressales > Cupressaceae > Cupressus > Cupressus sempervirens. The sequence continues at coordinate 149,662,842 of CM053786.1, forward strand.
GATTTTTTTTTATAGTAACTGATTCCTCCCCCCCCCCACCCCCCCCCCGAGCCCCACTCCTTCTTATTTACTCCATCTATAATACCAATAATTGGTATCTAAGCTTTTGGTGCTTGTAGGAAGGATTTCAAGGATCTAAGCTAAAAATCAGCATGTCTTACAAGAGGGAAATTCCAAGGCTTAACAGGGGTAACTTTTAGCATGGAAAGGTCTCATGAGACTCCATCTAACTTCCATTGGAGACATAGGATTGAAATGTCTGGGTGAAGCATATGTAACTCCTACTAGCACATTATCTACAAATGACATTGTTGAGAAGAAGACTCACAACACCATGATGATAGACATTGTATCTACCCTAAGCTATGAAGAATTTGATGATGTCAAGGACTACAAAATTGCCTTTGAAATGTGGAACAAATTGAAGGATATCTATGGAGGAGATGATAATGTGAGAAGAGCCAAAGTAGAAAGTATAAGAGGACAATTTGATCAAATGAGGATGAGAGAAGATGAAAAAATTGCAAAATATGTTGAAAGAATCAAAGCAAGTGTTAGTGCAATCAAAGCTTCTTGAGGGGATATCAAGGAGGAAATAGTTATAAGTAAAGTTCTTAGAACATTGCTTCCCATTTATGCAATCAAAATTTCTACAATTTAAGAAAGAAGATGTGAAGAAAATCATAAGATAAATCTAGAGGCCATAGTTGGAAGATTGTCTACATTTGATCTAGATAACTATGATAACTATGTTCTAGCTACCAAGAACATTGAATTAGCATTTGAAGCCAAGATTTTACTTAAGGAGAAACGCAAGAAGATAAATGATTCTCAGGCAGAAAGTGAAGAAGAATCAAAATCAAATTTAGACAATGATCTTGAGGTGGTTGAATCTCTACTAGCAAGGAAATATTCAAGAGGCGAAGGGAAATACAAAGATAAGGTTGCTCTAATCTATTTTTCTTGTGAAGAAATTGAACATATTGCTGCTAGGTACCCCAATAAGCAGAACACGGATGAGAAGAAAAGTCACAAGTGCAATGGAAAGAAAAACTTAAAATCATTCAAGGAAAAAGGTAAGAAAACATATTTTATGGCTAAGGATTCTAATGATTCTGATGACAAAGAATAAAATGAAATTGTTTACATTGATGTGAAAGATGAATCTAACAATGATAAGGAAATGGCACTTATTTATCATGTGAGTAAAAATGATACATGGATCATAGATAGTGGTTGCTCTCATCATATGACTGGTGATAAAATTAATTTTGAACATTTTAAAGACTATGATGGTGGTAATGTGAGGTTTGGTAATAATGAACCTTATTGCATAAAAGGAAGAGGAAGAATCTCACTAACCAAAGAGCTAGTATGTGATAATGCATATTAGGTAGAAGGACTAAAACACAATCTATTGAGTGTGGCACAACTACTCAATAATAGATTTAAAGTTTAATTCATGCATGGAAAAGCAAGACTGTTGGATGACAAAGGAAAGCTAATTGGATCAAGCACTCAAACAAAAGGTAACTTGTTTTATCTTGAACTTGGTGAATGTTCATGTTTTATTGCTCGAGTTGAAGAAAGTTAGTTATGACATAGGAAGTTGTTTCATGTAAACTTTGATAACTTAGTGAAAATAAATAGATTTAGGAAAGTAAGAGGCATTCGTAACATAAAGAAACTTGAGGTTGGCCTATGCAAGAATTGTCAAATTGGCAAGATGGGAAAGACTAGTTGTAATAGTAAGAACTATCATTCTGAAGAAGTTTCATAAATTGTGCATACTAATTTTTGTGGACCTATTGGAATTGAAACCTATATTGCTGAAAAGTTCTTCATTCTTTTTGTTGATGATTATTCAAGAATGATGACTATCATGTACCTAAGAGAGAAATTAGAATTATTTGAGAAGTTTAAATGGTATTTGGCAAGAGTTGAGAAGGAAATAGGAAAAGACTAAAATGTTTAAGATCAGATAGAGATTGTGAATTCATCTCCCATGAATTAAATAACTTTTGCATTGAAAGGGGAATCAAAAGACAAGTATCAACCCTTGGAACTCCTGAGAAAAATGGAATAGCTAAAAGAAGGAACAGATCTATCATGGACTATGAAATAACCCTAATGATTGAAAAGAGCATTGCTATCAAATACTTGAAGGAAGTTATCAGCACTGCAGTTCCTACCTTGAACCAAGTATAGCTTAAGAAGGACTCATTCAAAACCCCCTATGAGTTATGGTATGGCTATAAACCCAATGTAAGTTATCTAAAAGTATTTGGAAGCAAATGTTACATTTTGAAAGAAACTAAAAAAGGTAAATTTTATGTGAAGGGTGATGAAGGTATAGTTTTGAGATATTCTTGCAAGAGTAAACCATGTAGATGTTTGAATTTGTCTACTCGCAAAGTCATAGAAAGTACACATGTGAAAGTTGATGAGTTTGCATAAAGAACTAAAAAAGAAAGCAAAAGGGAACCAAAAGACTACAGGAGATTTGTTTTCATTGAACCTGATATAGTGCTAGATACACCTATCAATCATGAATCTTCTACTCTCAAGTCTTCAGTAACTGATTTGAAGGAAGCTCAAATTGAGTTGAAGGAAACCAAGTCACATTCTGATGCTACTAAGCCAATGCCTACCAAATCTAAAGGACCCAAGAAGAAGACAAAATAGCTAGAACTTGAAGTACAAGAGAATGAAAATGCAAAGCATTCAAAAGGCAAGGAACTTGTATTAGCTAAGTATGTCAGGAGACATCATGCACCAGATCAGATTATTGGAGACAAATATGAAGGAACTATGACAAGAAGTAAGTTGAAAGGTACTTTCTTAATTACTGATTTTGAACCTAGAAGTGTCAAAGATGCATTAGAAAATGAATGTTAGATTGAGGCTATTAATGAAGAGATAGAGAAAATAGAGAAAAGAAAAACATGGACTCTTGTACCTAGGCCTAAAGATAAAAATGTGATTGGAACTAAGTGGGTATTCATAAATAAGTTGAATGAAGATGGTAAGGTGTCAAGAAACAAAGCTAGACTGGTATGTAAAGGATACTCTTAAGAAGAAGGAATAAACTATGGAGAGACCTTTGGTCCTATTGTAAGATTGGAAGGTTTGAAGACCTTACTTGCATATACTACATACAAAGGATTTAAGGTTTATCAGATGGATGTCAAGTCAGCATTTCTCAATGGTATACTAGATGAGAAGGTTTACATTGAGCTTCTTGAAGGTTTTATTGATCCAAACAAGAAGAACATGGTCTACAAATTACACAAAGCATTGTATGGTTTGAAACAAGCACCTAGAGCATGGTATGAAAGATTGCATAACTATCTTATTCAGATTGGTTTTCAAAGAACTAGTGATAACAATAGCTTGTATATCAAGAAAGGATCAGATAATAAGATTGTTTTGGAAGAAATATTTGTGGATGATACTTTGTTTACAAGAAATGATGATCTTGGCAAAGAATTTTCAAAGAAAATGATCAAGGAATTTGAAATGTCAATATTTGGTGAGATCAAATTATTTGTTGGTCTTCAAATTTAGAAAAGTAAGAATGGCATCAACATCACTCAATCTAAATACATCAAGGAGATACTAAAAAAGTTTGGTATGAAAGATTGGAAACTAATTGGGACTCCTTTGTGTATTGGATCGAAACTTACCAAGGATGATGAATTAAAGGAGGTAGATTAGACATTGTATAAATCTATGATTGGAAATCTGCAGTATGTAGTGCATACAAGACTAGATATTGCCCTTGTAGTTGGTATTATAGCAAAAAATTTAGCAAAACCAAGAGAAAATCATATGATGGCAATCAAAAGAATTTTGAGATATTTGAAAAGCACTTAAGATTATAGATTATGGTACAAATTTGGAGGTAATATGGATTTGAAAGTGTTTATTGATGTAGATTAGGTAGGAAACATTGATGAAAGAAAAAGTACAAGTGGAGGAGCTTTCTTTCCTTGAAAGAGGTTGGTTTCTTGGACAAGTAAAAGGAAAACTTGTACATCCAATCCATAGTAGAAGCAAAATATGTTGTAGCAATATTAAACTGTTCTAATATTGTTTGGTTCAAATAGTTATTGGAAGGTATGAAGGAAGAAATCAAAGAACCTATTGTTATGTTTTGTGACAATACAAGTGCAATTAACATATCCAAAATTCTAGTGATGCATTCAAAAACCAAACACATTGCAATAAAGTATCACTTTGTCAAAGAATTGGTGTAGGATAAGGAGATCGGATTGGAATATGTCCATAAAAAGGAACAAATTTTTGACATATTCACAAAGCCTTTACCTAAGGATGCATTTTTTTATCTAAGAGGTAAGTTAGGGGTCATTCCCCTATCTAAAGCTCACTAAAATGAAGTTGTAGTGATGCATCAACATGTATCAAGTTAAAGATCTTTTTAGTTGATGCAGAATAATAATGGAAATAATGCATATGAATCAGTACATAAGGTACATTACTATTCATTATTTTTGTGTTTTCTTTGGCATGTGTTGTCAAAGAGGGAGAGTATACTATCATATCCTTCTAAAATTTGAATATGTTTGTGAAAAGTTTGATGTTTGTAAAGAAGCTATGTAATTCTTTCAAAGAGGGAGATTACTGTATTTGAGGAGTTTTTTTAATGAAATGTAAGAGGAAGAAACATTCTATTAGAAAATGACTTGTTTTCAAATTTCATTCTGCTATGACATGTTGTGTTGCCATCAATGCCAAAGAAGGAGATTGTTGGATACAACTATTCAATTGTGTGTTGTCTTTGATGTTACACAAATGTCATATCAGTAATTAGATAAAGTTTACCAAGCTCAGTTGGTTAGAAAGGGAAAAGACAGAGTCTACCGAGCTTAGAAGGTTAGCAAAGCAAATTATAGAGTCTACCAAGTGTTTCTGGAGGTTACACTATGAAGACAATTTCTACCAAGCTAACTTGGGCACTAAAGGCTTCTGTGGCAAAAATCATTTTCTACTGAGCTAGCAAGGTCAACAAAGGAAAGTTAGTTCTTACTGAGTTCACTTTGTCTCCAAAGAATTTTGCAGAGTTTTTAGTGTTCACTAAGCTTCACTTGGTTAACAATACAAATCATTTTTTGGAGCAATGTTTATCAAGCAAGGTCAACCAATGAAGGATTTCAATGTTTTGGAAAATAAAGTTTAATTATTTAATGTAATATTTGTAGGCGACTATTGTATGGTTTATTGGTAAATGTAACTTGTAAATGAGCCAACTTAACAACTTGTAATATATAAATAAAAGGTCAAGTTGTGGATTCTAATTGTAATGAACAAGCATACAAATGAGTTGATTATGTGAAGAGGAAGTTTAAGAAAATTTTGAAGAAGGATCAGATATCCTTGAGGAGAAGCAGAGTTGTATTCAATCAGTGAGGATCTATTGAAGTAGAGCATAGATCTATATCAACAAAGTTCAGTTGCATCTCATTCAGGTCACTTATTGTTACTTTCTCATCATTGTAGCAGTAATTCCTAAATCTCTAAATAGAGTTGGTCTAATAGCCATTTTCTAAATCCTCTAACAAGGTGGACAGTTGTATTAAATTTTTTTAAAGTCCTCTAACAAGGCCACTCCTAGCAGGGTGATTAAATCCTATAACTAGGTCACACCTAATAGTGTGTTTTGTAGCCATTAATAGGGTTGGCTCCTAACAGGGCTCAATATAGAAGAGTGAAAATTGGTAGCTAGTTACTTGGTGGTTTTTTTCATATTGGGTTTCCACATTAAATCTGGTGTCTCTTGTGTTCATCTTATTTAGTTTTGCATGCATGTTAATAATTGTGAATGCTTAAAGATTGGTAACAAGTTAATCTACCAAGTTACAACATTTTTTCTATGTAGCTACCGAGTGATAGCAGTAATTAAGTTTTAAGACATCTAAGGGATCTGTTGATTAGTTTTTGTAGTAAATGATTCACCCCCTTTTTCAGTTACTCCATCTATAATTTCGACACTTGAATGGCCCATTGCAAGGAGTGCAATAGACGTAAGATCTTTTCATGGACTAGCTAGTTTTTATAAAATGTTCATGAGAGGTTTTAGTAGTATTTGTGGACCCTTAACTAAAAAAATGAGAGGGAAATAGGAAAGAATTTAAGTGCACTATAGGAATAGACAAGAGTTTTAATCTATTGAAACAAAAAGTTACAAAGCATCCTATTTTAGCACTGCAATATTTTAATAAGGTGTTTGAAGTATATTATAATGCTAGTTGTACTATAATAGGAGCTCTTTTGAGCAAAGAAGGTAGACCTATTGCTTATTTCGGTGAGAAATTGAATGTTGCAAAAAGAAAATATTATGTTTATGATCAAGAATTTTCTGCTATAATTCAAGCATTGAGGAAGTGGAGACACTATCTTCTTCCTAAGGAGTGTTTTGTATACCAATCATCAAGCTTCACAATATTTGAATACTTAAGGGAATTAAGCCAAAGGAATTTGAACTGGGTTGCATTTCTACAAAGCTATGCATTTTTTTTGAAACACAGGAGTGGGAAGTCTAACAAATTTTTAGATGCTCTTAGAAGAAGACACCTTTTTCTTATAGAAATATAGATTGAGGTGGTTGGATTCAAGGAACCTAGTAATTTTTATCTATAGGATCCTAATTTTAGTGAAGCTTAGAAAGCTTGACAAGAAGAAGTGGTTCAATTTCATAATCCAGGATGGTATGTTGCTCAAAGGGAGTCAGTTGTGCATTCCTAGAAGTCATCAAAGATAAGCATAGTTGAGGATTGGCTAGACACTTTGGTTGAGATAAAACTATTTCTTTGGTTGTTGGGAATTATTGCTAGCCATAGTTGTAGCAAGATGTAAAGAAGTTTGTGAAGAACTATAGAGTATGTCAAATGGTGAAAGGAGTGAAGTAGAATACAAGGTTGTATCAATTGTTACCTATACCAAAGAAGTCATGGGAGGATGTTAGCATGGATTTTTTTATTTGACTACCAAAGACTTAATGAGGACATGATTCTATTTTAGAAGTGGTTGACAAGTTTACAAAGATGGGACATTTCAATCCTTGCAAGAAAACAAGTGATTTTTCTCATGTGGTAGAATTATTTTCAGAGAAGTGGTGAGACTACATGGTTTGCTACATATTATAGTTTCAAATTGAGATACCAAGTTCATTGGGTATTTTTGGTGTACATTGTAGAAGAAATTAAAGATAGAATTAAAGTTCATTTCATCACATCATCCATAGACTAATGGATAGATAGAGGTTGTGAATTATAGTTTGGGGAACTTCCTAAGATGTTTGGTTGGAGATAAGTCAAAGGGCTAGGATCTGATTTTACCATAAGCAGAATTTTCATACAATAATTCTTTCAATAAGAGTACTAGTAAATCACTATTCCATATTGTATATGGTAGTAGTCCTAGAAATGCTTTTGAATTGTGATAGTTGGATAAAGGAGAGATAAGTAGTGTTGAAGTAGAAGAATTTATTGAACATTAGAGGAACATCCATGAAAAGGTGAGGAAGCACACTATAAAGATGAATACATAGTACAAAGATAAGGCTGACATGAAATGGAGGTAGATAGAATTTTAGATTGGGGATGAATTCATGGTTCATTTCAAGAAGGAGCATTTTCTAGTGGATACATATAATAAGCTCAAAATTAAGAAGTTTGGACCATGCAAAATAATGAAAAGGAATGATTTTAGAAATGCCTATCAAGTAAAGTTTCCTATTGGAGTGAATATTTCATCAATATTTAACATTTTAGATTTGATAGAGTTTTACAAAGGAGGTGACAGAGATCCAGTTACAAAAGACTAGTGGAATATTCTAGCAACTACCTCATATACAAAGGAGATTGTAGAGATATTGGATAGTTATACTAGAAAAAGTACAAGGAACACAACCTATGAAGAGTACCTAGTCAAATAGAAAGAGCAACCAATCAAAGATTCATCATAGCTAGCATGAAAGGAGGTTGACCAACTTGGTTTTCCTCTAAACATTTGAGATGTGATGAAGTCACTTCTCAAATTACCCTAGGTGTCTAATCTAACAACATCCTAAGTGTGAGGGAAATCTTGTATCAACCAAAAATATTTTTACTTTCAGCTTGTATCATTTTAGTTTTAGGATTTTCTATTTTAATCTGGACTAGTAGACAGGGGGATTACTATTTTTAGGAACTTTCTATTTTTATTAAGTTTGTCATACGAGCTCACAATGTTCTAATTTTCTATAGGAAGCTTCATTTCAAAATTATATTCCTACCATAAAAACTTTATGGATCCAACTTCCATATTGGAGAAGTTATTGTATATTTTCAGTAGAAAATTTTTAGAAATATTTTTGAACTTGGTTTTGAAGGCTTTAGAAGCTTTGGAATGGGGCCCAACCTTAGCTGAGTGGTGCTTTGCATCTCAAACACTATATTTCAGGGTTGATACTTTTCAAAAAGTGGCTATAATAGTAAATAAGAGCCATAGTTTGTGAGTTATGGCCTGTGGAAGTTAGGTTGCCTTACTCATGGTCATAAAATAGAGTTTGTAATTATTTGAGCTGACTCTAATGTAATAAATGTAATTTATGTAATTTATTCTTTGTGTTCATACTACATATCGCATTGCAAATTGGATTCCAGTCTCTACTAAGGTTGTCTTTGCAAGATTGAGATGTCTACTACCATGTTCCAAACTATTTCATATAGGGTTGATAATTTTTATTCTATCGTGCTCCTTTTAGATTGTTATTTCTTATTATTGATACAAACATACTCTTGCTTTGTTGTTAGCATGTGATAATTAAACTTTTTGCAATTCCTCTATTTATATTTTTACAAAATAGGAATGCATCTCTAATAAGGTTACTAAACAATAATGAATAAAGAAACGCCTTATGATTGTTGGAATATGAAGCCCAATAGTCACACTATCTATGAATCTCTCATGGCTCTTGGTTCAATGCTTATGCTAATGTATAAATACACATATGTTGTCATGCAATACATCAAATTGAATATTGTTAATATTAATTGTGGTGAACCACAATAGATATTTTTGTATTGTATTTCAACTTCATTTTGTATTTTTATTTCATTTCTTTGTTTTTTATTTTACTTATAATTGCTACTAGAGGCTAGTGAGGTTGAGATAAGATGGAGGAAGAAGATGGTGGTCCTGATTTTATCATTGAAGAATTTATTGAAAATTTAGATTTGATTGAAGAGGACAATGCTAAAAGAAAGCGAGGATGAAGTTGAGACTAAAGAGGAGAATGCTAAAGAAAGCAAGGATAAAGATAATGTTGATCTAGCTAGGGAAGAGTACCAAGAAGAAACATTTATTATCTTGAAAGAGAATTTATCTAAAGAAAGCAAGGATAAAGATAATGTTTATCTAGCTAGGGAAGAGTACCAAGAAGAAACATTGATTGAAGAGAATTTACTATCGATAGATAATCTATTTTCTATGCACTATAAGTTAGCTTTTGTATTATGTAATGAATATTGAAAAATATGACTTTGAAAAAGAGTGAGGTGTTTTTTAAGAAATTTGGTTTTAGGGAAAAGAAAATGGTAGGAAAAGCTATTCAGAGGACCTTTATCTTCCCAAAATTTATGATTCATTGTTTCTTCTTGGTGAAAAGCAATCACAAGAGGATTCCTGATGTCTAGCAACTAAAGATATAAGGAGCTTAAGGGTTATGGACTTGAAGAAGGCCATTGACAGCCAAGAATTCAAGGCTATATGAGATTCAAAATTCTTTGGTGTGTTAGACAATAATGACTCTAATGATTTATCATTGTTGATTGTAATAGTAAAAGGTGAATAGAATGTGTTAACTACAATTTTTTATGTGTAAGAAGATAAAGGGGAAGACAAAAAAAATTATGTGGAAGAAGATGGAGGATAAAATAATTCACTCATGGTGGTCTACATGACCACACAACCCCACTCTGAAGACCAACACACATGTGACAAGGAACATAGGAAAAATAAGTATTTGGAAACTCACATACAATAAATTTAAAATTGACCAAGTTATTTCTTAATGAAATGAATTTCTCCCATGATTGATAGAGAAATCTAAGCTAAAGGGGTGAATGAAGAAGAGAAGGATTCTTCAATAAACTTTGGTGAAAAAGATATTTTCTAGTCTATGATCGATACAAAACCACAACAAGGCATAGTAGTTAGCATTAATTCCAATTTTCTAAGTGAGTTGAACTACTGTTCTCATTTTAATTTGGATTCTACTGCAAAATATAATTATGGATAATTCTCATACTACTCAATACAATCTATAGAGTATGTAACCTCATGACATATTAATATAGTAGGATTCTTGGATGCTACATGGTCACACTCATACATGATTATTCATATATGAGTTAGAAGTACGAACAATCTAGGTCACTCATCCATACCAAATTTCAAACACAAGGAATGGATAGGGTGTTGGGGATCTTACAATAGGGACTTGGGTTGTCATAATAATATTAGGAGTGAAGATGGTAAGGGGTGATTATTTTAGCTTGGTTCAATTGAGATGAACCAACACATGTTAGTGATACAACCTTATCTCACAAGTTCCTCAACACTCATGACTCTCCAAACATCTCCATTGTGTAGCAATATTTATGTGCAAGACTTCTTCAACAATATTGGTGGTAGTGTTGATTTCATAGTATGTAGTATGAACACAAAGAATAAATTTGGAGTGAAAAGAGAATTTGATAATGGTAATGTTTTCTTAATGGTTATTGAGGTGGGTAGCTTAAGTGCATGTGACTTTTTGATGAGTGCAGGAAAAGTATGTTTGGAATCTGCAAAAGATAACATTTTTAATTACATTCTAATGAGCAAGTTTGAGATTGAGCTTTTCATAAGAGAATTTTTTTCACTTTGATTTAATTTGGAGAAGAATCACTCGTGCTATATTGGAATAAAGTTTGGAAACCTTGAGATCATCTCAAGATCTCTTTGTTCTCTAAAATTCAGAAAAGGGAGTAGGGAGTAGTGCAATACATGGTAGTGTCAATTGGTCATCATTAGGGTGATTCTTGGGATATGAAGCCCAAAGGTCACATTGTCTATTCATCTCTCATAGATCTCCATTTGAAGGCTTATGCTAATTTATAAATACACATGTTTTCATGTACTCTATAAGATTGGATATTATTAATATAACTTTTGGTGAACCACATTAAATATCTTGTATTGTGTTTTATCTCCATTTTCTATTTTTTTCATTTCTCTCTTCATTTTATTGCTTACAATAATTATTATACGCATGCCCACTTCTATTTTTCCTATAAAAGGTGAGACTCCAACTACATTGCATCTTTTGTTTAATATAATATACTTCAATTTCATACTATTATCATTTATCAATATTTTGTAAAATTGTGGGATTTGGGCAAGCAACTACTTTGCATAGTTTTAGGTGAAGTTGGGAGATTTCATAGTATTTTTTGTACCATGAAACATAATATTAAAATGCATTGTGATCATAGCCATAGTGACTGAATCCCAAAATTATTATTTGATTTCTCTCCTCCTATGTAAAGATTGCCCTTGCAAAATTGATAAAACATCAAAAATATCCATAAAATACAATAGTCAAAGAGAGTCAAGGTCCTTTGAATATTGACCAGTCAACATGAATTATCAATAATCATTAAATTGAAAAGAAATACATATACTAGATACCAGATAACAAGATGGTGTGAATGGGATGATCAGTCTAAAAGGAGCTCCATTTAACCATTTTAGGAAGCATAAGGGCAAGAATATTGTAGGAGTGCTTTATTACCCTACTATGAAGTTCTAAAGCCTCCCTAGAGTATTTCATGATATGAAAGATACCCAACCCAAGATCAAGGAATTCTAAACAAGTAAAGCTAAGAAAGTAATAGAATTGTGTGATAAATGAAAGTATTCTCTACACCCATTCACTCAAATATCATGGACAACTAATTCAATGTATGAAAGAGAGAAATTGGCATTACTTGAACATCATGTGCAAATATCATTTCTATCACATTCAAATTTCCCCTATGCCATGCTTATATCTTTTTCTAATAAGAATACAAATCATATTTTATTTGCAAACTGAGAAAGGTTGAACATTCATCATGAAGTTGAAACAATCTTAACAATATTTATATGCATGCTAGCACTTAATGAAAATACTATGCAATATCTTGCAACTAATAAAAACTAATTTTTAATAACCAAAAGATATTCCATTTCACATGCACTATCATTGCATATGCATTATCATAACTAATTTCCAAATAAAGTTAAATAATGCACAAAGTTTTTTTCTTAAACTCAACCCTTGAAGTTGTCATTCAAGTTCATCTATAATATTATGCATAATGATGATAAACTAAGGTTAATATTACTCTAATCTAATTTATCATGAGGAAGCATAATTCTAGTTTATTTACCGGTCATGGCATTACATTGCCTATAATAAATATTGTAATAAAAAGAATTAATTAAAATATTTCATCCAATAGGTACCTTGTTTATTTATTCCAAAAAAAGTGAATATCACTAAACATGATCCACCCTATCATTACCTTTTTCATAAACATGTAGAATTAGATACATCTATATGAAGCATTTGTTAGGAGATTGGTGCCTCTATCCCCTCTAGGTGAAGGTACTATTCACCATACATTGATAGATTTGTGACATGTGCTTAATTGACTTTTGTGGATTCTTGTCTCTACTTCTTGTGATTTTCATTGATAGCTTGAGCTTTTGGTGTAATGGTGATGGTGATTCCAACAAGTGGTATCAGAGCATTGGATTACATGTTTAAATTCCTTGAGTCTTGTTGATGAGGGATTTTTGGGAGGTAGATACCTCTATCCTCTCTAGATGGAGGTATCATTCAACATAGACTAGTGGGTTGGTGGCATGTTCTTAATTTCCTTTCATGGATCCTTATCTTTTCCTATTGCAGCATTCACTGATAGCTTGAGCTTTTGGTGAACTGGCAACGATGACTCCAACAACATATCCAGTCAATTTTTCATGGAAAGACATATACACTTAGGTAGTTTCTCCAAGCCTAATCACCATATTTTTTCACTTGTCATATTATTCCTATTAATAGTTCTAGGAGAATAGCCCAATTACAAAGCATAAAATAAACCAATATTTCTTCACTTCCTAGGTAGACCTGTATTTATCTTGCTATCAATTATAAATAATACTAAAATTAAGAAATGTTTGAAGAGGATGTTTAAATAAGTAGGAAATTTAAATCTATCTCCACTAGTATACATCAATAGATGAATTTCATAATAGTTCAGCTTTTAATCCCAACACTAGTTATCAAATTTGATTGATTAGTTTTATTTTTAAAGAAAGTTTATTGTTTGATTCTCATATTAGAATTTGTGTACAATTGTTACTTGAGTTCGCCACTATTGCAAAGAATTTAAGAAAAAGATATGGCCTCAACCCTCTATGTGGCTAACTTACATAACCAGTTATATCAAAGATTGTGGTAAAAGCTAAGCTCTATGTAAGTTCCCATGACCCAATAACATCATATACCTTTTTCAACATGGATAAAAATTTCCCTAAACTGATGGTGATTCCCCAACTAATGGATCATCGAACATTCCTCTTACATATTGATATTGCAGAGTTTGGCTATATGGGTCTAGAGTCTTCATGAGTTTGACTCATATGACTTAGATAGAGGAAAGTTAGGGCTTGAAATTCTAAATATTTAGATTTAGAGAAGATAGTCTATTACACGTATGAAGCACTCGCTAGGAGATAGTATTTTTCAAATGGTAATAGAGTGTCAGCATTCATTAGTTCTAGTTTATATAACATAAAGTTGGACATTTAGTGGTCATCAAATGTAATCACCATAATCCATTCAAGAAAATAAAAGAGATTTCAAGGAAGATTTATGAGTTCTACAAAACTAAGGCATTGGTTACTTAGCTTTCTAGATCATTGGCTAATGCTACTCCAGCTCTTTCCCAAGAATATGTTTTGTTGACAATAATATCAAAAGTTATTTTAGCCATTATTGCTCAATTTCCCTAGTAATAAACTCCCATTATCTTTTCCTCCAAATTGATCCAATAATACACTTGAGTTTCTTCTAGGGAGGCTTGAATTCAAGCTTGCTTATTGAGGATTTGTTTTGTTTACATGCCTTTTCTCCTTGTAAAACCCATCTTTCTGTGAGATTGAGATCTTATGTTTTCAAAAGATCTTTCACCATGTAAAGAGATGATACCATCCAATTGAAGTATATTTCCAATTAAAGGAAAAGGTTCAGGTCAACCATATTAACAATCTCATCAACCATATTAATGTAGTACAAATATTCTACCAGTACACTATAAATGTCCTATGATTCATTCATCTGAGCTATACCAAGTTCAATATCATCATCTCTTCACACTAGGAACATGACCACAAAGAGTTATACTAATGACACTATTGTTAGAAATAATAGTCCACCAAGATAACTGAGTGGGGTTGTGAATCAGTTCTCCAACAATTAAAACATTTATCAACCTTAAAAAATCTTATCCATTCAACCAAATTAAATAAAAACCATAACAATATGCACATAAACAATTACACTTGATATGTTAACTAGGGAAACCCTTGATTAGAGGGAAAACCTCAGCAAGAATTATGCCCACAAGATGATGTACTAATATAAATATTTCTTGTTAGAAGATGTACCCTATTAGGAGTCTATTACAATATTTAGTACATATGAGTCCCTATTGGGAGACTTTGAATCCCTTATAGGAGATTCCAACCCTATTAGGAGTTTTAGTACAATGTATGCAAGAAGAACCCACTGCCCAAACATGCAATTTCAACTACAAGAAGAGCTGACTACCCAAATAAGTAATTTACTATTAAGTTTCTCTTTCTTCTACTTTTTCAAATGAACTAGTCACTGTGAGACCTTCTAGACCAACTCATGAATCTTGGATCCAAATATAAAACCTTAGATCACATAATAAAACCTCGACAATGAAGTTTCCTTCACTTTCGTTTTACTCTGGTGAACTTTGCATTTTGCTCTCTCTATTGCTTACAATCACTTTTGATCAATACACATGATAAAGGAAAATGTCCTTCCTTTATACTGAGTCCATAAAACAATTCCCTAAGTCAGTTGTTAACCTTTTCAATTAATTATTATAGAACCACATTAAGAACATGTTACACTTAGCGATAACATTAATCTTCCTACTTGCAACTTGAATATCTTTTTGTTTACAAAATATCATGAAGAGCAAGCTTATCTACATCATCATCAACATGTCATCTTCCCATCCTAAACTTCAATTCTCAAAAAAATAACTCTGCTAAGAGATATAACAAGTTTACTAGAACATGCTTTTGTAAACTCTACCTCAGAACAAACATCACCAAAATTTGCATAAATTCTTCCAAACTCAACATTTCTTCACCTAACATTAATTACATATGCTAGATACTCAGAAGTGTCTCCCATAACCTTATATAGTGATAATACTCAATTAGCCATCGATACCAACTTGATCTTTTCAATGTTCTTTTGTTAGATACCAATGAAAACTGCTATGTTGACATCAATGAAAAACACAATCCTGAATATAACATATCTTCATGATAACATATTTATAATACTCCCACATAGGAATATCATCAACATTCATGCTTCCAACAATCTCCCCCTTTGGCATTGATGGCAACATAGATGAAAAACATCTAGTTCCAAGAATACCAACTGCAAAAGACTGTTAATCTTTCTTTTCAAATCCTCTTCATCAATCATTCTCCCCCATTGATATACCTTGACATGCTTTATGCTTTTCTATGCTATACTTCTCCAAAACTATTTTCATGCCAAACTTCTCCCGAACATGTTGTACTTGCTCTTGCTTGTTTTTGCTTCTTCCCCATGATGTTTTTCATGTAGTACTTCTCCCTCATTGACATCAATGTCAAACATTTCAGCAACCATCAAAACTCTGTAACAACTGATTCTTACAAGCTCAAGTGTCCAAAGACACTATTCAAAACAACATCCAACAAGATTCCTAGATGAATCTATCCATCATAGATACTCCCTAATATAGGAAGAATCAACATTTAGTCCAAAAAATAATAGTGGTTGTTACACTAAACTGATGCACTCTTACATCTTCTACTCAAATGTAAGAAGGGGCATAACCCCTAGCATACCTCACAAATATTCAAAAATCTATTTGTGAAGAGGCTTAGTGAAGATGTTTGCAATCTACTCTTTAGTGCTCACATACTCCAATCTAATTTCTTTTTCTCTCAATATGTGATACTTGATAGAAATGTGTTAAGTCTTATAATGCAACACTGGATTCTTAGACATATTTACTGTGCTTTTTTTGTCACAATGTATGACAATAGATTCACTAAATTATATCCTTATATCCTTTAGCATTTGCTTCATCCAAACAACATGATTATGATTTTTTTCAATGAATAATTAAGAAATATACCTTCATCACTTCTAGCATTAAACTTACCAATTTCATCATCTCTTTTTATATAACACTTACTACCAAAAATTCTAAAGTACTTAACTATAGGTGAGCTACCAACCCACAGTTCATAAGGGGTCTTGATTGTGTCTTTCCTGACTTGCACTTTGTTCATAGTGTAAACTTCTATATTTACAGCTTCTCTCCAAAACATCTTAGATACATCATTCTTAGCTAACATAGCTCTTGCTTCTTATGTGACTAACCTGTTTCTTCACTCGGCTATACCATTTTGTTTAGGGGTTCTTGGATTTGATAACTATCTTTTGATTCCATAAGCTTCACAAAAGATGTTCAAATCATTTAAAGTAAACTATTTTCCTCTATCTGATCTTAAACATTTAATCTTCATACCAAATTCATTCTCAACTCTATTCTTGAATATCTTGAATTGATCAAATGCCTTAGATTTCTCTTTAAGAAACGTAACCCATATCATTCTAGAAAAGTCATCAACTAGAATCATAAAATGCATTTCACCATAGAACCCTTTAGTCTTTGTAGGACCACTAAGATCTGTGTGTACAATCTCCACTTTTTTTGTAGTAGTAAACTTCTTGCTAGAAAAAGAGGTTCCATTATGCTTTGCAAAAATGCACTACTTCCAAATTGTGTTAGTAGGTTTTATAATCTTAGGAAAATGTCTAATTGAAAACATACTACTAGTCTTCACAATACTGTCAAAGCTTATATGAAAAATTTTCTTATGCCATAACCAACTGACATCTACCTTTGCAACCAAATATATCATTTTAGTAGGACTCAACTGAAATACTTTACTTCTAGATCTGGTTCCTATTACAATTACCTTACAATCTCTATCTCTAATCATGCATGTATTTTTTATAAACTACAATTGATAACCTTTAGCCACTAGTTTTCCAAGACTCAAAAGATTGTGCTTCAAACCATCAACAAAATTTACATCCTCAATGTTAGTTTTACCATCAAGAGTTATAGATCCAATACCTTTAACTTGGCATGCTCCATTGTTTCCATTTATGACAATGCCTCCATCATGACTTTTGAAGTTAACAAATTGGTTCATATCATTAGTCATATGATGTGAACAACCACTATTAATTATGCAATTAGATTTATTTTCAACCTATGATACCAAAGAAATTTTCTCTGTACTTTCTTCCTTAATAGCTACAAATACAATTTCATCATCACTAAGACTTACAGCTTGTTCATCAGAATCATCTTCTTCATTTGCATATAGACATTCTCTATCTCTTCTAGGTTTGAAATTACCTCTATATATTTTCTCTCTTTTAAGAAATTTAGATGCATAATGACCATATTCATTACATGTCCAACATTTAAATATTTTCTTACCATGTTTTTCTCTTCTCATAAGGAGATCAATACCTTCCTTGATCTTTGTGTCTTCCTCAAATCTAGATTTTTCTTTGCTTGTGCTTCTATCCAGGAACTCAATGCTCAATTCAGTATACAATTTTGATCTCTCAGCAAGAAGCTCCATCTTCTGGGTATCAAAATTTTCTCCATTAGACTCAAGACTATCTTTTCTAAAATAACTCACCACTAATCTTCCAAAGCTATTAAACTTTATCTTCATGGACCTGATGCTCTGATACCAATAGTTAAAAATAATACTCCGCCATGATAACTGAGAGGGGGGTGAATTAGTTATCCAAAAATTAAAAAATTTATCAACCTCAAACAATCTTATCCATTCAACCAAAGTAAATAGAAACCATAACAAGATGCACATAGACAATTACACTAGATGTGTTAACTAGGGAAATCCTTAATTTGAGGGAAAACCCTGGTAGGAATTATTCCCATAAGATAATGTACTAATATAAATATTCTTTTTTAGAGGATGGACCCTATTAGGAGTCTATTACAATATTTAGTACATATGAGCCATTGTTAGGAGTTGTAATACAATATATGCAAGAAGAACCCATTGTTCAAACATGCAATTTCACCTACAAAAAGAGCTCACTACCCAAACAAGTAATTTACTATTCATTTCCTGTTTCCTTTATTCTATCAACCAAACCAATCAATGTTAAATTTTGTAGACCAGGTCACAAACCTTGGATCCAAATATCATACCTTAGATTACACAATAAAACCTCAGCAATGAAGTTTTCTTCACTTCTGCTCAACTTTGCAATCCTCTCTTTCCATTGCTTATAATCACTTCTAATTGGTACTCATGATAAAGGAAAATTTCCTTCCTTTACATCGAATCCATAAACCAATCCCCTAAGTTAGTTGTTACACCTTCTCAATTAACTATTAGAGGACCACATTAAGAACATGTTACATAGGGATAACATTAATCTTCCACCTTGCAACTTGAATATCTTTTTGTACATGCAATATCATGATGAGAAAGCTTAGCTACATCATCAACATGTCTTCTTCACATCCTCAACCTTGATTTTTAGAATAACAACTCTGCTAAGAGATATAAAAAGCTTACCAAAACATGCCAAGTTGTAAACTCTATCTCAGAATAGTTATCACCAAAACATGCATAAACTTCTTCTAGACATAACATTTCTTCACCTGGAATTAATTGCATATACTAGATACTTAGAAATATCTCCCATAACCTTGGATAGTGATAATACTAAACTAGCCATCTGTACAAACTTGATTGTTTTGTTGTTCTTCTATTATATATCATGCAGAAAATAAGTATGTTGACATCAATGACAAACATAGTCATGATTCTAACATATCATCATGATAACATATCTATAATACTTACCCCATAGGAATATCATCAATAATCAAGCTTCCAATGACTACTACCAAATGGATTACAGCTTTGATCTTACTAATGACAAGAGATATCTTCATTTTAAGGCATGGTACTTCTTGCAGGGCCATATTATAGATGTCCCCCACCTCCATAGCCCCCCTTTTGGTGCTTGCTTCCTTATTATCAAAAAAACTAAAAAATGCATTGTGCTTCCTATAAAGTTCCCAACATTATGAGATGGAAATTGTACTAAAGGAAACCTTTCCTACCTAAATTGTCAAGTAATTTCTTGAATATTTTTGAAAGAACTCATTCCTATGGTCATAGAGTTAAATAACTAATTTTGGTATTCTATGGTTTCTTATCATTAACTATAATTTATGGAAATGGTTCTGTAGGACCAAAAAAATGGGCTAAATGCATAACACACTATGAGAAAATCACAAACTCAATCAACATGTATTAGCACCCACTAGTCTACCATGAAAAAAAAACTAATAGAGAAAGCAATAGAAACTCCCTTTTTCATTTGTAGCTCCCATGTTCTTCTTTCTTCTCCAAATGATTGTAGCTCCAAAGTTGCCTATAGTGCACACAAAATTGAACCAAAGTCTATGATGTAGATAATGCCATGAGAATACTTGAAGTGTGATTTTATGTGATAGCAAGGATGCAACATGCAAAGAAGTAAAGACTCAAAGATTCAACAATTTTGATTTTCAAAACTTAAGCATTCGGATCCAAGAGACCCAAAATGAGAGAAAAAGTGTTCATTTTATAATTTTCAAGTAGGGTGAGAGCATTGGATTTGTCACCTACAGACATGCGATGTGGCAAGAGATTCTTATGACGCATATGACAGAATATGACAAAAGTAAGATTCTATGACACATGCAAGTCAAATTTGGAAGAGAATCTATGACGCATCATAAGATTCCTCAACCCACGTAAAGCCAAGAATCTATGACGAATAAGCCAAATAGGGACATGTGTAAGAGGTAATAATAATTCCTATGATGCATATGACAGAATATGCCAAAAGTAAGATTCTATGACACATGAGAGTCAAATTTGGAAGAGAATCTATGACGCGTCATAAGATTCCTCAACCCACTAAAAGCCAAGAATCTATGATGAATAAGCCAAATAGGGACATGCATAAGAGATAAGAATATTTGATTATGACAAATCTCAGCCAAGTGCCATAGGAGAATCCACGAGGTGTCATATCCAAGTGTCATGATGATGGAATATTTTATGGAATATTTGAATTAAAAATCCTCTTATTCCACAAAATAAGAATTAGTAGAAAATGGAATTAATGATGGAAAATGGAACTTAGGAAATTGTAAATTTCCATGGTTTGCAGATAATGAATCAATTAATTAATAAAATTAATTAATTGACGTTGATAAACTAATTAATTAATAAAATTAATTAATTGAGGATGATAATTAGGAAGAATAATTAGAAAGAATAGGATTAAATTATGGGTTATTTAATCCTATAGAGAAAATTAGCAGATGATTGGCCAAATTGATTAAATGAATGCGACAGTATCCTTTGATGAAAATGTAATGATGATGGATATGGAATAAGATGATGACTAGTAGATCAAATCCATGATCAAATTAATTGATAGATCAAAATTGATAACATGCCAAGGACACATGACATGAATTAATTGATATGTAACATTTAACCGACATTGTAAATGCTACAGGATTGAAATTGATTGATAAGGTTTGATCATAATAACATTGACGGACACTGTCAATATTATTAAAATGGTTGATGATGCCATGATCCGACATTGAAAGCCTCAACAACGTCAAAGATTGAATGACATGAATGATATTTTGACCTAGTACTGAGAGCCATGACAGTACTAAGGTCAGATTGATAAGATTGATAAGTTGGTAGGTTTCCAAGGAACTGAAAGCCACAACAATGCCTAGGAGCGGATAAATGATGATTGATTTGTGATGTTTGATATGTTTCAGGTTGATTAGGACTGATTTCAAGTTGATTTGATATTATTTCGAGTTGATATGAAATTGATAAGAAAGGGGATACAAATGACAAAATATGGTCAATCTAGCCAAATGATCGAATTAGTAGAATGAGAAAATGGGACAAATTAGTATGAAGAAGTGATGAAGTTATAGATGCGAACCATTTTTGAGCGTCTACAGGTTCATTTTTCCATCCATGTGGAAATGTGATACTAATTTATTTGGTGAGAAGAAGTGACTTTTGATATTATTCCCCACTTAGAGAATGTATCGCCCTGATGAAGATATATAAGAAATTCAATCATATCCATAGAATATAAGAATTCTACATTGTAATGATCAATTTTATACCTATCATTATTCATAATAATGCATGCAACTAAAACAATCCTATCAATATTATTAATTTTTATCTAATTAAAAAGGTCCAATTTCATTGTCATAAATGAAGCCTACTTTTCATTTAAATGAACTCTAATTAAGAAAAGAAATTTAAAGACATAGGTAAAACATAGTGCAGTAACATAACTTAAAAGGAGATAAACATACTCTTGTAAGAACATATGTCAATCATTTTGATAGGGAGAACACTGACTATGACTCCACCATATATCATATTTTAAATCAAATATCCAATGAAATATCAAATCAAATACTTCATTATCTCAAACGATCCTCAAAATTAAGTAACGACTTAGCTTAAAATCACATGATATCACCCTCATCCCTATGCTTACATATCATCTCTTGGCATCACATGGATTTGAGCCCACTATTAGATAATTCATATCCACTTCCTACCATACTCATATATATATATACATACATATATATATATATACATATATATATGTATATGTATATATATACATATGTATATATATATATGTATAGATATATATATACATATATATATATACATATATGTATATATATATATGTATATATATATACATATATAGATATATATATACATATATATATATACATATATATATATACATATACATATGTATATATATATACATATATATATATACATATATATATATATACATATGTATATATATATATATATATATGTATATACAATCAATTTTTTTAAGCTCATTCACAATTTCAATAGCTAAAGGAGGTAAGTTTTTAGGTAGAAGTATCAAGAGTGAATGTTCTCCTTTAAACTCATCTTTAATCACACCTTGATCATCCATAACAAAAGAATCAGCCATACATAGCATCTAACATGTGGTGCTCACTAGGTTAGTAAGTGTCCACCTCAATATATCAGTGTCCACAAAACATAATCAATTAATCTAATCATACTATTTTTAATTCATCATCATTTTCATCATCATGAATTATAATGACATCAACCTATATAATCATCAATGTACTCATCAATATTTAATCATCATTATCCATACAAGCTCTTAGTAGAATTTTACATCCACATGTAATTACACTATAATACATCCTTTAGTTCAAGATTAATGACATATATCTAATCAATATGATAAGAAAATGAATGCTATAAAGGCCACATAGTCAAATGTACAAAGAAACATTAACCCAACATTTAGCATCAATAGGTAATAAAACCAAATCTCAACTAGAAATTTCAAGCAAAGGTCTAAGTCAAATAAATAATGACCAAGTCTATGTTGAACAACATATCCACTAGGAATCCAAAATAGACAACTCAAGATGAGGATATCATTGATTTTTGTTCATCGACCAAGTTAAATAAATAAAATGAGTCAACATATTTCTATATTAGAAGTCACATACATGATGGATCATCACATATACATAACACCAATGCAATATATTTCCAAAAATAAATAAAAGAAGGATTTATACATACCCTTTTGCATTCTCATAGGAATAGCAAATTTCCTTACACTTGCCATGTAGGCCAAAAAGTGAAGCCAAGTCAATCAAATGTCGACTACACATAGTTAAATCAACAAGTAGATAAAGTATCTTCCAATTAATCATACAACTTCATTCTAGTGTCCAACTTACATGTCAAAATGATAGGTACAATAATAAATACATTTCATAAGCTAGTTATTGACCAAGTTGTCAAGCATAACACATCATCACATTAATATTACATGTACATGATATACTATAGAAGTTGACCTACATGTCAAACATAACTTCATCATCTATAAGAACCATGTCCTACTAAACAATTGTCACATCATCAATTGAGAGAAGTATAAAAATAATCAAGTAAAACCCTAGTTTGGAATGTTCAACATATATTCCATTAACCAAAATCATGGATTAACAAATAATTATCTATTTAGGAATGTAATAGATGACATTATCCAAGGATGTTGAACAAGAGGTCATCCATCTATCAAAAGATATGATTAATAACTACATCAAGTATAATCTAAAGTATCATACATCAAGCATCATATGAAATGTTGCCCTACATGTTGGACATGGAATAATAAGTAGGCAATACAAGTGCAATACCATCTACAATATGATCTCCACCATTAAGTAAATCTTCTAGGTATGCTCACCAATCACTTGCAAGGATTATTAAACCCATTTTTTATCATTTTGGTGACCTAATCCCTTAAGCCCATCTTGTTGCTATATTGTGCTTAACCAACATATAAGCACAAGTTGTGATGTATGGCCTTTATGCCATTCAACCATCACATAAAGTATGGTCAATGTACGTGATTGCCCAACCATGAAGCCTTACCCCTCCTTGGGATCCTAGCTAACATATAGAATAACCAACCCTGCAGTGCCAAAATAATACAAAATGCAATTCATTGGGATCCTACCTAACATATAGAATTCCCAACTGATAATATCCAAATAGTTAAAAGTGTACATTCTTTGGGGTCCTACCTAACATGTCAAATTCCCAACCTAATAATGCCCAAACTATGCAAAAAGAGTGAGGTATTTGGTGCAGCCATGAAACATGTACTACTTCCCTCATATGTCCAAGTATCCCTAATCATGGATGTGGTAGGGAGATGAAACTTGGGCAAGCACATCAAATAAACATATGCACATAACTTTGGCTAAAGCATTTCTCTGTAGTAGCATTACACTGGTAGGTATAGTGGAAAAGAAAGGATGGGCCCTTGGTCTACTAGTGAAGTTGAATGGCTTACAAAGATCCCACCAAGAATCAAGTCTTTCTGAGTGTAAGGCTCAAAGACATCATAAGGGATGAGGCTAGGAGCATGTCATGGGCAAATTTGGCAATGCGGATGCTCCTTCATCCTTGGCTCTTAGATGAAGAGGTTTCAAGCATGCACGGGCCCATATCGGGTACCTAAAGCTTGTTTTTGGATGACCCTCATCAAAAAGAAAGGATGTCATGGTCTTCACAATCTACTTCCTTATACATCCTATCATTGCTCCACACTTAACCTGATAGAGGACATCACTTCAAAGAACAAGACTAGCATCATAAAAGTACACACCCTAAGTGCCTTAATATCAAAGAAATCTTGAAATCATGATTCACAATTCTCAAATCAAAGTCCAAGGAGACACAAAACCAATAAAATACAAGTGAAAAAGATTCATACTAGATAGGTCACATAAGAGATCAATGGCTAGGTGATCATGAGGAAATATTTCAAGCTAGGCCCTCATCACATCAAAGTTCACAAAACTAAACATAATTATTTGAAAATAAATTCACATAAGGAAAAATGACTCTTACTAATCACCAAGAGGGAGTAGATGTTTAATGACACCTTATGTCCAAGGACCACTAAGAGCATAACCAAATTTCACATGCATCGAATGCAATTTATCTTGATAATCACACATTTCTAAATGCATAATGAAACATGCAACATTTTTTCAAATGAAATGAATGTTCTTCATACTTATCATACTAGGTTACTTAGTGAACCACATGAATCTGGTGTAAAAATAATTCTTGTACCACATGTGCATCACATGTTATTTACACAATAAAATAGATATTTGTCTTTTCTATCACAAGCTAAGTAAAGATCAAAGAAATATTGAAATCAAGATTCAAAATTCTCAAATCAAAGTCCAAGGAGGCAGAAAACCAATAAAATAAAGGTGTAAAAGATTTAGACTAGATAGGTCACATAAGAAATCAATGGCTAGATGGTCACAAGGAAAATTTTCAAGCTATCCCATCATCACATCAAGGTTCATGAAACTAGATGTAATCAATGAAAACCAATTCACATATAAGGCACAATTACTCTAACTAATCACCAAGAGGAAGTAGATATTTAATGAAAGCTTGGATCCAGGGACAGCTAAGAACATAACTAAACTTCACACACATCACATGCAATTTATCTTTATAATCACACATTTCTAAATACATAATAGAATATGCAATACTTTTTTAAACAAAATCCATGTTCTTCCTACTCATCATATTAGGTTACATAATGAACCACATGAATCTATCATAAAAATAGTTCTTGCACCACATGTGCATCACATGCTATTTACATAATAAAACACATTTTTTTCTTTTCTATCAAAAGCCAAGTCTTAATTTGGTAGGCACCCATAGGCTAGTGAAAAAGTCAACCATCATTTGACTATATCAATAGTTAATAGAAATCCTCACCCTTCTTCCATCACAAATGCAAATAAATAAACACTTCAATTATAATACATTAATATGCATATTATACCATCACCTAATCTAAATCAAAATATAATCATAATCATATGAGGTACATAAATTACCTATCCTTCCATAAACTTTCCATTTTGACAATCTTTAAATGAATGCAATGTAAACCCAAAATCTTGGCATACATAAGAATTATCTTATACTTCTATGACAAAGTAATTATAAGAAGAAAACAGACCATGCAACCCATGTCATGAACTCATTTAGCATAAATTATGCTAGTTGACTTATAGTTGTATGTTTAGCATAGTGAACTCAAGGCCCTAGTCTAGAACCAAGAGCTTTGATAGCATATGTAAAGACTACCCCTACAAAACAAATACTACGTCATCAATCTACATAAAATGCATAAGTCAAAGAGAGTCAAGGTCCTTTGAATATTGACTAGTCAACATGAATTCTCAATAATCATTAAATTCAAAAGAAATACATATACTAGATACTAGATACCAAAAGGGTGTGAACAAGATGATCAATCTAAAAGGAGCTCCATAATCTGTTTAGGAAACGTAATGGCGATAATATTGTAGGAGTGCTTTACCACCCTACCACAAAGTTGTTAAGCATCCCCAGAATCTTTCCTAATATGAATGATACCCAGCCCAAGATCAAGGAAGTTTAAATGAAAAAAACTAAGAAAGTAATGCAATTGTGTGATTAAAAGAAAGTATGCTCTATACCCATTACTTATATCATGAATAACTAATTCAATCTACAAAAGAGAATCATTGGCATTTCTCAAAGAACATGGGCAAATCCATTTTTTGTCACATTCAAATTTCTACTATGCCATGCTTATATCTTTTTCTAATAAGCATACAAATCCTATTTCATTCACAAAGTGGCCAAGATTGAACATTCATCATGAAGTTGAAGCTCTCAGGACAATAGTTGTATGCAATGCTTGTGTGCAATAAAAGTACTACGCAATATCTTGTAGCTAATAAAAACTAATTTCAAATAACTAGAAGATATTCCATTTCACATGCACTATCATCACATATGCATTACCATAAGTGATTTCCAAGTAAAGTTAAATAATGTACACAAAAGTTTTCTTAAACTCATCTTTCCAAGCTGTCATTCAAGTTCATCTATAATATTATGCATAACGATGATGAAGTAGGGTTAATATTATTCTTATATGATTTATCATGAGGAAGCATAATGCTAGTTCATTCATCGGTCATGGCATTACATTATCTATAATAAGTAATATAATGAACAACATTAATTCAAATATTTCATGCAACATGTACCACGTTTATTCATTAAACAAAAAATGAATAGCATTAAGCATGATCCACCCAATCATTACCGTGTATAAACATGTAGAATTAGAAGCATATACAGTCAATTTTTTATGGAAAGACATAGACAGTTGGACAGTTTCTCTTAGCCTAATTGCCATATATTGTCACTCAGCACATTATTCCTACTAATAGCTCCAAGAGAATAGCACAATGCCAAAACATAAAATAAACCAGTATTTCTTCACTTCCCCTATAGATTTGTATCTTTCTTGCTATCAATTAGAAACAATACTCAAATTAAGAAGTGTTTGGCGGGAAATTTACATCTATCTCCACCAGCAGACATCAACGGATGAAATTCACAATAGTTCTAGTTATTAGATTTGATTGATAAGTTTTACTTTTAAAGCAAGTTCATTGTTTGAATCTCATATTAAAAGTTATGTAATATTGTGACTTTAGATCACCAGTATTGGAAAGAAGCTAACCCTTTACGTGGATGACTTACATCGCTAATTACATCAGAGATCATGGTAAATTTTAAGCTCTATGTAAGATCACATGACCCAATAACATCACAGACCTTTTCCATCTTGATAAACATTTCCCCAAACCGATGGTGGTTCCCTAGCTAATGGATTATTCAACATTCCTTTTGCATGTCGATATTGTAGAGTTCTGCTATATGGGTTTAGAGTCTTCGTGAGCCTGACTCATACTATTTAGACAGAGGAAAGGCAGGGCTTGAAATTCTAAATCTATTGATTTAGAGCAGACACTCTGATACATGCAAGAAGGACTCCATGTGAATAATATTTTTCAAATGCTAATAGACTATCAGCATTCATTATTTTCTGTTTATATAACGTAAAGCTCTACATTTAGTGGTCATCAAACTCAATCACCGTAATCCATTCAAGGAATGAAAAAGAATTTTCAAGGAAGATTGATGATTTCCAGAAAACTAAGGGACCTAGTACTTAGCTTTCTAGATCATTGCCTGATGCTGCTCCAGTTCCTTTCCAACAACATTTGTTCGTCACAACAATCTCCAAAGTTATTTTAGGTATTATTGCTCAATTTCCTTGGTAACTAACTCCCACCAGCTTTTCTCCCGAAGATCCAGCAACACGCCTGAGCTTCTTCGAGTGAGGCACGTAGGCAGCCCCACCTATTGAAGATTTTTGCTGGTCAAGAGCCTTTTCTGCTTGTAAAACCCATCTTTCTGCAAGATGATGATCTTGGGTTTTGAGAACCTCTTTGGCCATGCGAGGAGACGATACCACCAAATTGTAGTTTTCCAATTAAAGGCAAAGGTCCAGGTCCAGGTGGAAGACATGGCTTGGAATTATCCTTCTCTAATCTCCACAGGCAATGAAGAAGACGATTATAGAGCACGATCTCATCGACGATATTTAGGCATGGAATTGTCCTTCTCTAATCTCCACAGGCAATGAAGAAGACGATTAGAGAGCACGATTTTATCGACGATATTTAGTCAGTAAGCGTATTCTACCGGTACACTGTACATGTCGTGTGAATCATGCATCTGAGCTATACTAAGTTTAATATCATCTTCTCTCCGCACTGGCAACATGATGGTGAAGAGTCATACCAAAGACGCTACTGGCAGATGGATAACAGATTTGTGTGAAAAATTTAACTATTGCAATCACTGATTATTAATTTCTTATCATAAACGATTATTAAACTGCCGAAAATAAATTTCCAGCTAATATCGAAAAATAACACAACTACAACTTCACTTATAAAATACGGAAAGAAATGCGCAACACAATGAACACAATATTTTTGGACAAATTGTCCTTAGAAAAATCTCTAAGGGAAAACCAGTTCTACAGATGAGAAATTATATTAAACTTCAGCAAATCAAGAGATACAAAATTCCTTGCCTCTTACTAGTAGAATTCTGACAACCTCCTAATTTATCCCGCTGATATTCCCCACTGCTATTCCCACACTAACACTATGTCCTTGCTAACACTGCAAGACTATTTGCTAACACTACAAATGTTTTTCCAAACTTCATGTTTTCCAAATGCCCCTCTAACCTCCTTTTATACTACTCCTATTGGTAAATCAAAGGCTGAGATTGATTTACAATCGATAGTTGAGATTAAAACAACTTAACATCCCTAACCAAGTCGATTTCTAGTTGTTTCTAAAAGTGGTCAATTAATTAATAAATATTTGTTTCTAATCTAACCAATTAGTTAGCAAAACAATTACTTGCTAAATAATAGCAAATGGACGAACAGTTGTCCAAAGCTAACAAAACTAAAACTCCCTCTTAGCGAGGAAGCTGTTCTGCAAGACACCTAACTTATCTGTGAAGAAGATAAATTTTACCTTTCCCAATGCCTTAGTTAGAATGTCTGCTACCTGCTCCTCTGTAGGTATGTACTGTAGCTAAACAACTCTCCTTTGTACACAATCTCTGATGAAGTGATATCTGATATCTATATGTTTAGACCTATCATGAAAAACTGGATTCTCAAACAACTTGATGCAACTCTGATTATCACAATGTATCACAATAGTCTCAACCTTCTGACAAAACAAAGCTACCAACAACTTTCGAAGCCATATAGCTTCACATGTCACCATGCTAGCTGCTATGCATTCTGCTTTTGTTGAACTTAGATCCACAGGCTTTTGCTTCCTGCTGAACCAAGAAACAACTCCTGATTCCAAGCTGAAACAACACTCGAATGTGCTCCTTTTGTCTATTTTACTTCCTACCCAATCTACATCAGTATAGCCTATCAACCTGGTACCTTCATCTCGAACATATCTGATCCTATACTCGACTGTACCATGCAAGTAATGTAGCAGATGCTTAGCCCCTATCCAATGCATTCTCTTTGGTTCAACCATGAACTGACTAAGAGAGTTTACTACAAATGCTATATCTGGTCTAGTGTTGACCAAATACATAAGCCAACCAATCAACTGTCTATATAAAGTGGGATCTATATCTTTCTCCTTAGTTGTATCTACCTTCCTCCAATTCATGATCATGCGTGTAAACATGGATTTGCAATCCTCCATCCCAATATTTTTCAAGATTTCAATGCAATATTTCCCTTGACCAAGGAAAATCTCCCCATCTATTTGCCACACTTCCATGCCTAGAAAGTAGTGCATAAGTCCTAAATCGTTCATCTCGAACTCTTCTGCAAGGTTCCTCCTGCAATCCACTATGAGCCCTAGTGAACCTGTAACAAATAGGTCGTCCACATAAAAAACAAAAATGAGAATCTCACCCCCAACCATCAAGTAGTAGAGGTTAGCATCTACTTCACTCTTCACAAAGCCCATTTTCTGCAAGTATGTATCAATGCGCTCATACCATGCTCTAGGAGCCTGCTTGAGTTCGTATAATGCTTTTTTCAATCTGCACACGTAGGTCTCTTTGCTGTGTGCTACAAAGCCTTCTGGTTGTTCTATTCCCTCCTTCTGAGAGAACCCCTTTTCCACTAACCTCGCCTTGTATTTCTCGATGCTACCATTTGCACTGTGCTTTATCTTATAGATCCAATGTAATCCAACTATAGCCCTATTTGTTGGTCTAGGTACTACCTCCCACACATCATTTTGCATTATTAAAAAATATTCCTCAACCATAGCATCTTGCCATACCTAATGTTCTGCAGCTTTCTAATAGCTAGAAGGCTCACTATCTACCAACTGACTAACTAATGCTACATAGTCATTGAACTTGGCTGGTTGTCTTTGTTGTCTAGTGCTCTTCTTAGGAGCTCCCACAAACTCCTGAGTATCCCTTTGTGTATCTGGAACCTCATGGTTCCCACTGCCAATTGTAGAGGATGAAATGTCAACCTCTAAGTCTTCTAGATGCATTTCATGTTGCACCTATTGCTCCATACCCTGTGAATCTTCACTAACTGAGTCTACACTCATACTGGTAACTGTACTTGAGCTTTGTTGCTCTTGACTTGGTCTTGGAGCTTCTGTTGGCTGCTCACTCTGATCATCTGCTAGCAACTCTTTGGATCTTCTAAATGCCTTGTCCTCCATGAACTTGACATCCCGTCTGAAAATAATTCTTTTAGTCCCCGGAATGAAAATCATGTATGCCTTTGAGGTCTCACTGTACCCAAAAAAGTACCCCCTCTCTATAGTTTGATCTAACTTTGTATGTGTATCTCTAGGAATACGGCAATATGCCAAACTCTCAAATATCCTGAAGTGACTAACATTTGGCTTCTTCTCTGTGAAAGCCTTCTCTGGTGTCATCTTTCCTAGTACCTTGTGTGGAACTCTATTCTGAATGTAGACTCTTGTATTACACGCCTCTACCCATAAGTAACAAGGCATGTCCTGGTCATGTAGCATAGCTCTTGCTGCCTCCGATATAGAATGGTTCTTCCTCTTAGCAACTCGATTCTGCTGTGGATTGTAAGGTATAATCCATTCTCTCTTTATTCCTTCTCTGGTGTAGAAATTCTTGAAGACATTTCCTTTGTACTCGCCTCCATTGTTTGACCAAAGAGCCTTTATCTTCTTTCCTGTCAAGTTTTCCACAAGAGCCTTGAACTTTTGAAATTGATTGAAAACCTCATCCTTAGTCTTCAAGAAGTATATCCAGGTCTTTCTAGAGAAATCAACAATAAAAGTAACATAGTACTCATATCCTCTAAGAGATTTCATCGACATCGGTCCACAAACATCTGGATGTACTAGATCAAGAACACCCTTAGATCTGGTGTCACTCCTTGAAAAAGATGCTTTCGCAAACTTTCCCAACACACATCCCTTACATACATCATCATGCTTTGTGCTCACCTCTAAAACACCTGTCACCATCTCACGAAGCAATCTAAGTGCTCCATGATGAATATGGCCCATCCTCCTATGCCATAGCTCTCCAAGATCTTTAGGATTACTATTGCTCATAAGTTTCTTAGGAGTATCAAACTGCAATCTATAAAGACGACCACTCCTAACTCCAATAGTTATGGGTGATTTCAAATCTTTGTGCTTAATCAACACATTTGTCCCTCTAAAGAGTACATTATACCCCCTATCTTGAAGGACAGATACATAAATCAAATTCATACCTAAGCCTTACACATATAACACATCATGAAATGGGATTATCTTTCCATTCTCCCTCTGAAACTGAATAGTCCCTTTCCCAACAAGGTTGAGTTTGAAAAAGTTTTCCATAGAAATCTGGATGTTGGTGTCCTCCTTGTAACTAGAGAAGCACTCTCTAACTCTTGTCATATGAAATGATGCCTCACTATCTATATACCAAACACACTGTGAGGTTGAGCTAACCATACAAGCTATGAGTGCAAACTCATCTTCCATTCTACTAGAGAGTTCTTCGGCACTTGCTGAAGCTACCACCTATTTCTTACCCTTCTTCCTTTCTAGGCAATCACTGACATAGTGGCTAAACTCATGACATCCAAAGCACTTGACCTTAGAAAGGTCCTTCTTCTTTTTGTTTTGTGAATTTGATCCTTTGCTAGATCCCTTCTTTGCTTTCCCTTTACCCGCTAGGGCAACGTTCTCTTGTTCTACCTCATTTTTCTGACTCTTGTTGGCCCCATTGACAAGACTTAGTCTAAACTCCTCCTGAGTGAAATAAGTCCATAGTCGATCCCAACTCGATAAAGTATCTCATCCACTGACAACTTGAACAAAGACACTCCATTGTTTAGTAAACCCATTTAGGGCTATTCTCACTAGCTCGTCATCACTAGGACTATCTCCAACAGCTGCTAACTCATCCTTGACAAGTCTAAGTCTAGTGAGGTAACTTGTAACGTCTTCTCCTTGATTCATTCAGGTATTCTTTAGCTTCTCTCTGAGAATCAACTTTCTGTTGGTGGTAGCATTTTGGTATAGATTCATAATGGTGTCCCACATCTTCTTCACTGTATCTAGCTCTGCGATATGTGGAACAATATGATCCTTGACACCATCAACGATAATCCTCCTTGCTTTGGCATTGTCCTTCCTATATGCGACAAGTTGTGTTGCATCCATTGGTATAGGTACAACACTGGTAGCATAATCTTTGATACCAATCTCTTCCAACAATAAAGAAATTTTGGCCTTCCAGACACCAAAATTTGAGGCACTATCCAATCTATCTTGATCTCTCAAACCAGCTGAAGCCATCTCAAGGGTTTAAAGTAATAATAAATCTAAAGAGATCAAAATTTCTTTCCTAGGAAAAAACTCTTCTACCTTTAACAATGCTCTGATACCATGTGAAAAAATTAACTATTGCAATCACTGATTATTAATCTCCTATCATAAACGATTATTAAACTACTGAAAATAAATTTCTAGCTAATATTGAAAAATAACACAACTACAACTTCAATTATAAAATACGAAAAGAAATGCGCAACACAATGAACACAATATTTTCGGACAAATTGTCCTTAGAAAAACCCCTAAGGGAAAACCAGTTCTACAGATGAGAAATTATATTAAACTTCAGCAAATCAAAAGATACAAAACTTCTTGCCTGTTACTGGCAGAATTTCGACAACCTCCTAAGTTATCCCGCTGATATTCCCCACTGCTACTCTCATGCTAACACTGCGCCCTTGCTAACACTGCAAGACTGTTTGCTAACACTACAAATGTTTTTTCAAACTTCATATTTTCCAATTG
The DNA here is from genome assembly GCA_028749045.1 of Cupressus sempervirens. NCBI lineage: Eukaryota > Viridiplantae > Streptophyta > Pinopsida > Cupressales > Cupressaceae > Cupressus > Cupressus sempervirens. The sequence goes on from CM053786.1 coordinate 149,696,825, forward strand.
CCCCCCTGACCTCCTTTTATACTACTCCTGTTGGTAAATCAATGGTCGAGATTGATTTACAATCGACAGTTGAGATTAAAACAACTTAACAACCCTAACCAAGTCAGTTTCTAGTTGTTTCCAAAAGTGATCAATTAATTAACAAATATTTGTTTCTAATCTAACCAATTAGTTAGCAAAACAATTACTTGCTAAATAATAGCAAATAGACAAACAGCTGTCCAGAGCTAACAAAACTAACAATTTGATCTTACTAATCACAAGAGATATCTTCGTTGGACAGTCTGGTGCTTCTCGCGGAGCCATATTCTGGATATCCCTCGCCTATGCTTCCTATAAAGTGTCCAGCAGTACGAGATGGAAGTTGTGCTAAAAAAATCCCTCTGCTACCCGAATTTGTCAAGTAATTTCTAGAATATTTTTGAAAGAAGTCGTTCCTCTGGTCATACAGTTCAATAACTAATTTTGTATTCTAACGGTTTCTTATTATTAATTATAATATATGAAAATGGTTCATTTTGCCATCCATGTGGAAATGTGATACCAATTTATTCGGTGAGAAGAGGTGGGTTGTGACATCCTACGATGCTAAGGGCTTTATCTCAAGATCTAAAAGGGCTAGACCTCAAGATTTAAAAGGTATTTCCATTGTTGTAATTGTGCAAATAATCCTCAGCCTTCTGCATATGCATTTGCCAAAACATCACTAGCGGTGGCAACGATCTCCACTTGGTCGAGTTGACAATCTCTAGTGGACTGAGACTCTTCTCTGTGAAGCTTTGATATGGCGGCATGAAGAAGGATTTTGGTGCTCGACAGAGCTTCTTGAGCTTCTTGATGTCATTGTTGCTGGACTAGAAGAATCTGAAATGTCAGCGGCTGTGTGCAGAACTTATGAAAACCCTCAATTTTGTGAATCTATTGCAAAGAGAAAATGAAATGAAATATCTCAGATGCGAAGGATTGGTATTTATTAACAGCAGAATGCACATATGAAGGGTAGAGCGTCGAATGCACGTTGTGGCCTGCAATCGACCTTTGGGGACCCATTTGATTTACCATCTACCTCTGGAACCCATGTTGTGGCTCTTGTTCTCTTATCTATGTGGAGTAATTGCCGTAACGATTTTTTGAGCTTTATCATTCCCGTAAAATAGTGTCGCTTTGTATTGAATTAACCATTTCATTTTAAAATTTAGTTTTAGGTTTCTACTGTAAAAGGAATAAGGATTCATTATTGCTAAGATCTCAAATGAGAATTTTATTTCTAAAAGTTAAATATTAGTGCTTTGCATTTATTTATTTTTGTCATTACCTCTAGTTCCTAAGATAGATTCAATAGGAAGTCTTGCTTGAGCCTTAGAAGAAACCAAATGTGCTTATCCACATTTATTACCATTAATTCACTATCTTCGATCCATAAGTAGATAATGCCAAGAATGTCATAATCTTAGATTGAAAAAAAAAAATAGAAAACTAGCCAAGTAATTCAACAATTGAATTAAGTTAACATTATGATAATTTTGTCACACCTTCTATCCATGGTTTTTCTATATAATGATCTCTAGCCAAGAAATTGTCATCAATATTTCTAATTGCACCAAAGGATGCATCAAATACAAAGCTAGAGTGGAACATTTGGAATATGGATCTCAACAAACTTAACATTGGAAGACATGGTGAAAGGATCAAATATAGGATGCCATGGTTGCACCATAAGCACAATATGGTTCTATATATAGTTTTTTAATATATAAGACAGTACTATTATTCATAATTCAAAGGTTTGGATCATCAACTCTACATTTGGATGTGCAACCAAACTAGTGTGGGAGAAAAGATGTTTTTTGTTCCTTTAATCTGTGTAGATTAACTACACTATGATGCTCTATATTTTACCATTCCCAAAAAATAGTGTCATTCTATATTCAATACTAATAGATGACCATTTAATTATTTAGTTCTTAGTTACAAGTTTGTAAGGAATAATGAGTCATTGTTGCTAAAATCTCAATCTAAATTAATTTTGTTTCTATTTTTCATCATTCTCACAAGTGCCTATTACAGAGTAGATACAAAGACTAAATCATGTTTCTAAAAAGACATAGAACTGTGATTAGTTGCATTTGTTCCTACTAATTACTATCTTGAACCATTAGGAAGATAGTCCCCATATATTTCACAAGATTGATATCAAAATAGAAGATTGAGGAAGTCATTTAAGGATTAACTTAAGTTCACTTCAGAATAGTTTTGTCACACTTCACACCCACACTTTTATCTATAGCCAAGAAATTACCAAGAGTATTGCTAGTTGATCAAAGAAAGCATCAATATACAATTGGAATGGTATATTTTGAAGATCAATCTAAATAGACTTAATAGTAAAAGGAATGGTGAGAGGAACAAATTTAGTATGTCATGGTTTAAACATAAGTATAATTTGGTCCTAGATATATATTTTTTTAGAGAGAATATTTTCTTATCCAACAAAAAGGAAAATACAACTTTAACAAAGTCACATACACAAGACAAAAATATTAAGGTGATCTTTTAGAAATAATTGCCGAGCATTTTGGCCTAGTCAATCAAGGAAAAAAGAGTGGACCATAGACTACTTTAAGTAAAAATATATGACAAATGAAGAACAAATTTACTTTTATTTGAAGATGTAATATTTGATTAATCCTCAGAGGGAACACTAGAGGAGTCAATGATAGATAACAATTTTAATTGTCCCCTCATACATCAAAATATAGGCAAATTGTAGTGAAGGAAGAGAACAAGGATGTTCAAGAGCTGTCCTGGCCCAATTGCACCTATATTACAAGGCATAACACAATATCGGAGAAGATTCATGCTAGTATTTCTAAAGTTTAGGGTATTTAATAATGTACAGACCCTCTAAGACATGGTAGAAAAATTGTATTTCCTAGCATTATAAGAAGAATTAGAAGGACAGAAGAAATCTAAAGAGTGATTAGGGGAACATATAACCTAATAATCCATAGGAGTATTTAGCTATATAGAAGATTGTGTAGAACATAAAGTTTTATAGTCACACACGCGCGCGCGCGCGCGCAAATACTTTTATATATATATATATATATATATATATATATATATATATATATATATATATATATATATATATATATATATATATATATATATATATATATATTAGTAACTCTCTATCTTGATTTTAAAAAAATAGTACTACTTGTATGGTATATTACTAACTATAACATAATAAAATCGTTATAAACATACTAGATAGAATAGGGAATAAGAAACCCACCTGAAGTTCAATAGCATAAGATAGAGACTTCATAGTTTAGAGTACAAAGCTGCTACCAAGCATTTCACATATAATTCTATATTCATTTAATCTGCTCAACTTCACAATATAATTTTTTGTTTTTCAATTTATCAATGAATTTTTTTTCCTATTTTTCAACAAGTTGATTCATAGTCCTCACTTTTGTTTACACTTGTTGCGAATGGAAGAAATTCACATTTGATAAAGATGATATAAATGCCAAATGTGATACAATCTAGATGTTTGATGGTGCTAGCTAATACAATTTGATTTGTATCTTCACCTTTGGAAAGCTAAATTTCTCTATCTAAGTTTTAACTAGGTCCAACATCCATCAAAATCATACTTGACTATAAACATAGTGAAATAATAATGTGATAGGGGATATTTCCCTTCTTGGTTCCTTTTTATATGACCAAATATTTTCAAAAATACAAAGATGAAATTATAACCACTTGTGTAGATAAGTATAGTACAAACACATAAGATTCTATCATCCTTTTCCACATACTCATTTGACATTTTTATAGTTGGGAGGCTCTTCATTAGTGATAACCATAAGATAATCTCATCTTCAAGATATTAATTTTGATGTAGAAAAGGAAACATTGAAGAAAGTTTAGAAATTTTGATGTGACAAATGCGATGAGACTAAAATCTTCAAAAAATCTCTTGAATTAAATGAGTTACAACAACAACCAATAATGTGGGTAGTTGTTAAAATATCATAGATTAAATGTTAGAATCTATAAAAATGGAAATAACCTAAAATCTAATTGAAACTTTAGATCAAAAATTGAAACAAAGTAACGAAAATAATAGCGTTATACAAAATTGAAATATATGTTCAAAGGAATAACAAAATCAACATATAACTCTATTATATTACTGTAGCATACCTATATAATATCTTTGATATTTCAAACACATAAGGGATAACATATTTATAAAGGATAGAGCTTGTAGGAGGCTCGGGCATGGTGGAAACAAGTGTCTCAACATAGACCAAGTGGATCTTTGGTGGGGCTCAACTACCTCTTTTATACAAATGTGGTTAGAATCAACCAAATATCAAATAAAGTAGTTGGAGTCAAGATGAAGCCCACCTATATCCTCCTAATAAATAAGTTCACCTAAGTAAAATAAATCAAGAGGGAAATGAAGTAACCATGTAAGTTAACACCCACTTTAAGTACAAAATAGGGAGTATAATAAAAAAAATTAGCTAATGAGCCCCGAGAGAAAAGCCACATTAGGTGCCCATGTCTAATAAAAAGATATCCTCTCATAATTGGATAAAAAGAGAAAACCTACTGGGAAAACAATCCTTTCCAATACAAAGCAAAAAAGAAAAGCTAAAAAACTCTAGAAGAAGAAGACACATGTTGCATCCCAAGAAAAGAACACAAATAAATGAATTTTCTCTCTATAAAAAGTTTGGTGAAGATGTTTGCAATCTAAATGGATTCTTTGTAGTAATAAAGGTGAAGGAATTTCTCATAAATTAGCTATTGAATATGTTACATGTGATTCTCAATGTACTTTGTTTTGTGATGATGGACAAAACTGCATTAAATCTGCATACGACTTTGATTATAACTGAATATGATTGTTGGATTTTTGAAAGAAATGCCAAACCTAATGAGTATGTTGTGAATATAAATAGCCTCAGTAGTTGTAATAATTTTTCATTTATATTCTACTTCAGTAGATGCATGATAAATATAAAATTGTTTCTTTCTCGATAGAGAAACTAGTCAAGAACCAAGAGTGAAGCAATATGTAGAAGTAGATCTACGGTCCTAAGAATCGCTTGTCTAATCAATTTTTTTATGGACCACTAGGTAAATATCCACACCATTTTCATAATGAGTCCCATAAATATGAGTACCCTATATGTAATGTAGAATCCAATTTGTTTCTTTCTAATGCATCTCATATGGTTCCTACATAATCTGAGAGACCATGCCCACTACGTATGGAATATCAAGCCTCCTATGAGTCAAGTATATAAGTATGCTAAAAAATTGATGATACTAGGTAGCATCAACCAAGGGTGAAGAATAAGAAGCCTCAATCTTTACCCAATTTATATGAATGGAGTTGGTGAGGAATTCCAGTCATTTATGTGAAATACAAAGAACATATTAAGCGCATAATTAGGCTAACCAATGAATATACTAAAAGGTGAACTTGATTTATCTCAATACCTAATAATTAGTGAAGAATTTCTAAGTCAGACATTAAAAACTAATCATGTAGGTAATCTTTGACTCCTATGATGTCAGATACACTCCTTGTGTTGAACAAGTCATCAACATCAACATATAGGGCAAGAAAATTGAGAGTTTCTTTGTGTTGCAAGATATGGTTGTTTGGATCAGAATGTTAATGAGTGAACCCAACTAATGGAAGGAAGGACCCCATCTTAGCATACCTAGCTTGAGGAGCTTTTTAAGGCCATATAGGTACTTTCAAAGGAGATAAAAAAGTGTAAGATCTTGAATGAACCTTTGTGCCTACTCCATATAGATTTCCTCCTGAAGATCACTGTTATGAAAGGAACTCTTCCCATCCATTTGTTGAACTTCCTAACAATGGGTGCCATAATGGAAAGTACAATTCTAATAAAATTCATTTTTTTAACTCATGCAAAGGTCCTAGGATATTCAACTACAAAAACCTAGGAGATCACTCTCATTGTCATATGAGCCTCATGTTTATCAATTGACCATTCTATTATAAAAGTTTTTTGATAGATCTCCATGTAGTGAGTAAGTTTTTTTCCCTTTGGAAGAGCTCTTAAATACCAAATATGACTCCTCTCTAAGGAAGTGAAGTCTTAATGCATAGAAGTATACCACTGAAGGACACTAGAAGCTTCCCAAAAGGATTGTGGATCATAAGTTATAGGAATGAAGAGACATGGGGCTTGCTCAAACTGAGACCTTCTTCTTCTCTCATCTTTAGGATCAACAAAACATTCACTTAATAATTCTAATATCTGTTGAGGCCAATCAGGATCAGTATTTAGAGAATTTAGAGAATATGGAGGAGAATCATCCTCTAAATAATTACAGGGAGATGAGTAAGATGGATCCTCATCATCATCATCATCATTTTCGTCATCATCTATACTAGAAGAAGATTCCTTATTTGGCTAAGGAGGATCAAAACCTTTGGTAAAACTATCATCATACAATCATAAAGTCTCCATTGAAAAAAATAATGATTGAAATGTGATAGAAGAGGAATTCATGGTATCCTTCTCAAAATAAACACTTGTCTTTATTAAAATACCATTTGTTCTACAAGATGGGGAATCCTATAGCATTTGAAACAATCTAGATACTCAACAAATATAAAAGGCCTGCTAGTTGGATCCATGACCTTGCATTTCTCTAGAATATCGGCCCATACAGGAGCCCAAACACTCAAAAGTGTTTGAATAGATGTTTCTTACCATTGCAAGCTTGAAAAGGAGTAGGGAAATCTATGTTTCAAATCATTTCCTTATGTTAGGAAAAACTACTCAAATATTTGGTTGACATATTCCCACCTCCCATTCCCCCATCTGCATTATATGTGTACAAGACCTTGATGGATTTTCTTTTTGTTTATTTGAAAAGGTTTTGGAATCTTGTAAATATTAAAAGACAAAAGAATTTAGTTTGAAAAAACATACAAATGTGTACTGGAAAGAATCATCAGTGAATTTTGAAAACATAATTTTCCTTATTGAAAAAAGGGTGTCAAAATGGTCCTATCAAATCACTATATACAAGCTCCAAAAGTTTTGTAGCTTTCCATGCATTTTCTTTATCAAATGTTTCCTTGGGATTATTTCCAAGTATGCACCCTTGACATGATCCTTTTGAAAACCCAATAGAAGTCACCCCTATAATAATATTATGTTGATTGAGCTGTTATAAGTAGTGGTAGTTCAAGTGACCAAACCATTAGTGCCACTAATGACTCACCTCATTTGAGTGAGCAAGTAATGCTAGTGAAGTTGAATGTTTAATAATGTGAGAAAAATGATACAATCTATACACATGGTCTTCTCTTCACTTTGCAATTGTAGACCCATTACTTGTCTCACAAATGATCACTTTATATAAAATAAACTCACACGCTTGTTAGAAATCATTTGAGTTATTTGATAAATAGATAGGAGATTGGTTGACAAATATAGAACATAGAGAACATCATGAAATGTCAAAAAAACCTCTCCCAATTACTTTAGTAAGAGTATCAACACCTAAAATAATGGATGGCATAGAACATGACTCTAGCAAGGGAAAACTTTATTTTTATGAAGTCATGTGGTGCAAAGCACTAGAGTGAATAATTCAAGAATTGAGATATGATGAAAAATCAAATAAGGCCTTAGCATTTCTTGTCCCTTAAATTTTTTCTTTTGAAGATCCTTGGGATGAACTTCTCTTGATAGAAATAGACACCTTGATATTGTTCTTTTCAAGAAGATGGGATGAGTGATCAATTTACTTCTTTAAACATTTATGTTCATTAAGCCCATGTTTCTTACAATAGGAACACGTTATTTTCACTTTCTTAGGCTTATAGATTTTTAAAGAAGGTACACCTTGTATTTCTCTTAGAGAAGAACTTTTATTTTATTTTTCTTTTCTACTTGGTACTTTTGTTTCTTTTCTTATTTAAGAGCCCCCTCTTGTCATCTTGTTTCCCAATTTTTACCTAAAGCATGAGACTTAGATGGATTAATTGTACTCATGTGGATAACCTTATCTTGTTCTTTTGTAAGTTTATTTGTAAATTGATCGAGAGAAGGTATTAGATAGTTGGTTCCTAAGGCAGTTTTTCCAGTACAGAAAGTGGAATGGAATACATAATATTTTGGACCAAGTTTGGAAAGAATACTTACGATTAATAATGAATGGTTTTAGCCCAATTGTACATACTTATAAGTGGAGCATTATACTATTGAACTTTTGAATAATTCTTGAGTACTATCAAAGTTATATGAATTTAATCCTATCAACTCAATCTCCAATTGACAGCCTCTTAATTAACCTTGTTTAACAACCAATCTTTCTAATGTTCTCCACAAATCATTACAAGTTGTACTCAATTCAAAATAAAAAATAATATCAAGAGATATTGTCATAAAAAAAGTACTACGTCCTTCATCACATTTGTGGTGCCATTTAGGAATTTCCCCAAGTAGTGTTGGTTTAATTTCAACACCCATTGTTACTCTATATAACCCCAAATTTTTAAGATAAATTATCATTTTAGGCTTCCAATCATAGTAGTTAAAGGGTGTGAGTAATGGTATTGTTCATTGATCTATTTTGTGTAAAAATAAGTTTATTGTATGTAAATGACTTGATAAGAAAAGCGCACACAAGAGTACATGAGAGTACTATACAAAAGGCTATCCCCTCACCCTCTTCCGCTGGCCCCTTTTTTACTAGATCAAAGGTGCGCCCCCACACACCCCCCACCCCACCCATCAAGATACAAAGATTTTGGGTACTTTCCAAGCACATTTATGATTGCTACTTTGTCAAAAATGGATTAAAGTGGAGTTGATTTTGGTAGTTACAACTTCCAATCTAAAGTAATCAAAGATAATATAATTAGGGCACTAGATCACTAAAGGATCTAATATATTATGAGTACCAAATGAACCATATAAGGATAAATCACAAAAGTGAAATTTTTATCCAAAGAAGACTATTTTGATAGCATATTTGAGTTTTTCTCAAAGCATTACAAAGTTTTAAAAGAAAAATGACAACCAAAAATGTGTCCATATAAGCCCAAACAATACTTTGGAAGTCACAAAAGATGAGATTAAATAGGTATATCCATGGAAATCTGAAAATTCTAAAACATATTATGATCTAGCATGCAAAACTAATGCCATGATAGGAAAAAATTGAAAATTCTAACATAAATATATATTAAAAAATTACTCTAAAAAACATGCCTAGTTGAAAAAGTTGTGGCCTCTGAAAATTGTCTCCCAAACTAAAAATACAATCTAAGATCTTTTTAACACTCAAATAGATGTCAAAATTAAAATATTAAATTTGTGCAAAAAAACATAAATCTTTAAGTCCCACATTCATGGGATTACAAAATTTTCATCACTTTATACAGAAATATTTTCAATTATAAAGCGAAGGGAAGTGGAGAAGGGGTAGTGGGCCATGTAATGTCATGTGACTGGTTTTGAGTGTTGTACTCTAGATTTGCATGTCTTGCATACCACCTCTTTTAATTTCCATGTCAAAGAGGTGGAGAGCTTCTAGATTATCTCAATTTGTGTGTAAGGGAGCCTTGGGTTGTGTGCACTAAAATAGAGATGAAAATATTTATCAAAATTACTCTATGAGTACTTTTGATGCAATGAAAAGGTCCTTTAAGCCAAAAAATGTTTCATTTGTAAATTGCTCTCTAGGTCCGAGCTACAAGCACATGTTTGTAACTGATCCAAAAGAAACTTTGATTAACATGAAATAAAAGTCAATCTTAACTTTCTTGAATCTTTTGGATGCAACAAAATTGCCAAAATCACTCTATGAATCCTCCAAAGTGCAATAATCATGAGATACATAAAAAATAAAATATATGTAAAAGAGAGACTATTGGATCTTCATATATCTTTATTACTCTCAAGATTGTATGAAACACAACAGATATACAACGAGATTTTACAAGACCTCTCTTCAAAACCTAAAATCAAATAAGCAAAATAATAGTAGTAGACAAACTTGGTACATATACGATCCAAGACATAACAACATCAAGACAAAAGTCTATTATTCTATCCTAGAATATCTATAGTATCTGCAATATATTAAATATATGTGGGAAAACGTATTTATATGTCTAATGATGATAGGGAACTTGGACATGGTTGGACCAAATGTTTCAAACTAGTCGATGGTTGATGGGACTCAACTACCTCCTTTATAGAAAAGTAAGTTGAATCAACCAACTATCAAATAAAGTAGTTGAAGTCAAAGAGACAACTATTCCTCCTATTCAATAAATTAATTAGTCTAATGTCAAAAGTGAAATGAGGAAAAATGAAATGAAATGACCATTTACTCTTTACAGTAAGCATACATATCAGTAGAGATGCAGCGGAAGGCGTTGTTTAATAATGGCTTCTAGTGGAACCAATTTGAGCGATGAGAGTCCAAGCCCCTCTGCCATGTCAATTTCAGTGCCCCCTGGAGAAAACCATTCGAAGCTCTGAAGTAGACGTGCCAATGTATGGCTCACCACAATCAACCCCAAGGGCATGCCCGGGCATATTCTTCTCCCTGAACCAAACGGAATCAATTCAAAGTCCCGCCCTTTCACGTCGACCTCTCTGACTCCATTTAGAAAACGTTCAGGAATGAACTCGGTCGGGCGCTCCCACACGGCCGGGTCGCGATGAATTGCCCACACATTCACCAGCAGTTGAGTTTCTGCAGGAATGTGATATCCTCCAACAGTGCAGGCCTCGGTAGACTCATGAGGAAGCAGGAGAGTTGCGGGGGGATGAAGCCTGAGAGTTTCTTTCACAATTGCCTGCAAATATTTCAGCTTGCGCAGATCTGTTTCCTCCAATAATCGATCTCTTCCAACATGTGTGTCGAGCTCTTGCTGGGCTTTCAGCAAAATTTCCGGGTGTTTCATCAGAGATGACAGTGCCCACTCTATCGTCAGAGAGGACGTGCCAGCTCCTGCACTTATCAATGTCTGCAATACCAAAAGACAAATCTTGTAGCTAAGAGAATAAAACAACTGTGTATGCAGTTTTATTTACTGTAAGGACACGGTCTCTACTTTGAGCACTCAGTAATAACAGAAAATTTAGGGACTGCTTATACGAAGATTTCATTCCTAGATTATAAGTGTTCAATAGTCAAAGTTTACTTATCTTTGGAAACATAATTTTTCCATATATTAAGGATGGCCCGAAATAATTTCACCAAAATTCAGTTAAAAGTGATAAAAGAAACTTACTATTGCGTTGGCTTTGGCAACATCATCATTGTTGTCGGACGGGATTTCATGGTTGTCAACTGCAGAGATGAGAACATCCATTAAATCTCGACTACGCACCACTCTTGTCTCTCGGTGATCCTGGACAAGCTTTTTCATAAACACCTCCCTCTTCTTCTGTAGATTTTTCATGGCAGACTCTATTCCGTTCGGATCCATCCACTTGAGAAAAGGCAGGTAGTAACCAATATCTAATGCGCCGAATAACAAGGCGCCTTCTTTTATCATCTCCTTAAACTTCTGCGCTTCAATGTAATCCTCTGGACTGAGATCCGCTGACAACTTTTTGCTGGCAACCATTCGCACAATGACATTAAATGTGACTTCCGAAAGCCTCGAGCTGATGTTTACTGGCTTCATCTCTCGTTGCGAACTCTCCAAAAGCGAACGGATGATGGCGGAAATTTCCTCTGTGCGGACTTCCCTGAAGGATTCGATTCTGTTTGCAGTAAAGAGCTGGAGGCTGCATATTTTTCTGATGTGTCGCCAGTAGGAGCCATAAGGAGCCAAACTGAACATTTTGTAGTCATACCCAGCATGTTTTCCTGCACACATAAGTGGGCGCGAGGCAAAGGCCCTGTCATTTGTTGTGAAGCATTCTTTTGCGAGATCCGAAGAGCTGATGACCAAAACTCGGCGGACACCAAGTTGGAGATGCATGATGGGGCCATAGGTTTCCGAAAGAGATGATAGAAATCTGTGAAGGGGCTTTTTGCTTCTACATAGGAGAAGAAGGTGCCCAAATATTGGCCACCACGGAGGCTGCGGTGGCTTTGCCTCTGCTGTAGTATTATTTCTACTTCTGAGAAAGCTTGCAATTAGCAAAAGGGAAGGCAGTGCTACCGCAAGAACAATAATGAAAGCTCCACATAAGGCCATATTCGACACCCTACCCACTGCAAAGGCACGCCTAATAGACAACGCTTGGCCTACCACTTATATTGACTATGCCTGTCATAATTTAGTGCGTCCCATTTGAGCACTGGCTTCTGTCAGCAATTAGGACACTAGAGAAGTGAAAAACGTGGAGACAACTTAAAAATTCGAAAACAATTCAAGCTTTTGTCAGCATTTTATTCTTTTTTAATACAAAAATTTGATGCGAATACTTTTGTGCTGTTTTCTGTAATAAGATATGGGCTGAGATCATATTAGGGTAAGAATATGTCATCCATGATCTCACAGAGTCGTCATAGTTCTCCCTCTTATATAATAGTCTGGATTATCATTATTCAAAGCGTGACTCTTTATAAAGATGCCCATGGAAGACAACGTCATAGATGATGTCAAAAAAAAGTGAGATGTTTTTTTAAACAATCTAATATGTTTCGAACTGTTTATCATATAGGAAAGGTAAAATGAGAAGATTTATAATTTATTTATTATAGGCAAATTTTAAATATTTTAGAAATGTTATCAAGTTGAATTATAAAATATTTAATTATAAAGTTGGCAATGAATAGTAGGTTGTTAGAGATTTTAGAGAAATATGTCATTTCACTAAAGTTCAAAAATTAGTTTAAAAATATTGAAAATATTATGTTAAACAATTATATCAAGAAATATAATTTTTAAAAATAAAAATTTATTGAAATTTTATAAGATTCTCAATATCCATTCAAATAGAGAGCAATTCAACATTAATTACCTTTTGGATAATTGTGTTGTTATCTTATTATGATAACATTTTCCTTTATAGACACTTGCTTTTCTTATATTAATAAAAAATAAATTATTAAGTATAATGTAAAAATAATTTGTAACTATTAATAATATATTATATATAAATAATCTATGAATTTATCTTGTCTTCATCTATATTTTTAAATGATCTTTGTCATGAACAAGAATGATTATATAGAATTCATTTTGGATAATCATATAGCTCTTATCCTATTATTTTCAAATTCATCATATTATTAAATTTCTTCTATATGATTGAAGAATTATTCTACTTTAGTTTCTGCATCCCATTGATTTTAAGTTATTTAGACTCTTCTATTTAATTTAATTATGAACTATTTAGTTTATATTGAAGGTTAGGAGATTTTATGCACTAGATCCTCCTTGGTAGCATAAATGGTGTGGAATTTGTATTTTAGTCATAATTTAATTCATAGTGTTTTGATTAGAAAAGTCATGAAGAGGGCCCTAAACTGTAATCAAGCCATCTCTACCTTGGGCCATTACAAACAAGTAGTATAGAAGCACACTCTAACCTGAGCGGTTAGAGTCCCATCCAGAACTTACAAAAGGACTAAATTATTCAAAATTATCCATATAGTTTAAAACATCCACACTAATATTAACTTAAATCTAAAATTTAAACTACTAAGCTTACTAACCTTTTTATAAGACTTACTACTCCAACAATAGTTGGGATAAACAGAGTAAATAGTTAACATATATCTTGTCAAGATTTTGAGTTTATATAAATTCTTGTAAGACAACATATAAAGTAGGAAACCTATTGTAAACCCAAAAAAAAAGCATCAAAAACATATGAAAATAAACTAAGCATGTTTAATGTTTGCCCAATCTTCATTGAGGTACTTGATCTTACCAATCTAGTTCTCGATTTGGGTGGCATTCTTTATATCCCTGCAATTATTTTTCTTGGCTTGGCTCACCTTTTTGAGTCTTCCCTTCACATCAATGACCATAAACATGACCTTTCTCATCATTTCTTTCTACACACTCTACTGATGGAGTATAACCACCCCCAATTCAAGACTAATAACCACAGTTTTGGATTGTTTATCAAGCTTTTTAATTTTCTTATTTATTTCATTAAATTTATTATCACAATCCTTCTTGAAGTCTTCCATATTCCTTTAGATCCTAGAAACAAATTTCATCATTTCTCCAACCTTAGTTTTTTTACTAATGTTAATCCCTTCATCTTCAGTAATGCCTATGTCCACCACCTCTTTCTTATCTTGAGGAAAGTGATTTTCATCATTAGTTTCTTTCACTTCTCCATCAAAATTAGCTTCATCAAAGGAGAAAAATCTATATTTCTCTAGTATTACCTCCACTTTTGTATCTTCTACCTTGTCCTCCATTTGGAAATTGTGGGAGTCCTCCTTCCTTTCTTCCTTATAACTGTTCCTTTTTTCATTTTTCAACCTCTCAAATCTTCTCTACCCAAATGTAGAGTTCCCCTTTTATTTTTGAAGTCCACAGTTCACTTCTTGTCATCAATAGAATTTCCATCCCCTTCATTTTTATCTATATTAATAGTTTTTTCCACTATTTTCCTTTTTATAGGGGTACTTGCCAAGTTGGATTTTGCAAATGCACTTTTATACTTCTTGGGGACCTCAATCAAAAGGGATTGTTCCATAGATATATATTTTTTCTTAGATTAAGTTGGAAAAGGGTTATCCATAATTTGAGGCAACTCTATTTGGGGCTTATCAGCACAAATTTCTTCGATGACAATTGAGGAATTAGAGGTTCTAGGGGTTTTAGGGTTATCTATGGGAGGGAGATATCTACCAAAACTTGGGTGGTGTACACAAACATGGCGATAAAGGAAAAAATTGAGTCTTTGGTGAATACGAGATTTTTCTCCCAAAACAATACTTTTGACTAGAGAGAAAAGTAGGAAGAAGAAAATTTTAACTTTTTCCCCATGTCTAAGCATATTAAACAGTGGAAAATGATAGCCTTGATAGGTCGTGTGGCTACCTTGAATAGAAAAATACTTGATTAACCAATAGAAAATGATGCCACAAGGGCTAGGGGTAGTGAGCATATCATACCCATTTCCAAAACTCATACGAACAAGTTCTTATATTCCTTTAATGAACTTATGCTTAAATTTAATATTGTCAAACATACTTTTCCTTTTCACTTTAGTTTGCCAACACATTTGAGGTTCATTGCTTCTCCAACTAGTTTTGGCATCACCAAAAATTTGATACTACTAATCTACACTAGTCCTTTGTTCCAAGATTTAAAGACTTAGTGGAGAGAATAGTGTTGTGGCCTTTCATCACATGTACATAGAACTATATAACCTCCATAACAAAATATCCCCAAATTACTTTATTCTACTCCAACTCTTTACAATTTATGGGTTTAACATGTTTTAGTGAGCCTCCCATGGTAGTTTTGATCAACAATACTTTTCTCTAAAATATCACTCATCATGGTGACTTTCTCTAGTAAGTTAAGATTATGGATATTATTGAAGAATTTAGAGGGCATAGAAGAAATTTCCATTAGCAAATAGGGATGACAAAAATAATAAACCACATTCATTAATAGGTCTATAATCTTGTTACAAATCTTGCTCTCGATCCCTATGTCGTATCGCTTCACATAGCTAAGTCTCTTACTACCATCGATGTGACTAATGTGATGAATCATGATGACATGCCATACATATAGCCTTGATTGAGTAGAGAACTTTCTAGCTCACCTCCATAAATAGCTTATGCCAATATTATTAACCACCTTCAAAAATAATAGGTGAAGATATGAGGTAGGATTCACACAACAAAGCTTGATTAAAGAAATGATATTGCATGCACCTTTTGGCTTCATAGGATTAAAACCATATTTAATGCATTTATTGTTATTGACAAACAACAAAGGTCCATTTGGATTATACATTTTAATTCTTATAGAAAATGAACACTAATGACTCAATAACTTAATGACCCACTTATCACCTTTGGTATTCCTATTACATTCCATTATATTTTTTATTATCATTTTATAAAACTAGACTTAACTCTTGCATGAACTCCATCTAAGCCACCATCTTCCAGTCCTTCTAGTTTAATTGCCACATGGCCAAATGGTCATAGCACTATTCCCTTCTCTAAGCATGTGTTTGATAAGAACTTTGTTAAATGATAGGATTTTTCTTCTACAATCATTTATAATTGGGGACATTTTTCAAGGGTACTTAACTTTATTAAGAAGTAAATCAATAACTATCTATGAGTCACCTTCCAACTCAATGTTTTCAACTTTTAAGTCCTACAGAGTTTGGATTCCAAGCCACATTGCAATAGCCTTGACATAGTTGTTAGACCTTATTCCTAGTAACTTTGCAAATCCAAGGATCATTCAACCTTTCTAATCTCTAATAATTTCTCTAGCTCTAGTGGCACTAGGATTACCTTTACAGAATCTATCCACATCACATTACATCCATCCCCCTTTAGCTGGGATCCAGTATCACTTTTTCCTGTTCCATATATCCTTCTAGTTAATATCTATCAAACATGAATTAATATTCCAATTTTTTTTTAACCTTAGGTCAAGCATACTAGGGAACTTGAGGCTTTTGGGGAAGTAAGCATAATTAATACTTTCTCTAATGATAATTTTTACAATTTCGAAAGTAGAGGTAACATCCTTCTTTTTGTCTCTAAAGATCTAGTTGTTTCTTTCTTTCTAAACATACTAGGTGACAATTGGAAGAATTAATTCCAAAGTATTAACAAAGATAGGTGAAAGAATGGAGAAACCATTGATTGAATCATTAGATCATTAATAGCTTTGCGGATGATCATGGATTCGTGACAATCCTTGAGCACCAAATTCCACATCTCAATAGTCAAAGAGAAATGTAATAATAGATGATTGATAGACTCAGCATCCTTCTCACATGGAACACATATGTTAGCTAGCTTTCGACCATGTTCAAATAGATTGTCAAACATTAGGATTTTTTCTATGAGCCACTACCCACTTGAAGAAATTTAGTTTAAATTATAGATTATGAATCCAAATGTTCTTCTAAATTTGTCTCCCAAAATATTGTCTTCATGTGCCTTGTAGGTAGAGCTGACTAAGAATAGGTTATTGGTGTTATATCTCTAGTTCTATTTATCTTCTTGGAATTGGTTAAGGAGACTAGGGTTATAGAGCATATCCATAAGATATATACCACTTCCTTATTGATATTCTTGATTCTTGAGCTATCTTTTTGGACTAGCAAAAATGTAATTAATTCCTTCCATCTTGCATTGCCATTTCTCCATTCTAGGTAGTTTTCCACCTTCTAACCCACATTCATCCTCTATCAATCTATCAATCCTTAGTTATTAATTGTCTCCTTTATTGGAAGTTCATCCTTCCATATTTCTTCCCAAAATAAGGGTCTTCTACCATTTCCTACTTACATTCTATTTCCTCTTCTAATCAAGCATATGGTTTTCAGTATGTTCTTCTAGAGGACATAGATTCCATTTAAATTATTCTTACTAAGGCACAAGGAGGAAGGGCCATAAGATAAGTATTTGGCCCTTAAGATTTTAGACCAATCTTTATCTCCTTCTAAGGTTAACCTACCCAATTTAGAGACTCAATCTTTGTTCATACCTTTAAAATCCTTGATACCAAGGTCTCCATTCTATTTAGATTTACACACTTGATTTCATCTGACAAGGGCCATCTTTCTCTTTTCCTCCACTGTAGAACACAGGAAGTTTTTTTTTGAATTTTCTCCAAGGAATATGCCACCTTCATAGGAAGGAAAGGGACATGAGGTATAATTGCATGATTTGGAGGAAAACTTAAGGAAAAGAAGCTTTCTCCTAAAACTTAATAGTTTTCCTTTATATTTGACTAGTTTCTTTTGGATTTCCCAATGACACTATTCTAGTATAGGAAACTTGGTTTATCTAGTCAGAAGGGTTGGCCAAGATACATATCTGGTAAACATTGGATTTGACATTCCAACACAACATAAATATTTCATTGAATGTCTTGCAGGTTACTGAAAAATAAAAGCTTACTCTTATGAAAGTTTCTCTGATAAACATATTCAAAATTATAAGAACTAAAACTAATTACATTTTAACAATAAAAGGAAAAAAAATGTTCAACATTTATAGATAACCTAGAAGATACAAATTCAAAGAAAATATAAAAAATAAGAAAAACATTACATTAAATATTTTCACTTTCAAAAAAAATCTATTTAAAATAATGAGAATTCTAGTATTATTTCAAATTTACATCTATGTATTGTGCTTGTGTTAATGGCAAGCTTGAAAGAGAGATTTTATGACTATTCCAACCAAACGTGATAGCATTACTAAGGCTATGCTATGGAATTATTGACATAATTTTGTGCACTACAGACTATCAATAAGCCAATCAATAATACAATTGATGAAACATTATTGCTATTTTAGTAAATGAAGAATACAATTGATTAAATTTTATTGCTATTTATCATTTGCATGACAATATTGACAAAAAAATTATCATGCATATCAGTAGAGATTAAGGGGAAGGCAAGGTTTGTTAGTGGCCTCTAGTGGAATCACTTTAGGTGTTGAGAGTCCAAGCCCCTCTGCGATGTTTTTTTTTGTGCCCCAAGGAGAAAACCACTCAAAGCTTTGAAGGAGACATCCCAATGTATGTCTCACCACAACCAACCCCAACGGCATGCCCAAACATATTCTCCTCCCTAAGCCAAATGTAATCAATTCATTGTCCTCCCCTTTTAGGTCAACCTCTTTGACTCTATTTTAAAAATATTTAGAAATGAACTCCTTTAATGACAAAAGGGTATGATTTCCCTTCTAGTTGACATCTCCTACTAATTAAGATTAGCCTATAATGTGAACCTCATAGGTTAATATGGTTGAAAGAGGCCTTTATTGGCAATTTTGAAACTTTATAATAGGGAAAAATTTAATATTATAATAAAGTGAAAATATAAGAATATCTTTTAGCTCAAATTGGGGAGAAAGTCAGTGAGCTCCCACAAGGAAAGAATAAAGGAGGCATGTGAAGCTCTTTTCTTACCATATGGTTATTGTCATTTGTATTTGATGAGTTTTGGAGCCAAGGGTTTCAACATTTGCCATTAGAGAACAAAGTTTTTTTGTGCACCTTCATTTGAGCTTGTAATATGTACCCAGTGAATTTGGTATGGAGAGGACATCATACAAGTGTTCTATTTCAACATATTGTTGAAGGATCCTTCAAAGGGTTTGAGCTATTGGAGACGACAAATTAGTCTTTTCATTGTGTCAAATTTGTGGCCTAGGGTTAGATTATGAAGTATGATTGAAGGAATAAGTTGGATATAGGTATAGTGGTTTCTTACAATAAAATTTAGATTTCTTGAGCAATTTCTAGGTTCCTATCCATTTACATTTTTCATTTCATTGACATGCATATTTTCTTATTTATAATCAATGTTATACAAAAATAGTTTCATCTTCATTGTTAGCTATTTTGGAGTTCTTTGCAATTATATTTATTAAAGTTCACATTTAGAAAGCAATCAGAATTTAGATCTGTAATATATCTCTTGTGTGCAAAGTGCTTGATGATATTATCATGTTAAGAAATTTAAATAACTAAAATCAGAATTACAAGGGATATTACATTTTTGTTAGAGCTAAATCTTGTCATCCTAATGATTTAGCAAACACAGGTAGCCATGTGAGGTTGGCTCTCATAGATTTTACACTTCTAGGTGACCATTGTTTGATAGGGAACAAGAATTTTCTAGGATACCATGGGTGATACGCAAGAGGGTAGCCCACCAAGAGATAATAGGAATAAGGATCAGGAGATAAGAGATATTTTTAGGGCAATGGTTATAGGATAGGAGTGGATGGATCAAACTTTGTAGGTACTCACCACCATGGTTGTGCACATGATCCACATAATTGGAGTGTAGTGGGGTCTCCTAGAGTTCATAGGATGCACTCTAGGATACTAGAAATTCTTACTTGTCCTACATTCATGAGATATGAGCTTGAGATAACACCTACAGACGAAGTAGGAAAGGAGACGTTCACATATATCCTCATGGCTTTGAATGATGAATGGGATTTGTTAGCTCCATAGTTAAATTTAAGGATTACAATTAAGCATTTTGTTAACATGAGGAGAGTTCATTACAAGAAATTGAAACAAGATAGGAACCTCATGGCGAGTATAATTAATTAAAGCATGCAATAGGAAATATTTCCTTGACTACATTTGATGGTAGTGACACAATGACAATGCAAGCTTGGATTCACAAGCTTGTTACCTTCTTAGAGCTAAGACCTATGACAGAAGTGCATGTAGTAAAATATTCCATGCTACATTTAGAGGGAGCTACACATGACTGGTGGTGCCATGGGATGGTTACCCTTTAACATAACTAGGTGATTTAATATCGAGACTTTGTGGATAGGTTGGTAGACAGGTTTGGTAAGAGGGATCCAAAAGTCTACTTAAGGGAGTTGGCATAGTTGAGACAGATAGGTGGATTGGAGTATTTAATTTTCCATTTTCAAAGGCTATCCATTATGATGCTAGATATCTCAAATAAGAGATTAGTTGTTTTGTTCATTAAAGGATTATTCAAACCACTAAAGGGTTGGCTAAAATCCTTTGATCCATTCAATTAGCAAGAAAAAATTAAGAAGACTAGAAGTATGGAACAAGAAACCCCATTAAATAAATTTTAGTAAAAGGGTGCATCATTTAGAAAAGAAAACAAACCATTCCTCAACAAATCTGAGAGGAATGAGACAAAGGTTGAAAATAAAGATAAACCATTTCTTCTATGGATAGAGAGACATTGAAGTATTTAAGGAAGAAAAAACTTTGTTTTTATTACAAAGTGACATGAACCATGATTGTCCTTTAAGGCCAAAGAGGAAACCAAAAAGGTTATGTGGGTTTATTATGAGATTTTGATTCTAAAAATTCAGATCAATAATCTGAAAATGCAGAATCAATTGATGAAAAAAACAACATAGATGATTATTATTTGAAAGAATGGTCTACAGGTGATGAGAAGACTTAGGGTCAACTTGAGGAGTCTCATCTCACTAGTGTACGACAAAATGGATCATTTAGGATGATAGGGGCATTGGATAGTCAAATAGTTATCACTTTGTTTGATACAGGTGCTACTCACAATTTTATTGATTCTAGTTTGATTGAGAGGAATGGGATATAGAAAAAGCTATTTGAGAGTTTGCATGATAGAATCTTATAGCTACATCCTCAAATATGATAGAAAGATTACAAGTTTTCCCATTAAGATCAACAACTTTGATTTCAAAGTAGATTTTTATGTTGTTAAAATGGGTGATACATATTTAGTTATGGTCATGACTCAACTATATGATATTGGAGAGTTCACTCTCAATTTGAGAGATATGGAGATGAAGTTTCACTTAGAATGAAAGACATAGATACATAAGGTCATTTATGAGAGTGGGTTTAGGATGACTTGGAGATGCATGACAAGCTTGTTGAGACATGGCTAGGCTAAGTGGGTAGCTCATTGTACTTTAATACCATCAAAGGGGCAACAAAATCATAATATCACCTAGACACATAGGAACTACGAATCAAGCACTACAAGATTTTCAGTGACATACCACAAGGTTGACCTCTATATAGAGGTATTGAGCATATTATTGAGTTAGAGGAGAGGGCTAAACCCATCATGATTACACCTTATAATCATCCAAAGAGATAAACGGATAAGGTTGAGAAAACCATCAAGGAACTACTTTCTATGGGGCACATTAGACCAAGTAGTTCACCTTCCACTTCTTCTCTGGTTTTGCTGAAGAAGTAGGATGAAACCCTTAGGATGTGCATAGATTATAGGGTCTTGAACAAGAAATCTATCAAAAATAGGTACCCAATATCACAGATTGGTAAGTTATTAGATAGCTACATGGATCATGTTTCTTCTCCAAAACTGATTTGAAATTAAGCTATCATCATATCTGAGTGTTAGGATTAAACCACAGACAGAAATAATAATTACATGAAAATATAACCAATATTAGAAAATAATAGATCACACAGAAAATAACACAAGAGACTACGATTTAATGTGGTTCACCCAATCCTTGGGCTATGTCCACCAAATAGCAAGTCTAATATTATTACGATCTGGTGATTACAACTTGATTACAATTCATAATCCCTTACAGCTCAATACCACTGCAAGAACCAATTTTTGTATCACACACACTTAAACAATCCCTAGCCCTAAGCCACTTTATACAAGTATTTTTGCTACTTTAGGGGTACAACATGTCAATCATTGATATGCCCTTAATATTATTGTATATAGGGTTATGAATAGTCAACTTGTGGCTATCTTAATCCTTAATTAAGTCATTTTATCATTATTATACTATAGTTTAAAAATAGGTGTTATGTAGGGTTGTGTCTATTCAACCTAGGCCTAGTTAGGTATATATAGGAGGTTGTGAGTCTTACTTCAGGAGGAAGATTAAAAAGTGTGTTTTCATTGGAGATATTTGGAGGATTGCCCCCTTGAAGTGGCCTATAAATCTCAGCTATTATCAAGCATTTATATAATATTTCGTATTATTCTTTCTATTATGCAAGTTATTTCATTACAAGTGGTATCAAGGCATGATCTTGGCACCATAGCGGCAAATTTATTTTCTCAACATTGAGGAAATTAGTGCAGAACTATAAAGGACACAGAATACAGTCCATTTCGAGTCGGAAGCTTTCATGAGACTGGGTCCTATCTTATTTTTCTCTGTATAGTGAGATTTAGAAAACAACCAAATCAAGTATAGATAAGATAACAGACATGTCCGGAAGTGCATAAGAACATTACTATATATTCCTGAAAATACCTTGGAGATCCCAAGGCTCGATTTTGTTCAGATCGATATCCCTGATAACGTCCAAGCCAATCCTTTTGGAAGTGACTTTCTTCCTGAGATAATAATCAATGAGCTCTTCATCAGTGGGGCGGAATCTGAAACCTGGAGGCACGCCCAATAGTGTGTTGATTGTAATGAGGTGGATCTTCCTGCACACACAGATTCTACTTTTGTTAGCCATTATTACACTTTTGTACAACGGTTATAGAAAAAGCATTCGCCAACATTGTGATTGATCTCACCGTATTTGGCCTCGATCAAAGTGACAATCTCACCATACAATTACCACTATTCCTTACAACCACTGCCCTTTGAAATTTCTCCTGGCAGCATTAGAGTTCTCTTCTACAGTCTACAAACACACCAAACTTTGTGGTGTTACGCTGAAGATGTATATGTTGTTTGGCTGGGCGTGAATACTCAAACGTGTGCTATATTATTTTATGCGGTTTCCTTGCATACAAATCAACCCTGCTGATATTCAAGCAATACAACTATCTCGCCATCTTTGCACGCTGTCCTCGAAGTTCAAGCGAACAACAACTGTTCAAGACAGCAATTTTTTTTGGGGATTGTTTCCCGCAAACATTGGTTTCCATCATGACGGGGCCTGCAACAAGAGGCAAAAAGAATTCTATCACACCGGGGAAATCCTCTTATCAAGATTGAGAAGCAACAGAGGATAGTCAGCCCAATGAGGAACTTCATAAGTTCAAGGAAGAGGTTAAGAAGGATATGTGTAACCTACGAGGAGATATATCAGACATACGAAGCATGTTAAGCACCTATATCAATGAAACATAGAAGGAGCACTCAAGAAATCAAGGTGAAACTTCCAACCCAACTAATGATGACACAAATTTTAATCCTACAAGATCTAGGAATTTTTTTCCAAAGGTGGATATGCGCAAATTTGATGGCAAGTATCCTCTAACATGGATAAATCAAATGGTGAATTTTTTTGAAATACATCAAATCCCATATGGACAAAAGGTTATGATGGCTTCCTTATATCTAGAACTAGATCAACTCATTTGTTATCATTGGCTTTATACTCATAGGAGGCAAAAGGGTCTCACTGTAACATGGTCAATTTTTATAGAAGAACTCCAATCACAATATAGTGATAGTCTAGCAGAAAACTTCTTTAGCCAACTTGCTAAGCTTCAGCAAATAGGATCAGTTAAGGATTATATTCAACAATTCAAAAATCTATCCTTAAGAGTGGATACAATTATAGAAGAGAACTTGAATGACTTATTCTTGGGGGGTCTCAAGGATCACATTCAACATGAGGTATGCATGTTTTGTCCTAGTTCAGTAAATGAGTCCTTTACATTGGCACGCAGTGTAGAGGAGAAGTTCTTGATTTCTAGAAAGTAGGGAGCTAATGTGACAAAAGAAAAAGGATATTCAACACCTTATCTTCCTCAACCTACTAGGTTGACTCCACAACAAATAGCGGAAAAAGGAGCAAAAGGGTTGAATTTCAATTGTGATAGAAAATATAGTAGGGGACATAAATGTAATGAAAAGAAATTGTTCTATATTGAAGGTCCAAGTGAGGAAGAAGAAGATGAGCCCATATTAGAGGAGGACAAGGAGTTAGGAGAGGAATCACATGATTCTCAAACAATCATTTCTTGTCATGCACTTTTGGGTTTTACTACACCACAAACTCTCAAGGTACTGGGTTTCTTAAAGAAGCAAAAAGTAACAGTATTGATTGACTCAAGTAGTACTCATAATTTCATCAACAAAAAGTTGGAAACTTTTCTATATTGTTTTATATATCTAGCCCCAGAGTTTCAAGTTTTGATTGCAGATGGAGGCACAGTTAGTTGTTTAGGAAAGTGTCATAGCATCAAATTATCCATGGGAGATTATCAACTTGATACCCCAATGTATGTGATATCCATGGGTGCAGCAGATATTGTTTTGGGAGTGCAATGGCTTACTACAGTAGGAACAATTGAGATGAACTTCCAAGAACTATACATGCGATTTCAATCACAAGGAAAGGTAGTAGAGCTAAGGGGATTGAAGGAAAAATCCCCACAGATGGTAAGCTCTCATCAAATGCAAAAAATTCTTAAGAAAGGTGTAGATGGATTTGTGGCCCAGCTATGTTCATTAGAAGTTTCTCAATCTAAGGCTCTTACTCATCCATATTTACAAGAAATAATTGATCATCACTCGGTTATTTTTTATATGCCTAAAGGACTTCCACCTAAAAGGGATCATGAACGTGCCATACAACTAGTTCCAAGGAGTCAACCACCAAACATTATGCCTTATAGGTACCCATGCATACAAAAATGTGAGGTAGAAAAAATTGTTGAGGAGAAGCTAGAGGCAGGAATTATTAGGCATAGCCAAAGTGCTTACTCCTCACCTATTGTGTTGGTATGTAAGAAGGATGAAACTTGGTGCATGTGTCCAGATTATAGAATGCTCAACTAGTATACCATTAAAGTTAAGTTTCCTATTCCAGTCATTGATGATCTTCTAGATGAGCTATGTATTTTACCAAGTTAGATCTTAGATCGGGTTATCACCAAATTCGAATTAAGGAGGAGGATATTTGCAAGATAGCATTTCGAACTCATGAAGGTCATTATGAATTTTTGGCAATGCCATTCGGTCTTACCAATGCACCATCTACATTCCAAAGTTTGATGAATTCTATTTTTAAGAAGTTCTTGAGAAAGTTTGTTTTAGTGTTCTTTGATGATATATTAATAGATAGCAAAACTTGAAGGAACATTTGGAACATGTAGATCAAGCATTACAATTACTCAAAGATCATCAACTCTATTCTAAGCCATCTAAGTGTGCTTTTGATCTTAAAGAGGTGGAGTATTTAGGACACATAGTTTCACATGATGGAGTAAAGGTGGACCCTAACAAAATTAAGGCTATCATGGAATGGCCTATTCTAAAAACTATTAAGAAGTTGAGGGTTTTCTTGGGATTGATAGGATACTATAGAAGATTTGTGAAGAATCATGGTCGCATAGAAGCGCCCCTTACAACTCTACTGAAGAAGGATTCTTTTCAATGGCATGAACATGCTAATGTATCATTTGAGCAATTGAAGAAGGCTATGTGTAAAACTCCAGTGCTTGCCACTCTAGACTTCACCAAGGAATTCATTGTGGAATGTGATGCTTCTAGTAATGGGATAGGAGTAGTGCTCATTCAAGAAGGTTGACCAATTGCTTTTGAGAGTCGACAATTAAAAGGTAAAAATCAACTCAAGCCTATTTATGAGAAGGAAATGTTAGCAATCCTTCATGCAGTTAAAAAATGGAGGCCTTATTTAATGGGTCGACACTTCAAAGTTAAGACTGATCATGATAGCCTAAAATATTTCTTGGAACAAAGACTATCATCTGAAGAACTACAAAATTGGGTCACTAAGATGTTGGGATATGACTTTAAAATTGTATACAAGAAAGGGAAGGAAAATATTGTGGCCGATGCACTTTCCAGGAAGGATGAAAAAGATGAAGCCTTATTGTGTGCCCTTTCAATATTACAAGAAAATTGGGTGGTAGAAACCAAAGAAGAGTGGAAAAATGATGTTGCAACAAGTAATCTCATACAACAAATAAAAATGACCCTAGTAGTTCAAATAAGTTTTGTTTAAAGGGGGATATTATTTGGTATAAAGAATGCTTGTGTCTTTGCAAGAATTCCACTCTTAAACACAAGATTCTCAAAGAACTACATGAGTCCCCAATTGGTGGTCATTCAGGATTTTTGAAAACATATCATAGCATTAAGCAAGATTTTTTTTGGGAAGGGCTAAAAGGTGATGTTCAAAAGTGTGTGGCTGAATGTTTGATTTGTCAAAGAAATAAGGGGGAAACAATTAAGACTTCGGGTCTCTTGCAGCCATTATCTATTCCTAGCCAACATTGGGAAGAGGTATCCATGGACTTCATCACACGGCTTCCCAGATCTAAAGGCCATAATGTCATCATGTTAGTAGTTGATTGCCTCACTAAATATGCACATTTTATTGCATTATCACATCCTATTATAGCAAGTATAGTGGCAAAAGTTTTCTTGGAGAATATTAAAAAACTACATGGTACACCTAAGGTTATTGTTATTGATCGTGATCCTATCTTTACTAGTCACTTTTGGAAAGATTTAATCTCATGTTTGGGTACTCAATTGGCTCATAGTTCTTCATACCATCCACAATTAGATGGGAAAATTGAGGTGGTTAATAAATGTTTGGAAGGATATCTATGTTGTTTCACTTTAGAAAAAAAATCTAAATGGGTAGATTGGCTTCCTCTTGCAGAATGGTGGTACAATACTTCTTTTCATAACTCATCAAAAATGTCTCCATTTTTGGCACTTTATGGATATCATCCTCCTTCCATCACATCACCATTAAAGGTGTCACCAAGAGTTCAAGCAGTAGAGGATCACTTGCTTCATCAACAACAAGTACTTTCAGGACTTAAGGAAAAATTAGCTATGGCACAAAATCGAATGACAAAAAGTAGACCAACATTGTAGTGAAAGAAATTTTGAAGTTGGGGATTGGGTCTTCTTTAGATTGCAGCCTTATGAACAAATCTCAATAAAGCAACAAAAAAAGAATAATCAGTTGTCTCCAAGATATTATGGACCATATCAAATCATGCAAAAGATTGGTAGTGTTGCCTACAAACTTGAGTTGCCACAAACAACAAAGATACATCTAGTTTTTCATGTTTCTTGTTTGAAGAAGGTAATTGGGTAGAATATTTGTACACAAACAATACTACTAGAACTTGATGAAGAAGGGACAATAATTTTGGAACCAAAGTGCATTCTTCAAACATGCATGAAGAAGTTGATGAACAAAACCCTGACTCAATATCTCATCCAATGGAAGAATTTACCAGTTGAAGAGGCCACATGGGAGGATGAGGAGTTCATTCAAAAGAATCCACACTTGGTTAGCATTGAGGACAATGCTTCTTTCAAGAGAGGGGGCATGCTATGCCCTTAATATTTTTGTATATAGGGTTATGAATAGTCAACTTGTGGCTATCTTAATCCTTGATTAAGTCATTTTATCATTATTATACTATAATTTAGAAATAGGTTTTATGTAGGGTTGTGTCTATTCAACCTAGCCTTAGTTAGGTATATATAGGAGGTTGTGAGTCTTATTTCAGGAGGAAGATTAAAAAGTGTGTTTTCATTGGAGATATTTGGAGGATTGCCCCCTTAAAGTGGCCTATAAATCTTAGCTATTATCAAGCATTTATATAATATTTCATATTATTCCTTCTATTATGCAATTTATTTCATTATAGTCATAAATTGGTGAATACTAGCCACAACTTTAGTGGCAAATTTATGAAGTATGTACAATACATCCCTGATTAGTCACCACAAACTAATAATCTCCCACTTGGGGACTAATCAGACTCCATAAGAGGCAATAATCTCCCACTTGGAGATTGATCCTATAGAAATCTCACTACCACATGAGGCTCCCACTGGATCAAACCACTCTAGACTCTATTGTTCTTTTATTCCTATTCAGTCTAGAAGACCAATCAAAGCTGAAGAGGAATTCAACTTCTCTTGTGTCACTACCTTTGTAAACATATCTATTGGATTGTCCTCTATATGTATCTTATCCATCTTTAACTATCCATCATCCAAAACTAACCAAATGAAATGGTACCACAAGAAAATGTGTTTAGTCTTTGAATGCACAATTGAATTCTTTGCAAGATGAATGGCTCTTTGACTATCGCTAAACAAATAATTATCTCTCTAAGGGTGTTCCAATTCTTAAAAGAAGAATTGAAGCCATATCATCTCCTTAGTTACCTCTATAGTAGCAACATACTCTGCCTATGTAGTGGATAAAGCATTAACCTTCTATAATCTAGAAACCCAACTGATCACTGCCCCACTAATAGTAATGCATAACCGATAGTACTTCGCCTAGTATTAATATCTCCTACCAAATTTGATTCAACATAGCCTTGTAAATCAATGGTAGAGACCCAAAATGTAAACACTTATTGGATGTTCCTCTCAAATATCTAAGAATCCATTTGACTACATTCCAATGCTCATTTCTTAGATGACACATATATCTGCCAATGACTCCCACTACATGTGCAATATCTAGCCTTTCACATAACATAGCACATATCAAGCTTCATATAGCTAAAGCATAGGATATCTTGGACATCTTATCCTCCTCTTCTTGTGTCTTAGGACACATGTCCTTAATCAACTTCAAATGTTTAGGTAAAGGTGTGCTGATAGCTCTAGCATTTTCCTTAGAGAAACATTGCTACAGGTTCTCAACATAATCAACCTGAGATAGCATCAATTTCCTATTCTTCCTATCTTTGCAAATCTTCATACCAAGGATTTTTTTTGCTTTCCCCAAATCCTTCATAGAAAATGCATGTGCTAACTAATGTTTCAACCAGTTATTGTGATCCATGTTAGACCCAAGTACAAGCATATCATCAACATATAAACATAAAATAATGTAGCTGTCATCATCCAGCCTCTTAAAATAAACACAATGATCTGAATGACACTTGCTATAGCCATGCTCATGCATAAAGCTGTCAAATTTTAGATACCATTGCTGAGGTGCTAGCTTCAAGCCATATAAACTCTTATTCAATTTGCACACTAAGTTCTCCTTACCTTTGACCTCAAATCCCTATGGCTAAGCAATATATATGCCTTCATCCAAATCACCATGAAGAAAGGATGTTTTAACATCAAGCTGCTCTAAATGTAAATCCTTAGTAGCCAAAATACTTAAAAGAGTATGAATAGAAGTCATTTTAACAATAGGAGAGAATATTTCATCAAAATCAATGCCCTTTTTTCTGTGCAAATCCTTTTACAACTAACTTGTCTTTATATCTTTTCTTAACTCCATCCTCTTCTTTTAACCTGTAAACCCACTTATTCTATAAAGCCCTTTTACCTGTAGGCAATTTGCATAAATCCCAAGTATTATTTTTTAAAAAAGAGTTCATTTCTGCTTTCATTATAGACTTCCACTAAATCTTAGTATCCACTTGCCAGCTTGATCATAACATTTAGGTTCAGTAGCATCAATAAGTAAAATAGAATACAAAGAGAGAGAAAATCTTTTTGGAGGTCTAATTTTCCTTGCTGATTGTCTAACATTCACTGGTGTGTGTGGTATTTTCTTTTATAGTTGTTTTACATCATGAGGAATGGATAGAAAATCATCTTTTGGAGTATCATCTCACACTGCATAATCATCTTCTTTCTTCTCATGTTGCTACAAAAGATCTTTATACAACACTTTCTCATTGAATATGACATTGCTACTTCTTACAATTATATGATTTTCAAAATCTAAAATCCTATAACCAAATTCATTAATGCTATATCCAACAAATAAATATTTCTTTCACTTATCTTCCATCTTGGTTCTAGTTTTAGAATCTATATGAACAAACGCTTCACAACCGAAGGTTTTGGGAACAAAATAACTCACCTTCTTACCAGTCCATGCTTCCTCTAGAATACCACAACCCAAAGGAGTAGAGAGACCTTTATTAATCAAATATATAGTAGTATTGATAGCCTCCACCCACATGTGTAAGGGAATCCCAACATGCAAGTTCTTCATGCTCCTTGTATGCTCCATTATAGTCCTATTCATGCATTCAACCACTCCATTTTCATGCGGAGTCCTTGGAATAGTTTTTTGTCTACAAATACCATTAGCAGAGAAATGGTCTTCAAATTCATGATTGTAATACTCACCACCATTATCAGATCTTTCACATTTTAATTTCTTACAATACTCATTTCAACCAAGCATTTCTATTTTTTGAAAGTTTGAAATAATCTGATTTCTATCTAAGGAAATAAATCCATGCTTTTCTAGTTGCATCATCAATAAAGGTATCATAGTAATGAGAGCCACCAAGGGAAGATACTTGAGTCAATCCTCATACATCGGTATGCACAAGCTCTTATTTCTCCTTTTTAGTTTCCTTCCGAATCTTTACAAAACTCACTCTCTTTTATTTTCTATACACATAACTTTCCCATAAATCCATATTAACACACTTCGGACCTAGTAAGACTTTCTTTGAATGAAGTACTTTCATACCTTTCTCACTCATGTGCTGATGTCTATTTTGCAATAGCATTGTATCAGAATTTACATTAGCCATTTGTTTTCCTTGCTCAACTGCAATAACTATTCCTAAACATTCATTTTTCTCTGAAATAATTAAAATAGAAGGAATAATATGACCTATACAAAGATATAAGGTTCCTACTTTCACACCTTTCGCTACTACAAGGGAACTTTTTAAAACCTTCCAATTTTTTTCATTAGAAGTAACTACAAAACCCTCATCACCATGTTGCCCTGGTGAAATTAGATTCTTACATAGCCTTGGAACATGTCTTACCTCATTTAAATAGTCAATGATTCTCGTTCTACAACTTAATCCTAACTTTTTCCTTTCCAACAATCTAACAGGATTCATTATCCCTCAAATAAACAAGCCCAAAATCCCCTTGGACATAATCAACAAAATAACCTCTATGTGGTGTAGCATGAAATGAAGCACTAGATTCTAAAATCCATGAATCATCAACACTTCCTAAAGATAGAAGCAAAGCATCCTTTCCAAATTTCATACTTACCACATTTGACTCCTTGTCTCCATCTAGTTTATCTCCCTCATTTTTTTTTTTGAGTCCAACAATCTCTCTTTTTATGCCCTAGTTTCCTATAGTAATAGCAGTCATTTGGTCCTCTCGATTGAGACCTCCTCCCTTTTGACTTTCCTTTTGATTTCCCATGATTTTTAGAATTGGTTCCTCTCTCAATCATTTTGCCTAGACTTTGTGCATTTAAGGCACTTCCTAATGTAGATCCACTTGAGGATTCCTTATGAGTTCCCTCACTCAAAATAATGCCGATCACATCATCATATTTTAGGGTATTAGGCTTAGGAACAGATTTAGTCACAGTCATTACCAAGCGATTCTAGCTTTTAAGTAAAGAACACAAAATCAAGAGAGCCCTAATTTCTTCACCAAAATTGATACCCACATAAGATAACTAACTAGTAATAGTATTAAACTCATTTAAATGATCTACAATAGATCCACCTTTTTTCATTTGCATATTAAATAAAAACTTCATTAGAAATACCTTATTTGAAGCGGAGGGCTTTTCATATAGTTTCACTAGGGTTTGCATCAACTCTTCTATTGTCTTTCTTTTTTTAATATTAAATGCCACTGATGGTGCTAGGCATAATCAAATGCTTCCAAGTGTCTTTCTATCCAAGAGATCCCAGTCGTCATTTGACATAGATCATTGATTCTTGGTTTTACCTTTCAACAACTTCCATAAATCCTTCTAATAAATATAGCCTTCCATTTGCATCTTCCATAACTGAAAATTTTGCCCATTAAACCTATCAACCCTTAGCTTACCTTCATCTTCCATCTCTCCCACTCAACTGTGAGACTTTTCTACAAAGGATAACTAAAAAAAAATAACCCGTCACTAATACCACTTTGTGATGTGAATATCAGGATTTAACTGTGTGATTTTTGAGTCAAACTCGATGACCCATGTTTCATGAGTAGTGATTCAACATGAATCCATCTCTCATGAGAATAAATGGAACACTTAGCACTCATTGGATCTAGGTGATGCTCACAGGGGTGAAGCACCGGGACTTCCCGGGAGGTCACCCATCCCGGGAGGTGAGCATCACCTAGATCCAATGAGTGCTAAGTGTTCCATTTATTCTCATGAGAGATGGATTTATGTTGAATCACTACTCATGAAACATGGGTCATCGAGTTTGACTCAAAAATCACACAGTTAAATCCTGATATTCACATCACAATTTGACTAGCTGTGGAAATCATCTCCTACTTATCAACTAATACCACTTGTTAGGATTAAACGACAGACATAAGTAACAATTACATGCAAGTATAACCAATATTAGAAAATAATAGATCACATAGAAAAGAATACAAGACACCAAGATTTAACATGGTTCACCCAATCCTTGAGCTACATCCACTAAACAACAAGTTCGATATTATTACGATCCAATGATTATAGCCTAATTACAATCTGTAATCCCTTACAGCTCAATACCACCACAAGAACCAATTTTTGCATTACTCACACAAACAATCCCTAACCCTAAGCCATTTTATACAGGTATTTCTATCACTTTAAGGTTACAACACGTGAACCATAAATTAGTGAATACTAGCCACAACTTTAGTAGCAAATTGACAAATAGTACAAAAAATAAATTTAGGGTGATGCTGCTAACCCTAAAGAATTTATGAAGTATGTACAATACTTCCCTGATCAATCACCACAAAATAACATCGAGTCATAGAGGATCATATAGAGAGGATGATATTGAAGTGTCATTGTGGCCATTTTGAGTTTTTATTTATGTCATTTGGGATAACTAATCCTCCAACTACTTTTCAGTCCACAATGAATGGGGTCTTTCAACATTAGTTGAGGAAATTTGTGTTAGTATTCTTTGATGACATCCTAGTTTATAGTAGGACATGGGATGAACTTGCTCAAAACATAGACATTATTTTAAGCATTCTGAGCAAGGAGTCCTTGTATGAAAAGGAGTCCAAATGTGATTTGAGATCATTACAGTTATTATGTCTAGGTCACATTATTAGTACTTAGGGAGTACACATAAATCCTAAAAAGATTCATGCCATTATTGAGTGGCCTACTCTAGTGAACTTGAAATACTTGAGAGGGATTTTAAGGTTGTGTGGGTTATACAAGAGGTTTTTAAGTGGACATTCCAAGCATGCAACACCCTTGACAGACTTGATGAGAGAGGGAGCTTTCTTATGGACTCTTGAGGCACAAGATTGTTTTGAAAAATTCAAGGAGTTGATGACTTCTTTACCAGGGCTAGCATTACCATATTTTACCAAACCTTTTAAGCTACACTATGATGCATCTAGATAAGGTATTAGAGAAACACTTATGTAGGACAAGCACCTGATTTCTTGTCAAAGGAAGAAGATTAGGGGACCTAAGTGGAGATTTAACATTTATGATAAGGAAATGTTTACCATAAAGAATTCTTTGGAAAAATTTAGGCAATATTTAGAGGGTAGAAAACTTGGTATAAGAACTGACCACAATAGCTTGAAACATTTTTTGGGTAGTGAGATCATTATGATAGGCAGCAGAAATGAGTAAGTAAATTACATGCATATGACTTTGTTGTTATCTATTTCAGGGTGACACAGAATGTAGTAGTAGATGTCTTGTCATGAAGACCCCACTTGATCTTGATGATAGGTATATCAAAGGATTGGAGACATTTCATCCTTGCAGAGTATGCAAAGGATACACAGGCATTGAGATTCATTGATGGATTGATCCATAATAGTGATTTCACCCTTATGAATGATCTCATCATTTAGAAAGGGCACATTTATTTGATGCAAAGGTTAGAGGTGAGGAGGATGGTGTTGAGAGTTTATCATGACTCACCTATTGTAGGAAATCTATGATTTTACAAAATCTACTGGTATATTCATGAGGGTTTTTCTTGGAAAGGGCTCAAAGATGAGGTGTTGCAATATGTTAGAGAGTGCCCTACTTGCTAGTAGAACAAACATGAGAACTCTTACCCAGCCAACTTACTTCAGTCACTTATGATTCCTAATAGGAAGTGGGAGTGTTTTTCCATGGACTTCATTAAATGACTACCAAGAGCCTAGGATAGAGATTGTATTTATGTTGTTGTTGATCAACTTACAAAGTTTTCCCACTTTGTCCTAATCACAACCACATACACATCTACATAGGTTGCAAAACTATTCTTCAAAGAGGTATTCACATTGCATGGATTACCTTAGAGAATCATTAGCGATAGTGACAAGAGGTTTATGAGTCACTTTTATCAAGATTTATTCTAATTGTGCAGGACATAGCTCACCCTAAGTACTAGCTACCAACCCTAGATAGATGGTTAGATAGAGATAGTGAGCAAATGGGTAGAGGAACACCTTAGGCACAACATAGAAGAGAAAAAAAAGGCTTGATTTAAGTGGATATATCTATGTGAGCATTGTTATAATTCCACTTATCTCGTGTCTTCCCAAATGTCACCATTAATGGCATTATATGGATATACGACACCTAGTTTCATATATTTTTGTTATCAAATAGTAGAGTGTCCAATGTTAGAGACCTAGTACAAGAGAAGCAATGCATTGTGAAGGCTCTTAAGGAGAATATTAATAAGGCACATAATCATCAAAAGTAGCATGTTGATCAGAAGAAGACTAAGCAGATTTTTGAGCTAGGTAATATAGTATATGTGATGTTGTAGCCTTATTGCCACTCCACTCTCAAAAAGAGTGATGTCAAGAAACTTAAGTCACATTATTATTGGCCTTTAAGGGCAATTATGAGAGTTGGATAGGTGGATTATGAGTTTGATTTTCTAGGAGAGAGATGAGACCATAATGTTTTTCATGTGTCATGTCTCAAAAGGGCATTACAACATCGTGTGGTACCTTCATCAATGTTATCTCTGTTAGATGATAAGGGAAAGTTGATTTTAGTACCTGAGTCTATCCTAGAGTATAGATAGAGACAACTTCACAAGAGGACCATCAAGGAATATTTAGTGATGTGGATATATTTTCTAGTGGAGGATGCCACTTGGGAGAGTGAGGAGATTTTGCAGCATCCTCAATTGAGATTTCTTGAGGACAAGCAATTTTAGGAGTGGTGGACTATGATGTACCCTTCTAGTTGACATCTCTTGGTAATTGAAATTATAGTATTATATGACCCTCATAGGATAATAAGGTGGTTAGAGGTTTTTATTATGGATTGACACTTTATGATGGAGAATAATTTAATATTATAATATTATAATCAAGTGAAAATATAAGAATAGTTGTTATCCCACATTGGGGAGAAAGTTAGTGAGCTCCCACAAGGAAAGAATAAAGAGGACATGTGAGTATCTTTTCTTATCATCTGATTATTCTCATTTGTATTTTATGAGTTTTGTGGCCCTAAGGGTTTCACTATTTACCATTGGAGAATGAAGTTCTTTTTTGTGCTTCCATTTGAGCTGGTGAAATACCCAGTGAATTGGGTATTGGGAGGACATCATACACATGTTGTATTCTAGCATATTAGTGAAAGACCCCTAGCTATTAGAGAAGACAAATTAGTATTTTCATTGTGCCAAATTTGTGGCCTAAGGTGAGATTGTGGAGTACAATTGAAGGAATAAGTTAGATATGGCTATAGTGATATGCTATAGTAAAATCCATATATTTTGAGCAATTTTCAAGTTCTCGTCCATTTACATTTTGTATTGCATTGAGATGTATATTTTCTTATTTGTAATTAGTGTTATACTAAAAAATTTGCATCTTCATTGTTAGATGTTTTTGAGTTCTTTGCAAGTATATTTATTAAAGTTTGTATTTAGAAGGCAATAAGAATTTAGATCTGCAATATATATCTTTTGTCCAAATTGTTTGATAAAATTCTGTATTAAGAAATCTAAAAAATTAAAATCTGAATTGCAAGGGATATTACAAAGGCCTTATCATTTTTTGTAAAGCTTTCTTTTGTGAGATTTGAAGAGCTAATGACCAAAACTCGACAGACACCAAGTTGGAGATGCGTGATGAGGCCATATGTTTCTAATAGAGATGATAGAAATCTATGGAATGGTTTTTTTCTTCTACATAGGAGAAGAGAGTGCCCAAATATTGGCTACAATGTAGGCTATGCTAGCTTTTCCTCTATTCTAGTATTATTTATATTTCTAAGAAAGCCTGCAATTAGAAAAAGGTGGGTAGTGCTACAGCAAGAAATATAATGCAAGCTCCACATAAGGCCATATTTGACACCCTACCTACTGCAAATGTACACCTAATACATCCAGTGCTTGGTCTACTCCTTATATTTACTTATTGTGTCATAACTTAGTGTGTCTCATTTTCAAACTAGCTTTTGTCAGTAGTGAGGACACTAGAGAAGTGAAAGACACATACACAACTTAAAAATTCAAGCTTTTTCAGGAATTTTGAGTTTTTTCATACAAAGATGTGTTTTTCTGTTTTTTTTTTTTGCCATAATAACAGAGTGGATGGCATCATATAAGGGTAACAATGTGTCATCCATGATCTGATAGAATCCTAGTTTTTCTCCCTCTTATGTAATATTTTGGATTATTATTACTAAAAGTGTGACTCTTAGATGCCTATGGAAGATTGTGTCATTCATGATGTCATATAAAAAGTGAGACATTGTCTTCACAATATAATATGTTTCACTATTTATCATATAAGAAAGGTAAAATGAATGAAGATTTATAATTTATTTATTAGAGGTGAACTTCAATTATTTTAGTTAAATGTCATCAAGTTAAATTATAAAACGTTTAATTATAAAAAATTTGATGCATAGTAGGTTATTGAAGATGTTAAAGAAATATGTCATTTCATGAAACTTTAAAAACTAGTTATAAACTTTTTAAAATATTAGGTTAGACAATTGTATCATTCAAAATATTTTTAAAATAAAAAATTATTGGAATTTTAGAAGGAAGGGCATGTAATGTGCTAGGAGAGCTAGTGAGCTCCTCATGCTAGAAAAGTTTAAGAACCCCCCTCCATTAGTAAGGTTAAACCTACTAAAAAAAGAGACTACATTAGGACATTAAACCTACCCCTTAGCTCTATTAGCACCTCTCATATCTTTGACACCCTTGAAGATACCTTGGCTTGTAGTGGGGGGGAAGACATCACCTCTCCTAGAAAGAATACCCCCAAGGGTGCTAGGAAGAAAGGTAAACATAGCCACTCTAAGTCACGGATGGAGAGGCTTAAAAAGTCCATGAGTGACCTAGTGCATTACTATTTTTCTATGTGCCATAGATTTGATACCCTAGTTGAGTTCTATTCCAAGATTATGCACTCCATGACCACTACAATCTACTTTTTATAGCCTAATAAAGAGGAAAAGGACTTGGAAAAGACAACTAAGACAACCCATTCCATCTATGGGTTCATGGCAAAGGATTGGTTGAAGACCATCATAGACAAATCGGTGAAAGTGAAGGGGGAGAATGCAACAAGAGAAACACTTGAAGAGAAAAAGAATAGAACTAGGGGAAGCAAGAGGGAATCTAGCCCAAGGTCTATTATTTTTTATTACTTTTTTGATGATCGCATCTCTAAATATTACACCCCAGAGGGTTTTTGGACTATGTCGATTATTTGGACTAATAATAGTGTTGTATTTAAATATTGTTGGTATATTTTATAGTTTCTTATGCATAGTACTTTATGGGCTATTGCTAAAGAAAATATGGCTATGGACATATTATGGTTTTTGAAGTTTAAAGATGCTATAGGTTTGATAACTAGGAGGTAACCTTTGGCTGAATTCTCAACCTTTTTGTAGTTCATGGCCAACACCCCATCCTTTTGGCTACTATCAACTACCTCAAAAAATATTCATTCAAATATGGAATAATTCAACATTAACTACCTTTTGGATAATCATATTGTTATCTTATTATGATAACATTTTTCCTTTTTAGATACTCCCTTCTCTTATACTAATATTTTATTTTTACTAAGTATAATATAATAAAAATCATTACAAAATAATTTCTCACATAGTGCCTCTCCCATTTGAGTTGCCTAAGTCATCCTAATGGATGATACCTTAATGATCTTTCTTTTTATGTGATCATGGTTAGGACCCATGAGTGGTCTATAATCTAGGGGTGATTGTATTATATTGTTGCATTATCTGGTTGAGTACTCCTTTTCCTATTTATGAGATTATGATGTGTTAGATGGTTTCCTTGAGGATTATCAATGGATATTATTGGGTTTATTGTGATGTGATTGTGCTATGAATATTTAACTTGTTCATTTTAGTAATCTATGAAAAATAAACTATTTAAATGATTAATTAATTTTTTTAATTATGTGATTTCATGTAAAAGTTGCTTTGACTATTATTATTGTGCATCTACACTTGATTGGGTGTGTTTATTTAGGACTTATATCCCCACTAGTAGCACTTAGAGTTAGTGATCAGACCTTTCAAGTTTATCCAATATCCTCCCTATATGGGCGATGTATTTTTTATTGCTATTTTAATCCACTAGTAATTGGTAAATCTATATTCATAATACATTATGTGATTGGATTTGTGAGCATTTTGTGCATTTAGGATTCCACATCTATCATGGGAGAGATCCAATTAAATATTATTTTAATGGATTAGAGGGATTTTAATTATTTGATTTAATCTTTAATTTAGTTACCAATAACTTTACCCTAGTTAAATATCATTTAATTGGAATTGTCCAATTTTGTCTGGCTTAAACATCATTGGTGTTATTCTTTCCATCAAGAGTAATAGACCTTATCCCTTTAATGTGATAGGTTGCATTTTTACCAACTATAAAAATATCTCCATCATGATTCTTCAAATTAATAAACTTGTTCATATCACCAATCATGTGATACGAACATCTAGTATCTATTATCCAATCAGATTTCTTTTCAACATGGGAGACTAGAGCTTTCACCTCTTTAATTTCTTTATCAAGATCATCATCACTTTCACTCTAAAATCTTCTATCATATTCCTCATGTTTGTTTGTATATACGTAATTTCTCAGTCTTGTAGGCTTAAAATTTCCCTTATACTTTTTATCTCTTTTAGGACATTTAGATCATAATAACCAAATTCATTATAAGTCCAACATTTAAAGATATTGTTACCATTAGATTCTCTTCTTAAAAAATGGGCTATACTTTCTTTAATCTTCCTATCTTCATCAAATTTGGTTCTACTTCTGCTAGAAAAATCTCCATGACTACTTGTGCTTCTAGATAGGAAAGGACCAACACTTAAGTCACTGAAAGCTATCTCCACTCTTGTCAATTCTCTAGATTGTCTAAAATTATCTTATGTTGCTTCAAATCTTCCAAGAAAAGTTTCTTTGGAAAACATCTTAGTGTAGGCTATCAATAGTTCAATCATTTGTGATACTTTCTTCAATGATGGTGTCAAAGTTTACAAGATCTTCCATACAACCTCATCTTCTTCCTTGGTTCCACCATATGATCTAATTCATGAAAAAATTTCTGATATCCTACCAACATAGCTTCTTACAAATTCATCTTCCATAATTTTAGCATCTTGAAACAAGCATCTTTAATTCTACAATCTTTTCTTTTTTGTATGTTTATCTCCTTCAAAATTATATTCTAATTCTTTCCAAATTAGATGGGATGTTGCTAAATATTTGACCTGACTGTATTCATTCTTAGAAATAGATGATATAAATTCTTCTCTAGCTTGCATATTACATGTGAATCGATCTCTCTTGGCTACATTACATTCCTCAAGCTTCTCTTCTTTCACAATTTCCTTGTTACTCTTTTTCAAAAGCCAACAATTTTGACCCATACACAAAAGAAAAGTTTTCATCTTCTCTTCTAGCTATCATGGTTAACTCCATCAAACTTAGGACTATCCTTTTTGAAATGAATTGCCATTGATCTCCCAAATCTATTAAGCTTTTTCTTCAAGGACCTGATGCTTTGATACTAATTGTTAGAATATATAGTCCACCAATTTAACTAATGAGGGGGAGGTCAATCAGTTATCCAACTATTATCATTATTATCAACCTTTTTAAATCATTTTCGTATGAAAAATATAATTAGAAATCACAACAAGATACTCATGCACAATAACCCTAGATATGTTAATTAGGGAAACTCTTAATCAAGGGGAAAACCCCAATGGGGATGATACCCACAAGATGATGCACTAATATAAATATTACTTGTTAGCAGATGGACACTATTAGGATTCTATAAAAGCATTCAATATATATTAATCCATGTTAGGAGATTTTGAATCATTATTCGGAGGTTCCAACCCTATTAGGAGTTGTACAAGGCAAATGGACCCATTGTGCAAATAGATTCAAGGGAAAGACCTCTGAACTCACTCTCCACATGATCTTTGTATTATTCCTTGTAGAATAATAGAATTTAATTGCACTTCTCCTTCCTCGTTCTCTATCTTGAAAACTATACTTCTACTCCTTTTGATCTTGATACTAGATCACAAACATTGCATCCAATAATCTATTGCATCACCTACTCCCATTTACCAAACATTCTGCTCTTGTTCACACTTCCATGAACACTTCATAACCACTTCATACTTCTCAAACAAGTAAAACATCTTTCCTTTATAGTATATCCTCAAAAAAAATCCTTGAGTCAACCTTGAGGATTTTCCAATTACTAATAATAGGACCACAATAAGATAATTAATTATTTCACAATTATAATAGACCTATCATCTCACTATCTATACAACTTCAAACAACATGTGACTTCAAGACTTGTACACTCACTGACATCATCATCAAATTGTCCTCTATTATTGTCTAAGTTCACATATGCAAATTATATCTCTATTTGAAGATATAATGCAATCATCAAAAACTATTTCTTAGGTGCTCTATTTCTAAACTACTCTCTAAAAGTCACATATAACTACCATATATCTTTGACTTATGCTATATGAAATTCACCTCATCATTAGGACATAATGTGTAACATGTCATTAGCTTCACGTCACCTAATCATCAATACTCTATCTGTATGATACTAGTCTTTGGCTTCTACTTTGTCAGTCTTCAAGAATTACTATTATCTAGACATTGATGACAAACATAGTCATGAATGCAACATGTCAATACTACCACATGCTCTCCAATTCTTATGATACTCTCCTGAGGAATACCTTCAAAATTCATGCTAACACTAATAGATACCTTATTTTCTATCTCTTTAACCCTTTTAATAAGGGTTTCCATCTCTGTATTCTTTTACTCCTCTTCATCCTTCTATCTCTAGCCCTCTTGTATTTGTGTATTAAACTCCGTAGATTTAATATGGTCCTCTTTGTCCCCTCCTAGATCCACTTCAATTATATCCTCATGTTCAACCATTTTCATATTCTTGTCCTCCCCATTATAGGTTGCATCATCTTTGTTGACATAATCCACATGTTTTGTGTCCTTATTCTCAGTGATATATTCCTCTTTAGTCTCAGCTTCAAGGAAATTCAATTCCTCCATAGCAAAAGAGTTTTCTTTCTTCATATTTTTCTTTGATTTTTTTTCTTATGTAGGCATTATAACCTTCTTTCTATAAAGGTATCCTCTTGGTAATTACTTATCCCTATGGTACTGTTATCCTTTCTTTCCTCAACATCACTCCCCTATTTATTGACATCAATGATGTCTTTTTCAATCTTTCCCAATTTAAGGGTAGGGACTTGACTACTTTGGGGCAAGTTGCTTCTTATGGAGGGAGTTTGAAGAAAGAGGAATTCTTCAAGGGATTTTTAGGACTGATTCTAGGGCTCAACTAACCAGTATTGGTCTCTTTCTAGGTTTTAGGATTATGGCCTTCCTTGCTAGGGTTCAAATCATAAATGAGATTAATTTCCTCTATTTTTACACTCAATCTAGATCCTTGAAGATCTTTCCCACGAATCAAGCTTTTACTAAATGTCAGGATGTGATAAAACACATGATAGTATAACACAAATATATTCCCCTAATGAAATGGTGGGTATAAAAAAAAGAATGGGACATTGAGTTTATCCCCATTATGAAGGAAATTAAGCAAGGGAAAGTGGTATTCATGATAAGGGTTAAATCTCCCTTCACACATAAAATATTTCATTACAGAGAGGCAAATAATAGAAAGGGGGGGAGGGAGATACAATA
Organism: Cupressus sempervirens; assembly: GCA_028749045.1. Lineage (NCBI taxonomy): Eukaryota > Viridiplantae > Streptophyta > Pinopsida > Cupressales > Cupressaceae > Cupressus > Cupressus sempervirens. The sequence goes on from CM053786.1 coordinate 149,739,760, forward strand.
TATCATATCCATTATTAGAATTAACCCTATCCTCCTTTTTGCCACCAAAGAATTCTTATTATATTTTTTACGCTTAGCCTGACTCTTTCTTTCCACCTAGTGTCATTTGCACTTTAGACAGGTAGCCTCTACAATCAAATTTGTGCTAATAGTAAATTAAATACTACCTATAGTCATTGTTCCCTTGTGCCAAGAGTTACCAAACCTTAAAGAGAGTTCATTGTTGAAGTCCTTCATAGCCTTCATGAAATAGGTAAGCCCCCCATCCTGAAAGTACTTCCAAATATCCATGTTTTGTTTTAGTTCCTTCTTATCCCTTTGATCCACTTTTTTCACAAGTTGACCCACAATTTTTATCTTTTGCAACTCCTAAAGTACTTCATGAATGTCTTTGTTTTCCTCTATAGTGACTATAGTTTCAAAATCCTGACACTTCTATATTTCCTCCATGAACAAAGTCATTTTACTTTTAGCCAAGAACTAGAAAACTTCGAGAATGTAGTTAACTTGCAATATTTGAAGGCTTAAAAAAATGCTTTCAATTATTCTTTAAAACATCCTTCCTCGATAATTGAATGTCCTTTGTTTTTGTAAATCTATTGCTATCTATGTTGGCTTCTATAAAAAATTAAAAAATTTAATTAAGATTTGATATATTTCTTCAAGAAATCATACTTCTTTCTATCCTTACACCTATTGAATCATTCCCATTTATTTCCATTAATAGCTAGATAAGGGCCCATTAATAGATGGATAGGGGCTTGCATTAATGATGGATTTTTATTATTATCAAAATTTAAAATTTTTATCTTAACCGCTAAGACAACTCTAAATATTCTTCTTTCTAAATTTAGTTTTCTTTGTTGCCTTCCAATTAACCAAATATCTAAACTTTAGAAACTTTGTTTTCCCTCTTCTTTTGAAACTTTTTCTTGGTAATGTCCTTATGATAAATTCTATCTCCTTGACCAATTTTTTTTGTTAAAAACATGCTTTTATCTTTTATTACAAATTGATCAAAAGAATACTCCTTCATCAAATAAAAACCTAACTTTTTATGTGTTATCACTTATTAAAATATTTTTTATTTTCTCTAAGAAGTTCAAATCAAAAGAAACTTTACCTTCCCACCAACCAAGAACCAAGTTAGCAAGGAAGTTCTCTACCTTGTTTCAGTCCCTCATAGTATGGCTAATATTGACTTCCCTAGACATGGCTAATCTATATTTGTTATCTTCTATAAGACACAATATTCTCTAATGGCTAGTATCCTAATTCAAAAGCATATCAACTATGAGTTTATAATCTACCTCTAATATGATTTTTACAACCCTTATCTCTTGAAGGGTCTTGATACCCTACCATGTTGCCAAACCCTTTATATAGTTATTATGTTTGATTTTAATGTCTCTAAAAAAGACTTGGATTATTTCTCCTTTGTTTTTCCTAACCAAACATCCTATATAAGAGATGTCAAGGTTGTCTTTCGAACATCCATTCTAATTCCATTTCCACCAATACTAGTTTTTAGGAATCCATTAAGTTTCCTTCATTCTCCCTTTTTTCAACCAAATGGTAAAGATTTTATTATATGCCATATTTATTTGATTCTATATTTAACAAGGTCAAGTAAGGTAGAGAATTTAGGGAAGAAAGGAGCATTGACAATTTCCTTAACTAGCCTTTTGTCTATGTTGAACAAATCAAGAGAAAAAAATTATCCTTCCTAAATTTTTTTTTGTTTCTTTCCTTCCATAGCGTCCAATAAATACTAGGGAGGATTTGTTCCTAAAGATTATACAACATATGGTGGGATAGGGGGAAATTTTCCCAAAGGCAGGGAAAATCTTTCACAAAATTAGGCACAACCCACTAGATTGGAGAGATTGAAATGCTAAGCTCTTGAGATATATCACAACTAAATACAATGGAAATCTCATCTATAAAGGATATATCACAATCAACTATAGTGGAAATCTCATCTTGCCAAGCACAATTAGTATTGAAATAGTATAGCTTACTATAGAATGTTGATAAAGTGATTTTCATAATTCATAATGTAGCTAGACAGTTAGAAGGGAGGCCCATGAAAATAGAGTTACGAAGCTGAAACCTTCTTTTGACAAAGTGAAAGACAAATAGAAAGTTGTGCATGATCAATTGAATAATGATGTAGAACAACATAGATCAACTTAGGAAGAGATGTTTAAAAAAACTTAATTTGTTCAGAGTATCTCCAAAGGCAATTTGGACTCACCTTTAGGGCATATTAGAAGAAAAGGAAAAAGGATGTTATGTCACACTATGCCATGGTTACAAATCTTATTTATGGTTCATTTCTCAATGTTCATAGTAGGGATAAATGCAAGGGCTCCCAAGATAGCATTGTTAATAAGGTTTTATATATGAATCGTAATACCACTCATAAAATGGAATAACCATTGAAATTTTTGAAGTGATGTTGCATCTCATCACCAATGTTTGGATTACTTTTGGTTAGCCTTCATCTAGTTACTCTTCACTGTATTTTCTCTAGATTATTGGTTTTTTGATATATTTTTACAAATTTAGGTTGCCTTTGGAGTTAGTTTTTCTTCAATCAAGAACAAGAGTATAGAAATACAAAAAAATTAGAGTACCTTAATAGGAAAATAATAATTTAACATAATAAGCATTTAATGAATAAAATTATATGTATGTAGGTGAACTAAAATCAACTAAAAAAATGGAAATGGTTAAATTGCATGCAAGATAACAATAAAATTTAGTTAGTTACTGTGTCCCTTTCAAAAATTAGCAATGACAAATTAAACATTTAAATAAAAACATAGTAACTTCATTATAAATAGCATTATGAAAAATTAATATCACAAGTAATCAATAAAAAAATACATCCTAATGCCTAGATATGACATATATACCTTTGTGATCATGTCATTAAAATTAGCAATATATTTAACATATAATTGGACCAACTAAATATTTTCAAATATAATTATTTTCTATACTCTACTTACAAATATTGGAGATAAACATAGAAAAATTATCTTAAATTTATATTTTAAAAATTATTTAAAATTAAAATTTAACTATAATTTATATTTTTTAAATCTTATTTAATTAATTAATTAAGAAATTAAATCAAATAAATGCATTAATATTCTTACATAATAGAGACAAATACAAAGCTTATTCTTAACAAACCGTCATTTAACATTGTTATTCTTGTACCAAGCAATGTTTGGAATTTAAGATTTGACCACCCTTAAAGCCAGACATTTAAAGAAAAATAAATCTTGAGAAAAGTGATTTAGATTTTCTTATTTAACAGCTCTATTCTAAAAATCAAAACTGATAGTATGTGATGTTTACATAGTACAATAATATAATAAAGTCAATAGGCTTCACTCCTTGGGAGATTGTGACCAGTTTGTTCAGATTTTCCAATAGTTTTATGCCAGGAAATAAGAAAGTTATCGTTGATCTGGGGATGCGCCAAGAAAAATAAAGTGACATGTTAGATTTACTCCATGGTGTTGGTTTGTCAAGACTTTGGAAAAGTCATTGCTCTTTGATTTAGAAGCAATCTCTATTCAAGCAAAACACTACTGCCAAACTACAACAAGAAGCACTAATGAAGTAGTCTGAAAAATATCATATTTTCTTCCTCATCTACACTCCAGATGCGAACGGCTTAAACATCACACACTAAGGCTTGATTCCTAGTGCAAAAGTGTTAAATAGTCAAAGTTTGACTTACTTTTCTTCAAGATGGGTTATGTACAAGACAATTCTAGCAAATGAGGCTATCTATAGCAGCTGTGTGCCTATCATCATTTCATATCATTATGTTCTTCCTTTCAGCGATGTCTTGAATTGGGACACCTATGTCTTCGTTCCACCACCTCAAGTCCCAAATCTAAAGAACATTCTACAATCTATTCCACTGAGACTTATGTTAAGTTGCATAGAAAGGTGATTAAAGCTCAAAAGCACTTTTGAATAAATTAGCCTCCCAAGAAGTATGACATTTCACATGATCGTCCATTATGTTTGGCTGAGGTGACTCAATATCATTATACACAAATAAGATTCAATAAGTGCGATCTAAAAACTTTGAGTACTTGTTCAAGATCATATAATTTTTTTATGAATTCTTTTAATGTTTGTGCTTGAACTTGATTATAAATGTAATCTTCTAAGTGAACCTCAAACTCACACTTCTTCTATATTGTAAATGCCTTCAAATCAAAATAGTTTGACTTTACAATTGAAACCCGTATAATCAAGTGACTCAAAAAAGTGAGTGATAGGTAAGATTTGTTACATTCAAAATTCATAAATAATTTACCTCCTCTTCAAAAAAAAGGGCCTGAATCGAATAGGAAATACAAAGTTATTCATGCATAGTGATAGTACAGTTGTAGAGCACCCAATGGAGACTTGATATGTTCGATAAAAGTTCTGCAATTCTGCGAAAAGAAGTTTTAATTAGAAATGTACGTCCAAATGGTGAAGAGAACGTGATATCAGAGATTGCATGAGCGATGGGTGTGTGACGCGTGTTGACTCTTAATTTTCAAGCGCCTAAAGTCTATGAGAAAATTGCTGCAGCTTCCACTTGCTACTTTTATTTTTTTCCCATTAACCCCAAAGGATTTATTTATGCCATTAGACATTTGTGATCTCTTTAAAAAGATAGTTAATGGTTGTTTGTACTAGATCTATTGATCATTCATGAACTACACTCTATGGTATATCATCTAAAAACTTAGGGTATATGAGAATAGGATCAGGAATTGTGCCCTAGATCTATTGATCATTCATGAACTACACTCTATGGTATATGATCTAAAAAAATTTAGGGTCTATGAGAATAGGATTAGGGATGGTGCCTTAGATAGAGACTATCAATGGTGCCATCAATCTAGCAGTCTTATGCTGCAGAGGCAAGAACGATATCCAGAAATTCTATGTGAATCAGCACTTAATAAGCACCAACAAGGACAATGGAATGAAAGTGCATTAGCTTAGAAGGACTCAACTACCATCAGAGCCAGCTCAACAATTAGTAAACAATTCATTTTGTATCACTCATTATTTTCTGCAGATGGGGACATAGGCTTTTGGGAGCTTTCAAGATGATGAGATGTGAAATTTGAGGAGGGGATTCAATAATCCATTTCCAGTATCCTTCTAATTGCATGTTATTCGATCTAAGTTTTTTGTGTAAATCACAAGTTTTGTATACAAGAATTTCATAAAAGGGCTGGAAGATTTTAAATGTCTTCTGCAAGAAACTTTGTCAGCACTTACCATCTATAGAAGTTGTGGAGATTCACGAAGCATAGTATGGTCACTCTGCAGATGACAACATGGTATGTAGAAAATGTTTTGTTAAAATGTCTTGAGAAACTTTAAGTCCACCTCCATTGTTACTGTTCTTTTTACCTCTGTATAGTGGAAGTTATAAATAAAAAAAATTCTTAGTAGTCTTGCACTGCAAAACTACATAGTGGTGTCAGAAAATCATTGGAATAAGATAAGCCATATTGACTCATTTTGCATTTATTTTTCTAACTGATAAATTCAAGACAGTGCTTGTCCATGTCGTATATGAAAGAAAATGTGCGTCATTCTGTCAATTTTGTTTTGTAAACTCACAACTTAAACGAAAACAATATCGGATGACAAAATTGTATAGAGGTATGAATAAAAATGAAATACTTTTTAAAATTATTTATATATTATTAATTAATAAGTGAGTATGCTAGGACTCTAGATTTCAATACTACTACTACTACTACTATTCAATACAAATAAAGTCTGTAAACTCATAACATGCGATTGAGAGATTGGTATTTACCATAGTTTACATATTATTCTCAAAGAGAATGTAGCTTTACAAAGATAGGAAAAATTATTCATATGTCAAAAAGTGAATAACACTAATTTTTTTTAATGCAAAATAACTATTTTTTTTCAAGTGAAAACTAATTTTTAGTCAAAAGAATCTAATATTTATCTACTGTAAATACAAGAAGAGCCAAATTTATGTACATAACTACAATTGGAGGTAAAAAATTGTATTCAAAAACCTTTATTAATGTACAGTGTATGTCAATTATGGAAGTCTTTGACCACCGTATGAACTAATGGCTGCAAAGTTAGCAACTTAGACACATTATGGATATTCTAAGCCACTCTAATGGTTGAAATATTAGAAAAATATTCTTGTTACCTCATATTCAAATTATAATTATAAAGAAAATTGCATTTCAGATGTGCCTTAACATTCATTCTTTTATGGAGTTTGATAACTCTTCACATGGTATGTAACAAGAGTGATAAAGAAATGGACATTGTTAATATATTTTTACAGATCTATAAATTTATATTTTGTAATTATTAATTATATAATTATCTACTTTCAAATATAATATTATTTATAAAAGTGAAAAATTTTCTTTTGTTCAATAAATATAATATGATTATAAATTAATGGATAATAATGTAGGCAAGGAAAAAAAAAATGTAGCTGATAAAATAGATCGAGTTTTGAATTGTTAGCTTCATATAAAGTGATAGCTAGGTGAATAAGGAGTAGGGGGGATGGTGAGTAAAATAAATAATAGCAAGATAGAAGGAAGATGTAGATATGAAAAGATTGATAGAGATATAAATAGGGAAGGCAAAAGAGAGAGTGTAGATAAACGGATTAAAATCAAATATTAAAGTTGGGAGGGCAAGAGTGGATGAGGAGATGAAGAGATAATGATGATTATGAGGTGATAGATAGATAGATCAAAGGAAACAGGGAATATAAAGTATAGATGTAAAGCGACTAAAGGTAAAGAAATGGGGAAATTAGAAATAAAGAAGAAGAAATGTGTCTATATGTCTATGTAAAAGAAATATATAAAGGAAGGGATAAAGATGTCTATAGGGAAATTATGATTTAAAAAGAGACATGTAGATATAGAAATAAAGAGGTATATAGATATATTAATTTATCTAAACATAATCCTTTGATGAATAAATTTCACTATGTACATGACCCTTGCATAGCCCTTGCACCCCCTCAAAAGTGCAAGTGCAAGTGCTAGTGCCAGTAAAAGTAGAAAAATTAAAACAGCATTAACGTAAAGAATACTTGTCTTATATATCATCTAATATAGAACCAATTGAACATTATTACTCCTGTTCAAAGTTGTATTCAAAGCTCGGATAGAGTAAACCAATCGGGACAACATTATCATCAGGCAGCAAAGTTCTTTGCAATATTGATTAATCAAACATATCAATAGAGATGGAGGGGAAAGCAAGGTTTGACAGTGACCTCCAATGGACTTGATTTCTGTATTGTAATCCCACGCCCCTCTGTCAAGTCAATTTGAGTTCCCTCTGGAGAAAACCATTCGAAGCTCTGCAGAAGACGCCCTAACGTATAGCTTACCACAATCAATGCCAAAGACATACCCGGACATATTCTCCTTCCTGAACCAAACGGAAACAATTCAAAGTCCTGTCCTTTCACATCCATCTCTTTGGCACTCTTGAGAAAACGTTCAGGATCAAATTCCGTGGGACGCTCCCACACAGCAGCGTCCCGTTGAATCGCCCACACATTCACAAGCAGTTGCGTCCCTGCGGGAATGTGATAACCTCCAACACTGCAGTCCTCTCTTGATTCGTGAGGTAGCAGAAGAGGTATTGGTGGATAAAGTCTCAGAGTTTCTTTCACAACTGCTTGCAAATATTTCAGCTTTGGCAGATCTGATTCCTCCATTAACCGATCCCGCTCAACAAGTATATCAATTTCTTCCTTGGCCTTTGCCAAAATGTCCGGATGCTGCATCAGAGTGGATAGTGCCCACTCGACGGTCACAGAGGATGTTTCGGTACCTCCGCTTATAGTAGTCTGCAAAACTAAGGGATCAATTTTTTTTCGGGTGTGTTGTGATCAGTGTCTTGGCCTCAACACAGCGAGTAAAGATTAACTAATTTGATTCTTCTTATAGACGCTTTCAATAATGAGTGTCCTACCTTGACAACACGGTAAGTCGACCTATTATATCTAAATAAATCAGAACGATAACAATCGAAATACTATATGGAAAGAGAAAGTGATGAAAGGACATACTTGGGCAGTGGCTTTCACCACATCTTCGTTATTTTCAGTCTGAATTTCATGGTTGTCTATTGCAGAGATGAGGGCATCAATCAAATCTGGAGCGTGCACCCTTCTCTTCTCTCGGTGATCATCGAGCAATCTCTTGAGAAACCCTTCTCTCTTCTGATTTATATTTTTCATTGCACACACTGTTCTATTCGGAACGATCCACTTGAGGAAAGGCAAGTAATAGCCGATATCTAATGCTCCATGAGCTATCAAGGAGCTTTGTTTTATCATCTCCTTGAACTGCTGAGCATCTTCGAAATCCTTTGAACAGAGATCTGGCGAGAATCTCTTGCTGGCAACCATTTGCACAATGATATTAAACGTGAGATCTGAAAGCCTTAACTCGATGTTAACTCTATTTATCTCTCGCTGCCAACACTCAAAGAGAGCTGACTAGGACGGAATTTTCCTCTTCCCGGACATGTCGGAAAGATTTGATTTTATCTGCGGTAAAGAGTTGGAGCCTGCAAATCTTTCTGATTGTTCGCCAGTATGAGCCATAAGGAGCCCAAGACAACACTTTAAAGGCATACGCTAGATACTTTCCTACTGCCGTAAGTGGGAGAGAAGCAAATGCTTTGTCGTTTGTTGTGAAGCATTCTTTTGCGAGATCTGAAGAACTGATGACCAAAACTGGCCGTATGCCAAGTTGGAGATGCACGATGGGACCATACGTTTCTGAAAGAAAGGATAGAAATCTGTGAAGGGGCTCTTTGTTTCTACTTAACAGTGGAAGATGCCCAAGAATAGGCCACGATGGAGGATGCGGCGGCTTTGCCTTTGTGTTAACTCTATGTCTAAGAGAGTTTGTAGTTAGCAAAAGGGCAGCCAGTACCACAACAAGAATGGCAATGGAAGCTGCTTCTAGCTCCATAAATCACAGCTAATTAATTTTGATTAGAATAACCACGCCAGAGTTCTGTATGACCACAGCTCTATTATAAGCTTTTGCTAAGTTCTTTGAACATAAAATAAATGTGTATGAACATGTTATGCAGTAGAAAATAAAATATATATGACGTAGCGATGACACATTATACATGTTCAAAAGTCAGAACACGTTATCCATGACTTCTATAGTATAGTAATAAGTTGTGAGGAATCAAAATAAAGGAGAACATTTTTTTGTAATATGGTTCTAGAAGAAGAAAATTAATAATTAAATTTTAAATTCTGAAATTTGAATAAATTAATGAAATTAGTTAGATGAAAAATATGGTTTAATTTTATTTTTATAATTTTTAAATGTCAATTAAGATTACTTAAATCTTGAATATCTTTTTTTTGATTTGGATCATTTCAACAATAGTAGAAAAGAACAAAGGATATATGTATTTGTTTTATTGACCAAGTAATTTTGTTATAGATTCTATTTTTAGGAACTTCTAGAATTTTATTTTCTTTTTTCTTAATGTTCTTAGTCAAGTATAGTATAAAACTTGGTTACTATTCATTTTATTTTACAAGTGGTACTAATAGTTTCTCCTTTAAATTGAATCAAGTAAGAACATGTATTTCGTATCTAGATATGAGAGCACCATAATAATTGAAATTATGAAATGTCAAGAAAAAAAATTTAATTTCATGAAAGATAGTAATCTACCACTAGAGAAGTATAAACTAAAATGAAAATTATAAAATCAAATGTGAACTAAAAACAATGCATCTCATTTTCAAGATCTTCATTGTCCTTCTTATTCTTCTTAGAGTAACTCTTAGATTTATGAGTGCACACATTTACATTCTAATAGGGTGATAATCAAGGTGATACAAATAAAATCAACTATTCGTGCTTAGCCAAAAGTAATTATTCAAGTAATAGACATACTAACAAAAAAATAATTTAAAAAATCATCTATTCTAAAATTTGTGTGTTAAGTGTCAAGGTCTGTGTGATGACCAAAAGTACAATAAACCTTAGATTTTCATAGGATCTTTCCTAAATGAATGTGTCAACATAGATACCCAAAATACCTTTTCTCCTAACTTCATGAAATTGTTCCATAAACAATAAACAAAAGCAAGACCATGAACCTTTCTTGGTACTCTAATCACTTGTGGATATTCCTGAGTAGCATAAGAACATGATTGAAGAGAAATAAAGGAAGTATTTAGACTCAATTTATCAAGAAAGTCCTAAACAATATTGATCTTATGGAAAATGTTAATTATTTTTATTACAATCATGATGCATGGTTTCAAAAATGGAGTATTACATCTAACACAAAGAAATTTGATCCTGAGCATACTACACCCTATACAAGACAAATGATAATTGCTAGAAATTGATGTCTTTTGGATCATACAAATTGATTTCCATAACTATATACTAGGATGATAATTTTCTCGTCGATGGGTAATTTGTTAAGCCTAATGTTTTATGTGTTTCTCATTTATGTCTACTCAAATATATATCCCTAAAAAGGGTAAATTATGGTTGAAATGATGATTATTTTTTGATTTTAATATTTTCAATTTCTAGTAATTTTGGGATTATTTTACAATTTGTGTTAACTTCTTTTATAACCTCTTTTTTCCAATTTATTTAAGTTTTTAAAAAGTTTTTTTATGTTTGTTTAATGTATTTTAGAAATATATTTTGGTCTACTTTCAAGTCTATTTATGAATTCTCTTTGTAAATTTTCAAAATTTTCATAAATGCTTTTTATCACTTTTCAAGATTTGTATAAGCTTTTATGATATTTTTCATGTACTAGCTTAGGCATGTTGCACCTTTAAATGCAATAATTAGTGACCCAATCTATCACTATAATAAAGAGGTTTTGCCCCTATTGCATACAAGAGTGTCTGTTGGTGCAAGATTGGCTATTAAAGAATGATGAAAGTAGACTGATATTGGTGCAAGATAGGAAACCAAATGAAGGACATATTTGTGAAAACCTAATGTTCACTCAATGGTTGGAGCTAACATATTAGTAGAGATGGAGGGGAAGGTGATCCATGATAATGGCCTCCAATGGAATTGAGTTTTGTACAAGCTCCCATGTAAACTCAACTATAGTACCCTTTAGAGGAAACTATTTGAAGCTTTGAAATAGTCATCCAAACATATAGTTGACAATAGTCAATGACTAAGACATGTCCAAGCATATTCTTGTCCCTAATCCAAATGGAATCAATTCAAAGTCCTCTTTCACATCCATATCTTTGCCACTATTGACAAATCATTTAGGAATAAATTATTTTTCCATGATAAATTTTGTATGAGAACAACTCGATTATAAGCTTTTCCAAAAAAATCAATGCAAAATAAATGATGATGAAAATATTAAAACTCTAGTGAAAATTATATAAATGCATACAACCATGTGATGAACACATTGATGAAATAAGAGCTTCCATTAATAAAATTTCACAAGTAAGAACATGTCATCCATGACCTATTTTTTTTTCTCATGGACTAAAATAATATAGACTAATTATTTTAATGAAACTATAAAAAAATTGATAGTTTTAATATTTAATTTCATTTTTTGAAAAATTAAACAAATCTTTATAACTATTTAGTGAAAAATATAAAAGATCAAATATAATGTTTGTTTCAAAATCTATAATATTAATTTAGATTATACAAATGTTTAATATTTATTGAATGTATCTTTGTTGATTTGGACCACTTCAACAATAATATAATAAAATGCAAAAATATGTTGTATTTTTCTTATTCACTAAGTAATTTTGACATAGCTTTCATCTCTTCTAAATTTTAGAATATTTATTTAATTTCTTCTTAATATTTTTAGTTCATTGTTAAATTCATATTAGTTATTTTTCCTTCTTATTTACAAATGTGAAGAATAATAACTATTTTGTGTAAAATCATGTAAGGGTATTTATCTAATAACAAGAAAAATTATTAAGAATAATCCTCTCAAATGTATTAAATTCCTAAATGATTGTCTATTGTGGATAGGCTAGGTTAGACCATGTAAATATATGTACAACATTAAAGTAAAACTTTTCACTATGTATACCTTAAATAGTTCTCAAATAAATATAAGTTTCTTTAAGTACTCCATTTAAGGCATGAAATATAAATGATATGTATTTCTCTTACATTAAACAAAAAATGCATTAAAGGTATAAAAACTATATAAAGTTAATCTTATATCTTTGACACATATAATTCATATTGAATGAAAGCATATGCTCTAACTCTAAAGCCTTACATAGATGACCATATACATCTAGGAACTCCCAATGAATCTCCGTAATGGTAGATCTTATAATGATTTACAATATAATATCCTTTAACAATTTCTATTGTTAGTGAAACCATAACCATGCACTGCCAAGCAGCATCTGCTAAATATCTATAACATGTAAACACATGAACTATAAGGCTGAATCTCACCACAAGTCTCTATATTTATCTTGTGTTCTTCACATCCAACAGAGGAAATGCATAAACAAGAAATAGTGATCACCATACCATATAAAGTGCTAAGTCCAATGTAAATGAACCAAAACATCCAAGAAAATAACCAGGACCAAAGAGAGGATATATATGAGTTAAAACATGTATCATGGCTTGGGTGACCATATAATAGTGTGTATTTCTTTTCCTTACAAAAAATGTGATTAGTGACAAAACTAAAACATTCAACCTACTTTAATAAAAGTGGGAGAAAAAATGTTAGATGGATCATTCTTGAGTTAATGATCTTCCTCTACATTTGAGAGGGACATCATGTTTGCATGATAAAATTTTATATTATTTTGGGTGTGCTTTTAACCATAAAGTAGAAAAGGAAAATTGATCTGTGCACATCACCATGGTACATATGTGCCTAAGATTGAGACAATAAGGAAAAAATGAACAATAGAAAAATATCATTTACCTAACCACTCTCTCCTATCATAGACAAATAAGAGGAAGATATAATATTTTTCTTTTGAGTGGTCAAAGATCAAATTTTAGGGAAAAAATATGCATAATTTAAGTGGATAGGAATGCATTAAAGAATAATTGAAATAACTCAAGGATTAACTACCATAAAAAGGATTTACTTATACAATACTTCTTGATTTCACTTATTTTAAGTACTATATTGGCCCATTTTGTCTCTTCATTTTCTTTGACCAAAGTCTCTGTATCCATCCCCTTATAGAGAAAATGAGATCATCATAAAATATTGTAGATTCTAAAATATAATTCTTTCCTTGTTATGCTTTCCAACTAATCTTAAAACACTTTGGTAATCAATATTCCTCTATGTGCCTAGTGTAGGAATTTATAATTGAAAAGAGACTTGTGGTCAAATGATATATATGTTCTTAGGAAGTAGACTGTGATTAGGGCTACATATAAAATCCACCAAGCCATCACCTTTAGCATTTTTTTGAATATGTTCAATAGGTTCAAAAAAATTAACAATTAACTCAAACCTAAACCAAGAAGTACATGATTTCATGGGGAAGGATGTAATGCACAATTAGAAGGGTGTAATTTATATTTGAATTATTTATACTCATAAAAGTAAAAGAATTGAGGGGTCAAGATGACAATCATATAACACAAAAATGTTCTAAATTTAAAAAAGATTTTTTTTTTTTTATAGAGAAAATATACTTTAATAACATTATAACATAATCATGCTATCATGGAAACATCATAATACTTGATGTTATCGAATTTCCACAATCTTTGAAAATATTAGATTATTGATTTTGAATCTTCTTATATCTAAGATTTTTAACTTGTATTTGAACCACATCATGTTATCTATTGTCAATATGAAAGATATTTCTAATAAGATAATCTTTCATTTCCTTAACATTTTGTTTCATCCCGATGATGGATCACATAGTATGTTGTAAAACCTTGATGTAATAATATGACACAAAACCAAATTAAGAAATAAAAATTACATATCTAAAAATATACTAATATTATAATGTGAACATGTCATAAAATGAGTTCCATGATTATTCCATCAACAAAAAATTCTAGTTCATTGAGGTATGGTTGGATTAGGTTCAACCCCAATATAACTTGCATGTGAAATATCTATGTACACATAACTATATAAAGTTAAAGATCCTAATATGAATTCATTCTTATTATTTTCATAAAGAATAAGTGAACATATGGACAATCGTCTCTTCTAAATTTTTTTAAATGAAACAAATCATTAATTTAATTAGCTTGTTATTAAAAAAATAATAGCCAAAATAATAAAAAATAAAATATAAATTCAATATAATTTTTAAAATAAAATATGAACATGTGTTCAAATTTATTAAAATATACTTATCAAAACGAATATATATTATTACTCCACATTTTTCTTATATATTATATTTTTCCACATCTCTACTAATATTATTCATTGTTAGTCTTTCCTATAAATAGGTAGAAACTAAAGTTTTTGTATTGGAGTCTTTCTATCCTATGTCATGTAAAAATATTTTATTAAAATGAGATTTTGTTATTTAATTCTTATTTTCTAATTCGTTAGGGCTGATTTTCCAATGATCATTTTGTTCTTATGTCACAAAAAATAGAAAGACTTATTCATTAACATTTGGACATATATTAAAGAGTACATCTACTAGGAGTCATTTGATAGGTGGTGGTTGTATTCTTCCAAGTAGTGGCCATTGCATACTATAGGTATTGTGTTTTACTTTGAGCAACTTTTAAATGTGAGTGGTGAGGTCATGTTGTGTCACCTATATTGACTCAGTCAAGAATAGATACACAATATTAGGCTTAGTAATTGAATCTTTGCTCCTATATTTTTAAAAATATTTTGTAAATGTAATGCTCTTGTAGATGTGTCATTATGGTGGTGTTTGATTGGTATATATATGGAAGATGTCTCTCTAAACATTATGTCCATGTAGATGCATCTAAGATTATGACCAATGTTTTTATACTATTTTCATCAACATTCATTTCTTTATGACTTCTAGGCATTCTGGTATTAATGTTACAAATTTGTACACACTATAGCTTCTTTTTATTTTTCTAGGTGATTATGATATGAGATTTATCAGTTCCTTCAAGGTTTCTTGAGTGAAAAGTTTTTTAATTTAGTTCTTTTCTATTTTCTAGTTTTAGTAGGTGTGATTTTTTGAAAACATGATTGTTTTGATATGCAAAATTTGGAAATGGTCATTATATTGACAATGAAATCAAACCAATTACTTGTTGTTGAGACAATTGCTTGCTTGGTCTTAATGATATCTTTTCTTTGATTGATGAAGATGATTTGATCAAATAGGATAACAAGAGCACCCAGAGGAAAGGCTAAGTTATCTAGTGCATAAAAGAAACTTACTAAGACCAAATAAGACATGGATAATATGCTACATTGTTTATCTACTTAAAGCTGAAATTGATGGATACACTTACTAAGTCTAGAAAAATAAGGAAGAAGAATTGTGTCTACTAAGCTTGACCAAGTGAATAGTTGGTGTCGAGCAATGTTAGTGCAAGTCAAGTAGAAAATCAATTGGTGCCGAGAAAAATATAAATATAGTTTATGCTGACTAAATAGTAGTATCTGTTAAGTAATGTCTAGATAGTGTTGAGTGATAGTACAATACTGTACAATGTGCCAAGTGAAATTTTGTGTGCCAAGCATCAGAGGTTAGTTATTTCCAAGTGACAACAATAAGAGAAAGATAAAAGATTCTCCAAATCTAAGTTGACAAAGTTGAATTCTTGGATTGTGTGAAGTATGTGGAAGACAAGCTTAATGAGCTAGTGCCACAAAATTCAAGATAAACAATTTTGAGACAAATTCAAAGAGGATTGTGAAGGAATTTTCTAGAAGAGACAAAATAGAAAGATGTTTAGATTCAATAAATCATACCCAATCTTAGTATGGACAATTGTGATTAAGTGGCAAAAAATCTAAATTCTCTTTACAAGAGAATGCTAGGCAAGAAGCAATAGTTGGCATGTGCAAGAACCCAAGGAAGATAAGAAGACTAGGGTGTTGCTTCATATGGTGGCCAAATAAGAGAGTCTACAAATTGGCGTACAAAGAAAGAAGGATTAAGAAGATAAGTTCTTGAAGGGTGAACAATGTATGAAAAGTGAAGTGTGAAAAGCCAACAAGAATGGAGGAATGAAATAGAGATCTGTAATTTGCAATTGAGTTGTGATTTTTTATTAGATCAAAGCCTTACTACAAATCCTTTGGATTAAGGTTGACCTAATAGTCATTTGTAAATTCTTTAACCAGGTGACATTCTAATGGAATAGTCTTAAGTCCTCTAACAAGGCTCACTCCTAATAGGGTGATAAAATCCTTTAACTAGGTCTCATTTAACAATGTGTATTGTAACCTTTAATAGGGTTGGCCTTTCATAGGAAATCACTTCAAAAGACTAAGAATTAGTAGCATGTTACTTGTGGTTTTTCCCAAATTGAGTTTGGACTTAAAATCCTTGTGTCAAATTGTGTGAATCTTCTTATGTTGTATCATGTTTACATTTGTGCAAAGTTATTTTGAACTAGGATAGTAGCCTACAAAATTTAAGTATTATGGATGCATGTAAGACACATGATCAGGACATATATGGATGAGTTTGGTAAAGTGCTGAAAAGTTTTATTAAGACATCTGGACCTTGAATAACTAATTCACCCTTCCCCCCACCCTGTCTCACTTATTCTAAAGAATTCCAACATGATTAAATATGGATTTTGAGATTTTTTGTTTCTATGTTGTGGGTTATTCATGTAGTTATTTCTAAAATAACATATCATTAAATCAAATTAATTTTCAATGTTTAATGGAACCCATAAACATACAACCACAAGTTGTGCTCTAAGTGTTAAGGAGGAGAGTTTCAAAGATTTTGAAATAGATTGAAGACCTAATGAGCATGCTCACATACTAATGAGATCAAGACTAAGGAAATGAGTAAAGAAACTAGTGCCAGAGTGGAAGCTTGACAAGATGGTAAGGAAATTCATGAATTTATAATTTAAATATTGATGTAAAATTTATCATGCCAATTTTTAGTTTAAGTTTTTTTAACATACAATCATTTTCCCCTTATATTTTTGTGTAAGCAATAAAGGAATTATAGGATTTATACTTGGTGCTATACAAATTCAAATAAAATGAAATTAGATATTGTTTTAAAGTTTAGTTGTTAACTATCTGAAACCTATGTTTCTATGCCCCATAGATTAGGAAATATATTGTTGCTAGGTAAGACTATTAGGGTTTGGTAATTTATAGGGCTTCTTGATACCTATTTTAGTTAGGTTCATTCTTTCATTGGGATTGGTTTTCACTTGTGCTACACCTTGCCAGAAAGCATGTCTAGCAATTTTAAACAAAAAACATCCTATACCTAACAAATGTATAGTCAAGATCAAGTATTCCTTGACGATAATTATATTGTAGAATTTCTAAATTTTTTTTCTAAAACATCACTAAAATTATTTCATTAATGGTTTTCCATGCTCATGGGGATTTCATTCATTAGTATTATACTTTGTCTATAAGTTGGGTTTAGAGTGGTGAGTATTCAATTTGAACTTGTCATAAACTATTGCACACTCTATATTGTGACTACAATTTTTACTATTGTCATAAAATCCTTTATATAGTATCATATGTCCTCTTTTCATGCTTAGTTTCCATGAATCATTATTCCTTGTATACTATACATTCTACTTCTATTTAGTCTTGAAGTTGTATTTACTATCATAGAAAATGATCTGCACATGTTAAATTAATTTATTTTAGGGTGTTGGCTTCTGATGGAACTAAAATTATTTCATACATCTTCGTGTCCCTCTCCTATAGCAGTTATCTAATCAAGATAGGCTAGACAACTATAGCCTAAATGGAGTTCCTATCATAGCATGGTCTTAGTGTCCCTTGTATGTTGGTGTGTTGCTAAGCATTCTTATGATTCAAGTATTATATTGTAAATCAAGATGTTTTCGTCTATTATGTGCCATGTATACATAATTTTATTTTTAACCCTTGTATCTCCTCTTGGCATAGTGAATTTCAATGCTGTAGTTCCTACTCATTCATTGTACTATATATATATATATATATATAGACACACACACACACACACACACACACACACACACATGTGAGCACAAATAGTAATTTCAAAAAAAATCTCATGTCATTCCTTTGAGTTTTATTTATTTTTCCTCCCATTGAATGTTCCAAAATTCTCATTCCTATTATGTGTTAATTTAGATATTATTTTAAAATTTCCCTACTTGTTGACTCAATATGATATTCTAAATGTGCTATACACAATATTATTTTGTGTGCAACCAAGAGTTTGAATGTATTTGCTTGTAACATGTTGTTTTATGAAGAATCATAATCTTCTTTTAGTGTCAAAAGAAATTTCTTTTGTTTACTTAAATTTTCTTTTCTTCTTCAAAACTTTCCCTTGGACTTGAAAATCCACATATTACATAGAGTTTTTTTTTTTTTCATTTCTTCTATTTTTTTAAAAAGATAAATATATAAAGATATAGTTTGAAAGTTTAGTAATACATTTTCTCATGATGTAAGATACAAATAGATTCTTCTAAAATTTATTTATTTATTAGTTAGAATGATTTTTTTTGTATTTGTTATTTACAAGACTTTGGTTTATATTATTTTTTTTAATATTTTAGAATTATCTTTGAGGATTTAATTATAAATGGAAAATTATGTTGGAATTAATTAATTTATTTTAATTTAGTTGAGAATATTCTATAAATTAATTCTATTGTGTGCATGTGTTGGCATGTTTGAGATTATAAGATTAGATAGTTGAATGGTTGTCATGAGCTTTTATCTTCATTCAATTCATTTATCATCTTTAACCTCTTTCATAACTTTGAGAATATGAAAGTTTTAGTTTTCACAACCCTTCATTTGCATGTTGGTTCTAATCCACAACTCAAAAAAAATTGAGCCAATAATAGACATTTTTTACAAATCTTCACTAGTCTTATAAATACATCGTATTAATAATTTTTATGTTTTAAAGAAATTTGTTCATTAATTTTTCTATTTTCTTTGATATGAATGTTAAGTGTGATTTTGCAACTAACAATGATTTCAATTTAGGTCTTGCATTTGACTATTGTTCATTGAGTTTATGCCTCCCAACTCCTTAATTAGTTGATAGGTTTTAGAATTCTCTCACTCAACCCCCTTTAGCATGCAATTTCTAAAATTCCTAAATACTATTTCACTCCACATTGCAATCATTTTTTGAGTTGATTTTATCCCAATCTATCTTTAGACAATTTCTTTTGATGTTGCAATATGTAGAATCATCTTGTAAGTATAGGATCTTTCATTCTTATACATTTTCTAGGTTGGAAAATAAGAATGAAAAAGTGGATCTTATAAAGATCAAAAGATAGTTAATGAACTAATGTTGAAGAGACCAACACCATTAGGCTCCATCTCATCTACCTTGTCTGCTAAACTATATCATTTACAATTTTTCCTAATCTATACTCTAAATTTTTGTTCTCTTCATAACCCATTTCATATAGCTTATTTTAGTTTTAAGACTTGGTAGGGAGGAAAATGATTTTATTAATATATGTGTATTGGAACCTAGATATTTGGAGTCAAAGAATGTTTCATCATCCATAACTCAAATCTTTAATACCCATTTTAGGCTCCACAAATGCAGAGTTGTTAGCTTTTGCAAAGGAAACCTTACATTGCTAGTCCTTGATTGCAAGAATCTGCATCTTAAATGCCTACTATTTTCTTGCCCTCCCAAGATATGTTGTTAATGGAAAATTGGGACAACTAACAGGTATTTTATTTTATTTTATAAATGATTTCGACTTGGTAATAATAGATTCTCATCCATTCATACATACATTAGAGATAATTCAATTCAGTATGGTCCTTAAAAATTTTCATAATATTGCATCATAACATTCAGTTAGAACTTGTATATTTCTCTATGAACATATTGAGGAGGAACATTTAAAGTACTTTTATCTATTTTAATATATTACATCTTCTTTGAGTACATGATAGTTTACATACTTTCGAACTGAACAAACATATATAACTATTGCTTATATTATTATCTAATGCTTACTCATTTCAATTTTTGGATCTAAGCATTGTAAAATGCAACTCAAAATTTCAAAGGATTGGATTTTCCCATTTTCACATCAAAATAGCTTCCTTTTTTTACATAAATATTATATGCATGGTTTCTGACATATTTTGTGTTGATTTAGAAATCTTTGGTAAATTGTGGGATTTGGTAAATATCAGGAGGAATTTAGTTGGAAATGAAGGCAAAAAAAATGCAGGGCTAGCTAGTGAAATTCTAGTTATTTTAATATTCAAGGAATTCCTTTGATATTGAGGTTTATAATTGATCCATATTGACTTCTTTCATATATAATGCCCTTTGCCTCAATGTGTATGTGTCTAGAAAAGGATATGTAGCTTCTATAGAAGGCTATACATAGTCGTTGGACTCTCAACCAAGCTATATAACCTTGTGCTAACATTATTGGCACATTATGGCTCCATAATAAATGATAGGAATCGATCAATGCACAAAAAAGAAGCAATTTTTTTTGTCATATAGTAAAACAAATTCCACAACTAGTATGCATGACATGGACCTGATAAAAGGGCTCTACAAAATTTAATGCGATTCCAAGCAACAAAATTATTGTTTAAGTATAGAAAGTACAAACATCCATTTTTTAAAGAAAAATTGCCTAATTGCAAGGCTATCATGATTTCCATCAGCAAAACTTCATGTTTTCTAATGATAATTATCCTAAAGAATGCTTAGATTTTCTAGTGTCTTAATGTCAGCTTCTATGTCATGACACAGGTCATGCAAATTTCAAATCTTGTAGACATTTTTCCCATATCAGCTTTCATGTTATGATAGAGATGATAGAGTTTCTAAATCTTGTAAACATTGTTCCCATGTTGGTTTCCATGTCATGAAAGGCATCATGGAGTTTCCAAGTTGTTTAGACATTATTCCCTACTTCTTTGATTTTCTATTGATGCCTTTTTTGTAAACATTGTTCCCACGTTGGTTTCCATGTCATGAAAGGCATCATGGAGTTTCCAAATTGTTTAGACATTATTCCCTACTTCTCTAACTTCCTATTGATGCCTTCTTTGTAATAAAATTTTCTAAGCAATCCTGTGATGAAATGAGTTTGAATTGATAGAAGATTATTTGTGTGTTTATTGCTGTGATAAAGTTTCTATATATTAGGCCTCTATATTGGTCTTAGAAATTATATGTAACCTGATAATGTGTGCTGAAGACAAATTCTATTTATATCTTTCATTCAGTCTACGTCTAGGAGCTAGGTGTGCTCGATAACAAAAATATTGTTTAGAAAGTTTTGCATGTCTAGTCTTATCTCTGTTAGAGTAAATAATTAATTATTAATTATTTATTCTATTACTTAAGCTTACTTAGGTTAATGCATTTATTTAGTATTTAGTATTTAATGCATGTAGTGGTTAGTTGTTGACAACACGGGAGTTTGTTCCCTTCTAGCATGTTCCACCTTTTTGTGGATATGTGCTGAGTTGTCATCATTATCTTCTACCACCTTCTAGCTTGTTCTACAAGCTTCCATGAGGTCTTTATAAGTGACCTCTCTCTCATTGTATTTTCATATCACATCACTTCTCATTGTAAATATATTTTCATTATGTTTGCATACTTGTGGTCTCTCATGTCCATTTAGGGTTTTTCCCTTGCTCCATGCTCTTCCTCTCCTTGGCTTCTCTTTGAAAGGTTTTCGCATGCAGGTGATCTTGGGTATCTTTGGAGTTGGCTTTCCTCAACTCCAACATGGTATCAGAGCCTTCTTGCTCCTACTTGGTTGAAAATTTTTGAAGCCGTGATTTGAAGTCACAAACCCTAGTTTGTTTATGCATTTTTTCTTCAAATTAGGGGATTAGCAATTTTTGGAGCACATTGGGGCCAAACGGACATCACCAATGGATCCGAAAGGCCGTTTATAGTCAGGATTCATATAAAACTTGTCAAATTTGGAAAAGGAGCTCTAGGAGGCAAAAAAAAATTCATTTCAAGGCATTCCGTACGGTTGTACGGACGGATTGGCATTTAAAAATTTAAAAAAAAGATTACAGTGCGCACCAACACTGCGCCACCGCGGGGCTGCCACCATGCCACCCGTGTGTGGCCCGCAGCAGCAATAGTAGGTGGCACCACTCATCTCCCCTATCGCACCATCGGAAGTCTGCCGCAACTACGTTCAGCCTTCCCGCCACCTAGTCTCAACCTTCGCCTGCGGCAAACACCAGTGGTCGCTCCACTTCTGCCACCCTTCTCCGTTAGCGGCCACGTGGACAATTGAACAATAGCCTGCATCAGAGTTTTCTGCCGATTCAATATTTTTTGGCCCGTCTGCGCCGATTCAGCATTTTTTGGCCCGTCTGCAACCACTCGGTGCTTGACATGTGGCAGGTCTGCCACGTGGCACATTGAAACGTGGCCCATGCCACGTCCTCTGATCTACCACATGGCATCCACATGGCACTGCCATGTGGTTGCCACGTGGCATTCTTTTTTGCCGCGATGGCCTACAAACTATCAATTTTAATGCTACAATTTTTTGACATCAGCATGATGTCAGCATGATGTCATCAGACCTTGCATGCACCTCTCTTGATTTTGTTTTGGACCTACTTGTGATTTTTTGGCCATAACGTTTGCATTTAGAGGTATTTTTTCAATCTGAAAGAAATGCTAGAAAGCTAGTTCTGAGACAGAGACATTGGTGTAGGTATTTTAAGGTTTTGATGCATTTTTATTACCCATTTTTCTGTTGAAGTCCGAAGTTCTATTTTTTACTTTGGCAATCATATCTTTTACGTCCCATGCTTGTTTTTTGAAAACTTTATATTTTTGGAAAGCTGATTTTGTCACCTTTCCAGAAATGTGGTCCTTTTTTTGATTTTTTCACCCATGCTCTTTCTATCGTAGTTTTGGAATTTTTTCTATATGGTGGATATTTTGAGTATTTTAGGCTCGAGCATCATTTTCCTGGCATGGTTTCTCTTGTTTTAGGCTATACTATGTTTTGTATTAGCTTGTTTTCAGTTTTGATTATTGTAGCTATCATTTTGAAGCACTTTTATGCATCACACTGAGATAAAGTGCCACTTTTGCATTTCGGGGGTCATGAACGTTGTTTTGAGTCAGTTGTACATGCACTATTTTCATAAAGCACCATGGGGGGGATTGTTGTTTGCTGTTTTAGGCATTCTCCCTTTGTCAAGTGAGTGTCCCTTCCATGACATTAGCCCCATGTAGAGTCAGTTGATCATGTCTTTATAGGTGTCTGTACCTCTTTCCCTCTCTCGTCGTTCTTGGTTCATTTGCAAGAGAATTTGGCCCACCTTCTCAGTTGCCTATCATCACACCCCGTCTACATTAAGGGGGGGTTATGTTGTTTTTCTAATGCATTCATGGTTTGATGGTTTGATAGTGTGAACTATGTATTTAGTGGTTGATCCTATGTACAAGGTGATTGCAGTGGATGGCTACCTATGCATTTTGGTGAGATGAATCATCTATCATATAGACATGCTTGATTCATGCCTTCTTCTTCCATGGAGGTTCTTCAGATCAATAGTTTGACAGATTTGTGGCTTCTTCATGCTTCAGTGATGCTTCTTCATGATCACTCCTTGTTCCTGTTTTAGGGGACATTTCCCTAGTTGGAGACTTCTTCAGTTCTTCACTAGGTTACCACTTTTTGGGGGAGGGTTTTTCCCATGTGGTTTTATTTCTTTCCTCGCTTTCAGAGGTTGCATCTTTTGCATTGTACTTGGGTACCTAAAATGGCCTCGTTGTCAGGACCCATTCTACATTCATCTTAGTTTTGTGAGCTTAAGGCATTTCCCTAAGTTGCACTTAAGGGGGGGTGTTAGAGTAAATAATTAATTATTAATTATTTATTCTATTACTTAAGCTTACTTAGGTTAATGCATTTATTTAATATTTAGTATTTAATGCATGTAGTGGTTAGTTGTTGACAACACGGGAGTTTGTTCCCTTCTAGCATGTTCCACCTTTTTGTGGATATGTGCTGAGTTGTCATCCTTATCTTCTACCACCTTCCAGCTTGTTCTCCAAGCTTCCATGAGGTCTTTATAAGCGACCTCTCTCTCATTATATTTTCATATCACATCACTTCTCATTGTAAATACATTTTCATTGTGTTTGCATACTTGTGGTCTCTCATGTCCGTTTAGGGTTTTTCTCTTGCTCCATGTTCTTCCTCTCCTTGGCTTCTCTTTGATAGGTTTTCGCATGCAGGTGATCTTGGGCATCTTTGGAGTTGGCTTTCCTCAACTCCAACAATCTCATTACAAGAAAATAACCAAGCAAGAGGAGACTAGAACGATGGTAAGGTTTTCCTAATTTTATCAAATGGGACATTTCCTTTCCTCCAAATAATTATTGAAATTCTTCATACTTACCTTTTCTTACAAAAGCAAAAGTATAACTCTATAGAGCTCTTGGTATTATATATATACTTGACATTGTTATATTATATAAGAATTGTGGCAGAGAGAGTGTATCCAATAATATTTAATATCAGTCAAAATAACATTTATCATTATGAGTACCAACATGTATGGTTATTGCTACCATTCAAAATAATATCAAATGATAGGATAAAGTAAATTAATAATTTAGTAAAACCTTGTGTTCACTGGGTTGATGAAGCCAACATATTAGTAAAGATAGGAGAAGGTGAGCTCTAATAATGGTCTCCAATGGAATTGATTTGTCTACTATTAACCCAAACCCCCTTGTCAACTGAATTACAGTACCCTTTGGAGAAAACCATTTGAAGCTCTGAAATAGCCGTCCCAACTTTTGGCTGACAAAAATCAATGCCAAAGACATGTCAGGGCATATCCTCCTCCCGAACTAAATGAAATCAATTCAATTCCTTCTCTTTCACATCTATCTCTTTGCCTCTATTTTGAAAACGTTCAGGAATGAATTCTATGGGTTGCTCCCACACGGGATTGTTCCATTGAATTTTCCATAAATTCACCAGTAGTTGAGTTCTTACAGGAATATAATATTCTCCTATAGTAAAAGCCTTGGTAGATTCATGAGGGACCAAAAGAGGTGTCAGTGGATAAAGTCTTAGATTTTCTTTCACAATCGCCTACAACTATTTCAGCTTGTGCATATCTGATTCCTCCATTAATCAATGTCATCAGGTACATCTATATCAATCTCTTGTTGGGATTTTTCCATTATGTCTAGATGCTACATAAGAGTTGACAGTTCCTACTCAATGGTCATAGATTTTGTTTCAGTACCTTCACATATGATTGTCTACAAAAACAAGAAATAGATCTTTCATTTAAGAGTATGGAAATCCCTAATTTTAGACTAATCATCCAAACAAATAAAACCCTAGAATTATCCTTTACACTTAATCAATCAAAATAATAAATGCAAACAGTTTATGGAAAGAGATAATGATACAAGAACATACAAGGGTAGTGGCTTTCACTCTATCATCTATATTGCTAGTCTCAGTTTCATTGTTGTTTGTTGTAAAGTTGAGAACATCAATCAAGTTTTGAGTATGCACCCTTCTTTTCTCTCAATGATTGTGGAGAAATTTCTGTTGGCAATATTGTTAAATAAGATGTGTAAGGATTGTCATTTATGACACAATATAATTATATAATGGAAGGCATAATGTATAGTTGAAGTTTCCATGATCAGAGACAGAAAATTGTCTAAGTGTTAGATAGTTTTAATATCAATACAGAGACAATTTTTAATATCGTGAAGTTTATAGTGGTATTTGGCTTGTACACAATTAAGGACAAGTAGTACAGATAGTCCTAATGATGTGTCTAAGTGTACAATATGGTACACTCAATATGACATTAGTTATATTTGATTTTCCAATAAAGCTAGTGAATAGAGAAAAAAAGAGCACAATAGTAAAAGATGAATAACAAGTTAGGGAATTATTTTGTTTACGAAATAATTACTTAATAAAGTAGGGATGACATCCTAGATGTTAAAGCCAAGTTAGCATGGGCTAATTTTGTATTTAGCCAAACATGTGGAGGCATCAAAGTCGACTGAACAAAGCTTTGTAAGAAGGAGAGATATAAGTAAGAAATCATTACTTGTAAAGTATGAGGTATGTATGCAAACTATGTATATGATATGTGAAGTTATATGAAGGCTATGTCATGAGAATTCTGATGAAAGATCAAAGATATGTGAAGTACAACAGTCAATAGTAAAGAGGCCTTTATATCTATCTCTTTTGTATAAAGACACTATATTGTATGATTTTATGTTAGGGTAGTGGGCTCTTCTGACACACATTTGTAATTGTATTACCAACTCCTAACATGTTTTAAGAAACTCCTAATAGGGTTGAGGCTTTTAATAGAGCCTAGTTTTCTAACAAGGACCAAGTTGCTATATATATTTCATAGACTCCTAACAAGGTCAATATCCTTATCAACATTCCTTTGTTTAGTGGATCGTTTTGTGAGTACCATCCCCACCAGGATTTTCCCTTAGCCAAGATTTCCCTAATTAACAAAATATGGTATTATTAATTATAACAAATCCTTCATATACACATCCCTCTTAATCCTTAGATTCTTCATTGCACACACTATTCCACTCAAATCAACCAACTTGAGGAAAAGAAGGTAATAGCTGATATCTAATGCTCCACCTAACAAGGAACCTTCTTTTATCATCTACTTGAACTGCTGCGCTTCTTTGAAATCTGTGTGATTTGGTGAAACCTTTTGCTGGCTAATACTCGCATCATGATATTATGTGTGAGATGAGATAGCCTCGACTTCATGTTCACTGTATTCATCTAGTCTCGCTCCAATTCTCAATAGCGAATATTTGAGGCCGGAAATTTTCATCTTTGCGCACATGGTGGAAAGATTGGATTTGGAGCCAAAATGAATATTTTGAAGCCATACCCAATATGCTTTCCCGCAGAGATATGTGGGCGCAAAGAAAAGGATTTTTCATTCATTGTAAAGTATTCTTGTCCCATATCAGATTAACTGATGACCAAAACAGCACAAACACCAAGTTGGAGATGCATGATTGGGCTATTGTTTGTGAAAGAGAGGACAAAAATATGTGAATGGGTTTTTTTCTTCAACTTAGAAGAGGAAGATGCCCAAGTATTAGCCACAATGGCGGATGCAACGGCTTTGACTTAACTCTCTGTCCACAAAAGTTTACCCTCAGCAAAAGGGCCGACAGTGTAGAGCAAGAACGATAATAGAAGTTTCTTCCCACACCATGACTCACTCACCAATAATTGTGATTTCAAACCACGGTAGTTTTTTCTATGAACACATAGCCAAGATAATATAAATGCATACAACCATGTGATAAACACGTTGAGGACATAAGGGATGGCATTGATAAACATTCATAGGTACGAAAATGTCACCCATGATATCGTTATTTTGCGTACAACGAAGTAAAATAATAGGGAATAAATATTTTAATACAATTTTTGAAACAAATTGATAGTTTTAATTTTAGATTTTATTGCAGCTAGCAAACTATTAAGGTAGCAAATATATAAAATGTAATATAATAATTATTTGATAATCTATTATCTTAATTAAGATTAGAAAATTGTTTAAAAATTAATTAACATTTCTTTTTTCATTTCAACCACTCTAATAATAATGTGAAATATAAGAATATAGTGTATTTGTCTTACCAACTCAATGATTATGTCAAAGATTCCATCTTTTCTAACTTTTAGAATATTTTTATTAATTCTTTGTAATATTTAAATTAGTCTATTTATATATACATATTGGTCACTCTTACTTCCTATTCACAATTAAAAACAAAAATAACTATTTTGTGATAAATTGTGTAAGGATGTCTATTTATTAACTAGATAAATGATCAATAGTAATGATCTTGAACATATTAAATGTCCTAAATCCTTATAGCATGTTGATGCTCTAGATCAAACCATAAAAGTACATCCACAACATTAAAAAATTAATGTTTTCATCTATTTATAACTTGAATATGGTTTTCTTTAATTGTTCCATTGAAAGCATGGGATTCAATTTATATGTAGTTATTTTACATCCAACTACCTATACATTAAAGGTATGCAGACTATATATTAGGTTAATCTTATGTCAAGATAAATATAACCCATATCATGCAATCATATGTTGTAAGTGGAAAAACTAACATAGAGGAACAAACACATCTTGTAAGATAATATTTATAGTGAAACTATAGTTTATAATCATGTAGTATTGAGAAACATCTACAATAATATGAATAACATGTAGACCACTAGCATATAAGTATAAATCTCATTAGAGGACTCCATATCTCTCTTGCACTCTTTACAACCAATAGAGGAAAATACATTAAAAAAATAGAGATCTTCATAGCTCATATAAAACCTCAACTCCAATGTAAATTGAAGCCAATACCCAAGAATATAATGAAGAACAAATATACAAGGTACAGACCAAAACCTATAGCATATTATGTGTTCTAGATAATTGATCAAATTCTTAAGTGTATTTCATGTTCAATTTAGTAAAAAAAAAGGTACAAAAATAGGGGAGGTGGAATGTTAAGTGTCTCCTTCAATGTGCTTTAAAGTTACATAGATATGTCTCAACACATGTTCTCATAGTGGTAATTGCTTCAAGAAATATTGTTAATGATCCAGAACCTATACAACTTCCAAGCATGAAGAAATGGTTATAAAAGTATACATGCTTCCAACAAAAAACAAAAGGTTTATTTTTAGAATTTTTTAAGAGTGAGTCAACCAATGAGTTGAAAGGCTTTTCTAGATAGAACACTTAAAATATGTAACTAAAATACATAAGAATGGTTGACATTTGAATCCCCCTTATCATTTGATACATGAGTGAGACTCAATCAAAGTGTAGAATTATTTTTATTATATCTTTGTGTTTTGGATGTATTTAAATAGAAGCCAAAAGAGGGGGGCTTTTCCCATGATACAGAAGGCTGGAGACCAGCCAAAAGTTACCCCCTACTATCTAACAAATCCCTTTTCTAGCCATACAAAACACTAAAAACAACTTAACATTTAACCCTCTAGTATTAACCTTCAAAATGCTAGTACCCACTTTACTACCCTTAACATTAATAATATGCCAAAAAATGATCCAACAATCGATATTACAAACATTACTTAAAATATGATTATTGATGAGAACAAAAAATGCCACCAAGGGCATAGACTTCATAGTTAAACATAATATTTAAAAAAAAGTAAAAGCAAACACAAGGGCTAACTCCCTCCTTCTCATTCTATCTTTGTGTTGAACAAGGCATGTTCTAATATTAGACATGATTTGTATTTGCAAACGAAATGGTCCTTGAAGATGGTTTTAAAAGGGTAAATACTACCAAGAAAATGGTCTTTCTGCCATTGATCATGTTTCTCTTTATCTCTCAATATTAATTCTCATCTATATCATGGTGATGTCAAGATAGTAGTTTTCATTTTTTACTGTCTAGTTAAAAGAAAACCTTGAGAATCTCAAATTTAGTCATACAAGAAAGATGTTGCTCTCAAATAGAAAGAACAATCATTAATTGAATAATGATCTCCCCAACTATTTGTTGTAATTTATTTTTAATGCTTCACTAAAATGAGACTTTTGTTCAAATACAAATTTTAAAAGGAAAATATGTTAACTAGCAATTACTTTTGTTACTTAAATTAAGGTAGGTTGATATTTTAATTTTTTAAATTTCTAGGGAAAAGTGGGACACACTTTTGTGTGGTCATCCAATCAGTAAAGAAAGAAAAAAAGGAAAATTAAGAGAGAAATTTTGAGAGACATCCTTTAAAGTAAATTATTAGTTAAAGATTTCTTTTACAAAAATATACCTTAAAATGAGCCTTGAATGCCTAGTTGGATCACTTCGCAATCAAAATACATAAGTGGCATCTAAATTGTCTTGGATACACCTCCTAGTGTGAGATCTTCAAAAAATCCACTAAATTAAAAACATGAATGCTTTTATCCAAAAAGCATGAAAGACACACAAACAATAACCACAAATACATAATAGATGCAAAATAAAATGAGCAACTAAACACAATAAATAAATGACATAAATTTCATTTATTAAGACCTTGCATTACAGAGGAAACAAGTAAGGGAAAGATTAACATTCCTTGATACATGAATAATCAAGATTCAAATATCCGATGACAAATAGATATGAAGTTAAATCAGATAGAATTCATTTCAAAGAGAACCAAAATAATTCAAAGATTCATTCTTATCAAAAGATAAATACACAGATTCAAAGTCCTGGCACAGATATCTCTCTTCTCTGGGAAGACAAAAAGATCTTATTGCTTCTCCCACAAATCAATAATTTTGAAATCTTTATTTATTTTTCTTACATTACAAATTAAAATAGAATGAAAACCCCCCTCCTCCTGTAGCACAAAGTTTGCATAAAAGCAATCCCATCCCTCCTTGTCATTATGTTGCATATTTAACCCCTTTGCTTCTGATGATCCTTTTAAGCTTTTGTAACTATTTCTTTATTTATTTATTTCATATCATTCTTAAAATCACTTTATAAAACTCTAATGTTTCACATAAAACTTATAGTGATAATAACAAAGATATGTCTTCTGGGTAAGTGGAAATATGTCGGTTGTGACTCATTGTGATCCTCCTTTACATAATTTACAACTCACAAGGCTTGCATTTTTCTAGCAACGTCATGGACCCTAGTCCCCTATATAGGCAATTGTAACAAAAAATATGTCAGTATATCTATTTTATATCATACTAAATTATATCCATAACTATTTTTTATGTCTATTTTATGTCTAATCATCATCTATATTTGTATTCACTAGTGGAAATACCTCATCTGGTCATAGTGTCTTAGATGTCTTCACTAATGTCAACATATTAATCTTGAATGTGTGTCAGTGATACAACTCACAAATGGTGTTCAAAATCATGGCATATGTGTGTGCTTCCCAAGATTATTTCTTATATAGGTATTTCTAGAGCTCGATTCCTCAAAATTCTTCCTACCCATTACTACAATATAACATCTTATATTCCCTCTATAAGAACATACCCATATTTCCCAAATTTGCTTCCTTTACCATTCATTCAAGATATATAAGAACATACCCATCTTATATCCCTTACTTTAAAACCCATACTGAATGAATGGTAAAGGAAGAAAATCTGATAATGGTTATGCAAAACATAAGAATTCATTTTCAAATAATGGAAGATGGGAAGTACTCACCATATCAAAAATTTAGAACATTGTATTTAAATATAAGAATAATTTTAAATATATACAACTAGGAGTTATCAAACTTAGCAACTAGCATGGAATAATGAATTGTCATAGCAACAATGTAACTACTCATCCCCCCTCAAAACATAGTTCCATATTTCTTCATTTTGTGACAAGCCTTTATAGCTTCTTGGCTCTACCCACTTCGAAAGACCCCTCATTATATAAGCCTTCTCAAATGACTAGGTTTTTTCACAAAGCAAAGACTTAAACATAGTAGTTCCTTGACTCACAATATCATTTTGCATTATAACTTTCGACCTCAAACTACCTAAGCAACAGGACATTAAGAGTTTATTATAGAAGAAAATTGAAAAAAAAAATGAGATGTGTTCGAAAGATTTTCTTTGTAATCTCATATTAGAAAGATAGTACTTACCGCACAAGCTTTCACAATTGTCAAGACATCCTCAATTTTAAAACTAGCAACTTTCAAACCCTTGAAGTGACATGAATCTTTAGAATACATTATGTCACATTCCACATTTCATAAATAGGGGGCATATTTATGATGATTTAGTGATATTTTCTTAGCTTTGGAAATGAAAATAGTATAATGTGTCATAGTCTTCATCATTAAGACTTTATACAAAATCTTTTTATGATTAATATGAAAAAGGTGGCTTTGCTAATTTTGGTAATGTAATCTTTATAAAGCTTAGTAGTTGGAAAGAAATCTAGCTCACCAAATTTCCCACCTGAAAATTTATAGCGATCTTTTAGGAATTTCCACATTCTCAAGATATTTAAAGATAAAATCAAGAAAACAAGCCTTTTCTTCCCTTTAACAATGTTGTTTATAGTAGAAGACTACTCTTCTCCATCAAATCTATTTTTGTAATTAAGCATATATTTGATCATTTAAACCTATAGTTTTTAACTCTATTGGGATTTCAAATTAAAAAATGTGTTTCTATTTTTCAAAATTAAGGCCCCAATTCACCATATAGTCTGCAACTTTATTTCCTTCTCTGAAGATATGTCAAATTCAAACATTTTGAAAAGACTAGAAGCATCTTTTATAGTTGTTCATGAGGCGCTGGATGTACCAAGGGAAGATAGCCCTATTTAGGAGGATATCAATGATGATTTTTGAGTTCACTTTCAATTTAATATTCATTACACCACAGTCCTATAAGAGTTTAACCCTATACCACCAGGAAAATCAGTCAACATAGTTGTTAGAATTAATTTCAAGGTTCTTAGAAAATCCCATGATAATAAGACCATTGTTGTTTCTTATGATACCACTCACCCCTTCTAAGCTCAAGTTTCCTTTAGATGAGCCATCACCATTACACATATTCCAATCTTCCTCAGGAGGTTTCGAACTACACTACTTTATTTTCTAGATGTTATTCAAACTTAAATTTATCAAGCTTAATGTGATATTCGAGTTTTGTTTTATTCCTAGGCATGTCAATCCAAGATATAAAATTCCCTTGGAGAATCTCACATTATTGATGATTTCCTTGATAATTCTCTTAGCAATATTGAAAATGGGAAGAATTTCCTTTTTTGTTTGATGTAGGAGCATCCTAGGTGTGAGGGCAACCTTGCATCACCCAAAAATATTTTTACTTTCAACTTGTATCTTTTAGTTTTCAAGATTTTTGTTTTAATAAGGACTAATAGACAAGGGATTACTAATTTTTGGAACTTACTATTTTTAGTAAGTTTTTCATATGAGCTTGAAATGTTCTAATTTTTGTTAGGAAGGTTTGTTTTAGAATTATAAGCCTACCATAAAAAGCTCATGGCTCCAACTTCCATATTGGAGAAGTTATTGCAGACGTTCAGTGGAAATTTATGTAGAAATATCTTTGAACTCAATTTTGAAGGCTTTAGAGGCTCTGAAATGGGGTCAAATGTCAGTTGAGTGGCACTTTCCATCTTTGTTGCTGTAGCATAGGATCTAGCCTTTTTGAAAAGTGGTATACTAGTCAATTAAAGGTATTGTTTGTGAGTTATGGTCTCCAAAAGTTTGGTTACCTTACTCATGGTCATAAAAATTAAGTTTGCAATTCTTTGAGCTGACTATAATGTAATAAATGCAATCTATGTAATTTGGGGTTTTGTCAACCTTAATTTATAGAACCTTTCCAAGTGACATAAAATTGCCTATTTAAGAAAGGCCCGTAGGTTTTTTTTAGATAGTTCTGGATAGCTTTGGGTGTTAGTTCATAGTTTTTTTTTACAAATTTTTGTAATGAAGGCACCCATGAGGGTTAACATACTGTAATCATAAATTTTGTAATTTCACATTTGTAGTAATACTAGAAAGCCCATATTTTGTTCTCACAAATTATTGTTGTTTCTTTTCTTTTTGTTATGTGTTTGTGGTATTAAGGGGAGCACCATTCATCAAGTCATATCAAAGCCTAGTTCTTGAGTGTGCGGACAAATCACCGATTCTAAGGTAGTTCACACTAGGACTATGGTTTGGGTTGAGCATGTAGACAACTCACCAATTGTGAGGTAGTTTGCACTATGGTTTTAATGGAAGCGTGAAAATGCCTCCATGAAGAGAGCATGGTAGAAGAGCGATAGGTGTTATAGTTGAGGGATTTAGAGCCCTCCAAAGAAAAATGAAAACATTAGAAGAAAAAATGCATAGAGGAATAAATCTTCCCATAAGAGATGAAAGTGAGGATGAGGATGAAGTAGAAGAAAATGTTGAAGTGTTGTGATATGGAGCCTAATTAGACTCAGAGGTTTATTTGATGTAATTTCCCTCCAAATTATTTCTATGAGGTTCTAGGGATAGCACCCCCAAGATGCAGTCAAGGAGCAGCACCCCTACGGGGTCCTGGGGTAGTGCCCCAATTGTGCTCCCCATCATAGTATAGGGTGGAGTTGAGGGTCAACGCCCTCACAGGGGTTTTGGGGGGCAACACTTCCAAAGCCAAAAATTCCCTTATATTGTAAAAGGTGTTGGATACTATTTTTCTATTATTCTAGCCCTAATTTTATAAGGATCAAAAGCTTGTATAAAAGGCTTAAGGTTAGGGAATTTTTTGCTGTAAATAAGTATTTACTATTTACATTTACTTAAGTTTACTTAGGTTAATGCATTATTTAATTATTTTACATTATTTTATTATTTATTTAGGTGAGACACTTAGTAATTTGTGTACTCTCATAGAAGTATGTAACTCTAATTATGCACATGGTGTCTACAACACTGGAGTATGCATCATTCACTGAGTTGTCATGCTAACAACACAGTTATTCACACTACTAATTTAGCACATGTTATCTACACCATTGATTAGCATGATACACCATGGCTTATCCTCACATCATTGCACTTAATTTTGTGCTTAATGGAGGATAACCCATATCTAGTGGACATTTGCCTAGAGTTAGCATTCTAGAAGCTCTCTAGAGGCCTTTATATATAGGCACTCCTAGTGTACTCTAAAATGGTATGCATGGCATATTGAATGAATATTGTCATTTTGATCATACTCTCTCTCTATTGATCTACAATTGTACTTGTTTTTGAGTTCCTTGGTCTTGGATGAATTCTAGACTAAGCCAAATTCTTACAAATTTAATTAATGAATCATGATGTTGTAGCTTCTTGTAGTGGTATTGAGTTGTAAGGGATTATAGATTGTAATCAGGTTGTAATCACTAGATAATAATAATATTAGACTTGATGTTGGTGGATGTAGCCTAGAGATTGGGTGAACCACATTAAATCCTAGTGTCTTATGTTCTCTTTTGTGTGATCTACTATTTTCGAGTATTGGTTATATATGCATGTAACTATTGTTTTTGTCTAAGGTTAGTCCTAACATGAAGTAGACATAGTTCTAAACCTAGAGGAAGAGAGGATTTTTAAGACCATCTCCAAGATTGTAAAAAGACCTAAGTTTGAAGTTCTCACATTTTCAAGAAATCTTAACTAGAGGAGCGGATTGATTGGATCAATGAACTAGAGGAGTACTTTAAGTATGAAGATATTGAGGATCCTAATAGGGTCAAGTTTGTGAAGGTGAAATTGAAGGGATATGAAAATATTTGGTCATAGGAGGTTTAGTTGGAGTGAAATAGAAAGGGAAAGAATAAAATCACTAGATGGGATTGGATGATAGCTAAATTGAAGTGGCAATTCATTTATGTAGACTATGAGCTTGCTATGTTGAAGAAAATGCAAGGGTCGAAGTAAGTTAGAAAATCTGTTCAAAAGTATACTGAAGAGCTCTACCAAGTTCTCATTAGAACTGGTCATACAAAAGCTGGTTAGGAGAAAGAGACTTGTTATCTTAATGGGTTGAGACCAAGTATTCAAGATGAGCTAAGTTTGGTTTGAATGACCAACATTGAGGAGGCATACTAGTTTTCCCTAAGAGTTGAGGAGAAGATGAGCAAAAAGTTTGACAACAAGAATAGTGGAAGAAGTCGCAGCAGAAGATCTGGTAAACAATCCTATGGTGATTGAAATGATGATCAACAGAACAAGGATGAGGTTGGAAGTAGTAGTTAGAACAAAAAGGGAAACAATTTCAATTGTTTACATGATCAAAAAATAGAGTTTAGAGAGGAAGAGGTAGAGGACAAGGATCTAGAAGAGGAAGCTTCTGAGGGAAATGTTTTCACTGTGGAGAAGGGCATATAGCATTTGAAAGTTCACAGCACCAAGGAATGATATATCAAATAACTGTAGGCTAGGCTAGAGTTGTACATGTTGATGAAGATGCCAAATCACTACATTTTAAAGATGCTAAAAGAGGAGAAGTCCTAGTTAATAGAAGAGTCCTACTGAGTGGTGAGAATGAACTTGATCAAAGAAGGAGCTTATTTCACACAAGGTGTAGATTTCAAGATAAGTGTTGTGATGTGATCATTCATGGTGGAAGTATTGACAATTTGGTATCAGAAAACATGGTCACAAATTTGAAGCTAAGGCAAAAACACATGCACCCATACCATATTGATTAGGTGTAAGATGACCATAAGTTCATGGTCAATGAGGAATGCTCAGTGAAGTTCAAGATTGGAAGTTACCAAGATAAAGTACTATCTAATATTATACCTATGGACATATGTCATATGTTGCTAAGTAGGCCATGGTAGTCTGATAGGCATGCTATTCATGATGGGTGAGAAAATACCTACACTTTGACCAAGGATGGAGTGAAACATAAGTTGAAGTTGTTGAAGGAGAAAGAAAGGGTATGTAGTGTTGACAGAATATGTTTGTTGATGGAAAGGAGTTTCTCAAAGGCATGAAGCATGAGCATATGTCTTTTTCTATAATTAAAAAAGATAGTAAAGAAGTAGAGGAGGTACTTGAAGAAGTTGTAGATATGCTGGGAGAGTTTTCTAATATTGTGTCAAATAACGTACTTGACGGATTACCCCTAGTAAAGAAGATCAATCACCAGATTGATTTGATTCTAGGAGTTAGCTTTCCAAACAAGGTGACACATAGAATGGCACTAGCAAAAGGTGAGGAATTTAATTGATAAGTGCATGAGATGTTGCAGAGCGGGTTGATTCGAGAAAATCTAAGTCCATGTATTGTACTAGTAGTATTAGCAACTAAGAAGAATTGAGAATGGAAGATGTGTACAGATTGTCATACTATCAACAAAATCACAATCAAGTATAGATTTACATTTCTAAGGAAGGATGATATTATGGACTATTTGAGTAGAGCTAAGTATTTCACAAAGATAGAAATGAAGAGACAATGAAAGGAATATACGAGTGGTTAGTCATGCCTTTTGGGCTAGCCAATGCACCAAACACTTTCAAGAGGCTCATGAATGAGGTACTTGTTGGTGTTTTAAATGGTACTAAAACTACTAAGTGACAACAAGCTTAATACCAGATTGACAGTACATACACAATCTAAAGACTAGCCTATTCTTATCAACAATTGCATAATGTAAGGTATTTGGACCCAACTTCAACAAAACCACAAATGGTTTTCTACTCTTTTGGCTCTGCAAAACCAGGGTGGGTATACCCAGGGATGGTTCAAATATGAAACGACTATATGAGGATTATTCTTAGTTTCATTCTGATTCTCATTTCAAAATCCTCAAATATATATATATATATATATAAAATTCTTACTAATCTTGCCAAACACATCCCATAAACAGATATGGCCAAGAAGTCTTCTATAGATCTGCAGACGTTTTCAACAACAATGGCTAATTGAAGCTAAAAAGATTTCATGCAGACAAGTGCTGGCCAACTTTGAAGATCTACAGGAAATAAAAGAAAAATTTGAGTTGATGATGTATTTGAACAACAATTTGTAAGATACTTCTCTTTCAGCTGAAATAACTTGATCAGTGCCTAATCCATTGGGGTTTCAGAGTCTATAGCAAAATATAAGATCTAATATGTTGCCTTACAACAAATTGTATCAACAATTCTTATCAGAATTTATCATTCAAAATCCTTTTCAATACTTAAGGAAACTTATCACATTCATCAAAGCTTTTAATTAATCCATTGAATTAACAACAATGATAGATGGATATACAACCTAACTAGATTGCATTCAATTGCACAGGCTTTTACTCATACAACATCAAGGTATCCAAGTATTGAGTAGGAGACAAAATTCAGAAAGAACTGATGTGGGGATAGTTCATAATTTGTATTCATTTCCTTTGAAAATGGTACATCTTTTACAATAAACTTAGAAAAGCCTTCAGAAATAAACACAGTTCATTCTATCTTCATGTACTTTCAGAAAATTTTACAGAGAAACACATTACAAACTTGCCTTCAAAATTTGGACCAAAAACTAGACTAAGCACAATACTTAGAAGAAAAGAATTCGAACCCTTCTTTAGCCTTAGGATCTCACTTAAATAGTGTGAGATGCAACAAGCTTCAGGCTAAACAAATGACAAGTGTCCTTCTAAAAATAGGAACAAAATAACAAAAAGGTTAATTACAACAAACAATTCTTGGTGGGTCCCTTTTTGTTATGCTTCTTATTTGTTGAGATACAAATAAAAACAATCTAATCTTACAATCAATCTTCATCCTCGGAGTAAGTAGCCATGAGGTTTGAAAGTGATGTGTTGTCTTCATTTATCTGTAAATCTACTTCAGCCTGGGGAGTCTCTGTGTCCTCAGTATTAACTTCGGGGGTGATTGCTACTTTTTCACCTTCTTCCTCATCATCTTCTGAGATTTGTTCTAGAAACTGACTTTTCCATTTATTAAAAACATCATCCTCTGGCCAATCAAAACTTAGAGCTTCTCTTTGTATCTTCATTAATTTGCACTTTCTTCTAAATCATCAAATTCTTTCTTCATAGCGGTATAAAACAACTGTATTTTTACTAGCTCTTCACTTGTATTTGCCCAGAACCAGTGGCCAGCCTCACTCATAATGTTTATTATTCTTTCATTGAATAACTCATCTATCTCCTTGTTCCATTTTTCCTTTACCTTTAATGTATCAACAGATTCTAAAGCACAAGAAAATAGGGTGAATTTTTCAGAAATATATTTGGAAAAATAGAGTGTCAATCTTCTCTGTAAAGAATCTCTTTTATCACCAAAATTTTCTAGCTTATTTAACAAATCAAAAATCTTCTCAACTTGGTGATAAGGCATTTGGACAGCAGATATACATATGATTGTAATATCATTATTTCTCTCCCTCCATTTCTGCGCTAGGGAAGTCAGTCTATCCTTTTCTTTATTCAACTCATCCAAAAAGGTTATAATTCTTGTCAACTGATCATAAAAAATTGACCATTGTATTTTATCCCTCAAATATATTACACCCTGCTTTAACTTTTCTTCATATTGATTTCTCAATTTTATCTGCAACTCATGCAACTTTATTTTTTCTTCTTCAAATTCCTCTGCAGTATAGAATTGTGGCCTTCCAGGGGTGTTAGGTATTTCAATGATAGGGGTTGATCCAACAAATGACTGTGGAGGGTACATAATTCTAGGCACACTGGATTCTTCCACCTTTCTTTTCCCAAGTATCTTCTCCAATTGAGATACCCTGTTTTCCAACTCAATTCTCTTTTTTACTTCTTGATCGTAGGCATCCACCACTATTTCATACTTATTCTACAAATCAGTCATTTCCTTTTCTTCTCTCTCTGCAGTGGCCAAGGAAAATTTAGAATAGTCAACATTCATGTAGGCTGCCTATACATTTGAAGTATCAGCGACCCTCCTCACAATGATATTCCCTGTTAGTCCTGAATCATCAGGCTGTAATGGAGTATTCTTGGATCCTCTTCTTAATGACCACATAACAAGGGTAGCTTGATCATTACTGAATGTTGTCCATAAGAATTCCTTTTTATCTGGATCCTGCAATCCTAAATTATTTGATACAGAATTAAAAATTAATGCATCAGCAATATCCCAATTGGGCAATAATAAAATATTTGCATTCTTCACCATCTGTCTACCCTTGTCAGGGGTTATATTTTGGAATTCCTGTATCATCTATTCTTTTATTTGATTCTGAATGGAGGCTTCATCCATTTATGGATGTTCTGCTTTCATATCCCTACACCTTTGTTCAAAAATGTGCATGTTTGCCCTCCATGCAAACTGATGAAAAGCCCTAGATTTAACAAAACTGTTATCAGACAAAAAATGTTGACTGGCCTGCTCCAAAACAGGGTCTAATTCCCTTCCTCTAAAATCTGCTACAGTCAATTCAAAACTTGGCACAGGAGGCTCCTAGGGGTTCCCTTCATCAATTTTTGCTTGAGTGACAAAAATTCCTCCTTGCGACCCCATTTGTTCGATTTGCTCATTGGTGAGCTACTCTTCCTCAATTCTCATTGGAGTTTGGGAAGGTGAGTAACCTTCATCATGTGATTCTTCTTCCCTTATTATTTTTCTTCTTTTGGGAGAAGGTTCAGGGGGTGTTTCTTCAAGGATAGTACTAGTAGATTCAATTACCTATTTTTCTTTGTTTACCATGGGCATCTGCTCCCGAAGAACAGTATATCCTGTCCTCTTTTGGACAACCAGTGGACCTACTCCTATGTTAGGGGTGAAACCCATTTTCCTCATAACTTCTCTGGCTTTATCTAGAAAGGAATCAATAAAATGTTGTTTCTTTTCATTCATTACCTCCATTATTTTTGAAAATGTACTCATGAGTTTATTTATCCTATCTGCATTATTTGCAGCATTATTAAGAGGACTATAGTCTTTGTCAAAATAATTAATGAATTCCAAAACTTTTGAATAGACTCTCCATTTTCCTTTCTTTGTTTCTTGTTCTTGGATAGAATATTCATTCCTTATTATATCTTTGGGGAAATAAAATTCATGCTGACTTGGATGAAGCTTGATTCTATGTCTAAGAGTAGAATTAAAGAAGTCTTCTGTGTCACAAAAATGGGCATGAGATACTGCCATCTTATACCAATCCAAAAATTTGTAGAGGAAGATCCATCCTTCTTTAGTGATTACAAACTGATGAGCTATAGTGCAAGTAGGAAAAATTGATCATGTTCCTCTTTTGTGCAAGAAGGTTTCCTCCACTCCTCCCAACTGCCATAAACATTCAGCTACCCCTACCTTTAAAGGTACCTGATAGGGTAGTACATGGGGTGTCCCTTTGAAACCATAGACCCTAATGACAGTTGAGACTGGATATGGGATGATATCTCCCCAATTATGTGACACTTTTAAACTGTGGGGTCTATCCGTAGGCCTAACAAGATGCATTAGTGCTTTAGGAATTCTGAGATTATCACTCAATATGAGGCATCTTAGTTTAGAAGCAAAATGCCTATCAAATCTGACAAAACTAGCATTTTCTGCCTCCCAAGTCATGTCTGCACTCCACAATTGAACTGGTAGTGCCTCCCCCTCTTGTTCCCTATTTAAAACCATTTCTTTAGTGAAAAATGTAGCCCCCTTAAAAAGAAACATATGCATCAATAGGGAATACTGACCCCAGACCTTTTCCACCTTGCCCTTTGCAATCCCCACCAATCCATTGTGAATCTCATTAGCCATGTAAGATGCAAAATCAAAAATTATTTCTACACTGAAAGAAGAGATTTGGGCGATCATATACATGAAGCTCACTGGAATAAAATCTTCTTCGCCCTCTCCAAAGACTCTACACAGGGTCCTGTATACTTCTACTGCCCTGGCATTAAAGCATGATTTCTTGAAAGGTTCTTTAGAAGATGATGTTATTGCTAGTAGATTTCCAATCTTACCTATGTGGGCTTTCAATGCACCTTGTCTAACTATATTCCTTTTGGACATATATTGTTTTTTTAACTCTATCAAATTAATGGGCACATGATACATGGTGAGAGGTCCCAGACCGAAAACCTTCCTAATTTCTTCTGGACTGACGGTAATTAAAACCTCACCATCCATTCTTCTCACTACCTTAGTGGCTGGATCATAGCTTTTCGCTACAGTTTCAAGCAGGTCATAATCCATAAACACACTGGGAACAACAAGCTTTCCAAGGTCAAAATTCCATATATTGGCATGAGGGGCATATAATTTCCTCTCTGCAAACCATTTTTTGAATAGACTCAAACCAGTTTGAGAAGTCTGAGCATCCTGAACCCAATTACCCTTATCATAAAGTCCATCAGCTACCCTTAGCCTAGGGTTCAATGAGGTTAACCTCTTAACTTGTGATGTCTCTATAGTAGACTCAGGAAGCAACTCAAGCAAATCATCATGCACATTCCTATCCAAATAATTTACTGCACCTGAAAATCCCTTCTTTGGAGGCATCTTGGACTTATTTTTCACAGAACTAGAAATCCTATAAGGATTATGGTAGTATTACTTACTTGCATTTTGTCTTTGTTTTCCTCTGTATTTCCACAAACTTTTTGCGAACAGACAACTTCAGATTTCTACCAGACTTTAGCACACTTTCCTTCAGTAATTGCTTCTGCACAAGGATGGCTTCAAATTTTTTCTCGCGTGAGATGAAAATGATGAAAATTCTTTGTATTATACTCTGTTTTTTCTCACGGACGATGCTTTCATGTCTAATTAATACAAGGAGTGGCACTACATTTTGTGTTTAAAACTGCGCCGTCGATCTTTAAGGATCCTACGATCATGTGATACGGAAAGAACAACTAGGAGTTGCATTTGACATGTCAGTCACTTTACCCAATGAGAACTTACCACATATATCATTCTTTCCTTCATGGCACTTGTATCTGGACCCATTGATATTTGAGGACATGTGTCAGCATGTCGCTACTTCGTTATGCATAAAAAACAAGCATCTTGCCATAGCGAAGCAGCGACAATCGTCGATCTGATTCAGAATCAATCAAATGATATGCCATTAGGTTTTCTCAGAAAGAAAGTGGTGGGCCCTATTCGCTATGTCTCTATAATTATCTCCCTTGCAACTCTTCATAGTGAGAAAATGATAGCCTTTGATCACATACTCAATCAAGGGTGAGGAAACTGCGCAGGCTCTTCTAATTCATACTCGCTATGTCGCATGGCTTAAAGAATATGCATTTTTGCATAGTGAGGTAGCGAGGACCATTGATTCCATTCCAAGCTGACGTTCAGAATCTCTTTGCTTATTCGGATAGAAAGGCATTAATGAAAACAAAGATCTCTGCATAGCTGGCACCTGTCAAAACTTTATTGTAGTCCTAAGTATCATTCTACGTCACCAAAGATCACCGCCGATCTTTCTTTTTTTATGGGGCCTCGCTACTTCGCTAACGGTGAAGTATCTAATTTTATCGATAGCGAGGTAGCGAGATCCAGCGTTTTGAAGAATTCCATAGCGGGAAATGCAAGGGGCAGAAGATAATAATTTTTGTTACTTAAATTGCTTCTGACAACGGCATTTATGACTTGTCACGCCACCGAGTGAAGTCGAGGCACCGGCAAAGTGTAACA
Source organism: Cupressus sempervirens (assembly GCA_028749045.1). Classification (NCBI taxonomy): domain Eukaryota; kingdom Viridiplantae; phylum Streptophyta; class Pinopsida; order Cupressales; family Cupressaceae; genus Cupressus; species Cupressus sempervirens. The sequence goes on from CM053786.1 coordinate 149,783,256, forward strand.
TCACCACCACTTCAGACTTTACGGGACCTCGCTACTTCAGTAACGACAAAGTGTCTGATTTTTCTGATAGCGAGGTGGTGAAGCGTCAGAAAAATCATCATTCTGGCTCCATTTTTAGATATTTTAGTGGGTCCCTTTTCCTGTTTGGATGGTAGTTGCAACGTGTACTTGCACAATAAATCATTCAAAAAACCAATATCCGACCACCGTATCTTCATTTTGCGGTCCCGCCTTGTAAAAAAAAACTCAGCATTCGCTACCTCGCATGGCTTAAAAAGCATGCAATTTTTCATAGCGAGGTAACAATAGCGGTAGATCTGCTTGGATCTAACGGTTAGAACGATTTAGAAAAAGGGGATCTCGGGGAAACAAAAAGTTTAGAATGGACAGAATATTCTTCTCATTTGAAAATTTAAAAACTTCACACCCGACAGTTAATGAACAGATAGAACGTAGGGTTTTCATGAGTTTTTTCTTATGGATAGATTACCTAGAAAACCTATGCTTCAAAATAAAATTCTAACTTTCCTATAATTTAACAAAAACTTCTGTTGCACAAAAAGTCAGACCAACAGTTCCAACAGTATTGAACGAGTTTCTGGGTAAGTTTGTTATTGTTTAACTAGATGATATTTTGATCTTTAGTATGACATTAGAGGAGCATATGATGCATATTCACAAGGCCCTTGAGAAGTTGAGGGAAGAAAAGTCACTGATAAATTTGAAAAAAGTGTAGTTTTGTGAAGGAGTTGATATACTTGGGATTTGTAGTTTTAAGTGAAGGTCTAAAAATGGACCCTGAGAAAGTGTAGGTTATCCTTGAATGGCCTAATCCAAGGAGTGCAATAGAGGTAAGATCTTTTCATGGATTGGCTAGTTTTTATAGAAAGTTCATAAGAGGTTTTAGTAGTATTTTTGGACCCTTGACTGAAATAATGAGGGGGATAGGAAAGAATTTAAGTTGACTCTAGGAGAAGATAGGAGTTGTAATCTATTGAAACAAAAAGTTGTCGAGTAGCATATTTTAGTACTTCCTAATTTTAACAAGGTGTTTCAAGAAGATTGTGATGCTAGGGGTATTGCAATAGGAGCTGTTTTGAGCCAAGAAGGAGCTATTTTGACCAAGAAGGTAGACTTGTTGCTTATTTCAGTGAGAAATTGAATGATGCAAAAAGATTTTTTTTTTATGATAAGTATATTTTATGCTATAGTTCAAGCATTGAAGAAGTGGTGAATCTATATTCCTCCGAAGGAGTTTTTTTTGTATACTGATCATCAAGCTTTACAATATTTGAATAGTCAAGGAAAATTAATCCAAAGGCATTTGATGTGAGTTCAGTTTTTGCAGAGTTATACATTTATTTTGAAACATAGGAGTGGAAAGTCTAATTGAGTTATAGATGCTCTTAGTAGAGGACATCTTTTGATGAAAAAATGTAGATTGAGGTAGTTGGGTTCAAGGAAGTCAAGAATTTGTATCTAGATGATCTTGATTTTCGAGAAGCATGGAAGGCTTGTATGGTACCTATTATGCCTAACAGGATGAATTTGTTGAATTTCATAATCTAGGACAGTATGTTTTTCAAAGGGAGTTATTTTTTCATTCCAAAAAGTTCTACGAGGGAGAATCTCATTAAGGAGAAGCATAGTGGAGAATTGGTTGGACACTGTGGTCAAGATAAAACTATTGCTTTGGTTGCTGAGAATTATTACTAGCCACAATTGTAGCAAGGGGTGAAGAAGTTTGTGTAGAGTTGTAGAGTATGTTAGATAGTAAAAGGAGTGAAGTAGAATACAGGGTTGTATCATTCATTACCTATACCAGCAAAGCCATGAGAGGATGTTAGCATGGATTTTGTTCTTGGATTACCAAGGACAAAGCATTATCAAGACTCTATATTTGTGGTAGTTGACAGGTTTTCAAAGATGACACATTTCATTCCTTGCAAGGAGACTACTAATATAGTTTTAGATCGAGATACCGAACTTCTTGGGTATTATCTAGCATACATTGTGGAAGATGTTGAAGACAAATTTTATGTTTAGTTCATTGCATCATCGACAAACTAGTGGATAAAAAAAATTGGTGAATAGGAGTTTGGGAAATTTGTTGAGATGTTTGGTTGGAGACAAGCCAAAATGGTGGGATATGATTTTACCATAGGAAGAATTTACATATAATAATTCTTTCAATAGGAGTACTGATAAAGCACCATTCCAAATTGAATGTGGGAGTAGTTTGAGAAATGCTTCTAAGTTGAGGCAGTTGGATAAAGGAGAGATAAGTAGTGCGCAAGCAAAAGAATTTGTTGAATGTTTGAAGAACATCCATGAAGAGGTGAGGAAGCACATTATAAAGATGAATGCCTAGTACAAAGCTAAGACTAATGTGAAAAGGAGGTATAAGGAATTTTAGATAGGAGATTATATCATGGTTTAGTTGAGGAAGGAGTGTTTTCCATTGGGTACATATAATAATCTCAAAATAAAGAAGTTTGGACCATGCAAGATAATGAAAAGGCATAATTTTGGAAATGGCTATGAAGTAGAATTGCCTGCTGAATTGAATAATTGACTAGTATTTAATATTCTAGGTTTGATAGAGTTTTATGAGGGAGGTGATGGAGATGTAATTGTAGAAGACCATTGGAGTATTCTAATAGCTACTTCAGATACAAAGGAGATTGAGGAGATATTGGATAGTCATACTAGTAGATGTATGGGGAACACAACCTATGAAGAGTACCTAGTCAAATGGAAAGGGAAACTAGTCAAAAATTCATCTTGGCTAGTAAGGAAGGAGGTTGACCACCTTGGTTTTCCTCTGAACATATGAGATGTGATAGAGTCACTTCTCAAATTACCCTAGGTGTTTGATGTAGGAGCATCCTAGGTGTGAGGGTAATCTTGCATCACCCAAAAATATTTTTAATTTTAGCTTTTATCATTTTAGTTTTAGGCTTTTCTATTTTAATAAGGACTAGTAGATAGGGGGGTTACTATTTTTGGGAACTTTCTATTTTTATTAAGTTTTTCATATGAGCTCTGAATGGTCTCATTTTTGTTTGGAAGGTTTGGTTCAAAAATATAAGCCTACCCTAAAGCTCTCATGGCTCCAACTTCCATATTAGAGAAGTTATTTCAGATTTTCAGTGGAAAATTTCACAAAATATCTTTTAACTCAATTTTGAAGCCTTTAGAAGCTCCAAAATGGTGTCAAATGTCAATTGAGTGGTGCTTCACATTTTAGGCATTGTAGTTAAGGATTTGTGCTTTCCAAAAAGAGGGTATAATTGTCAATTAGAGCTATGGTTTGTGTGTTATTGTCCTTGAAAGTTTGGTTACCTTACTCATAGTCATAAAAATTAAGTTTGTAATTCTTTGAGCTGATTCTAATGTTATATATGTAATTTGGGGTTTTTTTGGCCTCAATGGTTAATTTCTAGAACTTTCTTGTGTGGCATAAAATATCCTATTTAAGAAAGGCTTGTAGGTTTTTTTAGGATAATTCTAGATAACTCTGGGTGTTAGTTTGCAGTTTTGTCTTGTAGATTTTTGTAATAAAGGAGCCTATGTGGATTAGCATATTGTAATCTTGAATTGTGTAATTCCACATTTGCGATGATAATAGAAATCCCATATTTTGTTCTTACAAATTATTTTTATTTCTTTGCTTCCAGTTATGTTTTTGTCGTATTATGGGTAGCACCCTTCATCATTTCTTCTTTGAAAATTCTATTGTTTCTTTCCTTCCAAATGGACTGGGATAGAATGGTAGCAATAAAAAGCCAAAGGTTGTGAAGAATAGTTTGGCTCTAGAGTTTTCTAGTGAAGGAAGAGTGAATAAATAAGTAGTTAATAGTTTTAGCATCCTTCTCACATAAAATGAATCTATTAGCAAATATGAACCCTCTTTTGTTGAGGTTATCGAACATCAAGATTTTCTCATGAGAAACTACTCACTAGAAGAAATTAATATTAGGGGGGAGGTTAGTGATCCAAACCTCTTTCAAAAAATGAGTTTCTTCATCCATTAATTCCAAGAAGGCATATGTAGACTTGACCAAGAAGAGACCATTGATGTTATGTTTCTAAATCCATTTCCCTTGTGTATATAGTTGAATGGAGAAGGGTTTGGAAGCCAACCTTTTAGAGTGCCCGAGTCTATTCTCTCATAGCATTGTATCAGAATCTACAAAAAAAAAAAATTTATCATTTCTCAATTACAACAACTTTTCCTGAACATTCATTTTTCTCTAAAAAAATTAAAGTAGAGGGAACAAATATGACCCATACAAAAATATAAGGTTCCTACTTTTACACCTTTCTCTACTACAAGGGAACCTTTTGAAACCTTCCAATTTTTATCATTAAAAGTAACTACCCAACCCTCATCACTAAGTTTTTCTATAGAAATTAAATTCCTACTCAACCTTGTAACATGTCTTACCTCATGTAGTAGCCAATGAGTCTCATTCTAAAACTAAATCTTAACTTTTCCCTTTCCTACAATCTGATAGGGTTCATTATCCCCCAAAATAAACAAGCCCAAAATCCTCTTGGACATAATCAATAAAATAACCTCTATAGGACCTAGCATGAAATGAAGCCTGAGAATCTTAAACTTAAGAATCATCAAAACTTTCTAAAAAAAGAAGAAAAGCATCCTCTTCGATGTTGCTACTTACCATATTTTCATCCTTGTTCCCTTTTGGTTTATCTCCTTAATTATTATTTTGAGTCTGATAATCTTTCTTCTTATGCCCTAGTTTCCCACAATACCAACAATCTCTTAGTTGTCTAGATTGAGATCCTTCCCCTTGGATTTTTCTCTTGATTTTGATATCTAGAATTACTTCTTGGATATGTCCACAAAGACCAGTCTCAATTCTATTGAAGTACATTTTTAAAAATGTAACTTCTTTAGAAATGGGCAACTAATATTTAAGAACCAGTTAATCATTATGATTTGGATCCCTGATTCGTATTTAAAAATTGGGCACCTAATTTTTGAATACGGGTCAAGTGTTGAAATGATATTTTAAAAACCAGGCACCTAATTTTAAACAAATCTAGTACCCATTTTGTTAAAAATCAAATAATTGATTTAAAAAATATAAAACCTATTTTTTTGGGCTATTTTTGTCATTGTTGATGTTGATAGTGACTTTGGAGATTGAAGCTTGATTTGAGCTTGGAAATTGGAGCTCAATTTGAGTTTTTTTCTAGCCCCCTAGCTATTTTTTTACTCTTAAAGATATTTAATCTATTTTATATTATTTTATTTCATTATTTTTAGGTTTTTGTTTGATAATTTTGTCAATTTATTGCCTTTTTGTTAACAATTAATAGTTTTATATATGTAAAATTCTAGATTTGCATTGAAAATTATTGTTTTGTATGGATTATTATTGAAATTATAATTAGATTATGTTTTCTCTCCTCCCTTACTTTCTCCATTCTCTTCTTCTCTCGTCTCTTTGTCTCTCCTCCCTTTTCTAATATTTAGATGTTCATTTTTTTCTGTAGATTTTCATTTAAATTAATATTTTAGATGTTTGGATGTGTCTAATTTATATGATATATAGTTAAATTTAAATTGATGGATGATTCTACATGCATTAGATGTTTAGATTTTTTAAACATGTATTTACATTGACATTTTAGATTTAGTCAACCTAAACACTAATTGTAAATTATTTTGTTGTACATACTAAATATTAACTAAAGTTTATGGTTAGGATTTGTATAAACCCTATACTTGAACCTACACTTTACACTTACATACATGTCTATGAAATAGTTTTCTAACTCTAATACATGAACAAATTCTCCTATTTGTATCCCTAATTCAACTATAATCCAAATCTTTGGTATATATTAGACATTGAATTTAATAATCAAACTCTAACCATAATCTTAAACCATTACTATAATTCACTTTTTGACCTTAACTCTAACTATTTCATATTTCACTCTAATTGAGCCATAACCCTATTTGTCTTTAAATCTAGTAAAATTTATGCTTCAACCATAAGAGAAATTGAGCTATAACTCTATCCTAATTTGAAACTTGACCAGAATACAATCTTAACTAGAGCCATAGTAACAATAATCGTAATCTATACATCCTAAATAAACCCTACCTAATCCATAATTTGAAGCCCTTACTTCAATCCTAAAACTAATTGTAAACCTTAAATGCCTAGCTAGATAATAAGTTAAGTTACAAACATTATATTCCTATTGCTACCATAGAAACTAAATTGTAAACATGAATGTAAAATGTGATATTAGCCCATATCCATACCCTAACACTAAACCTAACCAAGTTTTATGTTTGAATACCCTAAAATTTTATTTTTAGAACTTAACCATAACCCTAATCCTTCAGCTTGAACCCCTAAAATTCTTCTTTTTAACCTCAATCTAGACCCTAACCCTATATTCTTAAACCATAATCTCCTAGCTAGCTCAAGCATCATAATTCAAATATATTGTTTCAAAACCTTTTTAAAAAAAAACTTCTAATCCTTAGCCTAATTTTGACCCTAATATCAATATAATTTGAATCCTAATCCATACCCTAAACCTAGTCCTTTGTGTGAAAATAATTATAACTATAAGCACAATCATAGTAATGTAATCCATAACCTTAATAATAATCTATTTTGGAAATTTAATCTCTCTCCTCATCTTTTTGATATATTCAAATTGTTAATGATGTATTAGATGTAAATATATGGTTTTAAAGATATATTTATATTGATATTTAATATTTATTTAAAGTAAATAGTCATTGCAGTTTAATTTTATCCTATACATATTAAACACTAACCAAAGTTAAGGGTTAAAATTTACTTAAAGCTACACTTTATAGTTATGTATTTTTATGAATCAATGTTTCTTTAAAAATCTAATATATTAAATCATTAACATGAATATTTAATCCTTAGTTTAGCTATAATGAAAATCATAGTTATAAATTAAACCTTCAATTTAATAACCAAACTAAATAACCATAATTTGGAATCATAACTAAAATTCACTTCATGACCTTAAATATAACTAAAATATTTCTATTTACTTGTACGTAGCCCTATTCCATCCTTAGGTCTACCACAAATTATCCTTCAATGTAAGAACATTGAACTATAAAAGTCTATCATAGTAAGAACCCTAACAATAATCAAATCCTAGAACTAGAACCATAATAACCGTAATTGTAATATGTTTTCTCTAACTAAACCTTGACTAATGCATAATCCCAAACCCTTAACCTAACCCCAAAACTAACCCTAAACGTTATATCCATAACTATAATAAGTTAAGTTTAAAACCTTATTCCTAATAAAATTATAATTAAAGGAAAATTTTAATATTTCACCCTAACCCTTAAGTCCTAAATTTTGTTTATTGTAACCTTAATTCAAAATGGAAATTTTTTAAATAAAAAATGTTAAATCTAAATTTTAACTAACATGTATTAATGCTCAATCTAGTAAAACCTAATTTTGTAAATGTTAGAACTTTAGAATCCTAAAGTCTAAGAACAATCATAATAGTAACTATACTACTAACTCAAAGGATAAATATAATATAAATACATAAATTATACTAACACATAAAAATTTAAATGTAATATATAAACCCTAAAAATTAAGAAACAAAAGTCTACGCATAATCAAAACACTAACTATGCTGCTTACAACTCAACCATAATGCTAATCCTCTAACCTTAACCCCTAAAATGCTTCTTTTATACCTCAACTTAGACCTTAACTATATATTCCTAAACCATAATCTCCTACCTAACTCAAGTATCATAATTTAAATATATTATTCTAAAACCTTTTTAAAAAACACTTATAATCTTTAGCCTAATCTTGACCCTAGTCCAAATATAATTTGCTTCCTAATCCATACCCTAACCCTACTCCTTTGTGTAACAAAAATTTTAACGGTAACCACAATCATACTAATGTAAGCCATAACCTTAATAATAATCCATCCTATAAATTTAATTTTTGTGATCCTCTTTTTGATATATTCAAGTAGTTAAAGTTGGATTAGATATGAATTTATGATTATAAAGATGTGTTTATATTGATATTTTAGATTTATTTTAACTAAACAGTAATTGTAATTTAATTTTATGTTGTGCATATTAAACACTAACTAAAGTTAAGGGTTAGAATTTACCTAAACCATATACTTAAACCTACACTTTATAGTTATGTATGTTTATGATGGACAATGTTTCTTTAATCCTAATATATTAAATCATTAGCATGAATATTCTCTCCTCCTCTTTTTGATATATTCAATTAGTTAAAGATGTATTCTAAATATAAATGTATGGTTTTAAAGATGCATTTATATTGATATTTTGGATTTATTTTAATTAAATAGTAATTTTGTGAATTTTTATGTTGTATACATATGTGTAGATTATATTTCATGGACCCATCCCTACCCCTACCCTTTCTATCTCCACCCCCACTTGCACCCCCACCTCCATGACCACCTATTCCTCCTCCACTAGCTACCCAAAAGGAGTTGCACCAGAACATGAGGTGTAACCTTCACAACATTATGTGAGACATACAGACTATTAGGCATCAAACCCATCAACCCCCCTCACCTACTTTGCCTTGCAGATAGCATGCAGGGAATTGTACAGTCTATAGAGAACTCAAACTATGACATAAATAGCTTTAGTGCATGGAGGAAAATCATGCATGCCTTATATTATAATGACCTATCTTACACATAGGTCCATGAGCTAAAAATAAATAAAAGACATTTACAAAGATATTTTGTGAACCCAAAGATGGGTGATGAGATAAGTTAGAAGAAGCCTTGTATATATATTGGATGGTGTGCACACCCCCACATATTAGAGTACTTTTCAGATTGGTATTTTATAGTATGTGATCATCCACTAGACACTAATCATGAAATCCTGATGTACTTTCATAGGAAATTATGAGAAGAGTTTGACTTGGGTTTGAAACCCAATTATTTTGATATAGAACAATTTCATGGTGTTGGGGGATGGATTCCTCTAGATAGGCCTGGGGGAAAGCTCGGTGATAATATGAGGAACTGTTAACATCCTCAACTTCTTTTTTCTCTTCCTGCACCAATTGTTCCATTACCTCTCCATCATTAAGCAGTGTCATCTGCTCTTAGTTCATTGAGTGCCCTTTCAGGCAATCTAGTAGATCAATGGATATAGGTGAGGGATATTCATCCCCTAGGATACATTTGTACCAATTGTGGGGGTGTATGTAGAGGTTCCCAGGGTGATGTCAACAACATAGGATGCCCATGATGCTGAGGGTGGTGATTTTGAAGATGAGGTGTATGCTGCTCATGGTGATGCTAGTGATAATATTGATGTCCTATCATTTGTTGACCTTCTTTGTGGGGAGGGAGATAGTCAGGAGCGCCAAATAAATATTTAATCCAAATTTATAAAGTAAATTATTATTTACTTTCTACATATATCCATAATTATATTAACCATATACATGCATGTTGATTTTCAATTAATAGCAGATGGATGATACTATTCCTCCTAGGAGACAATATAGTCTTTTTTTGAGACCTTCAGACATTGACATCCCTCATACGATATGCACTTTAAATCAAACTTTAAATAATGTACATTGAAACTCAAATTTAATAACATGTTCTCATATATTATTTTTATCTAATTTTATAGGGATTGTCATCTATTGCAGAGTTAGATGCTTGCACAGGTCTTGATCCATCCACCAATGCGGCTGAACCTCAAAGACCTACGGTATGAACTTTTCAAGAAAACAAATTTTTACTAATTTTATGTACATATTTTTATTAACTTATCTTCAACTTTGATTCATGTATAATAATGTATGTTGGTTTTAGAAAAGGGGATGTATCGTACTTTTCCATATAGGCCTCAGTATAGTCTATTTTTGAGTCCTTCATCTTTTGACCATTTTGGACATGTTGATGCTTCTAGTAGTGAGGCTCAACCTCAAATACATAATGCATGTATTATTTCAAGATTGTTTTATTGCATATGTATGCTTATTAACTCATATCTACAACTCTGATCCATCATTACATTTTGTAACTGTAGGCCATTGGAGTATGTGACCATCATGGTAGCATATCTATAGACACATTTGTGACACTAGCTAGTACTCAAGTATGATATATATGACTTTATTTCAAAAAAATGTAGTGTAAATTATGTATTTTTTAATTTGCATACTTTGTAATTCACGTATATATAATTTTGACTCAAGGTTTCTGTATCCATAGTTTTAGGATAATGTTTCCATGAGTGTTGTTGGGACTATAGGACTAAGCTAGATGGAGGTACATACATCACCTTTTGAAGTTAGTATTTTTATTTATACATAGTTCATTATTATCATTATCAAATTTTTAAAATTTATGTATTCTATTACTATACCTCACCACTGCTACTTTTGGTAGCTATGCCAATGCACCTCCTCTTGTTACAGTGGGGACACATATCTCAAATGATATTATTTTAAATAAGTACTAAATATTTAGTCTCATTTGCAAGCTAGATTTTTAAACCCATTTCAATTAAGCATATACATATTGTCTTCTTAGGATGTCACAGAGGATGTCACATGTGATGCCGCACAAAATGTGACACACAATGCCCTACATGATGAGAAACATCATGTTACATAGGATGATCCATCTGAATCCTCTTCACGTGGAGTAAAGAGGACTAAAGATTTGATTATTAGGTCTTCTAGAACCTTTACATTGTGTTTTTATGTCACATATTGTTTATTATGATACACTTTGCATTAGGATAGTTTTGTATTATATATATTAGGTCTTTTGGAACCTTTATATTGTGTTTTTATGTCACATATTGTTTATTATGATACACTTTATATTAGGATAGTTCTATATTATATATATTTTTTGACTTTATATATCATGTTAGACCATGTTAGACCATGTTATATATTTTTATGATTTCTTATTGAATGCTAGTGTATCGAGTATACATTATTATGTTATCATGTCGTAAGTATGATCAATTTTGTTTATTATGATACGTTTTATTTATGTTATGACATATTTTGTTAGTATATGGTACATAAAAAATAATTTTAATTAAATATAGGAACATTAATTTAAACATCTTTGAATGTAAAATTAATGGAAAAATATAGGAGGTTAGTACTTGAATTAACAAAGAACTTAATATCAAGTGCACAATATTAACTTTCAAATAGAAGTGAAATCCTATATTTTACACAACTAAACTCATATATTTAAAAAAAAAGTGAATTCATATATATTTAAAATAAATGAAGTCATATATGTAACACAATGTGAAGGACATAAATAGAAGTGAACTTTTGATTTTAAATGTTTATGTAACATGTTTCAATTGAAATAAAACATTGGTTGAACATATTTCTTCAAACAAGGTCTTACAAAATTAAATTAAAAAAGAAAAGAAAATTAAAATGTTAATAAAAGAATAAATTAATAAGACTTATCTATATTATGTAAATATGTTTAATGTATGTATTCACTATGTATAATTGCACAAGATGTTGTTGTTGGTTCCACCTTAAACATTTAAATTTGCATAAGTTATACTTGAGACATGAATAAGAGGTATATATAAGATCTCTAATTTTCTATTGACAATACATACATACATTTAAATTATATAAGTACATATATTACAAAAGGATTATAATAAAGAAAAACAAATACATGTGTGTATTTTGTACTCATCCTAATGTACGATCTATATCCTCTCTCTTTTGCAATGCATCTATGATTGCCTCATGGTCTTCCATTGAAATTGTCCATAATAACTTATTGGAGGGCTTCCCTTTGTATCTTTCTAATTTGATATTCGTTGCCACAAAAAAATGAGAATTTACTGTATAATCTTCTTCTCTAATTGGTAGTCTTCAAATGTTGGTAAACCATTTCTTCTTGTTAGATGTGTACGTAGCTAGGTACCAACTACAATGACAGACCCAACTAGATACTCAAAATAATCATCATCTACATGATGAAATATTCATTTTTTCTTAGATTTTGCACTTCTATCTAGCCAATACTCACTCTGCTCATCATTATCATTAGGTTTAATAACAACATAAACATGTCCTACAAGATAAGATAAAGCACATAAATAATAATGACATGTATACATAAATAAATAATATACTAATGACATGTACATAAATAAATAATATAAATTGAAGCATGATCACAACAAAATTTAATTAAATTGTGCATAATAGGTTGTATGAGGTTTGAAATATGACCATAGTCTTCTAATGTAAATGTAGCATTTCGCTCTTCATTTACTATATCATATTGAAAAAGTGTGTCAGTAGGTGCTAATGATTTTTGTTTACTATCTTCAACCCATTCTATATTCTTGCATTCTTACCATTCACCTGCAAGACAAAACTAAAAAAAAAAAGCAAGGTCCCTAGTCCATATAGTCCAAGTGTAGAATCTTAACTCCTAAATGAATGCCATTTATCTAACCCGCTAATTGTCTCACAATCATATCTTGAAAAGATATTATTCTCTTCAACTAGCCAAAAGAAATGTCTGATTGTAGAGTTTTGACTTGATCATGCATATAAATATTTGTAACACCATTCCACAATGGCATTTATATTTTTGAATTTGGCTTTTTCCTCAAATTTTAATTTCTCTCTGCTAAGGGCTCTCTTCATGCATGCACCAACACCATCATGTTCTCCTTTACCATGTCTAGCCTCAAAAAAACTCCACATATGTTAGGTATTAACTTTCCTACATGTCCTACTCAACCAATAGAAAATTTTAGTATTCTTATATCCAATATTGTGTCATTTGAATTTGTCTCTCTTAAATTATCACAAAATACCTTGGAACAATATTGGAAAAACTTAGATGAATGAAGTTTGTTATCATTCATATAGAAATGGTACTCTCTGAATATTTTTTGCTCTTCCTCTGTACTATCAAGTGCATGCCTCTACACTATATGAGAAAAAATTACTATTTTCATTGAATTGTAATATTGTGCTTGTACCTCATCTTCAGGTACAAGTGTGTAGTTCTCTGCAAAGTCAATAACTAAAGTATAGTACTAATTGGAAACATATTCTTACATGTTGGAGACTATCCATCAAGCCATCTAGAATATTGGGAGTGTTTAAGATATTTTGGTATGGTCACACTCTTAAACTCATCCATAAATGCATGAAAACTAACTTTATCCATAACTAGATCACATCTTCTTCTAGTCTTCCCATACTTCAATGGACATTCAATATTTTTGAATCTTTTTACATCAACTAATTGTTGTCCAAAAGCAGTCATAGATTTTTCATGCAAACATTCATCTAACGAAAAAAGATTGCCACACATATCACATGTACTAGAAATACATGCATTGAAAATAAAATATTGGTCATTAGGTGGCTTACAAAGAAAACCTAAAATGAAATGCTTTATAGTTTGAGGTGGTATTTTTATACCACATTCTTGTAAGATTTCTTTGCTATGCATGATACTATGTTTAGATCAAAATACATCATTATGGTAATGAAATTGAGCATTAGTTTTATAAAAATATGCATGATTCTTTCCTTGTTAATCCTTGCATGCCATGGTTTACAATTTTCAAAAGATCTTTGACTAATGGTAATATTCAATACCTTATCATCTAAAAATATTTCTAAAAAGTTCACTTTCAGTTGTGTCCAAAAGGTGTTTAGAATGTGGATCACATATTTTCGAGCTAACTCTCAATTTTAGAACATCTATTCAATTAGGTGACACTCTTGTATTATCATGCCAAAAAAAATTAACCAAACTTTTAACTTCACTACTAAGTTTCATATTAGATCTTGGGAGTAAACCACTAGAAGTCCACAAACTATTTGGTGCATCACATTCAAATCTAACCCTTCTCTTTGTAGCTCTTTCTTAATTTTTACAGATCACATTAAGAAATCCACTTAAGTTACAAATCAATCTTTTGATAGTAGTTAATTTATTAACTAAAGCTATTGTTATTGCTTGGTGTGCTACATTCTTATCTTTAGAGCAACTTCTCTTTCTAATAACATTAAAGACACAAGAAATAGTGGATATAACTAATTTTGAAGACCCAATTGTAATCTTGGGTTTTGCATACATTCCTAACCTTTTAATTAATTTTTGCCTTTTATACATTTTAATTAGTTGACATCAATTGACATTGAAACTCAAATTTCTTATTATTAAAAAATTTCTACATAATCTATTAGCATGTATCATAGTCTGTCTCCACAAAACCAATTCATGAATTTTTATTTTTTTCAGAAAAAGTAGACAAGCCACTATATATATATACACACACACACACACACACACACACACACACACACACACACACAAAATATCATATTGATGAGATATAATTTTCTTGATTATAATTTGGATCCTATACTTCCTCCAAAACTAAAATCTATCAACAATTGTGAAATTATCAAAATTCCAAAGATTTGACAAGTGGAAAGAAGAAAATTATCACTCCTCCATTGTAGCGTATGTAGAATCATTAGATGGGGTTGAAGCAGTCCCATCATGGGTTTCACATCACTAGCCATCATTAGGTAAGGGCTGAGGAGATGATTCCCAGCCTGACCTGTGAGTTGCACCCCAAGGGGCCAAAGATAACAAGGCATCTTGAGTAGAGAGAATCCAGTTTGAGTAGGGAAGATCACTAGAGGGACAACCCCTCAACACACTCGAAGCCAAATGTATATCCTACATTATAGAAAAATGAGTATCATATAATTCCTCAAACCAATACTGAGAGGTAGGCGTTCACTAAGACAAAATCCAAAGACTAAGAGATAGTAGTATTTGGAAGCTCCAATAGGTCTAGGACAACATGCCTTGTATGCTTAACCTACTTGGCTAGTTGAAAGCCCAGTGCCCTTGTGATAACTTGCAAAGTATTCTTCATGAAATGAGGGCTCTATTTTTCAAACAATTTTAAAGGGGCTTGTAAGTTGCCATAAAGTCATGCTTCTACAAGAGCTGGGATTGCATGAACAGACCACCAACTAGAGCATTAACCGTCCACAAGCCATAATGCTAGATTTAAACCTTCAATTTGTGATATCCCTAGAATTTGTAGAGAACTACCTTAGTAGCCAGGATCTCTAGAAGAGGAATAGACTATAATAGATCCATTGTATTTGATAGAAAGATTGACACCATGTTGGATGGAAATAGGAAATACCTAGAAGAGGGGGAGAGAATATCATCCCCAATAATGTGTCTGATTGCCCACCATATAGAAGGTTAATGAATAGAGAATATGGCATCCTATCAGAATTGGCAATGAGCAAAGGGAAAACACTTTTGTCCATGTTTTGTTGGAGCCAAATTCGATAGTTTTAAGGTAGAATTGATATATGAAACTAAGAACAAGAGTCCCACTTGGTACAAGCCTCCATGTTAAAGAAAAATTCCAAAACACCAAAAAAGAAAGAATGCTTAAACTAATGGCTTAATAGAAATAAATAAGATGTGTGAACAAGGAAAACTACAACTCTTGTGTGAATTAAATTCCATCAAAAACTAGCACACTTGAGGGATTTGAAGGGAAAATATCCCTATGATATGAAATAACATCAAATGACAAAGTGACCACAAGCCCAATGATGTAAACCACACATCCATCCAAGGAACACAAGGTACAATCACAAAAATTTTATGACAAGAAATTGATGGTTATGTTTGAAAATCCCAATTATGAGAAAATTAGATTCATCATGACACACGAGCCCAATAAAATGTAATCAAGATAGACATTTAACAATATTTGAGGTAATCAATAATTGCAACTCTTTTTATTGATCAAGAAATGAGGATGGTTGAAAAGTGAAGATCATGATAGGTCATCACAGCCTAGATTTCAAAGGAAATTGGCAACTTGATTTCCTCCTATAGAGTATGCGAAATACATAAACTTGATACTAATCTAACAAATTCCATATTTGAAAGAAAATTTACTTAAGTTTCTAGGAGAATGTCTACCTTTTATTGCAAACATTAATGATTACCTACGTGTCACCTTCAATGTGCAGACATTGACAGTTACCTTTTTTGGCAAGAACTAGACCAACAAAAAAGGCTTGAGCTTCTGCAAGATTTTTGGCACCCTCTAATAAGGGGGCAGATGTAAATGCTAACATTTTCCCATTACAATCATGAATACATGCTCGTAACCCTGATTTACCTAGATTTCCTCTAGAGGCACCATCAAAATTGATCTTCACATACCTAGAATTGGGAGGATACCAATGTATATCAAAACGATTTACTTTAGGTTGTGATTTACTGATTAATCCCCCACCCAAAGGAATACAAAGTGTTTTCCATTCATGCAAAATGTTGGCATCCCAATGAGTAATAATAGGATTGAACTTACATCTACTAAAGCTTGCATTTGTTACTTCCACAATTGACTTTTTGATACCTTCAAGCACCTTATCAATAGTAGAAAAGTCTTTTTTGAATATTCACTTATTTCTTTCCCACCAAATAGACCACATGACTAATGTTGGGGAGCACCTCCATAACCTTGAAAACAAGGTGTGAGGATGGATGGTTGGCCATGCTTGGAAGATATCCCATATGTTATTTTGGAGAGGGAAAAAGAAGCTTAATTTGTGTAGAAGACATGTCTAGCACTGGTAGACAAACAAACATCTCACAAAGAGGTGATTACTTATTTCAAATTCTTTATTACATAACACACATTTAAAAGCTAGGGCAATATTTAATCTTAAAAGTCTATCACAAGTCTATCATATAATTGTTGTTTTTAATTGGTATTTCATTTTCAATGTTAATTGGAATTTGAATCTCATTTTAATTTTTTCTTGGTACTTCTTCTTGGGATTTCATTTCCATTGGAGTTTGTTGTGCATGATCATTTGACAATCTATTCTCATGAAGAAAACCTAAATCATTTAACTCATAACTTGCTTCTACAAGATCACCAATTTTATCATGAGCATAAACTAGAAGGTTTGGAGACACACTTGTATTGAATGTTAGAATAGAATGCATGCCTAAATTTCTTTGTATTGGGTTCTCTTCTTCATCCTCTTCATCCATCATTGTATCCTCAATGTCTTTCTCTTCTTGAATAATATTTGAAATTCTCAACTCTCTAATTCTTTGTCTTCTCTATTCTTGATGTTGTGCTTCCTTCTCTTTGCTTGTTGCAATCTCCTCATTTGTTAGAGCTTTTAGTTTCTTCTTTTGTTGTTTTTTTGATCCCATCTTTGCACCAACTTTTATTTTAAATCAATCATAGCTTGCAAATTGTAGAAGATGACAAGAAAATAGAATAATATGACGAAAATTTGTTGTTGCATCTTGAAACTATCAATAGATCATTACAATGATTGTTAAATGCTTTGTGGGTAAGCTTTTGGGGCCCAACAAGTACTTAAGAATTAGGTGGCCAAATCATAAATCTAGAATCCTATTTTTTAAATAATTGTGTACTCAATTTTTGGAATCGGGTACCCAATTATTTAAAAGTCAAGTGCTTGATTCTTACAATGGCTAAATTAGAATTACGTGCCCAATTATAAAGCCATGAGTAGAAATTTCCCTTTGGAATCAAGTTTTTCCTTAGGGAAAGGCATGGTACATCCTTGGTGGGATTGAGCCTCTGTCTTTATGTATCAAATCTTGATTGAGACAATTATTCAACAATTTCAGGCATTATCATAATTCTTATACAGTATTCATGATTGAATGTTTTGACAAAATGAAAATGTATTATTGGTCTTACTGTTCTAATTTCAAAAATATAAATTTTATAGTATTATGAGTTCATTTTCTATATTTGCATTATTTATTAATCAAAAGTGTCATTTAAACATAAAATAGAAAGAATCCTAAAAATTTAATGACTTTTTTAATTTTCATATTTTTTATATCAATTTACATGTCATCAATCTGCACATAATTCTTTTAAAGTTCATTTTCTTTTAAAAGTTAAAAATTGATTAAATTATGGTGTCCATACATGAGAGATTTTAGAAATTAGATTAATCATCAATTAAAAATTAATAATCAGTAAAAATTTAAGATTTGTATTCTCATCAATATTGGGTGTGTGACGTAACTTCTTTCAAAAGGATTCACAAAAATTCATTTAGTTGTGTCAAATTTTGGTGTTTGTACATGAGTGTGGTATGGTCCTAAAATATGCATTTTGAAAAAGTACCTTTTAAAGATCCATACCAAATTTTTTTTTTATCATATGTGTATACAAATAAATTATATATTCAAAAAGGAGATCTTGGGCACTATAATTTTTATTTTTCAATTTTTTTAATATTTAGTCTCTAAATGCCTCAAATTTTGGCATCAATTGACAAGATATTTCAAAAAACGTAAAAACATTTCCACTTTTTTTCCAAAAATGAGACCCAACTTCTTGCATGAACCCTCATCTCTTAGTTGTTTTGCATCTTCTTTGTGTTTTCAAAGAACTTCCTAATGTAGATCTGACTAAGGGTTTCTTACAAGTTTCCTCAGTTTGAATAACATCAATCACATCATCAAGTTTTAGGGTATTAGATCCAAAAAAAAATTAATCACAAACATTACCAAGCCATTCCAACTTTTAGTCAAAGAACACAAAATCAAGAGGACCCTAATATCATCATTGAAATTAACATTTTTAGAGGAAAATTGAGTAGTAACTATATTAAACTCATTTCAATGATTTTTAATAGATCCACCTTTTGTCATCTTCATATTAAATAAATGTTTCATGAGAAATACCTTGTTTGAAGCCCAAGGCTTTCATATAGTTTCACTAGGGTTTGCATTAACTCTTGCATCATCTTTGATTTTTTTATATTAAATGTCACCAATTATTTTGGGCATAATCAAATACTTCCAAGTGTCTTTCTATCCAAAATTTACCACACCTCATCTATCTAGGTCCCATGTTTCTTGTCTTTTCCTTCCGAAGGCTGCCTTAAATCCTTCTAATAAAGATAGTCCTCATTTTGTTCTCCATACCTAATTTTTTTGCCCATTAAACTTTTCAACCTTCATCTTACCCTTGTCCACCATTGCTTCCACTCAACTGTGAGACATTCCTATAGAGGATAACTATAAAAAATAATTATGACAACAATCTTGGCTAAAAAAAATGATGAAATTTTTTCTTTAATACCACTTGTTAGGATTAACTACATAAATAAATAATGGTTACATGCAAATATAACCAATATTAGAATATAATAAATCACATAGAAGAGAATATAAGACACAAGGATTTAATGTGGTTTGCCCAATCCCCTAGGCTATGTCTGTCAACAACAAGTCCAATATTATTATTATCTAGTGATTACAATCTAAAATACCTTACAACTCAATACTGTCAGAAGAAACTACAATGTCATAATACATTATGAAATCCCTAAGCCTAAGACATTTTATACAAGCTTTAGCTACTTACAAAATTAGGGCTAGAATAAGTAATCCAATAAAAAAGTAAAAATCGATGCCTTTCACAATAGTAAGGGGATTTTTGGCTTTGGATGCACTACCTTCAAAAAACCCCGTGGGGGTGTTATCCCTTGACCCTCATAGAAATAATCTATGGGGAACCACGTTGAATAAATCATTGATTTTGATTAGGCTCCACATCACAACACTTTAAAGGTAGTGATCAATAATGTGATGAACTTGTACTTGGTGTGTACCTTGTATGTTGGAATGTGTAATTTCAACTCAAATGAATTGTAAATGACTAATAGAGGATTCTAGAAATTCCAAGAGGATTATCGAATAGGGTTAGGTAAAGTTTTGGAAGTCATAGATAGTTCTATAAAAGTTTATTTCTCCAATGTCAGCTAATGTAGATGTTTCTAGAAATAATTTAAGACCTCTATCAATAGAGGCAACATGTAATGTAATTGACATGGGTAAAATGGAGAAGGAAGTATAATATATTTTATTTTGTGGTAGCACATTGTGTTCTGTGTGTGGTGTCTTTTATTTTTCCTTTGCCTCTGCCTATCCATCAAATTGGTATCAGAGCTAGGTTGGATAGAAGGTTGGATAGAATTTTAGATTGTGATAGAAGAGCAAGTGTGTTGGTGCTACTAAATGGTGGAAGATTGTTTGTGCTATGAGAATGAAGAAGACCGCATAGGAAGTGTTAAGCAAGAAAGAGGGCAAGTCAGCAAGAAAGGTATGGTGTGAATTCTTATATTTACTTAATTACATTTGAGAAATTATAATAGCAGAAGAATATTGTGAGAAGTCTAGTTGTCTAAAGGGATTGTTTCAAGTTGTTTGAAGATTTAATTCTGGAAGTGAAAAGGTATTTAGAATTTTCTAAAAGATAGAGTAAACAGTGTTATATTGTTGATTTCAATGGGAAAAGCTATTAGAATTCAAAAAGAGAAGAAGAATTAGTGATGGTGAAGAAAGAAAATGCAAAATTATTGTGTGAAAAACATATTTTGCAAAAGGAATTGGAAAAAGTAAGAAATGAAATGGGAAAAGAAAAGTCTAAATTGTTAAATGAAATTAGTGTCCATATAAAGGCAACTGAAGTGCTAGAGGATAGGATAAAACTTGTGGAATAAGTACATAATTGGCAGGTGAAGGAAGCATGTAAGTTGAGAGAGAAAAATAAAGAATTAGAAGAAAAGTTGAATTTTTTTGATGATGTTGAGAAAATGAACAAAGATTTAGAAGAAAATGTGAAGAAATTGGAAGAGGAAAATAGTATGCTAAAGAAGGATCTATCTACTTTGAAACAAGAGAAAGAATGTTTGAGTGTAAAACCATTTGTATGTGATGTATCTTGTGACACAAATGATTTGAGTGAATGTGATTTTTCTGAAACTAAAAGTGTTTGTGATGAAAAGTGTAAGAAAGTAAATGACAAGAAGTTTGCAGATTATGTTTGTTATGATAATAATAGTATTGGCTTGAAGATTATGAAAAGAATGGTTTTCAAAGGTAAAGGTTTAGGAAAGGATGAACAGGGATTAAGGAATCTGATCGAGACTATAGTCAAGTCAAAATATGCAAGTTTTGGATATGATATAGGTACTAAAAAGATGAATAAAAGTTCAAAAGAATCAATTGAAAGCATAAAGATTCTGCAATGTTCACACTATGATAGGAAAGGGCATACATAGGATAGATGTTTGGATTTAAATCCATGTAATATTTGTGGCTTAAAAAAATTATTATGACAAGACATGTTGGAATAGAGACTACAAAAATGATTCTATGGCAGGTTGTATAAAAAGTGATTGTGGATGGAGCTACAGATCAAGTTGGAAAAAGATTACAAGTATGATCAAAATTTTGTTTAAATATAAATGTTCAACAGTAAGAAGAAATACAACAGCATTTGGAAATGGATTACAACAATTCATCAAAGAAGAAACTGGTTTTCAGCATGGCATCAAAGCAAAAAAAATGTTTTTAGCATGGGACAGGCATGCATTAACAAAGGCATTATTATTGGAAAATGGCATTTTGGCATTTGGCAAAAGAAAGCATTTTGGCATTTGGCAAAAGAAAGGATTTTGGCATTTGTACGTAATAACATTTGAGGTTGAAATTAAGGGGGAGTTTTGGAATGTGTAATTTCAACTCAAATGAATTGTAAATGAATAATAGAGGATTCTAGAAATTCCAAGAGGATTATCGAATAGGGTTAGGTAAAGTTCTGAAAGTCATAGATAGTTCTATAAAAAATTATTTCTCCTATGTCAGCTAATGTAGATGTTTCTAGAAATAATTTAAGACCACTATAAATAGAGGCAACATGTAATGTAATTGACATGGGAAAAATGGAGAAGGAAATATAATATATTTTATTGTGCGGCAGCACAATGTGTTTTGTGTGTGGTGTTTTGTATTTTTCCTGTGCCTCTACCCATCCATCATTGTATATGACCAAAAGCTTTCATAAATAAATCAAGGAAATTATAGCCACCCATATAGATAAGGATTGGACTCATTTTCCTAGTAACCAACATTGTCTTCCATAATGAATCTATCTATCCAATCATATTTTATTGCGGTACAAGATGTACATAGTGGCTAAAAGCCAAAGAAAGGCCCTTAAATCTTCCCCAAGATAATGAGCTATAATCTATGGTTGGAATTCTAAATAATATAGGCAATCCCTAATTCATGTAGAGTCTCTATATTTAAATTTTTACTTCTTTTGTCTAATATTCTTTAATAACTAGATATTAGATAATTTATTCACTCTTGGATTGCCCTTCAGGTATATATGATTGATTATGATCTTGTCAAAGTTTTGGCGTAGTGAGAGGGCTCTAGATAAAATTGAGTCTAATCTCTAATTAATGATAGGTTCTTTCCTTATAGAATTTATTATAATTATAAAATCTCATCCAATTTGTATGTGCTTGTAACAAAGATTTTTGCAAAATTCTAGTCATAGAACTAAAGTAATTAAATTGCCCAATTATTAGTTATTATTCCTATATATCATGCTAACTTTTCTACCTTCATACTTTATAAGTTATGGAGAATATAACAATGCCTACTCTACCCAGATTCCCTCTTGAAGCCCCATCAAAATTGAGTTTAAATAATCTCTCCATGTGTTCTTCTTATTGGAACATCTCTCATTTGTTTTTAAAATTTTTCACCTTTTTCCTTAAAAGGGGGGTGAATTTGGACCTATCCACTTTCCTCTCATTTTCCCATCCCAACGTGACATTAAAGACTCCTTTTTTTTTTTAAAACTTGAATATTTGTAACTTCAATTGCAAAAGTCTCAATTATAATTAGAAGTTCTTATTCATTCATTTTCTTATCCCAAAAATTCTTTGGTTGCATTCCTTCCATAATTCCAATAAGACTATGAAAGGTTTAGATATTCATAAAAGCCATAAATACAATTGTACCATATTCACTGTTGTCCCTAGAAATATTGATGTCCAACCCAACATTAGAAGTCTTATTGGGAAAGAAGATACAAAGAGGTGGGGGGTATGGGGGTGAATCAAGATCTATAAAACTTTTCTATGATTAAAACAATATCCAAATGTAATTGGTTTCACTCCTAATCCATATAATATTATAAAATTGCAATGCTGAAATAAAACTCTATCTAAACATAGCATCCATGAAGACACAAACTCATAATGAAAAAAAATTTGGTAACCCATAGAACACTTCAAGATGAACTGAAAATTGGGGTGGGGATAAAACCCACAAATCTTCACTACAGCAACAATGAATTTTTCCTGTTAGGGATACAATTTGATCACTTCTAACGATCTATCCAATAAGGGGTCTTCTCTATTAAAAGCTTTTAAAGATAGTTAGGTCTTACCTTGATTAAAATATTTTACACTTACAATGAAGTAAAGACTCTGTTAGGAGATTTAAATAAGGCTTGTTAAAAGAACTGTGTTAAGAGATTTACCCTAACTCAATCTGTGTAAATTAATTTAGTACCTGATCCTTCAATTTTATCTATAAAAAATTTATGGATCTCCTCTCTTTAATGTCTCAATCTTATCTCTTTATTTGATATGCTATATTATATCTTTCATTGCTAGGTTTCTCTATTTGATCTCCTATCTGACATAGCCTCATTGCTATGCGCTTCACTTTTTTTCTCCTTCACATCTTCACCATCATCATTTTTATCCATATCATAGTGATTTAGGGTTAGATCTAACGTAGGCAAAAGGTAGAATAACAAGGGCCCAAGACTCACCCAGCTATCCAAACCACCTTGCAAGAGTTAAAACAGTAAAAAATACAACACAAATACATCACAAAGGAGAGAGAACAAGATATCTTTTATTGATATATCAACATATCTTCATACATGCCTAGCTATGAGGTCTTCTAGGTTACGACCAATTACAAATACATTCACATTTAATGTTCTAACTAGAAATTCGCACTTTTAGTTCTACTCTCCAATCTTTTCCCAAAAACTTGTTCCAAAACTTCCTCTCTCAAAAAACTTACTTAACTCTAAGCCTAAACACTCTATTTATACTTGCCAAAATGGCTTATAGAACATTCTAGAACATAGAGAAGCCAAAAGTTAGCTCTCAGCAAATATAACTAC
The DNA here is from genome assembly GCA_028749045.1 of Cupressus sempervirens. Taxonomy (NCBI): domain Eukaryota; kingdom Viridiplantae; phylum Streptophyta; class Pinopsida; order Cupressales; family Cupressaceae; genus Cupressus; species Cupressus sempervirens. The sequence continues at coordinate 149,807,464 of CM053786.1, forward strand.
CTATACCAAAATTAAATGTGAGCAAAGTTGGCCCAAATAGGAACCAGACACAGATAACTCGACACCCACTGGATGACTTGGCATCAACTAGAAACTAGCACTCAACATCACTCGACATCCACTAGAAACTAGCATTCGACATCACTCGGCATCCACTATTTTCTGGCAACTCGGCACATAAAGGATGCTTGAAACGTGAAAAATGCTCAGCACATGAAAAAAGTAACTCGACACCAAGTAACTTGGCCCCAACTAAGTAACTTGGCACCAACTGTATAATGAATAAAATGAGCAGGATAATAAGGCAACCCAAGATGCTCCTACATCAGACAACCGAGGTTGAAAGAAATGATTCTCCTGAATCATTGAGATGTCCCAACTTGAGCTGAATCCAACTCAAACTGAGAAATCCATGAAGCATCTTAAATAGGTCTGTTCTTCCACTTCACCAAATATTCATAGTAATCTTTTCCTCTTTTACTTTTGCCAACTCTCTGATCCAATATCTATTCAACTTGCTCAATCTATTTCTTAGGATAATCATCAAGTACAACAACTTCATCCTCTGACTCATGATACTTATACAAATCAGCATTATTGAATATAGGAGATATATCCATGCCATCAGGTAACTCAACTTCATAAGCATTACCACTGTCAAACTTCTTTAAGATCTTACAAGGTCCAAATTTCTTCATCTTTAGCTTTCTATATGTTCCAACTGAGAATCTTCCTTTCTTTAAATGAACCATCACCTCATCACCCACCTGAAAATCATGCTATCTTCTAGACTGATCAGCATTCTCCTTATACTTTTGATTACTTTGTTCCAACCTCAACTTCACTTCCTTATGCAAAGACTCCATAAAATCAGCAAATTTTTCTCTTGCAAAACTTTTCTTTTCTTCACCAGTAACATCTCTCAAATCTGATATACCTCTAGGATGCATTCTGGTAACAATCTCAAAAGGTGTCTTCCCTATACTCCCATTCACAAAATTATTATATGCAAATTTAGCTTGTGCCAATACCATCTCCCAATTAATTGGCTTATTCCCAACTAAACATCTCAGCAAATTTTCCAAGCTTCTATTCACAACCTCTATCTATCCATCTATTTTTGGATGGAATGTAGAACTAAACTTCAATTTAGTACCCATCTTCTTCCACAAAGTCTTCCAAAAATAACCAACAAACTTACTGTCTCTATCTAAAATAATACTTCTTCGTAATCCACGCAATCTCACAATCTCTTTAAAGAAAAGTTCAGCAACATGCTCAGCATCTGATTTCTTCTTACATGGTATAAAATGAACCATCTTAGAAAATCTGTCCACTACAACAAATATGGAATCATACCCTTTCACTGTTTTAGGTAATCCAAGAACAAAATCCATACTAATGTCAGTCCAAGGTTTCTCAGGAACAGTAATAGGTGTATACAAACCAATATTTTGACTCACTCCCTTTGCAACTTGACAAACTCCACAACTCTTTACAAATTTCTGAACATCCTTATACATTTGTGGCCAATAATATTTCTCTTTCAGAAAACTCAATATCTTATCAATTTCAAAATGGCCAGTTAATCCACCACTATGCTTTTCCTTAATCAGATTCAACCTCATAGAACTTCTAGGAATACCTAACTGAATACCTTTGAACAACATACCTTCTTGAATGAAATACTCATCATACTTATTTATGTGATTTGTCAGATTTAGTGCTCTACACTCTCTCCATGCCTCAGAAAAATCAGGGTCAACATCATATAACTCTTTCATCTCATCAAAACCAAGAACTTCAACCTTCATTTTAGTCAACAAAGAACATCTTTTACTCAATGCATCAACAATTTTGTTAGTAACTCCACTCTTATGCTTGATCACAAATGTAAAACTCTACAAATACTCAAGCCACGTCATATGTCTTTGATTCAATTTATGTTGACTTCCCAAGTATTGTAAAGCTTTATGATCAGTATACAACACAAACTCCTTAGGCATCAAATAATTTCTCCACTTCCTCAATGCTTGAACAATAGCATAAAACTCTTGATCATACACAGAATATTTCCTTTTAGCATCATTCAAATTTTCACTAAAGGAAGCAACAGGCTTACCTTCTTGACTTAATACAGCTCCTATTGCATTACCACTTGCATCACATTCAACTTGAAATACTTTGTTGAAATCAAGTAAAGCCAATACAAGTAATTCAGCAACCTTTTGTTTCAAAGTCTCAAAACTCTTATCAGCTCCATGTGTCCACTTGAATTCCTTTTTATCTCCCCTCATTTTTTTAGTCATAGCATTACAAACAGAACTGAAATTCTTTATAAACTTTCTGTAAAAACTAGCCAAACCCTGAAATGATCTTACCTCACCCACATTCTCAGTGTAGGCCATTCCAAAATTTATTTTACCTTATCAAGATCCATCTTCAAACCATCAACTGAAATCACAAATCCTAGATACACAATCTCCTCTTGCATAAAAGAACACTTTTTCAGATTAATCATCAACTTGTCCTCTTTCAACCTCTGCAATACTTGCCTAATATGCTCAAGATGTTCTTCCTTAGTCTTACTGAATATCAAAATATCATCCAAATACACAATCACAAACTTACCCAAGAATCTTTTCAGAACTTCATTCATCAACCTCATGAAAGTACTAGGTGCATTAGTCAAACCAAAAGGCATAACCAACCATTCATACAAACCATCTTTTGACTTGAAAGCAGTCTTCCATTCATCACCTTCTTTGATTCTGATTTGATGATAGCCACTCTTCAAATCAATCTTGGTAAAATACTTTTCTCCACTCAAACAATCCATTACGGCATCCATCCTTGGCATAGGAAACCTATATTTCACTGTTATCTTGTTAATGGCTCTGGAATCAGTACACATTCTCCATTCTCCATTCTTTTTAGGTGCTACTACAGCATGTACATCACATGGACTCAAGCTTTTTCTAATCAAACCTTTCTGCAACAATTCATGCACTTGTCTACTTAGTTCTTCATTCTTTGCAGGTGTCAATCTATATGGTGCTTTGTTTGGCAAACTAGCTCTAGGAATTAGATCCATACAATGATTTATACTTCTTATAGGAGGTAAACCATCAAGAATATCTTCAGCAATAATACCTTTATACTCATTTAGAAACTCTGCAATTTCTTCTAGTACTCGATCAATACTACCATTTTTCACTCTATCACCACTGATTGGTACTCAGTTTCCATTATTTTCTTGCACTCGGTCTCTATTGACAAAACTTGGTTTTCTTGGAATTATATAAAAATAGACTTGATTCTTCTTCACTTCCTTTTCAAATTGTTTCCCATTAATCATACAAATTTTTATAGCAGTACAATTAACCTCATCTAGAACTTCAATCAAAGGCAACAATGTTTGTTTCTTCCCATTTATCCAAAGAGTATATTGATTCAATCTTCCATCATGTACAACATATCAATCATATTGCCAAGGTCTACCCAAAAAAATATGACAACAATCCATGGGCATAATATCACACAAAACTTCATCAAAGTAATGTCCAATTTTGAACTTCACAAGGCATTGCTCACTTGCCAATTTATTATGCTCATCTTTGATCCATGAAACATGATAAGGTTTGGGATGTTTCTGCCTCTGCATCTGCAACTATTTAACCAGCTCTTTTGGTGCCAGATTTGTAGAACTTTCACTATCAATGATCACTTTATAGCATTTTCCAGCCATCTTACATCTTGTCTTGAAAAGAATTCTCCTTAAAACGGGTTCCTCATCACCTTCCTTATTACATAAGGTTCTTCTCACCATCAAATTTTCTCTAGCCTCAGGTCCACTTGGTGAACTCTCAATATCCTCTTGAATCATAACATTCCTATTATTCTACCCACCTTCATAAGATCTACATTCAAAAGATCTATGCCCTTCTTTGCCACATCTAAAATAATTACCATGAAATCCACCTCTAGAATAAGAATCACCTCTTCCTCGATAAGAATTAGTGCCTCCTTGGTAAGAATTACAACTTTTCCATTCAGTCTTTCCTTTGTCATCATTCTTCCATTCAGATTTGCCTTTATCTTGCACAAAATTATCAGATCTACTACTTTCTCCATAAGATCTACCTCTACCTCTTTGGAATCTACCACCTCTACCTTTCTCTCTTTGTTCATGCTTCTTTTTCAAGATCTCCTTAGCTTTCAAGTCTTTCCTTTGTCATCATTCTTCCATTCAAATTTGCCTTTATCTTGCATAAAATTATTAGATCTGCTACTTTCTCCATAAGATCTACCTCTACCTCTCTGGAATCTACCACCTCTACCTCTCTCCCTTTGTTCATGCTTCTTTGTCAAGATCTCCTCAGCTTTCAAGGCATATTGATATGCTTCTTCCACACTTTCCAGCTTCACAAAACACATTTCATCTTGTATTACAAATCTCAATCCATTAATGTACCTTGCAATTTTCTCAACATCATCATCCACATGTCCAAATCTAATGTCTAATCTATAGAATTCCTTAGTATACTCTGTCACAGTCATGTCTTTTTGCTTCAAATTTTGCATCCTTCTCAACAAGCTAACTTCATAATCAACAAGAAGGAACTTTTTCTTTACCTTGTTCACCATCTTTGGCCAAAATCTGATCTTCTCCTTTCCTCTCCTTTTTCTATCAGTTTGCAAATGCTCCCACCATAGAGATGCATGACCTTTCAACCTAGTGACTGCAATCTTCACCTTTCTATTATCAAGAGTGTTTTCATACTCAAAAAACTTCTCCATATCAGAGATCCAATCCAACACAACATTGGTATCCAATTTTTTATCATGATGGACAACTTCTACAGTAGGCTTTAAATTTTCTCTAGACAATATTGTCAACAATCTTGCTTTATCTTGGTCTTCTTTAGGTTCTTGTTTAGGGTTTGGTGCTACTGCTTCATCATCACTTACATTATCAAGATGTGCTCCTCTCCTCTAGGTTTTCTCCACAACATCTAATCTAGCTACAATTTGTCCCAACTAGTCCAATATAGCATTATCAACATTATTTCCTCTACCATGAACCATCTTTACAAATCAGGTTCCTGGAAGATCGTAACCCTCTACAAGTTATAGGTCAAATCCATAGATTTGCCACCCTACAACCAAATCCAAATTAGGGTTCTACACGATCCAATCTCCACAAGGATGAACCTCAAGCTCTGATACCAACTGACATAGGCAAAAGGCAAAATAACTAGGGCCCAAGGCTCACCCAGCTATCCAAACCACCCTACAAGAGTTAACACAACGAAAAACACAACACAAATACAACACAAAGGAGAGAGAATAAGATATCTTTTATTGATTCATCAACATATCTTCATACATGCTTAGTTGTGAGGTGCTTTAGGTTACAACCAATAACAAATACATTCACATTCAATATTCCAACTAGAAATTCACACTTTCAATTCTGCTCTCTAATCTTTTCCCAAAAACTTGTTCCAAAACTTCCTCTCTTAGAAAACTTACTTAACTCTAAGCCTAAACACTCTATTTATACTTCCCAAAATAGCTTATAGAACATTCTAGAACATAGAAAATCCACAAGTCAGCTCTTAGAAAATATAACTACCTATACCAAAATTAAATGCGAGCAAAGTTGGCCCAAATAGGAACCAGACACAAACAACTCGGCACCCACTGGATGACTCGACATCACTCGACATCCACTATTTTTTGGAAACTCAGCACATGAAGGATGCTCAGCACATGAAAAATTCTTAGCACATGAAGAAACACTCGACACATGAATAAATTAACTCGGCACCAACTAAGTAACTCGGCACCAATTGTAGGATGAATAAAATGAGAAGGATAATAAGGCAATCCAGGATGCTCCTGCATCAAGATCTCTCATTTAATAGATCATCATAAAATGTTCAAGATCTTAATCAATGATCTATAGTTCACCCTTTTACCATTTTACACTTCTAATTTTGTGATTTGTTATTTTTCTTTTCTTAGGATTAGTGCCTTCTTCCAAAATATGTAATATTATCCTTAATTATCTCTACAATCTTTAGATGTTGTGTAGAAGTTAGCTAAAGTGGTCAACATAACTAGTTTACTTGATGGTTGAATGTTTTGATGCTCCATCATATCTAATATTCATGCTTTAATGAGAATTCTATAGGCTTGGAAAATACTTACTCACTCAACCATTTTACCAATGTTGGATATCCATTATGTTACTCAACATGTATGTTGACTTGATCATTATTGTGGTGCTCAACAACCTTTGACTTGCTTGACATGAACTAAAATATAAACAAGTCCTTTGTAACTCAAACTTTTGTGGGTGGTTCAATCATAGTGATGACCAACCAATACTACCTTGGAAAAGACTAAGTTTTGTTTACTAATAGGAAACCTTGGCTTAGAGATCAACAATCTTAACCTTTGTCATGACTTACTAATCAAAAAATATATTAAAAAATGTAGCACTCCCCTTGAGATTGTGATTTGGTCAAAGCAACTAACTCTTCTATGAATTAAGATGCTCAAACATTTGATAATGTCATTTCCCAAACTTCCCTTTCTATATATTATGTATCTTGGTGTTTCCCCCTTTTGTTGACTTCTTATTCCATTAATAAGTAGATTTTCCCTTTGATTTATGTATCATGAAGATATTCACCCCTTATTTTTGACACTTATGATGGATTTTGCAGGGGTAAGCTTGTATTTATCCAAAAATATTTGATGACTTGCCAATTTTTTTTTAAATTACTTTAATCCACCTAAATCTCACTAATTGCATGACTTGTATTTGAATCTATAGTTGAGCAGCTAGATCAATCAGGCTCTCTACATTTGAAAGATGTGGATCATTCCTTGTTAAATTTTGAACCTTAGATAATTCCTTTTGAATTATCTCCAAATGGAGTAGTAGCATGAATTGGATAGAAATCAATTTATTCTTAATCCCATAGCCTCTAGCCATATACTTGGCTAATCTATGCTGATGAAATGTCATTTTATTTTATGAAGGTGAGCTTGAACTTACATTCTTGCTCAAAGAAATAGTACAACCCTTCATATATGCCTATATCAGATCAATAGAATGTTCATTCTCCAATGTGAAAAAATCAACATCACAAAGTTTCATATACAAAGAATGACTTACTTGAAAAATTCCATCCATCTAAGTGGTAAGGTTAGAAATATCAACCTACCTAATTGCAAGTTTTGTTGAGACTTTCTCCAAAACTTTTTGGCCAAATTTATTTTCTAACCATTTGATCAATTTTTTACTAGTCTTTATATCTTTAGTTTGACCCTTGTCAATGATATACAATAATTGATCTAAAATTTTATGTTTCTCATTAAAATGAAAAATTTCAAAAGAATAAAAAAAAATATCCTTGATATTATTTAATAGTTATTTCTTCCTATGTTCTCCCCTCAACTATTCTTGCTTCATCTTGCGACTTAACAAATTTTGTAATTCTTGCCTTTGTTCTAGAGTCACATTGTTCAAGTCATACATGGGAAATATAATTAAACCTCATTTAAATTGATTGTCTCCTTTTGTGTTTCCTCTTTTTGTGCTACTATCTACAATCGAGGGGCATTATCACTAGGTAGTGATACCTTGATTTGTTTTCCCTTTGCAATCGATCCAAGTGTCTGCTCTTGTGGAGTTGATATGACCTACTATACAAGTGTAATAGTTAATTTTTATATTGTTACGATGCTCAAAAATTGTATAAGATCTTTGGTAGCCTCTTGTTCTTTTTATTTTTCTATCTCTATTGTCTCCTTCTCCTCTTCTGTCTCTTTTTTATTTTTTCTTCTATCATGCTATATATCTATGAGATCGATAAATTGTGGAAACACAATTATTTACTTTCCCTATTGCTCGAAACTCATGTGAGAAACCACTATGACTAATGTAACTTAAATAGCATCGGTCCTTTCACTTTCAATCATTGGATAATCCTATATTTTTAAAAAAAATTGATTGATGTACAGTAGAGAAGGATATGAGGCATCTTATTGAATATTTTTCAAATCTTCCATAGTTAATACATTCTGATTCGATGGTGATGAATTAGGAATGTCCTCAATAGTGATAACTTCTTCTTCTTCTTCTTCTTCATTTGATGAAACAAGAAATCCAAATTCTTTCTTACATATAACATTTCTCTCTTTTACAATTTCATTAGCTTTATTCTCAAAATATTTGTAAGCCCTGTCTTTGGGTTCAAATTTATTGACAAAATCTTATAGGACTATAGACATATGTGACTTTTAAAAATATAGAATTTTCTATCCTAAAGTGGTCTCCCTTATTTTTCTTTTAGTGGATAATACCTACTTCAACTTACCATCTGCTTTATTGTATAAATCTTAAAGAATTCCTTCACCTAATTCTATAGGTGTATATATAAACTCTATCATCATATCTTTCATAGCTTTTTGAATCTTCTCTTAGTCATGTTTATTTAAAGAATCATAATAAATTGTCTTGAATCATAATTGTTGTCACTAAAGTTTGCACCCTTGTCCAAAGTTGCTACCTAAGGACGACTTCGTAAAACATGGAAACAGCCTCCAAGCTATGGGACTTGAACTATGAGGTTGAATCTCTGGAGAAGGTCGGCATCCTCTTACTATCAGGATGCACCTAACTACTCTTGGAGAGGAAAAGGGAGAAGGAGAGCATGAAAACAAATCTACCTAATCTAACCTAAAGAGGTGATGCACCAAAATAGAGTGTTCAGAACAAACTCTGCCCATATATGCACTATTGAACCAGAATGAAACTAAGGATATACACATTCATACTTTTTTTAATCTAATAATCACATGCAAATCAGAAGACCAAGATGAATGACACAAGAGAGATTCACTTATATTATCATTCATAGGCCAAAGAGATACAGTCATGCAGATCATAGATCTCTACAAAACACCAGTAAGAGGCAAAGAATTCTTGCACTTTCATACCAATGGCTGAAAGAGATAAGGCAGAAATTCCTGTAGTTTAGAGGCATAGGGGAATTTACATTGAGAATCTGTAGAGCAATAATAGAGAAAATAGAGAAAGGTCAATCTCTCCAAAATTCATAAAATTTTTTCCTTTATAGCTTAGGCATAATTGGGATGTCCTCCAACTGCATTTACTTCACAACAACCTGCCATTAAGTCCTACAGAGAACAATCATGGAGAAAATCTGATCTGGATACGGATCCAGATGCAATGATATCTAATCTTTTGTGTTAAATAATGCCTTGAGAGGATGGAAACAATGTCATTAAGTCATTATGACTAGCTAGATGGATCAAAAAAATGGGTAGTGGAGTGCCTTTCTCATTCTACACTCATTCTAGGTTGGTCAGATTCGTGAGATAACCCTGGTTTTCCATCATTTTGGCTCGTGAATCAGCAAGTCAATGTATCAAACTGAAATTGCAAGCAAGACGAGCCACATGGACCAACGAGCTTATTTTATTTTGCCACCCCATAGGTCCTCTTGAATTTGACCACACCTTATGGACTAACTGCACCACCTTTTACAAAAATCTTGACCGCAACATTATATTAACTGTCAGCTGCTAACTGTCAATGCCTTAACTACTCATACCCTTGCCAGACCCCATGATCCTAACTAGCACCAACCGATGGTCTCATAACACTCAGCCCTACCCTGCCACGTGTTGCCAAGGAACTATTTTGTTATGCATATGCTCCGAGAAATTTCCTATTGTGAGATAGTGCCCACTGTGGATCCAAACTGATCTGACGATTATGAAGACTCATCATATTACTGTGCTATCTCCTTTAAAAAAACTCAAAAACTTGGGCCCACAAACCACTCAGCACACCTAGCATCTTCATCTTGGCATGACCTAGCCCCACTGATCCACATGGCACAATGGCACTATGTCGCTATGGGTAATATCCTCGCAGCTTTCCATAGCGAGATAGCACCCACTGTGGATTTTCCTTAGATTTTACAACTGCCATTGAGGATGAGCCGTAATATTACTTTGGAGAAGGGTAGGCTCATGATGTCACCTATGCCATGCATTGTCGAGGTGCTATGTCACTATGGGTAACCTCCAAGAAATTTCCCATAGAGAGATGGCACCCACCATGGATCCAGACCGATCTAATGATCGTGAAGACTCACCGTATTACTATGCTTTTCCCTTAAAACTTTTGGGCCCACGAAGCACTCAACACACTTAGCATCTAACTCGGCCTGAACTGGTACCATCCCTATGGTTTCATAACACTTGGCCCCACCCTACTACATGGCGAAAAGGTGCTATGTTGCTATGGAAAAGGACCGTGCAACTTCCCATAGCGAGATAGCACCAACCATAGATATCTTTTGATCTAATGATGGGGAAGCTGCAAGCTTGCAAAAATAAACCTAGGAAATAAGGAATATCATAAGGTTCAATCATTTCATTTTTTTGATATTCCTACGATGTTTAAAATAACATTAAACTGGGAAGTGACTGTTGGGCGGGCAAGTATTTAAAATTCAAATATTTGGCAAGGAGCACAATATGTAGCATTTCTGGTGACTCACAGGGGATGCTAGCCTACTATGCATAAGACCAGTGGCCTGAAACATCCATTGGGCTACAGAGTCATAAAAAAAAAATGTAGATTTTGATCAATATGAAACCCTAACCCTACCTCTGAGAGGAAAACCCTAAAACCCTTGTCTCTGCAACTAGAACCAAAGATGAAACCTTCTTTCTACAACCACAAAACTTTGAGAAAATTGGCTATCTCATAGAGAGATAGCTATGCTCGTACACTTCTTTGAAAATAGGGAACTAATAGGAAAAAAAATTACTCTAACTATGCAAAGAACCTCAACCTCTGTCAAAAACACGGCTTGAGATAGATCCCATTGACTAGGATGGGAAAAATTTCACCACTAGGCTTACTTAATTGGAAAGCATTGGCCTGCTTGCAACTGACAATTAGATAGGGAGCACTCCATAATGCATCAAACTTTGAGTGTCTTCTTGGTTTTTCCCTATCTGCATCCCATTTCAGAACCAAATCTCCCTCTGGAAAGATTCTAACCCTAGCCTTCCTATCAAAACTCCTTTTTACCTGTTGCTTGTGTGACTCTAGGGTCTGCATGGCTTTACTTCTCTTCTCTTCCAGCTCCATTAGCTCTACCATTCTTAATGTCATGGCATCATCTTCAATCAACTCCAGCTAATGAGCTAGCCCTAGGGATGGGAACTCCAATGAAATTGGAAGTCTTGCTTCTCTACCATAAACTAACACAAATGGTGAATTTCCTATTGACCTTTTAGGTGTTGTTCTATCAGCCCATAGTGCAATCTTCAGTTTTTTATGCCAACACCTCTGGTTATCTTCTATTGTCCATTTCATGATCCTAATCAGGTTCTTCTTGGAGGACATAGCCAAACCATTACCCTGAGGATAGTAATTTGAGGATGTGCTCAAATAGATATTATGATTCACTACCCATGCACAAATCTGAGCTCCAAAAAAATACTTTGCATTATCTAAAATAATGGTTGAAGGGGCACCAAACCTGGTCACAATTCCATCAAGGAACTCAACAACTAAAGATTTAGTCGCATCTTTCAATGACACTACCTCTATCAATCTAGTAAAGTAATCTATAGTAGCTAAAATCCATTTGTGACCTAAATTAGAAGGAGGATTGATAGGGCCTCTGAAATCCAATCCCCATTGGGCAAAAGGTTGGTCCACCTAAATGGGATGAAGGGAAAGAGCTGCAACCTTCTATTTACCAAAAAAGAAAGTACACTTCTCACATTTCCTCGCATATGTATGACAATCATGAAACAGGCACAACCAATAATAACCAGCCCTCATGATCTTCATTGCAATTTTCCTTGCTAAGAAATGACCACCATTAGGACCATCATGAAGTTCTTTGATCATTCTTTCAGCTTGGTCTATATTAATGCATCTCAATAAGGTTCCATTAAAATCTCTCCTGAAAAGGATACAATCAATTATGACATAAGGAATTGACTGTAGCCTATACTGTCTCCTTTTAGTTCTATCTAATCCTTGAGGGTATCCATTGCCTAATAAAAGAATCATCATATCATCCATCCAACTCCTTGGGTCGGTATTTCTTAACTCTTGTTGTTGTGTCAGTATCATGGCAACTTCCTCATCTATTTTCTGATATGATAGCATCTATTTATGCAATCCTTTCCCTCTTACAAACTTGGTGATTTAGATGTCAACATCATATTCCATCACTCTTGTAATCCAACCACCTCTTTTCTCACTAATATCTTTGCTCATAAGGAAATCCTTCACACTAGCATGGGCTTCTCTACATAGCTTTATTTATCTTCATATTCTTTAAGCCCTTCACTAAAGAAAGCTATGGGCTGCTCGTCACCTTTATCATTTCTTTGAGTCAGGATAACATAAATGCTTGACTCACCACCTAGGGTATAAAGGATGAAATCTTTCTCAAAATTTGGATTCATGAGAGTAGGGGCTGAGGCTATGGCTATCTTGATCTCTTCAAAACTTTCCTTCCCTTCCTTGGTCCATGCAAAGGCCATACCTTTCTTGAGCATAGTTGTAAGAGGTTTCACCATGGTAGCAAGATTAGGGATAAATCTTCTCACAAAATTTATCCTACCTAGAAACTTTGCAGCCCTTTCTTGTGTTTAGGAAGAGGGAGGGAAAGTATTGCTTTTGTTCTCTTTGGATGAATGGTTAAGCCATCCTTAGATACAATATGTCCTAATAATTTTCCTTGGTTAGTAGCAAAGACACACTTGCTTGGGTTAAGGGAAACCCCAAATTCTCTGCATCTTAGGAATACTTGCCTTTGATGATCAAAATGATCTTCTACATCCTTTGAATACATAATGATATCATCAAGGTAAATTAAGAAAAACTTGTCAACAAATCTTTTGAAGGCCAACTCCATTGCCTTCTGAAATGTAGCACCTACATTGGTTAGCCCAAATGGCATCTTACAATAAGCATAGGTACCCCATTTAGTGGTAAATGCAATCTTGTACCTATCAGACTCTTTAACCAGCACTTGATTGTAGCTAGAAAATCCATCAAGAAATGAAAATCTCTTTGAACCACTGACCTTGGACAAAATATGCTCCATAGAAGGGAGAGGATGGTGATCTTTAAGGGAAGCTTGGTTAAGGTCCCTAAAGTCCACACAAAATCTAATTTCTCCGTTCTTCTTCCTAATAGGGACAAGGTTTGCTACCCATGATGAGTGTTTGATGGGAAAAAATTATATTAGCCTCAATCAACTTGGATAGCTCTTTTCTCATTAGGGGTTCAATCTTGGGATTCACTGGCCTCTTCTTTTATCTTACTGGTTTTCCATTATCAACTAAATCTAAAGTATGCTAAAATAACCTTGGGTCAAAACCTTCCAAATCATCATATGTCCAGGAAAATATATCATTAAATTCTTGAAATAGATGAATAAAACTCTCCTGCTCAATTTTAGAACATACCTTACCCATGTTCAAGGATTTTCCATCATCAACCATGACTGGAATATGATCATCTTCATCAACAACTACGTTCATGTCATTGCCTCTTGTTTGGTCATCAGGATTGAAAACACTTTCTAAGGTAATGAGACCCTCAGGCAGTTTGTTAGAACTGAGATGAATGATCTGATCACCATACTGATCCTGTAGTCTCAACTGGTTCCTACCTAAAAAATTTGCTTCATTCTGCAAGAAGCTAACAATTTTCTCATCAGATTCAAACACTTGCCAATGGATGTTGTTATTAGGGATAGCAGGCCTTACTACCACTCTGATTTTTTTCTTCTTCTCCTCCTCAAGATTCCCTGGCACATCATAAGATGCACCTATTGCTGCAAGTCTATCAGCATATCTATTTTCCTTTCTAGGGATGCTTTGAATATTAAATGCATTGAAACCTTCAAGAAAATCCCATACCCTATTTCTATAAGACTTGAGCAAACTATTCTTGGTGGTATTCTAATTTCTCACTTGATTAACCACCAACTCACTATCTCCATACACCCTTAAGGCTTGGATTCCTCTTTTGAGCAAGTAGGAGACCTTGGATCAAGGATTCATACTTGGCTACATTATTAGTGCAACTAAACTGGAGCCTAAAGGAGAAGTAGTACCTTACTCGTGCGGGAGAAATTAACATCACACTAGCCCCTAACCCAATCTTATACCTTGATCCATCAAAGTACATACTCCATATCCCACTCATATCTTCTTTAATCTCCACAAGATTGGGAGCTAGAGCATCTTTCTCCAATATAGAATATGTACTGAGACCTATCTCAAGGGTTTTTGGCATAAGATCAAATTGATATGTGTTAGCCTACTCATCCAAGAAAAAATTAGGTATCTCTACTAGGGAAGTGGTGGGCTCATTCACTGTGTCATTCTCATCCATCTCTAGGATAGTGAAATTCATGTTGATGGAATTAAGGGTGTAAGATTCAGTATGATGGAGGGCTTGAGGCTCTACTTTGATTGAAGCATTGGCTCCATATCTCATCTTGAAAGACATATATGACCAATCAAAAGATATGAAACCACCTATTTGGGCAGTGAAGTCTCTTGACGAACAGATGGCAAAATATGGCTTGACCTCAGCAACAGAGATATCTTGGGTTACAGTACAACCAGGGCATGCATGTAAGGCCATCTCCACATTCTTAAGGATCCCTAAAGTCTTGATAGTACTACCATCCAACTGTAACACATTCCTAACAATGGGCTCATATTTCATTCCCAAAGCATCAGCAACACACCTAGGCATCACTGAACTACTAGCCCCTGAATCAATCATGCAATTATGGACTAGTTTGCCACCTCTAATTAGAGCAACATAGAATGGAGGAAGTCTAACCTTTTTACTTGTTTCTACCTCCCTCCATGGTTGTACTAGGCTTGTGGCACTTTCCATGCTGAGTGTCTGATCCTTTGGTTCAATTCTTTCCAATTCTTGCTACGACAACCTCTTTTGCATGGGTATAGTAGGAACAACATCCCACATGGAGATATTCAAATTTGTCTTCTTCATTTTCTCTACCACACTGAATGGCATAGCACGTGTTTTGGTAGAACCCTTGGGAGCTGCAATTGTATGATGTTGACATGGAATAACCTAAGGATCACTTGCATCCTTTCTGCCATGATTTTGCCTTTGCTGTTGAAAGGTACTTGATTGATTATTTGTTGCTTGCTCATGAGATATTGCATTTGAAGTTGAGGACTAGTTGGGAGGAGGAGGGACAACATCTTCCATAGCTCTTCTTTTGCTTCTAGTGTTATGAGAAATAGAATCCTAGTTTACATTACAATGCTCCTCCATCTGATGATTCATAAAAGAGAAATCACCCTGTCTTTGTATATTTGAGGCATCTTTAAATTGGTCCTCCTTGTATCATTATTTTGCTGCAAGTTCTTGGATTGTTAAAGCCATAAAAGATTCAGCCTTCTGACACATACAATAGGCATAGGAGTAGTTGTAGGAGGGACAAAAGTCTTGATCTTGAGCCATATTGTTTTGAGGGACTATGGCCCTACTTTGGTTTACATTTGAGGTTGAAGCATGGCCAACCTACCTATTCTAATCAAAATAATTGTTCCAATGATTAGGATTTGGAGGCCTAGCACTTCTTGGAGTTTGATATTACAATTGATGAGGCTTACTACCTTGAGCTTGCTATCTCTCTAAAGTCACCACCTTGTTGCTTACTTTCTGTATCATAGAGGAGTTATCCTCTAGCTTCTTCCCGTAATCTTGCAATCTTTTCTCTAGTTTCTTTTCTCTTTTATCCATGTTCTACATCAAAGATTGCATCATCTCTTTGATTTCATCTATCCCATTTGAAGAATTGGAAGCTTGAGGGACTGGGACAAGGGATTGTGATGTAGAAGTTGTGGGAAGAGGAGCCATTACTAGTTGATGATTTGGAACATCAGGGAAGGAAGGCATAGGAGGCCTTGGAGCTAGCATACCTCCTTGTATTAGGATGTTCTCTAATTTTATTGCTATGTCATAAGCATTAGGCAAGGTATCTCCTCCCATAGTTTGGATTGTAGTGGCAATATTACTGTTGAAAGCTCTAAAGTAATGCAAGAAAGCATTACTAGGCGTGGGCTTCACTGAAATGGGTATTCTATCCCATGTCTTTTGAAATCTATAATTAAAATCAGTCATACATTCATGGGGGGCTCTTTTTATAGTAGTCAATTGCTCTAAAAGTGACAAATAGTCAATTTTATCCTCAAAATGTTTGCACAATCCTGCTCCTAATCCATCCCAATCTATTATAGAACCACGAGCTAAACCTCTATACCATTGTAGTGCTTTTCCTTTCAAGGATGAGGCTAGGAGCCTAACTGTAACATCATCCTCTATAATACCATGGATATTGTAGACATTTACAACCTCTTGAATGTGTTATGAGGGAGAGATAGAAGTTTCACCAGTAAACTCTAGTATACTTTTGAGGGAAACTATTGGTATGTCATGTCTTTGGGCTAATAAGAGAGGGCTACCACCATTAAAGGTGGCAAAAGTATGAGCTCTAAGATATGCCATATAGACAAGTGATCTATTGATATGTATTGATGGTAGGCTAGGCTGAGATCTAACAGGAGGAGGAGTAGAGATAGATCTTGTAGGTGTATTTGTTACTATTGCACTCCTAACCGGTGATAATAATATTCTAGTCTTCCTTCTTCTAGGGTTTGAAAATGAAAGCTCTTGATACTGAAACTTACCTCTAGAAGATGCGCTTGTTTCAGCTCTGGGCATAAATCACTGCAACTTTGGTCTAGAACTAGATATGTATTTGAAGCTCAGAGTCACCAAGTACTTTGAAGAATGAGCCTCCTGAAGGCTTAGACACTGAAGCTAGTACTATCTCCTCGGTATTGATCTTGAAATCTTCCCTTTTGACACCAGTAGGCTTGAAGTTTTCTAAAAGGTTGTCCCACTGGGCATGCCAAAAATTGTTGTCACTAAAGTCTGCACCCTTGTCCAAAGTTGCTACCTAAGGATGACCTCACGAAATATGGAAACAACCTCCAAGCTGTGGGACTTGAACTATGAGGTTGAATCTTTACAGAAGGCTGGCTTCCTCTTACTATCAAGATGCACCTAACTACTCTTGGAAGGAAAAGGGAGAAGGAGAGCATGAAAGCAAATCTACCAAATCAAATCTAAAAAGGTGATGCACCAAAATAGAGTGTTCAGACCAAAATTTGCCCATATATGCACTATTGAACCAAAATGAAACTAAAGATATACACATTCAAACTTGATTTAATCTAATAATCACATGTAGATCAGAAGACCAAGATGAATGACACAAGGGAAGAGAGATTCACTTATATTATCATTCATAGGCCAAGGAGATACAATCATGCAAATCATAGATCTCTACAAAACACCAGTAAGAGGCAAAGAGTTCTTGCACTTTCATACCAATGGCTGAAAGAGATAAGGTAGAAAATCATGTAGTTCAGAGGCACAGGGGAATTTACATTGATAATCTGCAGAGCAATAACAAAGAAAATAGAGAAAGGTTGATCTCTCTAAAATTCATAAATTTTTTGCCTTTATAGCTTAGGCATTACTTGGATCTCCTCCAATTGCAATTACTTCACAGCAACTTGCCATTAAGTCCTACAAAGAACAATCATGGAGAAAATCCAATCTAGATACGGATCCAGATGCAATGATATCTGATCTTCTATGTCAAATAATGCCTTGAGAGGATGGAAATAGTGCAATTAAGTCATTTTGACTAGCTAGATGGATCAAAAAAATGGGTAGTGGAGTGTCTGTCTTGTTCTACACTCATTCTGGGTTGATCAGATTTGTGAGATAACCCTAGTTTTCCATCATTTTGGCTCGTGAATCAAGAAGTCAATGAGTCAAACTAAAATTGCAAGTAGGACAAGCTACATGGACCAACAAGCTTATTTCATTTTTCCACCCCATAGGTCCTCTTGAATTTTACCACGCCTTATGGACTAACCACACCATATTTTTAAAAAAATCTTGACTGCGATGTTATATTAACCACTGGCCACTAACCGTCAATACCTTAGCTGCTCATACCCTAGCCAGACCTTGTGATCCTAATTGGAACCAACCAGTAGTCTCATAACACTTGGCCTCACCCTGCCACATATTGTCAAGGCGCTATGTTGCTATGCGTATCCTCCAAGCAATTTCCCATAGTGAGATAGCACCCACCATGGATCCAAACTGATCTGATGATCGTGAAGACTCACCATATTACTATGCTATCTCCTTTAAAAAAACTCAAAAACCTAGGCCCACGAACCACTCAGCACACTTGGCATCTTCATCTTGGCGTGACCTGGCCCGACTTATCCACATGGCTATGTCGCTATGGGTAATATCCTCATAGCTTTCCATATCGAGATAGCACCCATAATGGATTTTCCTTAGATCTAACAACTGCCACCGAGGACAAGCTATAATATTACTTTGGAGAAGGGCATGCTCATGATTTCATCTGTGCCACGCATCATCGAGGTGCTATGTCACTATGGGTAACCTCTGAGCAATTTCCCATAGCGAGATGGCACCCACCGTGGATCCAAATTGATCTGACGATTGTGAAGACTCACTGTATTACTGCGCTTTGCCTTTAAAAATTCTTGTCCCATGAACCACTTAGCACACCTGACATCTGACTCAACCCGAAGTGGTACCATCCTTGCGGTTTCATAACACTTGGCCCCACCCTGCTACATGGCAAAAAGGAACTATGTCGCTATGGCAAAGGACCATGCAACCTCCCATAGCGAGATAGCACCAACCATAGATATCTTTTGATCTGATGATGGGGAAGCTATGAGCCTGCAGAAATAAACCTAGGAAATAAGGAATATCATAAGGTTCAATCATTTAATTTTTTTGATATTCTGGGGATGTTTAAAATAACATTAAACCTGGAAGTGACCGTTGGGAGGGCAAGTATTTAAAATTCAAATATTTGGTGGGGGGCACAATATGTAACAATAATGAATCATAATGAATTACCTTAAAGAATCATAGTTTCTCTACATACCTTGTCAATAATTATTGGAGGTATAGTCTGTGAACAATTTGAAGTTTTCTCAAATTGTTAGACTCTATTTCTTCTTCATCTTCCTCCTCCTTGTTAGTTGTTTCAACTAGTTTTCTCCACATCCTTTTAGTTAATCTTTTCTTTAGTGCTTTGGTTGGCTTCCTCTTTGTCAAACTTTCTTCCTCTTTTACAAATGAGGATTAAACTTCCTTTGATCTAATGATCACTCTTCTCTTCATCTCTCACTATGGTGTTGTGACAACCTTCTTGACAACTTTATTTGTATCCCCCTTTACCTTTGGATCAATAGCTACCACTTTGTTTTGTTTTATTTCCCTAGACTCAGGAACAACTAGCCCTTTTCCCTTTTATTCTTTTTTTTCAGCTTCTTCTTCAGATTCCTCATCCAAACCTTTTCCTTCAATTATTTGATGTTGACCTTAGCTAAGTTTTCCCTCAAGATCTTTAATCATCCTCTTTGTTTTCTTATTTATCTTGGGACTTTAGTTTCCATTAACATCTTAATCTTGGATATCTCATAGGAACCAAAAGGCTTGGTATTCTTGTCAATCTCTTCAGATAACAATGCAATCACTATTGTTGTAACTTCATTAATGTTATTGCATTGGCCTTAGCCCTGGAACCCTTGGTAGTAGTTCTTGTGCATAGATGAAATTTATATCTACCATAATACATATATCATCAAAGTAATTATTTACCACTGACATAGGTATCCTCATCGTATTCTTCATCTTATTCTTAAATTCTTCAGAATAATTATCCATTATAGCCTCAAAATTTTCTCCCAATTGATTGGTTAGGTCACTTATTTTCTTAATACATGGTCTTATTCTATCCCATGTAGTTGTTTCAATGGTTACGAATGATTTTTGTAAATAGAGAAATTTACAAACAAGTAAGGAATCAAACTTACAAGTAGTATTCTTTTCATTCCTTATTGCTCCAAGATTCTATAATAATTATTGTAGTTGCAGCTTGAAATGATCATAACTATGATCTTTCTTTACAATATTATATCCCAGGTCTATTGCAATACAAGTTATACTATTCATTCATCTCGAATAGAATTTGTGTGCAATCATATGTATTACAAATTCAATAGCTCAATCTATAATCCAATCGATTGATATTCGATGATAGTTCCACTTTTCCTTTGTAAGTTGTTCAATGACATCTTTCACAACACACCTCATGATCTTTGGTCTATCCAAAGTATGGTTACCAGTAACTTGATGAATTTTATCCTTGTTAATCTTGATTGGTCCACCTTCTAACCATATCGTCATATTGTGAACTCCCCTTAACACAATATTTATCTATTCAACCTTGAAAACCTTTCGAAAGGTTGGGGCACGGGTCAGCTCTTTCTTGACAACAATTTTTTCCTCATCCCTCAAAAATCCATTATGATGTCAATTTATCATAAGTTTCTTGAAGTTCATAATCTTTGATTTCTCCAACTTTGTACATATAAGATGGTCTTACATCATAAATCATTAATGCTTTAGGTGAAATTGATGATAGGGCACCAGATTCATCACTTGTTAATGCAACATTAGGGCACTCCTTAAATTTTGGTGGAGGACACTGATCATTCCTCACAATTTATGCATTTATTACCTTCAACATTTCCTTTTCAAATGTAGATAAAGATGATGTCATTTGTAAACTAGGATTTTATCAAATTTACTTCAACAATTTCAAAAATAATTTAACTCACCACTGAAACTTTATTTACTAAGTTCTTCTAGTTTTTCCAATGGCATATTATGATTTTCTTGTTATAACACTAAGATCACCTTAATCATTTTTGAATCTCTTGTGTACTAAAAATTTCTTGGCAAGATGAAAATGAGTACCAAAATTTGATATATACCTCCAATCTATCTATTTAGGTCTATAATAAATGTGTTTGTACTTTGATAGGTGTACAACAGTTGTCTCAACTTCCACAAGTTGTTTTTGTGGTTCATTCCATTTTAAATACTTAACTTCACTATCACTTGACTTGGCCACTCCCATTTCATTCAGTCAACACATAAACTCAATCGATATAAACTCTTGGTTTATATTGCAATGCCTATTCAATACAAACAATATTACTGATGCTTGGCACTTGATAATTTAATTTATTTCTTTTTCCAATTCTTCTCTTAGATCTATCCTAATGCATCTTCAATCATGATGATGTGGACTTTTACTCACTTTTATTGTTAGGATCTAATGTATAATATATCATTTAGGTTATAACAATCCCTTACATACCTTCTTCACTTAGTTAGATGTGGTGTGATCACCTAATCTATTGGATTGGGTGATCTTAGCTTTTCTTGGTTCTATACTTCCATCTTCTACTAGCTCTTTCCATGATTTACCTATCTCAAATTTTTCTATTTCTTTTATTTCCTTCATTATTTGGTGCTAGTGCTCAGGTCTTGCAGTTCTTACTAACATGTCCAACATTGAGAAAACTTAAGAAAACTAGGTTTCTATTCAACCATTTCTTATAGTTACCTCTGAAATGTGTATTAATATTATTTTCTAGAATGTGTCCATACTCTCCACAATAATGACAATTATACCATGTGTTGTAATATCAATTCTAAGAGTTACCTTTCTTTCATCCTTGATCTTGCCTTTTAGATGTCCAATTGGATTTTGCTTTGGATCTGCATTCTTAAGCTCTATTTCCATGTTTTTTATAGTTGTTACAATGTTCCTCAAATCTAGGTGTATTAGGTGTATCATTTTCCTTTGACCTACATTCATGTGCTTGGTGTCTTTGCTTGTTTCAATTAAAGGATTTACTAGTAAACTTAGGTTTAGCATTTTTCATAATATTCTTGCTTCCAATAATGTTGGTTTTATGTCCAATTTTACCAAAATGATGACATGTAGGTTTACCTTTTAGTTTTTCATTTCTTTTCTCACCACTCTTTGAATACTCACCCATTTTAGTAGATTAAGAGTTCTTGATATGTCCTAGACTAGAAGTATCATTGGATGACCTTGGTGATCTCAATAGTTCTTCAAAGCATCTAATAGCTTCACTTGGTTTGTTCATTTTTTCTAGAAATTTTTTTTTATCTCAACTCATTCCTTAGTTGGTCACTCTATGATCTCAAATTTGTAATCTCCATGCCCTTTATGTTCAGTTCCTGATTTCCAAGTAACAACTAATTCATCATGTCTAGTTGAGTATTTGTAAGCTTCATCTTATCAAATGATCTTTCTTCAAGTCTGGTAGCCATGATTTTTTCTTCTTTGTCTTTCTTCTTTTGTTCAATCTCTTCACATAGTACTACAGATTGAATTACTTGTTCTCCTTTGAGTTGTCTAACTTCTTTACTTAGAATGTTGTTCTTCTCCTTTAGATCTTCTATTGTTCCATTATTGTCACTAGTATTTCCATTGTTAAGAAATTCTTTAACATCAACTTCCTTATACAGTGTGCCATTTTGTTGAATTCCAATTTTTTTCCTTTTCTTTAAGGATTTCCTTAACTCTTCTGTTGATCCTTCAAGTTGCTACACTATGATATGGATTTCAATCATCTAGTTCTCAGTGATCTTTCACAATTTGTATTTCTTCATTTCCAAGATTTGTACTCTATAGTTGTTAGACTTCTTTCAAGAGAACTAAACTTTGATAACAATTGTTGGAAGTATTATTGGGAAACAAGATATTGAGAAGGAGAGAGGGTGAGTAAGGATCTATAAAACATTTCACTAATTAAAATAATATTCCAATTTAATTGTAGTCACTCCTAATCCATCTCATAACTTATATCTTATACCATATAATCATAAACTTGCAATACAAAAATTAAATCTATCTAAACATATGGTGCAAAGGCACCTAAAGTAAAAAATAATGGACGTTAAAAAAATTAATGTGGGAGATCTAAATTGATTTGAGTCATCATTTTGGTTTATATTGGGTTTATACAAAAGTTGTAATGTGAAAATGCATAAAGTTCATAAATGTTGTCATAGTTACATAATTATTAAAAAATAATATAAAGAGATGGTTTAAAAGGTAGTATGGAAGTTATAACGAACCAAAAAAATTATAAAAATGGATGTATGATAAAACAAAAGCATTAATGGAAGAAGAGAGATACATTTGAAACAGATTTGGTTAAACATTATCTTGATTGGGTTTTCAGTTTTAGTGTTCATTCTAGGTTTTGTGCAGCCATGTGCAATCTAAAAAATATGTGAAATCTATACATCTAGATATAGTAGTGAATAAATTTTATTTTTCCTTTGGTTTGGATTTATTTCATATAGAAATGAAGGAGTTATGCAAGTTTTGGTAAAAGTTGTTATTTTCTGTTTTGAGAATACCCTTAGATTGAATGGTTTGGTACCATCACAATTTGATGAATCTAGAACTCTAATTATATTCATTGGCAAGATATATGAACTATATTTCATTTATAATTTGTTTGATTCATTTTCATTTATATTCGTGTAAGTTATAGGTATTTGAATGAATACTAGTTTATAATAATTTCCATTGATGGTAGAAGAAAATATTTGATCTTATAAAATGATTTATGCATTGGATAAACCAATGGCTTATAGATTATGTAACTAGACTCATATAAATTCAAGTCTAAATTAGTTTGGAATCATTTGTTTATGTATTGAGAAATATATGAAATTCCCTAGGAAAGGTTACTGGTTTTGCTTTTGATTTATGATAGAAAATATGGGTCTTGGTTCAGAGCACATAATTTGTAATTTATTTATTGGATTGGTCTCATCTCTAGATATGTTCTAGAAGAGAAAATTTAAAACAATTACTCTAAAGGATTTTTCTATAAAATTTCAGGACTGGAAGTTACAAGTAATTTACTCATCTATTGAAATAAGATTGTGTCCAATGAAGATGTTGCCTTTATTGGTATATAATGTCAGGGTTCTTTGTTAAAGCCTCTAACTTGATCCTAATTCCTTGATTGAGTACCATAATTTTTTGAATCCCTTGATTTGAATTGGTGTTCCTTAAAGGTGTACCAAAAGTCTCTACTTTAGATTGTTATCAAAGTTCATAAGATTTTGAGCATGTAGTTGGAAGGAAATCTACATAAGGTAGTGGTTGGGTTTGTTTTGATTCTTGATGTGAAGATTTTGGTTATAGTTGGTATCAATTCATTAAAATGTAGTAGGTGGACATGAAGGTCTACCAAAGACCATGGGATATGGTTGTGTGTGTCACCAATAGTCTTGGGGGGAGAGGCATGAAGAGACTCCCAAGTGAGGGACAAAAGTTGTGTTCTAGCATGGATGAGTGGACTAGGCAATGACAGAAGCACCATTAAAGGAAACTAGCATAAAATCCATTGATAGGAATCATTTGAAAGTAGTAGAGGAAGTAGCATAAGCATTGATCTAGTGATGAAGAGAAAGAGGCAACATATTTGTTTATACATTCTCACCAGAGCATTTCCATGGGACATGGAAAATTTTCAAGGTTGGGAGTACGGTGCAGAGAAACCTAAAGTAAAATTAAAATGGAGGATAAAAATCTTAATGTGAGGGATCTAAATTCATTTGGGTCAAAATTTTGGTTTATATTAGGTTTAAACAAAAGTTGTAATGCAAAAATGCATAAAGTGCATAAATGTTGTCATAGTTATATAATTTTTAAGGGAATATAAGGAGATGGTTTAAAAGGTGGTTTGGAAGTTATAAAAAACCAAAAAAACCATAAAAATGGACCTATCATCAAACCAAAGCATGAATGGAAGGAAAGAGATACAGTTGAACTAAATGTGGTGAAATTGCGAGTTGTTATTTTGATTTTTCAGTTTTACTATTGGCTACAAGTCTTGTATGGCCATGTAGAGCCTAGAAACTATGTAAAATTTATATATCTTGATAGAGTACTGAATAATATTTCTTTTGGATTTAGTTTGGATTTATTTCATATAGAAATGAAGGAGTTATGCAAGTTTTGGCAAAAGTTGTTATTTTAAGGTTTGAGAATGCTTGACTATAGTCAGATTGAAAATTTTGATATGACCACAATTGGATGAATGTAAAACTCTAATTTAATTCATTGTAAAGATATATGAGCTATAGTTCAATTATAATTGGTTTGAGTTATTTTCATTTATAATTGTGTAAGTTATAAGTATTTGAGTGAACACTAGCTTTTAATAGTTTCCATTGAAGGTTTAGGGGAAGATTTGATCTTATATAATGATTTATGTATTAGATAAACCAATAGCTTGTAGATTATGGAACTAGATTCATATAAGTTCAATTATAATTTAGTTTTGAATTATTTTTCTATGTATCAAGAATTATATGGAATACCCTAGGAAAGGTTATTGATTTTGCTTCTGATTTATGACATAAAATATGGGTCTTGGTGAAGAGCATGTAATTTGTAATTTATTTATTGGATTGGTCTCATCTCTATATATGTTTTAGAAGGGAAAATATGGAACAATTCCTCAAAAGGGTTTTGCATGAAAATGTCAGGACTTGAAGCTATGAGTAATTTACTCATCTATAGAAATAAGATTGTGTCCAATGAAGATGTTTCCTTGATTGGTGTATAATGTCAAGGTTCTTTGTTAAAGCCTCTAACTTGATCCTAATTCCTTGATGGAGTATCATACATTTTTGAATCCTTTGAGTTGAATTATGTTCCTTAAAGGTGTACCAAAGGGCTCTGCATCAACATAACATCCTTGAAAACATAAACTCATAACACAAAAATTTTGGTACCCAGAAATACTTCAAGATGAAGGTAACTAGGGTGGGGATGAAACCCATCAATCTTCACTACTACAACAACAATTTTTTTCTATTGGGGATATAATTTTATCACTTTTACCCTATAAGTGGTCTACTCTATTAAAATATTTTCAAGACTATTAGGTCTTACCTTGAGTAAAGGATTTTACACTTATAGTGAAGCAAGGACTCAGTTAGAAGATTTAAATAGCCTCTGTTAAAACCACTTTGTTAAGAGATTTTCTATGACTCAATATATCAAAACTAATTCACTACCTAATCCTTCAATTTTCTTTACAAGTTATTTACAGATCTCCTCTCTTCAATATCTAAATATGATCTCCTTATCTAATGTGCTATATTTTGTCTTTCACTGCTAGGTTACTCTATTGGATCTCCTGTCTGACTTAGCCTTCTTTCTCTATACTTCATTTGTTTGCTCGTTCATATCTTCACCATCATCATTTTCATCCACATCATAATTATTTAGGGTTAGATATCTTCTTAAATAGATCATCATAGAATGCTATAGATCTTAATCAAATATCTATATTTCATGCTTTTACCATTTTATCCTTTTGATTTTCTTATTGGTTATCCTTCTTTTCTTGGGATTAATGCCTTCTAAAAAATATTAATCTTCTCCTTAACTATCTCTATAATCTTTAAATGTCATGTAGAAGTTGGTTAAAATGAACTACATAATTATTTGTGCCATTTCAAACTTGTATGTCAAAATTGGTTTATTCAACATTTGAATGTTTTGAAACTTGGGCATAACTGAGATTCATATTATCACTTAGCTTCTATAGGATCAACATATATTAACTCACCCAGCATATATTTACTTTACCAATGCTTAGTCTACACTATGTTACTTGACATGTATGCTAACTCAGTCTCTATTGGGGTGCTTGGCAACCTTTGACTTGCTCAACACATACTAAAATATAAACAAGTCCTTTGTAGCTTGACCTTCTCTGGATGGCTCGTTCATAGTGATGACTAACAAACGATGCCTTGGAAATGCCTAAGTATTGGACACTAATAGGAAAATTGGGCTTAGAGATCAACACCCTATAAACATAGTCATTATCCATGTTCCCTATACACTTCCTTGTAACAACATCTCCTAATAATAATATTTTGTGTCTCAGGATTCATGAGATGATATGCTTTGGAATTAGAACTATAGCCAAAAAAATACAAGTATGTGTCTTAGAATCAATCTTCTTCTATATCTGTGTAGGAACATGCATATATGTTGTACAACCAAAAACTCAAAAATATGAGACCGATAGTTTATCGCCACTCCATACTTGTAATGCCCTGCCAAGGGATCCAAAGAATTAACCTAAAGTTTCACTAAGTTTGGTAGCAATTTTTTTCCCTTCTATGAAACATAAAGTTATTCCATTCACAACATACACATAGTAGCAGAAGCAATAACATCATTCAACTGAAAGTATACATAAACATACATAATAGGTTACACTCCTTAAGGATCCCTTAATGTTGAATCACAATTAAATTAACTAATATTGATTCCATATAATACCACATCCACATGAAATATTAATGAAAGTCCAACGTTCTTAAAACAATATACTTTGGTTTCAAATGTCCCTCAATAAATTACATTTTAGAATGCTCAATCATCCACTGTACATGTCATAGGGTATGAAAGACATAAAATAATATACATATGTGAAAATAAAGTACATCCTATTCCAATCCGTGATGCAAGTGCAATAAAGTAAATGAAACCAAATTCCATACATGATACATCATCATACAAGATATAAACATCCATCGTAAAGTATAACCATACATCACAAACACAACCAAGTGCACGGTTCCTCCCAACCATAAATAGCATCATTAGACCATCGTGAGTCCTAGTCATCCCTCTGTGTGTAACATCTCAAGTCATTGAAGAGATCATTGGTAATAATATAGTAGGAATGTCACTCTTAAAACATACTACATCATATATAGAAAGAAATCTAACATGCTACAACATATGCATAAGAAATCTAACCATGCAAAATAAGGCATGAAATAAATAAATAACATCATCTATCATATGCTAATCATCAATATAAGGATACATGTCCATCATCATAATCCAAGAATAGAATGAAGATAGATGTCAACAAGAATGCATCAGCCACGGTGTCTCAGAGAGATCTCAAATGGTAAGAGTGAAAAAGCACTACCACCCAACCACGTGGAACCTAAATGGTCCACTCCCACTATGTTGAGGAGATAATCTCAAGTCCCAAATAGGATATCACATCACATAACATAAATACTCCCTAATTCTATTAATCCTAAAAGTATACTAACTCAAAGGTTCCAATACAACCGATATTTAATCCCAGAGGCACACAAGACATGTTGGAACCTACTATGTAAGTGGGAAAGTGTCATCGCATAGATCATGCTAGAGTTACCCTAATAGTCTCTCTATAGACCTTGGCCTGCTAGTGATCCCTATGCGGCCACTAGTATCCTCTCATACTAATGAGGCATACTACAGAATGCAAGGTCACAACCAAACATTCTCTCTACTCCCATCTTAGTCTATACTAGCACTCGAGGCATGGGTGAGAAAAAACAATTATCTTATTAAGTTCATTTAAGTCAGTATTAAGTGTAATATTTTCACTTATTAAACAACCTACAATGAGTTACCTTGGTAGCCACTTAGGGCCCTGGCCCCCATTGCAAGCCACTTCCCGATACTACATGTAGATGTCCTATTCTAAGCTCATGGAATCATAAATCAAAAAATTAGCACAGTCCTATACATGTGACTGGAAAAATACCAAAAGATAATCGACAATAAAGCATCAAATCTCCATAAGCAACTGAAAAGCATCCATTGATAATCATGACCACAATAGTTTTCTATTGGCAACTAAAGATATCAATGATAATCACAATATCCATCGATCCTCATTGAGCAACCGTATAGTATCTCAAAATAGATCACAATATCCATTGGTTCTCAACAAGCAACCAAAAAAAGGCATCTCAAAGCAAATAATATTGATCAAGGACCCAAAAATGGTCAAGTCATATATGTCACATCATGACATCATCAAGATCAAATAAACACTTCAGTCCCATCAAGGCGACTAGAAAGTAATCCAGATACAACTAATCGATAACTCATAAGTAGTTACATAAATCATAGCTTACTCAAGAAGACTAGAAACATTATCAATCAGTAAACCACACACACCATAGAGCATGCCATCTCATAACCATGGTTGGGTTTAAAAGAATCGAAATCAAAAAACATCATCATGACATCACAAAACGTAACCCCTTAGCCTCTGGTAGATGTCCTATAACTAGTCAACAGTCTAGTCAACCCAAAAATCCAAAACAAATAGCATAGAGAAAACACAAAATGCAAGCACATGTTTTGGTTCGTTAAAATCACATAGTTGAATTAAGTATGGGGTTTCGGTTTTCCATCAAGTGAAGAGATATTATTCATCTTCCCTTTAACTAACCCACTTAATTGTTTCGATAATTCAAATATTATTCCCCCCATAACTCTTAGAATCAATTTTCTAAATGTTCTAAGGATATATTGTTTATACGTTATTTAACATTAACCCCCATTGTGTTTCAATAGGACACATTAAAAATTTAATATAAGCGATACAAAGATTTCTCTCCATCCTTGAGCAATTGGCTTTATTTAAATTTAATTTATATTAATGTCTAAATAATTAAGTTAAATTTATATCATTAATCTATCCATTAGTGGATCATTGGATATTCAATTGTTAAAAGAAATAATAAAATACATTTATAATAAATATAATATTTAATAATTATTAATATATAACAATTAATATTTTAAAATTATCAATATTTAATAATAATAATTTTTTATAATTAAAAATCAAATTATAAAAAATTGATTCATAACAACATCAATATATATAAAAAAAGAAAGTTTATCATACTTTCTCTCGCGGTATGTAAGATGGTCGCTGCCATTAAATGTGGCAGTGTCGTGCAGGCCTATTGGCATAGGCCTGCAACAACACACTATCACACTACATGGTGCAGCAGAGCTACCAACACTCTGCCATGTACAATTGGGTGGGGGTACGAGTTCATCCCTCCCTGCCCCTTTTTAATTTGAAAATTATTTTTTTAAATATTAAATGTTTCCATTAAAAAAAAAATTTCCAAATGCGCTTTGAATTAATTTTTTTTTTTAAATACAACATTTTCATATATATAATTTTTTAATAAATGATTTTAATAACACGTTTTCAGATTCTAACTATGTACATTTTATTTTTCTTAAAAAAAAAATTTCAATAATGCCTATAAATATATACATAATTTTTAAACGAAAAGGCCTTTCCAATTTTTGTGAAAATAAGAATTCCCCTATAATGACCAGTCTTTAGATTTACCTATTTAATCCTTCTAATGGGTTTTTCCATAAGCATTTAAACCCTAATCCCATAGATTCCTCAGATCTATGCATGTGGAGGTTTTCTCATATAGAAAATTAAATATCCATAACAAGACTAAATATAGCTAAAACATTCACACATAGAATCTGTAGAAAACATTCAAAAAACACAAAGAAGATAGGAAGTGCTAGAAGCAAAAATAACATATGCAAAATCACAAGTGTCTACCTAGACACTGATACTAATTCACTTCTCCTCAAAATCTACAGAGCAAGCTCCTTCCTTCTCCAACGTTCGCAGATTCACCCCAAACATGCTTCTCGAGCTTCTAGGAGCACCTGAATATAAGGACCTCTCAGGAAGCACCTAGAATGTCTCTCAAAACAACCAAGAAGATAAGCATTGACAACTAAGCACGAGCCTATTCCAACCTTCTAGATGAGTCACAAGGTTGTAGACACCATGTGCTTAATTGGTGCGCTAACTCCTGCATTGTAGACATACATGCATTCAAGAGGTGTGCTTACTCCTAGATAGACTTGTAACTTTTACTTTTAATTCTTTTATTATTTTTGTTATTTTTATTTATTTATTATTATTAATTTTAATTTATTTTATTTAATTCTTTTACTCAATTAATTTCCAACTTAATTAATTAAAATCAAGATATCATAATATTATATTAATTTTCCCTAAAATAATTAAATCATTAACTAAATCTTTTAATTTAAGACTTAATTAATAGAAAATTCACCACAGACTTCCAAAATAAAATATGAAAACCCATCATAGAACAATCCATACAAAATCAGTCCAAGGGGTTAAAATTACGAATTACATCATTCGATGCATTCAAAAGGTAGAACATCTCAGATACTTGTCCTACCTTTTAGGACAAATGGTTTAAGGGTTTAGGATTTGGACTTAAGAATTTATCTCCCCTCTCTTACCATTGAGATAGTGCGATAGGGTATACTGATCCTGGCAATTCAGGGAAGTCGATACCCGGTACCTGCAACCTACATAAAATCCATGCATATAGATACATATATATATATATATATATATATATATATATATATATATATATATATATATATATATATATATATATGTATATATATGTATGTATGTATTTATGTATGTATGTATGTATGTATGTATGTATGTATGTATGTATGTATGTATGTATGTATGTATGTATGTATGTATATGCATATGCTAAGCTAAACAAGCAATGGTAGGAAGTGGTGCATCGTGTAGATCTTGACTAGCAGGTGACTACGACTCCCTTCCTTAACCACATTAGAAATGCCATACATAAGGAGAAAAAACGTGCACACCATAAACATATAGTATGGGGTAAGTATCCATAAGACAACACATATAATAATCCATTTAGCTAAACATCATCAAAAACTAAGAATAATGTAATAATGACCATGCGTACATGAAATGCAGAGTCTAAGTAATCTCATCATATATCAACTGAATTTGTAACACAATATCTGATAGCCTCAAAACAATGCTACTAACCATCAACATAAAATTGGCCTAACAGAGTTTGGCATTCATAACAACAATGTATCTAGAAAAATGTAAGCTAGGGCAAGCACTACAATACTTATTTTGGTGTTTTATTCTTAAGAGCCTTAATGGGAGCTCTATTAATCTAGTATACTATTTTTCAAACTGCTTCTGCCCAAAACTATTCACTCAACCTTGTAGAGGCCAACATACAACAAGCCATCTCCAAGACAGTCCTATTGCACAACTTTGTAATGCCATTTTTTTGAGGTGTATAGGGATCATTCAAATGTTATTTAATGTTATATGTCTTCAAAAAATCAATAAATTCAATAGAATTAAACTATTCCTGACGATCTGAGTGAAGTACATGAAGAGACTTTCCAGATTCATGAATCACTTGAGAATAAAAGGTACATAAATGAGAAAAGGCCTCACTCTTTTTCTAAAGAAAATATATCCAGTTCCTCCAAGAGAAATCATCTACAAATAATTGAAAAATAGAGACATCCTTAAAAAGAAG
The DNA here is from genome assembly GCA_028749045.1 of Cupressus sempervirens. Taxonomy (NCBI): domain Eukaryota; kingdom Viridiplantae; phylum Streptophyta; class Pinopsida; order Cupressales; family Cupressaceae; genus Cupressus; species Cupressus sempervirens. The sequence goes on from CM053786.1 coordinate 149,839,904, forward strand.
TTACTAGAGGTCCACAAAGATTGGTATGAACAAGAGCAAGTGGTTCCAAAGTATGATAGCTACTAGACTGAAAAGAGCCTTGATGTTGTTTCCATACAAGACAGTCAGAACACATAGGAAAAGAAGATGAAGAAAGTGAAGGAAGACCTTGTACCATCATAAGGGAGCTCAATTGTGAAATTCACTTGGTAGAGAGGTGTAACATATCTATAATGCCAAAGAGATGTCGATGCAATAGTAGAAGCACAAAGAGCAACACCAGAGGAGGAGACGATATCAAGTGCAAAGAAATGTCCATTCTTAAAGCCTCAGGAAAGTATCAAGGCATCTTTTGAAATAATAGAAGATTTAACACCATCCTAAACTTGAAATTCTACCTTAAGTCTATGGTTCAAAAGCTAACAGACAGATACAAGATTGTTAGTAAAACCAGGAACATAAAAAACATTGGCTAGAGTACAACTTCCTCTGTAACTCCTTACCATCAACAATACAAATCAGATTTCTAGGAGGTGTAGTATCCAATGTTTCAAACAACCCTTTATCACTAGTCCCATGTTTACTAGCACCATAATCAATGAGCCATACATCACGTGAAGATGGAGAGGTTTGAGAAACAAGTACTATATTTGGATTAGGACTAGATGTAATAGAAATATCTTCATCATAGATCCCATCATGTCACTTCTTGCCCTTGAATCATTTTCTTTTTCTTGCTTATGTGGTGAATAGCCAAATGCTAATGTGGTCAAAGATGGTTTAATCTTGTTTTAAGATAAATGAACTTTAACATCTTACATTACACCAAAAATTAAATGATTTGTTTTAAGATGGAATACATGACTTGTTATGTTATGATGCAGTTGCCATAAAATGTGTTGTTAAATATCATGATTAATGTGATTATGCTAATGTATTTAATTCATAATGATGATGCAATTAAGATGTGATATGCTGGATTATGATGGGACCTGACTCATTGTTGGTTTTGAGTGTTTGGATGGATGCAAGAATTGTCAAAACAAGAGTGTGGTTGAGGTGGAGAGGGCTAGCCTCTGAGAAGGGGATGCATTGGATGACCATGTTGCCACACACACACACAAACATCACATAGGATTTCATGTTGTTTTTCATTATATATACTAAAGTTAACCTTAAAAACTCAAATTGAAATTTAGATGTTGCATTTGATTTGGTTTTATGAAAATATCTATAGATAGATTTTTATTATAATATGAAACTAATGGATGAGTTTTGTTTTATTTTATTTTATATATAAACAAAAGTTCCACTTTCATTGTCTAATAGGAACTTAGAATTTAACATTAATATATATATATATATATATTTGTGCCCCATAAAATTTGTATTAATGTTTTTTCTTAAAACTTTCAAAAGAAAAAAGAGAAATCCATCACATGGTGGGTGAGGGGGAACTAGGTCAATTATATTTAGGGATTTTGTTAAAAAGAAGGAAGTTGGGGATAGGAAAAAGATCATCATTGATTGGAGACTGGAAGGGTTGAGTAAAGTATGAAGGATTTCTAGGTTCTCATTTTCTTTAACATTTTTTTCTGAATTTGAATCTTTTATTTAGAATGTAGCTTTGGAATGTAATTCTTTCTATTTAGAATGAAGCTTTGGAATATAATTCTTGCTATTGGAATGTAAATATTTAATTCAAACCCTTGATCTGAATTCAAGTATTGCAAGTTGTGCATCTACTCTCTACCCTAGCCATTGAGATGGCAAACACTCAATTGAGATTCAAAGCCTATGATCTTCCTTAGCTATATCCACACCTTGACATAACATTGAATGATACATTGAATTTATGAAATGCTAAACCAAGACTAAACACTCAAGGACAATTAACCTATGGCTTCTCCATGAGTGACATAATCCTAGAAGGATTCTCTATTTTAGAAGGCGCCTGAGCACAATCAAAACCTATTTAACCTTCCAAAATTTTGATCCTCTATGGGTTAGTTGAACCACATACAAATTAAGCACAATGACATTGCTTCTATATAAATTATGATGGGTTTTTTTGTCCCTCCTATAATAACTTTAGAAATTGATATTTGAAATCTATAAAAGGTAGGCATTTGATTTGGCATTGTAGTTGAAACACTTATGTAATGTTGGGAAACACATCATATCTGTGTAGTTTAATCTTAGTTAATCCAACTTCCCAGAACAAATGGAATATAGGCCATCCCTCTATGGTGACTGGTGTTATTGTCAAAATATCTAAGATGTTCCTTCTAGGCCATTCATTAGTCTATATTGATTTGTGTTTTTCTCAGATGGTAGACATTCTATAAATTTTTGTTAATCTATCTAGCAATAAGGGCTAAGTATTTCCATAATATCCCCATTTTAACCATATAAAGACTTGAAACAACGTGTGTTGTAACAAGAAATGATACTATCCAAGATGACTATTTTTCTTCCATTGCATAACTCTTCTATTTAGTGTAGAAACCTTAGATACTTTTAGGATATTATAAAGAAATATTCATTTTACTTCTTCCATGATTAAATGTGGCATGTGATTGTAGAGTACTATTAAGATGTGGAATTTCTAGTAACCAATAGTGAGAAACTACCTTAACAAACTAATTTTTGATTTAGATGTAATACTGAGGATGTTTTTATTTTGTTTCCAAATAATCCTAGCTTTCATAATGTACTACTACTAGTGTTTTTGCTTGAACCAATGTATTTTTAGCATTCATAAGGTTAATTGAACTATAGTTTCTTTTATTTTATTCATTTATCTACAACCGAGTGTTTAAATGAATTATTGTTGGTTGTTTAAGGCTTTATGGTACTCATTTCAATATTTTTGTGTTTGACTATACCATACAAAAAGAATGAACATATGAGTGTTATATAGTTGCAATAGTTTAATCACTACAAGTCCTAGACTAAAATTAATGAATAAAAAAATTTCTTTTTTTAGAAATGAAGGTGTTGCTAAGATTTTAGCTCATCATCTAGAAATACAATACAATTAGCATTAGTTTTAACATCTTGTTGTAAGTCAATGTGTAGATGTGAATTTTTCTTCATGGCTAGGTGTAATGTAGTAATAATGGGATGGATAGAATGGATACTTCATGTTTAGTTTCTTCTATCTTCCAATTCTATAGAATGGATACATGTTGTTCTTGTTTCTTCTACAACTAAATCTAGCTCTGTAAGTTCTTGGCCAGGCCACTTGTTTTTTGCATTAAATTATGTGGTCCATATAATGCATATGTGTGTGTGACTATGTTTATTTGGCTTTACTACATATTTGTAGATGTGTAGTTTTATTCACATTCCCTTATGCATTATGTGATTAGGCTACTAGGAACATGGTTGCATGTAATATGTTTCATGGCTGCACAAGATCCATCTGATCCATCTTGTTCTAGGAAGTTAGGCTTCTTGTATCAAAGTCAGGGTGTTCTTCATGTGAAGAAGGATCCCAGGGGAGTAATCACTCTATGGTTGGAGAGGTGAAAGTGCTTGGGCCACACTCTCATCTCAGACAGCAGATCGACATTATCCTATGACTTTGGAGATAGGTTACACTAAAGGTCACAACAGGAATGGATAGACTTAGCTTTATTATATTTTCATCCTTGAAATGAGCTATTATATGTAATTATATATAAGGAAAATGTAAATTCTAGAAACTAATGTAAATGTATATTCACTATGATTGATGTATTTTTGGACCAACAAATTGGTCTTATGCATTAATTAGTTCTCTGACATAACTTGTGTTGTGTTAATGTGATTAATTATCACCATCATGATGTAACTCTGAACATTCTTTGAATATTTTAAAGATGTAAAATTGTAGATCAATAGTTGCGAAATTATTTGTTATATTAAGTAATTAATGGATAATGAGTTCTTGACATTTTCACATTGGTTATGACTAGTTCTTTTCTGCTCTTTCTAAAATTTGTGGACATGGGAATCTTTAAGTAGGACATGGTTCTTACATATGGTATCAAAGCATGGTTTAAACCAAGTCCCTTGGGCTACTATGCTAAATTGCACCAATATTTGTTAGGTGTTTGAGTTATACCATGGCCACAAGAGCTAAATGAAGAAGTGCATCCAATAGTGGTGCACAAGTTGAGGAACCTAATGAGAGGTTAGATTAGAAATTGCCACTATTGACCCAACATGGGGCTTTGTTACAACAAGAACGCCAAAGGATGGATAACCTAGAGCATGAGACTTGAGGTAGGCATGCTGAAGAAGAGGCAAGGAAGCATGATGAAGATCAATGCTCTGAAGCCCTATGTAAACATGAAGAGGAATTGAGGAAGAAATGTGAGGATGAGTAGTTGGCTAAGGCTCTTAGGAGACTTGAGATAGGCTAGAAGGTGGAAGCTAACTATCAAGTTGCTCTCATTAATTTTGATAGGGTATAGATAGAAGATGACTTGTGCAAAGATCTCAAGAAGGTGACTCCACCTATGTTTCATGGTACAACTTCTAGGGAAGATGTTGAGGCATGGATTACTAGTATTGAGAAGTATTTCCAAGTTCAAAACTATACGGGAAAATCTAGAGCAATTTGAGCCACATTTCAACTAATGGGTGAGGTAGCTACATGGTGGGAAAATGTTATGGGTGAAAAGAAAGTCCATCATGGGGAGGTAACCTAGGAAGAATTATTGAAGTTTTTCTATAGAAGATGGTTGCCTCAGCTATTCTATGAAAAAAAAAATAGACTTCTACAAACTAGTTCAAAGGAACATGAATGTTACATAGTATCATGAACGATTTTGTCATTTGGTGAAGTATGTTCCTTACTATCAACATGATGAGCTATTTAGAAATCTAAAATTTGTAATGGGTTTGTGACTAGAGATCTATAGTGAGGCTGAAATGTAGGAGCCTAAGACCATGGACTTTGTACTGCATAAGGCCCTTAAGCAAGAACAAAGACTAAAGGATGCTTCTTCATATAAATCCTCCAACTAGAACTATTAAAGGAAGTTCTAGGATAATAGGTTATATCAGGATAATAAAGGTTATCAAGATGATAGACAAATGGGAAATGGAAAGAAATAACAAATCAAAAATATGAAGTATAAGGCACAAGACAATTCTGACAAGAACAGTAACAAGGAATGCTAGAATAGCAATAAGAATGAAAATCATAGAAATGGAAATGGAAGGAATGGAAACAATAGAGGTGATCAGAATATGAATGATGATAGGAGAGGCCCTAGGACATGATGTTTTATATGTGGTGGTAACCATTTTGTTGCTAAGTTCCCACATGAATCCTATAAGAGAGACATCCCTTCGTAGCACCACATTCATGCTACAATTGATCATAGATAGGTAGAATCCTAGGCCACTATTATATAGATGATTGGTATACTTTTTGGTTACCTTATTTCTATCCTTATAGATATTGGTGAAATTGTATGCTTTGTAGATCCTAAGATATTAGCTAAGATACATGTTAGAGTTGGTTTTATGGCTAACCCTTAGACTATAGAGTATGGTAATAGGGCTGAATGTAGGGTACATAAATGCTTATTTTGTAGTGAGTTGGAACTCCCTAGCTTTCAAACAGATGTCAACTTGTATGTAGCACCTTTTGGCTCATATGATGTCATCCTAGGCGTCAATTGGTTAAGTGAGCATAAAACTTTAGTAAACGGATAAGGTGATTGAATGCCTCACTAAGATAGGGTATTTAGTGATACTAAATGGTGTCAAATGACTCTTGGAATTGAGGCAAATTTCAGCAATGTAGTTGAAGAAAGCCAACAGGAAAAGATGCCAGTTATACGTTGCCCATTCTAAGAATCTAGAAGAGACCCCACCTTGATTAGATGATCATCCTATTTTTTAGGAATTTAGAGATGTGTTTCTAGATGATTTTCCCAAACTACCCCCTAAGAGGGAGTTTTATTTCTCCATAGATCTTATACTAGGAGCAGAACCTCAATCAAAGGTTTTCTACCATATGACTTCCACCGAAATGTATGAGTTGAATACTCAACTACAGGAACACTTGGATAAAGTTTGATTTGACCTATTGTGTCACTATGGGGAGCTCCTATAATCTTCATTAAGAAGAATGGTGGTACCTTAAGGTTGTGCATTGATTATCGAATGCTGAACAAGGTGAGCATAAAGAATCGATACCCTCTCCCAAGGATTGATGAACTTTTCGATTAAATGAAGGGAGCAACCGTATTCTCTAAAATTGATTTACAAACTACATATCACCAACTTCAGATTTGAGATGAAGACATACCTAAGACAACATTTAGAATTATTTATGGGCATTATGATTTTATATTCTTGCCTTCTAGATTGACAAATGTACCTACTACTTTGATGAGCCAGATGAATAGAGTTTTCAAAGATTGTCTTAATAAATTCATGGAAATATTTATAGATGATATATTAATATACTCCATGAATTTTGAAGATCATGAAGAGCACTTACGCGTAGTTCTATAGTTTTTGAGAGAAAGGAAGTTGTGTGGGAAACTCTCCAAGTTCTCATTCTACCAAAAGAATATCCACTATTTTGAGCATATTTTATCAGTTGATGGCATAGCAATGGACCTTGAAAAGATTAAAGACATCCTTGGGTGGTGAACCCTATAGAATGTAAGTGAAGTTAGAAATTTTATGAGTCTTGTTAGGTATTATAGGAAATTTTTTTGAGGGGTTTTCTAGCATAGTAGCACCGATCATGTCTCTTCAACACAAGGGTAAAAGATTTGAGTGGATAGAATCATGTGAGAAAGCCCATCAATTTCTTAAGAAAAAGCTTACTACCACTCATATCTTGGTCATACTAGATCCTAATGGACATTTTGTTGTCACCACAGATGCTTCAGGAGATGGGCTAGGGGATGTATTAATGTAGGACCATAAGGTTGTTGCCTATGAGCCCTGTAAGCTCAAATTGCATGAAGAAAATTATGCCCCTCATGATTTAGAGCTAGCGGCAATACTACATGCCTTGTAGATGTGGTGATATTACTTATTGGGAAAGCCATTTCAACTTAAGAGTGATCATATGGGATTGAGATACATTTTCACTCAACCTAATCCTAATGCTAGGCAGAGATAGTGGCTTGAATTCCTTAGTGAGTATGACTTTGGAATTGAATATATTAAATGAAAAGATAATAGGGTAGTACATGCACTTAGTCATAGGAGGCATATCACCACTATTACTTCATCTCAAACTTGTATGAGAGAGTTCATTCTTCATTACCTTTGTGGAGATACCCATTATGAATGGGTGAAGTACGTATTGGATACCAATACTTATTTTTTGATTATTATTTTGATAATGATGGTGTGCATAATTACCAAAATAGAATTTATATTCCCAATCATGAAGTGTTGTGGAAAGTTGTTCTTGAGGCGATGCATTGCACTCCATTTTTAGGGAACCTAGGGGTAAACAAGATGATGGCTGATTTGAGACCTTTAAACTTTTGGTTGGGACTCAAATGGGATGTGACAAAGTATGTTACCCAGTGTTTGGAATATCAGTGTGTCAAGGCTAAGCATGTCCATCTAGAAAGTCTTCTGTACCCATAAGAGATTTTGTAGTATAAATGGTAGGTTATTAGCATTGATTTTGTATAGGGTTTACCCATCACTCAATGCAAGCATGATGTCATCTTGGTCATAGTTTATAAATTAACCAAAGTTGCCCACTTCATTCTTGGTAGTTTGAAGGATGGATCTCCAATTTTAGCAAAAAGTTTGTCTAGGAGATTTTTTGACTGCATGGTATTCTAGAAACCATCATCTCTAACAAGGATACTCGAATGACTTAAAGGTTTGGGACAACCTTGAAATCTACTTTAGGTACATGCCTAAATTTTAGTACAACTTACCACCTTGAGACTGATGGGAAAACCGAGAGGGTGAACCAGGTGCTCGAAGATTTTTTGTGCATGTACTACATGGATCAACAGTATAAATGGGAGGAGTATCTTCCATTGGTGGAATTTTCCTATAACAATTTGTATCATTATTCCTTGGGTATGGCTCCAATTGAGGCTTTCTAAGGATGGAAATTTCAGACTCTTATTAGCTAGGATAGGGTTGAGGATAGGGTTATTCTAGGTCCTAAGATGTTAAGAGAAATGGAAGAGTGGGTGATCTTAATCCTTAGTTAGTTGAAGGAGGTAGCTGATTGATAGAAGAGTTACGCAGACAAGAAACACACTTTCTATCAGTTCCAAACTTAGGATAAAGTATTTATGAGGGTTAGACTACGTAAGAGTTCAATCTCATTCGGTAAGAGCTCAAAGCTTGCCCCAAGATTTGTTGGTCCATTCAAGGTCTTAGAAGTTATCAACCCAGTTGTCTTTTGACTTGCTCTAACACCTACTTTAGCTTGTATTCATAATATCTTCCATTTTTCTTTGCTTAAGCCATAACAAAGAGGGATATCTCATGTTAATGACTGGCATGCATTGTAGGTACAGGATCTAGGAGTGATGGAAATTCAGCCCACTCGACTCATTAAGTAGCATACCCTCAAGGTACAACATAGGGATGTTCTCTAGTATAAGGTCAAATCAAACAAATATGGTGTGGATAGTACCACTTGGGAGGATGTAGATGATTTGCAAAAATATTTCCCCCATCTTTTTGTGTAGTGGTTTTATTTCAATGGGATATCAGTTTTTGGTATGTGTATGCTAAAATTTTGTTGTGAATGACATTGGGAAAATGCTTTTTCCTAGTGGGGAAGGATGTCATGTCTTGCCCTTGAATCATTCTCTTTTTCTTGCTTATGTGGCAAATAGAAAAATGCTAATGAGGTGAAAGATGGTTTAATATTATTTTAAGATAAATGAGTTTTTAACATCTTAGATTACACCAAAAATTAAATGATTTAGTTTAGGATGGAATACATGACTTGTTATGTTATGATGATGTTGCCATAAAATTTGTTCTTAAATTTCATGATTTACTATCAATGTGATTATGCTAATGTATTTACTTCCTAATGATGATGTAATTAATATATGATATGTTGGATTATGATGGGAACTAACTCATTGTTTTTTGTGAATGTCTGAGTGGATGTAGGAATTGTCATGATGAGAGTTTGGTTGAGGTAGAGAGGGCTAGCCTCTTAGAAGGGGATGCATTGGATGACCGTGTTGCCACACACACACATCACACAAGATCTCATGTTGTTTTTCATTACATTTACTAAATTTAACCTTGATAAATCAAAGTGAAATTTAAATGTTGCATTTGATTTGGTTTTATGAAAAGATGTATAGATAGATTGTTATTATAATATGACACTAATGGATGAGTTTTGTTTTATTTTATATAAAAACCATAGTTCCACTTTGATTGTTTAATAGGAACTTAGAATTTAACTTTAATATATATATTTGTGCCCCATAAAATTTGTTTTAATATTTTTCTTAAAACTTTCAAAAGAAAAAAGAGGAATCCATCACATGGGGGGGAATTAGGTTAGTTATATTTAGGGATTTTGTTAAAAAGAAGGAAGTTGGGGACAAGAAAAATATCATTCTTGACTAGAGACTAGAAGGGTTGGATCAAGCATGAAGGATTTCTAGGTTCTCATTTTTTTTAACAATTCTTTTGAATTTGAATCTTGTTGTTTAGAATATAGCTTTGGAATGTAATTCTTTCTGTTGGAATGTAAATCATGAATTTGAGCCCTTGTTTAGTGGAATATAAACTTTGAATTCAAGTATTACAAGTTGTGCATCTACTTTCTACCCCAGCCACTGAGATGGAAAACACGCAATTGAGATTCAAAGCCTATGATCTTCCTTAGGTGTATCCACACCTTCATGTTACATTGAATGATGAATTAAATTTATGAAATGTTGCACTAACATGTAACACTTGAGGATAGTAAACCTGCGGCTTCTCCACGAGTGAAATAATCCCAAAAGGATGCTCCATTTTAGAAGGAATTAAGTGCACTCAAACCCTATTTAGCCTTCCAAAATTTTGATCCTCTATGGGTCAGTTGAACCACATGAAAATTATGCACAGTGACATTGCTTCTATATAAATTATGATGGGCATTTTTGTCTCTTCTTTAGTAACTTCAAAAATTGAGATTTGAACTCCGTAAAAGGTAGGAATTTGATTTTGCATTGAAGTTGAAACACCTCTATAATGTTGGGAAACTCATTATATTTGTCTAGTTAAATCTTAGTCATTCCAACTATCCAAAATTCATAGAATCTAGGCCATCCCTCAATGTTGATTGGTGTTATTGTCAGAATGTCCAAGATATTCCTTCTAGGCCATTCATTAGTCTATACTAATTTTTGTTTTTCTCAGATGGTAGATGTTCTATAAATTTTGGTTAATCTATCTAGCAACAAGGGTAGAGTATTTCCACAATATCCCCACTTTAATTAGACAAAGAATGAAACAACATGTGTTGTAACAAGATAACTACTTTTCTAGCATTGCATAACTCTTCTATTTAGTGTAGAAATCTTAGATTCTACCATGATATTATAAAAAAATATTCATTTTACTACTTCCATGATGAAATGTGCCATGTAATTATAGAGCACTATTAAGATGTGGAATTTCTAGTAACCAGCTGTGAGAAAATACCTTAATAAACTGATTTCTAATTCAGATGTAATACTGAGGATGTTTGTTTTTTTGTTTTTGAATAATCCCAGCTTTCATAATGTACTACTACTAGTGTTTTTGGTTGAACTAGTGTATTTTTAGAATTCATAAGGCTAATTGAACTATGGTTTCTTTTCCTTCATTTATTTTTCTACAACTGAGTGTTTAAATGAATGATTGTTTGTCATTTGAGGCTTTATGGTACTCATTTCAGCATTGTTGTACTTGACTATACCATATGAAAAAAATGAACATATGAGTGTTATATAGTTGCAATAGTTTAATCACTACAAGTCCGAGACTAAATTCTTGCCTAAAACAAATCCTCGGTTTACAAATGAATTTTTTGCTTAGTTTTTAGCTCATCATCTAGAAATACAATACAATCAACATTAGTTTTAACATCTTGATGGGACACAACCCAAGCACAGAATGGACACAACAGGAAAGGGAAAATTGTATTAACTGTGTAAATATGCTATTACATTCAGTATAGAGAAAATAGACTTCAAAACATGCCCTAAGGGCTTACAACAGTAATAATCTAGAGATAATTTCTCCTTTTAGTACCTCCTCTCAAACTCCACTCCGAATTGCCTTTTACAACGCCAGAAATGTTCTTAAATAGACCCTAGAGGGTTAAGGATTAGGAGTACATTCTAGAAAGTGCTAGTTGGCATCCATTGACCAAATAGAAGGCTCCAGAAGCTGCGTTAGAAGTCGACACAAATCTAGAAGAGTCCAAAAAAGATAACCGAACTTCTGGGAGGCATAACTTTTGAACCGTAGCTCCGATTGACGAACCGTTTACATTTTTGAAAAGCTCTCGAAGCACTCTATATCTCTATGGACAGGCTTCACTCATCCCCCATTTTTTTTTTCCTATATGAGGTCATTTAATACCCTAAACCTAACTTTGAAGCATTCTTAGGAGGACTCCAAAAACTGAAAAATTGCGATAACTTTCAAACCATGCAACCTTTTGACCTGATTCTTTTTCTCGAATATTCTAAATTACAATTTTAATCCTCCCTCCAATTTACACCTTCTAGTTCAGAAAAATGATGGCTCAATTACATACTCCTATTTTTTCAGTATTTACACGTATCCCAAGGTGTTCAAATACTCTATCCTAGAACACTAATAGTGGTACTATGAGAGTTGGAACCTTTATGTGACCCAAATGGGTATCTAGAAATGAAAACAAATGAAACAAAAACTAAGTCTAAGTACATTTTTTTGGGTGACACAGGATTGCCCTTATACCTCTCGATGCTCCTGCATCACATCTTGTTGTAAGTCAGCGTGTAGACATGAATTTTCCTTCATGGTCGCATGTAATGTAGTAATAATGGGAAGGATAGAATGGATACTTCATATTTAGTTTCTTCTATTTGCTACTTCTATAGAATGGATACATGTTATTCTTGTTTATTTTATCATTAAATCTGGCTTTGTAAGTGCTTGGCCAAGCCACTTGTTTTTTGCATTTAATTATGTGGTCTAGATAATGCATATGTATGTGTCTGACTATGCTTATTTGGTTTTACTACATATGTTTAGATGTGTAGTGTTATTTTTATTGCCTGCTACATTCTATGATTAGGCTACTAGGGACATGGTTGCATGTAGTATGTTTCACGACTGCACCAGATCCATTTGATCCATCTTGTTCTGAGAAGCTAGGCTTCTTGTGCTAGGGTTGGGTTATTCTTCATGTTAGGAAGAATCCCAGGGGAGTAATCACTCTGTGGTTGGAGAAGTAAAAGTGCCTGGGCAACACTCTCATCTCAGTTAGCAAATGGATGGTGTCTTATGGCTTCAGAGATAAGTTATGCTAAAGGTCACGACAGGAATGGATAAACTTTGCTTTGTTATATTTTCATCCTTGAGATGAGATTTTCTAGGTGATCGGATATAAGTGCAATGTAAATATTGGAAATAGATGTAAATGTATATTCACTGTAATTGATGTATGTTTGGACTAACAACTTGGTCTTATGTGTTAATTAGTTCTCCGACATAACTTGTGATGTGTTAATGTGATTAATGATCACCATTATGATGTAACTCTAAAAATTCTTTGAGTGTTTTAAAGATGTGAAATTGTAGATCAACACCTTAATGTTACACTAAATTTGCTATTAAACTATTTGTTATATTAAGCAATTAATGGGTAATGAGTTCTTGACTTTTCCACATTGGTTATGATTGGTTTTTTTCCACTCTTTCATAAATTTTTTGTTATGGAAAATTTTAAGTAGGACATGGTTCTTACACATTAGATATCCCCATTTTGTGTAGGAACATTTCTTGTCTTTTGATGTCTCCAAGGCCTTCCATGAGATTGGTGAGAGTGACTATGACTAGAAGAAATCTCTTTGCTGGAAGATCCTTGTGTAAGACCATTGTACCAACAACGTTCTATATCATGTGTGTGGGTATTGCAAATGTAACACCATGGAGTAGAAGATTTTTTTTGTGAACCTTCTTGCTTATAAGTATTAGATTGTTGTTGTTGTGGTTGAGAGGGAGATGGTTGTAAAAGGCCCCTTGTGACATCTTTGACCATGTTGGTAGAAAGAGACAACGTCTTTCTCCTTAAACTCATCATGTAGAGATTGGAGGGCTTCTTCTTATTGAAGTAGATTTATAATTTCTTCAAATGAAACATTTTAGTTCATGATATTAAATGTATAGACAAAAGTCCTAAATTTGGAAGGGAGATTGTGCAAAGTGATAGGGATAAGTAGTTTATCCTCCACTATTCCTCCAAGATCAAGGAGTTCTACATGAAGAATAGACACAAAACACAAGAAATCTACATTTTTTTCACCATTTTGGACATGAACAATATGTAACTTAGATTGCAAATGAAATACCTTTTCCTAATTGTTTGCTTCAAAGATTATAGAAAAAGCTTCCAAAGCTTTAGTAGATGTTTCAGCATCTCAAATATGTGGTTGAACTTCATCAAATATGTTGAGTGTAATGAGCATGAGTTCTTTGGCATTAGCTTTGTCATTTTTATTCTGGACATCAATGTTAGTAGGGCGTTTGGTAAATCCAGTTACAATATCCACAACTCTTCAAACTGGAGAATGGTGTGCATCTTGGTTTTTCAAAAAGCATAGTTATTCCCCTTCAAGAGTTAAGTGATTGATAACATCATAATTCCATCAACTTCTCTAAACAACTACAACTCCTTATTCAAACACCCTAGTGCTCTTATAGAAAAATGAAAGAGGAAATCTTATGTTGTAGTGATGAAAAACATACATTTTTGCTGATTAAATAGCATATCTAGGCTTATAGTTATGTAACCGGTAGTCATAACTAATCCCTTATCTAAAGAAATGGAATACGGAATACCTAATGTGTTAATGCTAATATTGACCTCATCTAGGCTTTGGATAAGATTTCGCTTTAGAGTCTTGATGTTTATACCCATATTTATGATTAATATATTGTTTGATTGAGGGGCATATGTTTCTAGCATCCCAATGTATTAGCCAATATGGTTACGTAAATCCTTAAGGGCCCATTTGGCAATGGGAATACAAGTGGAATAGGCATATGTCTGTTCTTAAAATTTTGAATTCTCTATTTGCATGCACCAAATCAGAATTGGAATAGGAATAAAATTGGAATACATATTCCAATTTTCGTCCTAAAAATGAGGATTTTCTATTCCACCTAAATAGGTGGAAAAGGAATAAATATTTCTATTCCAATTTTTATTTATTTTAGAAAAGATAAATTTTTGAGTTTTTGAATTTTGCATCAAATTCTGAGTGAACCAAACAATAATAGGAATACATACCCCATTTCCTATTTGAGAATAAGTAATCCAGAATAGGTATTCCTATTCCCATTTTTATATTTCTGCAACCAAACAGGCCCTAAAATCATTTAAGCCTATTAATTCCACCAGAATTTTTGGAAGATGGATTTTGCAATCAACCTTGAAGCATTCTAATCTATTGGGATTGAAATCTAGCTTCTAGTCTAGAAAGGTGAAAGTTTACCCTTAAAAAATATGGATTTAATCAAGGAATTTTTATTTATTGTTATAGTATCGCATTTAAAAACTCAAAAACCATTACAAAGAAAAGCTATGCTTACATCCTACCCATATTCACATTTGAACTATTCTTTTATTTATGATGTTGGAGTGCCATACAAGTTCCATTTCACAAAAATAGCAAATTTCTTCCATAACTCCACCACTATCTCAATATGGCTAGATTTCATCTCTGTTATAGAATGTGATGACTAGACTTTTTTCGTTATGTTATATCCTAGCTACGTTAACCAATTGGGCATTTTTAATAGCTACACCATCATTAGCTTCAAGAACCTTGATAGGATTTTAGGATTAGCTATATTAACCTTGATCCATCCTATTACAAGAGATGATGTTTTGATGCTTCCTATTTTGCACCCAAATCTAGTCATCAAGGTTCTCCAAATCTCTACCAAACTCTTGTGAACATTGATTTTGATCAACAAGATTTATGGTGTATATAGTTTGCACAAAAAAAGAAAATTGTTCATTAATTTTATTTTTGCCATGGAAAAACCCCTCTGTGGATGGGATGCCCAAATTGATTGGTTAAAATAATTTTTTTTCTAGCATAATGACCACCATTTCTCTATCTCACATAGCCAAAACCCTTGGTATATGTGGTTCTCCATTTGTTTGTTTAAATGTAATTTAGGGATATTGAAGCTACCAATTGCCCTGCTCCATAAGAAGCTTTACTAGATTGTTCATGTCCATTGACATTATCATTTTTTAATGATTCTAGTGGTTAAAATTTGTTAAGTTTGACTTGATAGACCATTTTCTTGGGTCAACTCTTTGAACACATATTCCTTTTGTGATAATTCATGTCTTCTTTTTATGGTACGTTCATCAATTGTGTGCCTTTGGGAGAGCCATTTTAGTTTCAAAATATGTTGTATATTATTTGTTTTGATTAAGTAAAAGTGGGTTTGAAGGGGACCCGAAACTCAAAATAAAAAGAAACCAAAGTAAGGAGCTGGTTATACAGGAACCAACAATGCAGAAAATCAAAGAAGAATTCAAGGTTGGTTTTACAAGGACTAGCAACCAAGTCAGGCAGGTTTTATAGGGACCAACAACCAACATAAGGTAACAAAATAACAATAACCAAAAGTTCAAAAAAAATATTATCACAATAAATATATTTAAAAAAATTAATCAAGTAAAATAAAATAGTTTTTAAAAAGTTATTATTAATTTACTAATATAAATAATTTTATTTTAAATATATTCATAATCTATAAACTTATGACAAATTGTAATATTTTAATAAGATACAAGGAATATATAAAAATATACTTGTTTTAATGCAAGAGCCTACAACACAACAATAAAATTGTAAGCTTCTTATAAGAATGGTCTTGGACTCAAAACTACTTGTGCATAATAATTAATAACAACATATAATATGTAAAATTGTTTTAAATTTTCTTATTTTAAAATAAAATTTATGTATTTCCAAATAATAGATGAATAAAATATATAGTAAGTAAAAATAGCATTGAGACATTAAAGGTTTTAAATATGCATCAAATAAAATTAGCTTAAACTAAATGGCTTACCAATTGACCTTCCACATTTCTTTGATGTACTCATTGCACACAAAGGTGCAATTGCTAGAAAGTAATAAACTTTGCATTAAATTGTTCTTGAGTGTAAACATATGGAGAAAAGGGAATAGTTATTTAAAGTTGAAAGATAGATTTTATTAATACATTACATTCGTTTTAATATTTAATATAGATGTAGATTTCCAAAGTTGAATTATAAATGATGCACTGATAAATTTAATTATGTAAATGAAAGAGGTTGCAACTCCATATGTTTACAGTACATCAAACTTGTGCAACATTTCTACCTTGCCCCATTGCATGAAACTATTGTCGTGTCCTTATTTTTTATTATTGTGGGTTCTCATGTTTTTTTTGGTCTTGTGTACATTAGCCCCTCTTTTTTTTTCCCATGTACCCTAGCCTGGAATTTGTATCTGGTTTTGCATAGCTTTTCTTTACCAATTTGAGTTGGTTGTTTGGCCCCAACATTGGCTTGCGTACGTGATAGGGGCTGATGGAAGGTAATGATGTGGCCGTGGAAAGTGAGCCACTGCGTGAACCAGTGTATGATAATGATGAAATTTTGAGGGTTGATAATGTTTCAAACAATGATAAACTAGTAATCTCTAGTAATGATGGAAAGGATGGTTGTCGTGAAGCTAGCACTACTACACGAAGTGGTATTTAAAGACATTTTTTAAAGACAAAATTAATATTTTGTCTTTAATATATACGCTATTATTTTAATCATTATAAATCAAGTATTATTATAAATCAAATCGGAACTATTAGTAGTGTTAAATTAAATTATAGAGTAGCAATGAGAGGTAGAGTACCCCGGAGGCAGAGGAAGGCAGGAAGTAATTTTTTTAGGAGAGAGCGGGAGATTTTCGTGTGAAATTTGATGGAATCGATCCAAAGCTTTCATTTGGGTGCTTCCCAAAAATCCTTCAGATTTAACCTTGCACACGATAGAAATCTGCAAAATCGACTCGCTTGCTCTAATTTCTGGCAATATAGCCTGCAAATGGATTATATTGAAAGGAGTACACAGAAAACCGCGTACGTGGGGTAGGGTTAGTGAAGAATTTGATCGTACAGACGAGTCTCAAGTGTTTCTATTTTTATGTTATGTGTCGAGGGTTTGGCGAATGACCAAGGGCGGAAGAACGAGACAATGCTAGGTCATTTTTGTGGAGGAGAAGGGCAAAGAAGGCCACTTCCGAAATGTGGCTTATCATTTCTATCGACACTCACCCGCGCTGATATTATGAAAAGGGACAGGATGGAACGACTCCTCCCAGCCAGTCACTTGTCAATTTAGGTACACAATTTTCATTTATGTTTTAAGAATGCAAATAATAAGATTTATTTTGGTTCTCATATTCCCTCGGGAAAGAATGGTTGGAGCCTCAGGGTTTCACCTTCATGTGTGCCCTTCTAATTTAAATGACAAGATTTACACTTAATTTAAGCCGAACGTAAGATTATTTTCCATCTAGAAGCCAATCTTAAAATTGTAGAGGCCAATCATGGATATAGTCTAATAAAATATGCAAATTCCAACACTTTTTTTGTGTTCTACCTAAAAATATTTTTTCAATAGGATTCACCTAGATTTACCGGGGAGAGGTGACATAATTGGCATCAATGGGGACTATAGTAAGTTCTTTGTAGTGGCCATAGTTAGATTAGGGTATGCTTGATTTTTGACGGATGTTATTTTTCTTTACAAAAACTCCACTTTCTTTGATCAGGCAATAGATGTTGGGCACTTAGAAATATGCATCTTTGAGTCTTTTGTACATCCTAAGCTCTTAAATCATCATTTTAATAATTTACTGGCGTACACAAAATCCAAGGCTCCCAAAAAATGGGGTTTCTCCTATTAATGAAATTAGTGCCAAGGTTTTACTGATGACCATTTATAATTTGGCTATGTGCAGGTTGTCACTTGATTTGCCCCTTTGAATTTGTTCTGATTTCTGTATGTTTTTGCACAAGCAAAATTGAGCATAAAATATTGAACAGATCTATGTGATTTTTCTTCTATAGGTATTTTGTGGCACTTTAAATAGTCCAGTTAAATAAAAATGTGTGTTTTACTCCTAGTTTTTCATTCACTGTAGGCAACTTTGCTACTCTCTCTATCCACAGTATTAGAGACTTCAAATTAAATTTATTAGGAAGAATAGTGAGGTAGATAACTATCTCTCCTGCAATATTTTTGTTAGATTATTCTTGAAAAATCAAGTCTTTTATTACTGTACAATGTAATATTTTTTTTCCACATGCCAATGTTTTTGTTTCAAAAAGCCTTAAGTAAATTAAAGAACTATACCATTGTTTTTTCAATTTGACATTTGTGCAAGCTTTGAATATTGGATGAAACAATGGTCTATGGCTACTTGACTAGGTACTATCATTAAAATATCACATCCATAGAAAAAATATCTTCATGATTTATCATTGTATCATAAATGTTTGGTGTTTGTAATGCAATCATGTGTGACAATGGAGTGTAGACAGGTGGAATATATTTGTATCTACAAGTAAAAAAGGAAATAAACTAGGAAAGAATTAACAAAATGAAAAACCTTACAACATGCCTTTAGTTTTGTTTGGCATGTTATCTCTACCCATGCAAAAATGAGAGGAGTAGAATAAGATCACATCTTATCAATGCATAAATCACGATTTATAGTTTGTTTGTGCTTGTTAGAAGACTGGCTTGTGCTCTATGATTGGAGAGGGATTTCCAAAATTTTTGTTTCAACAAGTACCCAACCATAGGAAAAGTAGTCTGCCAAGAAGAAAATGTCAATCAAACATTTTTGATATGTTCTCAAATGCTCAAAATGTATAAATCTATCATTTACATGACTTAATTGTGATTCCAAAAGATTGTGCTGTATAAAGTACCAATTTTTCTTTTGTTTCATCTTTTTTTTTTAGCTTACAAGCTTCTTTGTGCATGAGGGCTCACTAGAAAACCCACAAGAACCACCCCAAAATTTCTATGGGGATTTAGATTTATCGGCAAAATTAGTTCCAAATTTATTTCTCATCCGCTTTAACTTTTTTTTTGGATCTTCTTTATTAGCTTAGATAAATTCAGTTCTACGATTTGTAAGGGACTAAAACTTTCAAGAGGAAGATATGGCTCTAATACTAATGCTACACGAGCATTCATATATATAATCCAAATTGTTCTTGCTTTTGGGTGTAGAGTTCTTGGTGGACTGGCTACTTTATTTTTATTCAAAGGTTTACTTTTTAATTTTGGGTGAATGACAAAGGAATTACAAGTAGGAATTGTTCTTGTTGTAGGCATTCTAGACACAATTCAAGAACATTTAAAATTGTTTGGAGTAAATCTCATAGCAATGGATGGGGATATGAAAATAAGAAATAGTGTTAGGATAGAGGAAACCATTTAATAAATTGGGTTTAGCAGCTTACAGGCAGATTTTGGTACAATTTGAGATGAAGGGTATTTATCTGATGAGAGATATTTGTCTTCTAAATCCTGGGTTTTACTATGCTAAAAATTTGTAGCCTCTATTCTAACTATACGGATTATTAGTATATGAGTTTTTGATAGAGATTATTATCTTCTGAAGTTAGGAAGACTTGTTCATTATATTATCTTATATGTCTTGATTGAATTATATTTCTAAATAATGTGATTTGCAAAAATGATTAAATTATCTTTTGTAGTTGGGAAGACTTGTTTATAATATTATCTTACAACAACTATTGCTAGAAAAAGAAGAATGTTCATCCTCTCTTCGCTCAATTTTAATTTCTCTTCTAGGACCTTTTTTTTCAATGGGAGGAATAATCAAATTCCATGAATTTGTAGGTGTTTTGTATAGGGGTGCCATGGAGTGAGGAGGAGCAAACTATTTTTGGATGAACTGGAAAAGATTGGGAAGGTTGATTGGAGAGGGATGTCTATAAATCTTTTAACAACAAGAACTCCAACACAAGTGGCCAACCATGCTAGAAATATTTTCTAAGACAAAGTAGTCTGCCATGAAGAAAAATTTGATCAAGCCTATTTGATATGTGCCCACATGCTCAAAATGTATAGATCTCTCTTTTCCATAACTTAATCAAGATTCTTAAAGATATTCCTCTGTAAAGTACCAATTTTGTTTTGTTTCCTCTATTCTTTTTCAAATTACAAGCTTCTTTAAGAATGAGGATTCATAGGAAAGCCCACAATAATCTTCCCAAAATTTATATGGGGATTTAGATTTATCAGTGGCAATTCCAAAATTATCCCTTTCCATATCTAAGGATGGAGAAAGCATGGCTTATTCAAAGCCAGAACTATTTTTTCCCTTATGGCCAGGACTAGAACAAAGTAATAAGAGTAATGGTAATAGTGACAAGAATAAAGAGGTCCAGGTAGAAAAGAAGACCCTTTTTGTGATGCTTTTTAAGCAATTATTTTTTGTATCAGAATAAGGAGGAGATATTTATAGTTGAATACCTTATTAAAGATAGCAATTGGAGCAGCCTGAGGTATGACTTATTTGCATCATGATTGTTTCCCTTCATACTATATTTCACAATGTTAAGTTGATCAATATAATACTGGATGTAATCGTGAATTTACAGGTATCATATTTTTGTCTTGTGAACCTTTTGGAAGATAATGAATCCTATGTGACTTGTATAATAGCAGGCACTTTTGGATGCTTGGTGCTAGGTATGAATTCTCTTACTTATGAGTATGTAGGGTTTAAGTAATTCAACACTATTAGTTATTCAAAATACCCTTCTTTGATGAGTAATGATTCATAATAATCTTAGGAGATTCTAATATACCTTGGTTCCTCTATGTGTGAAATAATTAAATGCTTTCAAATAAGGTGAGTGATAGAACAATCTGATGCATATAGTTTTGGAGTTGTTCTGCTAGAGTTTCTCTATGAGAAATAGCCATCATATCTGTCATTTATTTCCCAAGGCTTGAATGTAGTCCAATGGGCGAGTATTTTCTTCAACATTCCTTGTCTGTATGAACTATGGTTCAATGTAACCTAGTGTTCCTACCATACAAGTTGTGTGTACGCTTTGGTTATGATCATACAACAACGCAAGCCCAAAGTCCCCTAACTTCCCATTCAGCTCTGGGTCTAGCAAACCATTGCTTAAATTGATGTCTGTATGCACTATGCATTGCTCCCACTCTACATGAAGATACAACGGCCTTGCAACAACATCTCTAATCACTCTGTACCTCTGATCCCACTTTAGCATCTTCTTTGGCTTTCTGAATATCATCTTGTTGAGATTTCCATTTGGCACATAGTCATAAACTATGATTAGCTACTTCTACTGCCTACAAAAGCCTCTGATCTGCACAAAATTTGGATGCTAAAACTGACCAAGACTGGAAATTTCTGGTATGAATTCTCGTACCCCTCCATTGGTTTATCTACAGATACATTTCATAGCTACTCCATAGAAAACATCCATTAAATCTTTTTTTCGTGGAGCCCACCCCCACATAAAATGATTCAGATCTCATGGCATGTATTGCTGAAGTAGAACCATCTATCACTACCATTGCTGAAGAAACCTCAGGCCCTACCATACAAATAGCCAAAACCTCAATCCAACAATGGCTCTATCACTTCCTCTACTCTGTAGACAATCCAAGAAAAAAGTAGAAAAAATTTGCACGGGGTACTAAGGATCAAGCCCTAGCCCAGAAAGCTGTTGTTGTTGCATCACATCATTCCTCCTCATCACCTACCAGTTGTGTTTTTTTATCTCATTTAGATGATTGACAACACAAACAACACACTTTGATTTCTGGGTCTTGTATTCATCAAGTCCCTATTTTGTTTATTAGCCTTTGCCTCTTATTGATATTTGCTCTTGATCTTCAATCACAGAGTTTAGTTTTTTCCACTCTTTTTGTCTTCATTATTTTTAAGATAGCCTTCTTTTTAGACTACAGCTTTTCATTTAACCCATTCTTGGTCATTTATGGATATCAATATAATTTATTTTATCTTTCACCCCTCTCATAGCATCTAAGGAGATAATCTCTTTCAGGAGGTTTAAAAATTGGTTGTACTGACCTCTCTGCAATATGGAGGCTAAAGATCTACTAGAGCTTTGCAATTTGCTATGCTTGTTTGAGTATTATAGAAGCAAGCGATCATTTTTTATCAGCTCTACTCTATTTATAAGTTATTTTTCTTTAAATTACCTTTTACTAGTGATAGTCACTTGACAATTATGAGAAGTAACATTTTTTTTCTAGTCCTGACCTATCCTATAATGTTTACATTTGGATTGATATATCTTTGTTGGTTAGTTTCTATTGTTTAACTACTTTTTTCCTCGGTTTCTAAAACTTTATAAGTGCAATAACTAGTAGTATGTCCAATTTTCATAACACATGCAACATATTCATTCTGTACTTCACGCTAACATGTCAATTGTCAAACAGGCTTATCAAGTATATGCAATCATGGAAAGTTGGATTGCCGGTAGTTTTTGATGGCCATAATGGTGCAGAAGCAAGTGAATTAGCAGCCAAGCTGCTACTTGAGTATTTTCTTCTGCATATATACTTCTTGAAAGACTTCATTCTGGTGAGCCTCTTTCTATACTGGAAAAAATTTCTCAAGGGTTAGTAGCAGGAGGGAAGTTTTCTAGAAGATGCCAAATAAATGAGTTATTGACTAAACATAAGGACTATTTCAAGGATGTCTCTAGTGTGGAAAGTGTTATTGGAGGGGCAGAATAATATGGTCTACCTTGTTCAGAAGTGTGTGGTGAGGAGGATGAAGATCAATTTTGTTTTGAAGTCACATTGAAGGATGGATGCAGGAAAATTTTTGATCTACAAAGGTACAAAGATAAATTTTAGGTGAATGACATTTAATAATCATGAAAGTTGACGCAAGATTATTGTGAGTATTACAAAATGTAGTTTTCAATGTATCTGGATATCAAAAGTAACCTATTTTTAGTTACAAAGTGATTGCATTTTCTTTCTCTTTATCAGCTCATGGTGGAGGTTAATGGGATATTCTAAAGGTTCAATGTACATGATGATATCAAAGGAGGCATTACTCAGAGCTCTCTATGATATAGATATTGCATTCACAAATGTAAGTTGAATCCCTAAGATGCATGATGCATACCTCAGTGTGAGAAAGTTCCTCTCTCAGTAATTTCTATCTTTTATGATTTAATTCCATCTTGTGATTTTATCCTAACTAACAATATCATGACATAGCCTTTTAATCATATTACAAATACATGTGACTTGTTTCAAGCATTTTACTTGAGATGTTACTAGTTCCAATTCAGTCATTGATTATGATGGCTTTTTGCGCTTGAATATCTTGCAGGAAGCTTTTAGAAATGATTTGAATTCTGGCTCAACAACAACTATTATTCTAAAAGCAGATGAATATTTCTTGGTTGCTACTATTAGAGATTCCAAGGCCCTTTTGTGCTCAGCTTGTTTGAACTTTCCAGAGAAATTGAGAGGTTAATGCTATTACTATTGGAGAATTTTTATAGGTTTATAGGTTGATGCATAAATCAGGTCATATACACAGTAAAATAATAAATGTGACTTTTCCCCCTCTTCATTCCATTTTGACAGTATTTTATCATAGTCTATGCATTGATCCACTAGTTACTAGTCTATCTCATGCATGCAAATTTGATGAGATCAATAATTTTCTTTGGTTTAGGTGCTCAGTGGAGCAAGCACAAGCGCCAAAAAATCAAGAGTGACCAATTTCTAAGATGAGAGAATTCCAATAGCTCTTATTCACTACTTTGTGTAGAGGAACTAACTCAAGATCACTGACCAGATAGAGATGTAGAGAAGGCATGCATTGAAGCTGCTGCCAGGTCTGTAATGAAATGGGGTGATGTGCCCAGAGTTAATGGTGAACTAGCAGTATCTCGGGCCATTGAAGATGTATCATTTAAGAAGTAAGTCTGATATAGTCCTTTCAAATTTGAAATCTAATTAATTGAAGAAGATTAGAATATAACAAACAAAAAGAAGATTGTTTACAATATTGTCAAGATCTGTGTTGCATTCAATGTGTTCCTCATCAACTAATTTTTGAAGCATCAAAAATCACCTTTGAACTGTCAAGTTAATAATCACTATCGACTAATCTGTATTTTTTTTGATGATTTTATAGTGTACCACTTTAACAGTCATACATGGACAAAATAAATCTTAGCAAAATTTTGATAGATATGTCTGTGGTTATGTGGAGATATCATGTGTTTCCATTCGAGTTGCATACTATTCCAATTCTCTCTCTAGTGCGAGCAATCTATTGGATATTATAAGAATACACCTCAATATGCTTTATACAACCATGAAAGATTGAGTTCTTGATCATTTACGTTGCACTCTAGATATTAAGCATTATTTTATCCACATGGAAATGCATTTCTTGTAGGAAGTAAGCCTTTGTAAATAAGCTTGAATATCTATGAAAAATCCACTTGAAAAATAGGCTTGCAGAAATCCAACCTCCAACTAGATATTTTCAACTTGATTTTAACAATTCTTGTCCACCTTTTTGACTAGTTTAACTTTAGCCACTAAGAAGTTTTATCCATTTTTAATAATTGTCCAAAATCAGCTTCAAGTTTTAGGTGTTCTAAATAAAAAAGAAATCAATCATAAGTTAGTGAGATTGAAATGTTTTATATACTCTTGGCAAGGGAATGATTTTGGTTTGATTTAAAACAATAATTTATTAGTATTTGAACCCTAAAGGTTACTTGTGGAAGATTATGTCTCTTAACCGCATTACAAATAGAGGAGAGTCAATACTAGACTTATTGTGCAAAGATTATCATTTGATGTAGAAGCCAAGTTCAAATCTAGTCCAATAATGATGTTCAAATCTATTAACTCTTTTACTTGCGATCAGTTAGGGGATGCAATCACTTTATACTTCTCTTGCTCATATTTGGGGTGTCTATGATTTCCATTGTCTTTTACTTGATATGGGCAAAGTGAACTATTACTAAAGTATATATGGCCATACTTGAACTTGACTGAAATTCGACAAATTCATGATGATGCTTGAATTTGAAATCTAATCAATTTGGTTGCATGTTGTTTGAATGACAGGACCAAAATGGGGACAACCTTGTATTTTCCAAGATCTATTGGTTCTTTTTGCAATCTCACCATTACAAAAATACTTAACGTACGTATTCATTTATTCTTTAAACATAGTGCACTATTGGTAGAATCTTTCTTTCTAATTTTTTTATGTTAGAAGGTTTGCTTCATTTTCTAATAGATTGCTTTTTATCTCATGCGGAATGTCCCTTTATACTAAAGGACCATAAATTCTTACTTTTTCTTCACCTAAAACCTATCTATAATTAACTTGGAATTGCAACAATTCATATCTTATTTGTATGAAGAATATTTCATTCTTCTTGATCTTGGGAATTTGAACTTTGTGCACATTCCAAGAATCTAATTAGATTTAGGAACTAAAAATTTATGTTTAAAAAATGTTTCTCTTTCAACAAATGTTTACAATTAATAGATTTTTTCCCTTGATTTAAGCTATTGATCTACATGATGCCAAAATTTTAATAATCTCACAAAAGTTTGAACTAGTTGATCTCATGAGAGTTGTTGATGACCACCCCTGACTTGTAAATAGGCATCAAAATCTTTGAACTTGTCTCACAACTAGTTTCATGTAGGTAATACATATTATATTGCCAATGGGGGTGGTTTTTGAGCATCAAAACAATGACATATCTCTTTTCCCCTTTGCCTAACAAACTTTTAAAATATACTTTCTATAAGTTGTCAAAATTAGAATAGATGGCTTTTTCAGCAAGCATAGGTGTTGCATTTAGTCATTTATAGATAAGTTTTGATATGGACAATTTTATTTTTTAGTGGATTACAATGATGACAATAGTGGATTTTCCGCCATGTTTAATTTTTTCTTGATTCTTGAACTTATGGGTTATTCCTTCATAAGATTGGCCTAAACTCAAAAAAGATTTAGATTTGATATATGCTTAAGCACATTGGTGAGAATTGATCCAGGAGCTGGCAAGATCCTACAAGAGACACAATAACAGGAGGCATGATAAAGTATGTATTATTTTTCTTATTTATCTCTTGAACTAAAAGGTTTTCACAAAGTCTAAAATTGATCCTACAGGTAAACAAATTATAAAATTTAACTATGTAATAATAGACAATATAAATAATGAGTAAGATGTAGAAAATGTTAAATTAGTGCCAATTTATTCTTTTGAGTAGGTGACTATGTATTACTCTTCTATTTTGTTTAGAATCCTTTATTGTTTTGGAAAAATGGTGTGTGGAAGAGAGAGGGGAGAGTGAAGACAGACATGAGTCTCTTAACCATCAAATTACATCTCTAGAAGACATTACAGTTTCCTTTTTTCTTTATCATAGTAATAAAAAGTAAAACATATAAATAATATGGGATGGTTGCAGTTGGATGATCGTGGAAGTCCTCTCAAAATATAGCCAAAGTTTATGGTGTATGAAAACCATGCCATAGCCAATGCAATATTTGCTACTAGTCTTCGACCAACAAAGATTAACATTATCGCCATTGTCAACATGTGTTTTTCTTGTTTAATGCTTAGCTACAGTTTCCTTTTTCCTTTAGCATAGTAATAAAAAGTAAATCATATATATAATATGGGGTAGTTGCAGTTGGACAACCATGGAAGCTCTCTCCAAATTTGGCCAAAGTCCATGGTGTATGAAAACCCTGCCATAGCAAATGCAATATCAGATAGTAGTCTTTGACCAACATGGATTAAGGTTATCACCATTATCATTGTGTGGTTTTCTTTTTGACTGCTTACCCTTGGCTTTTATATCTAGGAAGAAGTGTTGACTAGAGTCATAGAGTCTACTAGAACATTCCAATATTTAGTTCTTGTCATGCAGGAAACTATTGCCTAGGGTGCACATTAACATATTACTAATAGTTTCTTCTACAACCAATCATAGCCAATCCTACTACCATTATCTTCCTATTATCTGAGGATCTTTTTAGTTCTAATAATAATTAATCTATAGAAATGGGTGAAGATGAACAATGTTTACCGACAACAGGAGCTGCTGACCACTTTTCTAATAATCAAGGCATGAGAAGATGTGGGAATCAATGTCTAGGCCTTGAGATTAGGGCTATTTTAGAGTTTTTTCATGTGCCAAGATCTTGGGCCCTCTGTCCCTTTGATATGATCAAAACACCACTTGTCGACTATGACTTCTCCTCTACCATGCAGTTTTATGCTTGTCTGCCTCTTCTGGCTGCTGCAGTTCACAAGACTGATTAGAAAACCAGACCACTTCCCATACAAAGAAGCTACGAATACTTCTGCTCAAAAAAATACTGTGCACACTATGTAGAGCATATGGTTTAGATGAATACAACCATGGTTTAGATTTTACATGGTTGTATTCATCTAAACCATGTGTGCTAAACTCAAAAAAGATTTTACATGGTTGTATTCTGGAGGATTTTTTGGCTTCCTCTACAATATTCAACATCACTAATCAGCTAATTGGGAAAAGAACACAATAACCAATAAATATCTCATATTAAAATTTATTATTTGTTCTGTAGATCTCACCTTGATATCCAAATAAAGCTACATTTTGATTGCACCACAAGTTAAATTATATACATAAAGTAACAACAAAATGGCAAACTAAAACAAAGATCCTTCAACCTACAATAACCACGGCTATCAATCTATTAGAGAATTGCTTGTTTCATTGTAACAGCAGTAGAACTATTCCATTTGGAATTCATTTCTTCTTCATAGTAACTTCACAAAGAATAAGATGAGGCATGTCTCATCCTAATACAAAACCTTGCTAGAGAAATGGGAACTAGTGCGCTGCCCAGGATTGTACTAATATGAAACAAAATCCAAACATAGTGGGGTAAAAGCACAAACCTGTGTCACCTTTTATAAAGAAACATGATATCAAAATGTGATAGTTCAACATTAATGACAAAAAAAATTGTATTTCTATTTAGAATTTGAAGATGATGTAAACTGATGAAATGTGTAGAATTGGATGAATTTTATGGCTATAATTTTATTATTTTGTTGAGTAATAATTTATTCATTTTATTTTATTTTGAAGTCCCTTTTTTTAACTATAAAAAACATAGGTTGTAGTTCTCGTCAAAAAAGTATATGAAAATCATCTTTTTTTTTGTTTTGATTTGAAAATATCTTATAGATGACTTGTATATCTAGTGTAAAAAAAAAAAGAAATAATTATTTTTTATGTATATTTTCTTTGTTATAAGTAATCAAGCTCGACCTTATCAGAATCCAATAGTTTTTTCCTCCCGTCAAAACTTCCTTATCAAATCTACACCTTCTTGAAAAATAATTACATATTCATGAAGAGGACTCTCTCCTCTAGAGATAAACATAATTTTTAAATTTTTTTGATAGGATTTACTATTTTTCCCTTTTTTTGAGGGAAAATATTCTAAAATGTTGAAATATCGACTTATAATATTTTAAAATTATAACATATTATAACTAATCAAAACACTCAAAAATTTATATAATGATGATATTGAACATGAGATCTACAAAAGGGTATTTTTTGTTTTTAAAAAAATTGAGTTTTGATAGTGAAATGAGATTTGACCAAAATAGGTTTTTGATATCGTAAATGGTGACACGGATCTATTCTTTTACCTAGTGATGAACTACAAACACATCAATGCAAAACACTACATAGATATCAATCTAAGTTAGAGAGGCCTCATTAGTCATAATGCGAAAAGTGGTAGCTATGGTAGGGAAAATGAAAAGAAGGCTTATAGAGCATCATGTGGAGGCATCCCACACGTATTACCCACAAACCCTAAAGGCCCCATAAACTTTCCTGATTGGCTAGACCTGTTTGGTTGTGTATCTTCATGAATACTTTTCTGATCTATTCGTCAATTCTTTGGACTTAGAAAAACTAGGAGAAAATCAAACATGATTTTTTTGAAAACTCTGGGTAATGGTATTCCTTATCTAATTATAAAAGCACTTAGAGCTTTTTGATGCAAGGTCATTTCCAAATTTATGCCCTAGTTGCAGAGGTTTTTTTTTCTCTAACATTATGCACTAGTTTGTAGATTCTATTGTCACATTTTTAGTATCCCATTTGGGGATATTACGTACCATTAAACCTTCTTGAGTTGCCTATAGATTGGAATCCATAGCTCACCAAGTCCATGCCAATTTTCTCAACAATGGGGAAAATCCTAGAAGCTTTTCAAAAATAGTTGCATCTCTTTAGCTTTACCTGTATTTCAATAAAAATAGTTTTAAAAAGTTAAAATGTTTCTTTCATTGCAATCCTTTGACAAAAATTTAAATTGACAATTTGAGTGTTGCTCAAGATATTTCACTTTTAGTTATGTATAGAACAAGAAACACTACTTTGTATATCATCATAAACAACAATGAGTATATATATCTAATCATTACAAACATTGTGTACTACTTATTATAAACACAAACCCATCACAAACCCATGACTTATTTTGAATCATGCTTGCATTTGCCTATATAGGCATACTTATTCTATGTAATTTAATATTATATGAGTTCTAAAACCCTTGAAACTTTTAAGATCTCTATTCAATCTATGCATAGAAATGTTTCCTATATTTGAAATCTGGTCTCTCAATTGTTTTTCTTCTTCAAATGACTTCTGTGTATCATATTTCCTACTCTTAGAACTTGTAGTTAGATCTTCTCTAACAAATTAAAATTTCCAACGTCATAGACTTATCTAAATATTACTTTCAATTTGATTTTGTTGTAAACTAGTATATATTTTTTCTCAATATTAATGTCACTCTTATGTTTCAGATCTATTTTAGGACTTCTATATTATGTTTCAGACGTGTAACACAAGTATGGTAAGTGAGGCTAGTTTTTTGAATTAATGTTAATCTTTAATATCAGATCTCTCATATGTTTCAGATATATCTCGGTATTCTTATGTTTCACATCCCTGTTTCAGATATATCTTGGTATTCTTATGTTTTAGATCTATCTTGGGACTCTTATGTACTATTTCAAATATGTCTTTGGTCTCTTATGTTTTAAGTTTGTTTTGGGACTTCTGTTTTATGTTTTAGACAAATTGGCTTGAACTCTATTGATAGGTCTTCCTATTGTGTTTCAAATTTTTCTTAGGAATTACACATGGTAGATCGATCCATAATTGGATGACTAGTTAAGAGTCAAAGAAGGCTGGCTATCTAAAAGCTTGGTTGTCTTGTTGTTTCATCAAATTTTTGCCATAAAGTTAGATGCCATTTGATGTTGTGCAGTTTCTTCTATTTTGATGGTTATGCCTATGTGCTGTGAGGTTTGGCTTCAGCAAAATTTATGACATCAACATTTCTCAAGAAACACCAAAACTTGTAGTTTAATACATTTTATAAATATCTTAAAACTATAAGTTTACTAACTCACAACCACTTAGCAATTCTTCCCTCTAGCTCAAGACTACCTTTTCTTGCCTTCACTTGGCAGGAACTTAGCTACCCTACATCCCTTGTTTGGTTATGTCTTTGTGAAGACAGCAGAACTTGCAATAGGTCTAGCATTCTTGTCATCTATATCAGTTCTTTTTAATGTCATATCACAATAAGGATGGGCAGATTTAGTAGTTAGTATGACAAAAAGCCATTTTCAACAATTGCCAAAAAAATCAAAATCAAACCAAGGTACACCACCATCTTGTTCAAACAATTACTACCAGTAATATCCATGTAATGCAAGAAATAAAAAATCTTAGCATTTGTATCACCACGCACTAGTGGTGAATAACTTACCAGATTTTGGAGTATCCTCTACAACTTCATTTGATATTTTTTCTAGCAAATAGCACACAACTTATACTATTGAAGAGGATGGTAGCTTCCTCCAACATTCTACTTTGCCCTACATTTGCTCAAACTTTGTGTTGGCTGAAATTTCATAAACAAGCTATTTTGAAATTTGAATTTTTAATTATTTTTGTGGCTTTAGTCATTTTCTTGAGGAAAATTATGAATTTTACTAAAATTCTTGTGATATTGGTAGTGAATATGATGTGATATTTCACATCATGAATTCTATGATTGCCCAACAAAGAGAATGAAGAATGATTGTGAAATTGAGAAACCAATAGAAAATTTGTTTGAAATGACCTATAACAGGTAACAATTCTTTTCTCGCTCATCATTTTCAGTAAAATATCATGAACCAGAACACATGACACTGCTGGTTTAGAAAATCAGCTATTTCTTCCACTTCTATGTAGCAATTATCATGTCCTCTACTTGAATAAGGGGAGCCCAATGTTAATGTTAAAATATTTCAAGCTTCTACACTTCATAATTTAATGTTTAATAGAGAGAGTTGAGTGCAACCTCTATTTACATTGTCATTGTGGAGACCATATGAGATGATATGTGGAATGGTGAAAATGCCCTCAAACATTAGGGAATTTCTCTATTAAAGATGTGTAATGCACCATCCAATAACATATTAACCAATCCACCCCAATTGTAGATTGAATAATTCCCAACACTAATTAGGAAGCCACCAAGCTCTCATAGCCATGCGATGCTAGTACAAGGTATCTCTTTTTTTACAATGCATCGTCAATAGCCTCTCTTGCAATCCGCTCAGGTACTATGGAAAATTCCACATGAGATTTAAAAAAAAAAAAAAATTCACTTGCACTAGAAAAGCCCACATCAATATTTATAATTTTTCAACGAGGTGGAGCCCCTATATGTCTTATGGAAAACACCACAACAACTGAGCCATGAGTTCATACAGATGCACAACCACCACTACTATAAGGGCCTTGTCCTCAAATAGCTCCCTTGTTATAACAAGGATGTTAGGATAAAACCACAAACATAAATAAAAACTACATGCAAATATAACCAATAATAGAAAATAATAGATCACATAGAAATGAACACAAGGCACCAAGATTTAACGTGGTTCACCCAATCCCTAGGCTACATCTACCAAACTGCAAGCCCAATATTATTACAATCCATAAACCCTTATAGCTCAATACCGCCGCAAGAACCAATTTTGCATCACAACATTCAAAAAATCCCTAACCCTAAGCTCTTTTATACAAGTATTTTTACCGCTTTAGGGTTATAACATGTCGGCCATAAATTAGCCATTACTTTAGTGGCAAATCTAAAAATAGCGAATATACAAATAGTACCAAAAAAATTAAAAATTATGGAGTATGTACAGTACTTTCCTAATCAATCACCACAAACTAACAATCTCCCACTTGGAGATTGATCCTGTAGCAATACCACTACCACATGGGCCTCCTACTAGATCAAACCACCTTGGATTCTATTGTTCTTTTATTCATGTTCAGTCTAGATGACCAACCAAAGCTAAAGAGGAGTTTAGCTTCTCCCTTGTTACAACCTTTGTCAACATATCTACTAGATTGTCATTTGTATGTATCTTCTCCAACTTTAACTATCCATCCTTCAAAACCGATCAAATGAAATAATACCACAACTATATGTGTTTGGTCTTAGAATGCAGAGCTGAATTCTTGGCAAGATGAATGGCACTTTGATTATCTGTGAACAAATAATTATCCTTCTAAGGATGTCGCAATTCTTCCAAGAAGAACTAAAGCCATATCATCTCCTTGGCTGCCTCTATAGTAGCAACATACTCTGCCTCTATACTAGATAGATCATTAATCTTCTGTAACCTAGAAACCTAGCTCATGGCTGCCCCACCAACAGTAAAGACATAACTTGTAGTACTCCGCCTAGTATCAATATCCCCTACCAAATCTGAGTCAACATAGCCCTATAAATCAATAGTAGAGCCACCAAAGTGTAAACAGTTATTGGATGTTCCTATCAAATATCTGAGAATCCACTTAACAACATTCCAATGCTCAAATCCTAGATGACTCATATACCTACTAAAGACTCCCACTACATGGGCAATATTTGGCCTAGTGCATACCATAGCATACATCAATCTTCCTATAGCTGAAGCATAGGGTACCTTGGACATCTTATCCTCCTCTTCTTGTGTCTTAGGACACATCTCCTTAGTCAATTTCAAATGACAAGGTAAAGGTGTGTTGACATCTTTAGCATTCTCTATAGAGAAACATTGCAACACCTTCTCAACATAATCAACCTGAGATAGTGTCAATGTTCTGTTCTTCCTATCTCTACAAATCTTCATACCAAGGATTTGTTTTGCTGCCCCCAAATCTTTCATAGCAAATGCATGTGCTAACTGGCATTTTAGCCCCTTAATATGATCCATGTTAGACCTAACTACAAGCATATCATCAACATATAAACATAAAATAATGTAGCTATCATCATCTAACCTCTTAAAATAAATACAATAATCTGAATGACACCTATTATAGCCATGCAAATGCATAACCCTGTCAAATTTCAGATACCATTGTCAAGGTGCTTGCTTCAAAGCCATATAAACTTTTCTTCAATTTGCACACTAAGTTCTCCTTACCTTTGACCTCAAATCCTCGTGGCTGAAGCATATATACATATATATACATATATATACATATACACACACACATATATATATATATGTATATATATATGTGTATATGTATATATATGTATATATATGTATATATATATATGTATATATATGTATATATATGTATATATATGTGTGTGTGTGTGTGTGTGTGTGTATGTACATACATACATACATACATACATACATATATACATACATACATACATACACACATATATATATATATGTATATCCAAATCACCATGAAGGAAGGCTAGTTTAACATTCACCTGCTCTAAATGCAAGTCTTCAATAGCCACAATACTTAAAACAGTACAGATAGAAGTCATTTTAACAACAGGAGAAAATATCTCATCAAAATCAATTCCTTTTTTTTATGCAAACCTTTTTACAACTAACCTGGCCTTAAATCTTTTCTTACCTCCATCTTCTTTCAACCTGTAAACCCACTTATTCTATAAAGCCTTTTTACCTACATGCAACTTGCACAAATCCAATGTCTTATTCTTTAGCAAAGAATCCATTTTATCTTTCATTGCAAACTCCCACTGAATCTTAGCATCCACTTGCACAACCTCATCATAAATTTCAAGTTCACCAGCATCAGTAAGTAAAATAGAATACAAAGAGGGAGAAAATCTTTGTGGAGGTCTAATTTTCCTCCTTGACCATCTAACATTCACTGGTGTGTGCCGTATTTTTTGTTGCGGTTGTTGCACATCACGAGGAATGGCTGGAATACCAACTTTTGGAGTATCATCTAGCACTACATAATCATATTCTTTCTTCTCATGTTGCTGTAAAAAAATTTTGTACAACACTTTCTCATTGAATATGACATCTCGACTTCTTACGATTTTATGGGTTTCAAAATCCCAAAGCCTATAACCAGATTCATTAATGTCATATCCAACAAAGACACATTTCTTTGATTTAGCTTCTAACTTGGTTCTATTTTTCAGAGTTTATATAAGCAAAAGATTCACAACCGAAGGTCTTGAGAAAAGAATACCTCACCTTCTTACCAGTCCATGCCTCCTCTCGAATACCATAGCCTGAAGCAGTAGAGGGACCTCTATTAATCAAATATACTATAGTATTGATAGCCTCCACCCACATGTGTAAGGGCAACCAAGCATGTAGCCTCATTCTCCTTGCGTGCTCCATTATAGTCCTGTTCATGCGTTCAGCCACTCCATTTTCCTGTGGAGTCCTTGGAACAATTTTTTGTCTACGAATACCATTAGTGGAGAAATAATCTTCAAATTCATGATTGCAATACTCATCACCATTATCAGATCTAAGACATTTTAATTTCTTACCAGTCTCATTTTCAACCAAGCATTTCCATTTCTTAAAAGTTTGAAATACATCAGATTTCTATTTAAGGAAATAAACCCATACTTTTCTAGTTGCATCATTAATAAATGTAACATAATAGTGAGAGCCATCAAGGGAAGATACCTGAACTGGTCCCCATACCTCTGTATGCACAAGCTCTAATTTCTCCTTTTTGTTTTTCTTCCCAGTCTTTACAAAACTCACTCTCTTTAGTTTTCCATACACAGAACTTTCACAGAAATCTATATTAACACATTTCAAACTTGGTAAAACTTTCTTTGAATGAAGTACTTTCATACCTTTCTCACTCATGTGCCCAAGTCTGTTGTGCCTCAACGTTGTATCAGAATCTACAACAACTATTTGTTCTCCCTGCTCAACTGTAGCAATTGTTCCTAAACATTCATTTTTCTTTGAAACAATCAAAGTAGAAAGAAAAATATGACCTATACAAAGATATAAGGTTCCTACTTTCACACCTTTTGCTATTACAAGGGGACCTTTTGAAACCTTCCAATTTTTATCAGTAAAAGTAACTACACAACCCTCATCATCAAGTTGCCCTACTGAAATTAAATTTCTACTCAACCTTGGAACATGTCTTACCTCATGTAGTAGCCAATGATTCCCATTCTGTAACTTAATCTTAATTTTTCCCTTTCCAACAATCTGACAGGGTTTATTATCCCCCAAATAAACAAGCCCAAAATCCCCTTGGACATAATCAATGAAATAACTTCTATAAGGGCTAGCATGAAATGAAGCACCAGAATCTAAAACCCATAAATCATCAACACTTTCTAAAGACAAAAGCAAAGCATCCTTGCCTCCTTGTCTCCACCCAACTTATCTCCCTCATTTTTCTTTCGATTCCAACAATCTTTCTTTTTATGACCTGGTTTTCCACAGTAAAAATAGTTGTTCGGTCCTCTCGATTGAGACCTCTTCCCCTTTGACTTTCCTCTTGATTTCCCATAATTTCTAGAGTTACTTCCTCTCTCATTTGTTTTTCCCCTGCTTTGTTCATTCAAAGCACTTCCTGATGTAGATCCGCCTAAGGATTTCTTATGACTTTCCTCACTCAAAACAACACCAATCACATCATCATATTTTAGGGTACTAGATCAAAGAACATAATTACTCACCGCCATTACCAAGCCATTCTAGCTTTCAGGTAAAGAACACAAAATCAAGAGAGTCCTAATTTCTTCATCAAAATTGATACCCACAGAAGATAACTAACTAGTAATAGTATTAAACTCATTTAAATGATCTGCAATAGATCCACCTTCTACCATTTTCATATTAAATAAATGCTTCATGAGAAATACCTTGTTTGAAGCGAAGGGCTTTTCATACAGTGTCGCTAGGGTTTTCATCAACTCTTCTATTGTCTTCACTTTTGTAATATTAAATGTAACTAATGGTGCCAGGCATAACCGAATGCTTCCAAGTGCCTTTCTATCCAAAAGATCTTATTCATCATTTGACATAGATCCTTGATTCTTGGCTTTTCCTTCCAATGGCTTCCATAAATCCTTCTGATAAAGATAGTCTTCCATTTGCATCTTCCATATCTGGAAGCTCTGCCAAATAAACCTATCAACCCTCAGCTTACCCTCATCTGCCATTGCTCCCACTCAACCATGAGACTCCCACTTAACCATGATACTTTCCTACAAAGGATAACTGAAAGACAACCTTGCTTTGATACCACTTGTTAGGATAAAACTATGGACAAAAATAAGAACTACATGCAAATATAACTAATAATAGAAAATAATAGATCACACAGAAATGAACACAAGGTACCAAGGTTTAACGTGGTTCACCCAATCCCTGGCCTACATCCACCAAAGTGCAAGTCCAATATTATTACAATCCAGTGATTACAACCTAATTACAATATGTAAACCCTTACAGCTCAATATCGTAGCAAGAACCAATTTCGCATCACAGCATCCAAACAATCCCTAACCCTAAGCTCTTTTATACAAGCATTTTTACCGCTTTAGGGTTATAAAATGTCAGCCATAAATTAGCCATAACTTTAGTGGTGAATCTATGAATGGCAAATCTTCAAATATTACCCAAAAAAAAAAATTCGGGGGGTTGCCCTGAACCCCAAAAATTATGGAGTACATACAGTATTTTCGTAATCAGTCACCACAATCTAACAAAGGCATTGCTTTCAAAATTTTGTTGATGGGCTTGGTCAGTGGTATTTCTAGGGCTAACTATTTTTCCTCAAAATCACCTTTAGATCATAGCTCTTCGATTCATTTTTCCATTTATTATGTAGATGAATTTAAACAGATTTTTCGTTACCTCATATAGGAAAAATTCTAGCAAAAAATTTGGTAAATATCATTCAAATTTTCTTTTCATTTGTTAGAATTCCAAGGTATAAAAATGGCTGAAGGGTTGATCTTGTTACTGCTAGTTTTTATTTGCAATTTACTCCTCATTATGCTAAATTTTATCTCATCTAAAATGTTTATGGATCACTCTAATTAAATATTCTCATGGGGGAGATTAATGTTGTAGAGGGAGAAAATCTTGAGTGCACCAAAATTTTAAGGAGAACATATAGTGCCATAAAATTGGCAAGAAAAATTTGTTCTAAAATTTATAGGAATGTGTTTCTTCAAGTTCTTCAGGTTCTCTCAAAGATTATTTCTCATCAGTGATAGATCCTTCTGAAGATTATTCTTTATCAAATTTATTATATTCATTCATAGACTACTACCTTTCAGCCCACAACAATCAATTTGAAAATAATTTTTCATCAAAATGTTCATCAACCTTACATTTGTTAAAATTTTATTTCCCATCAGTGTCAGATTTATCCCTATTTTATTCCTCATCTGCACCACAATCATACATAGTCTTTTCCTCATCAGACACATGCTAAATTGAATCTTAGTATTTGAATTTCAAAGACCGTGGAGAAATACAACCTCTTCAATGTGTTACTTTGAGTATATTTTAGAAAGCATTAGATGAAAGTCTACACATTCCTATTTTCACCAGTGTTGAGTACATTTTACAAATCATTGAACAAGTTTCTAAACCTAGTCATGATCGTGCAGAATGTCAGTGTTGTTCAAACTATGCATAATTTATCTTTATTAATTCTTCTTGGAATGTAATGATTTAAAATTGATTTAATAAATTAGTTACTTTTAAAGGCTTTCATTTTTAGCATGTGGGGATGAAAAATAGTTGACATGCCTATGTTTATTTCCACATTAGGTGTGCATGCGTACCAGGTCAGCTGCAGCTAAAATCTTTCTCTGTTGTTGTATGTGCATACTCGTTTACAAAGCCTCAAGTCAACACATGTAGAGAGCATACTTGGAAAGGGCTTTTTAATTAGAATTTAGTATTTTTATACTACCAAAAGCTTTAGCCTTTTAATCAACATTTGAAACCATGTATTATAGTTTACAATTGAAACAAGTTTAAGTTATAGCTAATTTGTTTCAACGTCTATGTGACGAGCTAGAAATCTTGAGTACAAGATTTGAACTTGCCAAAACCTATCACCTTCTATCCACATATAAGTCTCAACTCACCACCAATGCTCCTACTCATTGAATTAATCTGTCTTGCTCCCTTCTTGTATCTCTTATTTCCTTATTTTAATAGGTGCTAGCTCAATGGACGAGCACCTTCATTGCAAGCAAGAGATGATGGTTTGAATCCATCATGCCTTACCATGAATTAATTAATTACATTGCAATTTATATTATATATATATTTATTTATTATTTTATACCATCTTCTCTCTAACCATCTTCAAGAAGAGAATAAGAGAGATTAAAGATGTTTCTATAAAGATAAAATTAAAATTGTCTCTAAGAGACAATAATAGTGTTGTTCCTTGTTGTCTTTCTAAGACAATATTTTACATGACAATAGTTTAAGAC
This sequence comes from Cupressus sempervirens, assembly GCA_028749045.1. NCBI lineage: Eukaryota > Viridiplantae > Streptophyta > Pinopsida > Cupressales > Cupressaceae > Cupressus > Cupressus sempervirens. The sequence continues at coordinate 149,879,134 of CM053786.1, forward strand.
ACTCACTTAAAGACAATATGTATGACAATACACAACTTTCTTTTTGTCTCAAATTGTGACAATTCACTTACAAATTGTCTCCAATATTGTCTTAAAATCACCCTTCATGTTGTAGTAGGTATCATGGGAAATGGTGGCTCTAAGAATAAGAGTGAAATGCCTTCATATAAGGCAGTTCTTATGGAGACTTTAGTGCTAGTTTTCCTTGAAATGACTTTTTTCGAGAGTAGGTTTGAGAAGATTCCAATTTCTAAGTGTGCAAATGGAAATGGGAGGACCGCAACCCATGGAGATAGATGAGATGTTGGAGATGGTGGAGCAGCCATTCATGAACATGAAGATGGTAGGTGCCCTTTTGACAATTTGAAAACCCTAACCTTGTCTCCCAATGAATATATTGTTAAAGTTATGAGAGTAGAGAAGTGTAGGTTAAGAAATATTGCTATATTCTTTATTTGTATAGATGATAATTCTTTGCCTTAGAATAAATTTTTTGATGATCAGCTAGATGCTATGTGGGGAAATTTTTTTGGATTACATGTTAACTTCTGCAGAATGATTCAAAAAGGGCTCTTCGTTATTTTTCCAAAATCCCATAATATGTAGGAAAGAAAATTAAAAATAGGTTTTTGGAATTTTGTTCCTTATTTATTTAGAGCATATCCTTGTTCATCTAATGGTAATTTTGATGAATTTTTAAAAAAATCCACACCAAATTGGGTGGAAATTAAGAATCTCCAAGCCAAATTTTGGCCATTTGTTTCTCATATTTTGAAACCCCTTGGGTTGGTTTTGTAAATTGAAGAGTCTAGGGTTACTCTTCTACATTTAAATGTGCATGTTCTTGTGTCCTTGGACCCAAATGTGATTTTTCCTAATATTATCTTCCTAAATTTAGAAGAAGACAAATTCTCTTAGGAAGTTTCTTTGTTAAGTAATTTACATGCATGTTTTCATTGTAAACTTAATGGTCACATTAACAAAAATTGTCCAACTCACAATATGCATTTTGAGAAAGCTAAGGTGAATGTTGATAATACCAAGGTAAAAATCCTAGAGAGGGCTAATGTTGTTGAAGCATCAAACAAGATCATCTACTCCAAAGGGCTATTGTTTAACCGGTCCATGTCGTCAAAAAGCCCTTCTGAAGTTAGTTCTTTGGAAAGTGGTGGGTTTTTTTCTTTAGATAATCTTTTATATGATAAATATTTTGAGGTGATTCTAGCTATACATGCTAGTCATATTCTTGGCGAATTTCATCCCATGGCCCAAGCTATTTTAACACTAGAGCTGGCTGAGGTTAGTATTGATGAGATCCCTACCAAACTGAATGCTCAGTAGCTTGCTTTCAAATCAATTAAAGAGAATGCAAAGGTAACTAATAGTAGGGTTCGTATACCTAAAGAGATTAGTTCTCCCTCACTTATGATTAAAAAAACTCTAGTTGCAGAGGCAGAGGGAGTGGGCGGCATGGGCCAATTCACTAATGTTTTTAAAAAGAAAAGGAAAACATATGAGAAGAGGTCAATTTCAGGTAGTTCTAGTGGTAAGAATGCCATCCCAAATTGTTTCAATAGGCTCTATAAGGCTCCTAAGACTCCCTCTATTTATCCCCCTTCATGGTGTTAAACATTCATAGTTGGAATGTTAGGGGTTTGGAAATGACTGATAGGAAACATATTGTTAGGAAGTGGTGTAACAAGCTAAAAGATAAGGATATTGTATGTCTGCAAGTAATGAAAGTTGTTAGTTTACAAGCATCTTCTATTAATAATTTTTATGGGATAAAGCTCTAGGGTTTTACTCTAAGAATGAGAAAGGTAAAGGTGGAGTGGCCTTGTTAATTGGGCCCAAATGGGCTAAATCCATCCTGCAACATGGATGTTCAAGATGTCAAAGGGCTCTTTGGGTGACATTTAAAGTTGAGGAAGATATAATTGGGGTATGTAACATTTATGCCCCAAATAATTATAGGGGTAGAATTGTGTTATGGGAGTGGTATTCTTTAACTTTTTGAAAGCATCTTGGATATTTGTAGGAGATTTTAACATAGTGGAAGCCAGATGTGATAAGAAAGGAGGTTTGGAGCATAAATGGAAAGGCAATGAGCAACTTTTTTGGTGTAAATTCAGAAGATGTTTTAATTTGATTGATCCATTGGAGAATATTAGAGAGAGTTTTAATGACATATCGTTCTCTTGGTGCAATAATCAAGGGGGCTAGAATAGAGTATATTGTAGATTGGATAGGATATACTGTGATTCTTCCTTTTTTCCTTTCAGATTGAAGAGGGTCAGTCTCCTATTACTGTCTCTCATGGTGCAATGTTAGATCATTCTACTATTTATGCAAGGATGTTGATTAATAAGATAACAATGTTAAGAGAGGGAGAGAAAAAAAGGCAAAACTTTTAAGTTAAATACCTCTTTACTAAAAGACCCTAATAATAAAGAGGCTATTAGAATGGTGACTTTTTTATCCAAATTATGTAATTAGTTTGTAAGAGTAGTTAAATAGTGGTGCCATCTAGTGGAATCTTGGAAAAAACCTTATCAAAATATTGGGAAAAAAGTAGACAAAGATAAAAATGAAGAAGAAAATGATCTTCCATATAATCTCAATGAAGCTGAATTTACTCTTCAAAACTATCCAGATGACCTAGTACTACTAAAGATTTTGGTTTCCATCAAGCGTAAACTAGGATTTCTTTATAGATATAAGATCCAAGGGCAAAGGATTTGGGCAAGAATGAATTGGATTAGAGGTGGTGATATAGGGTCCAAATATTTTTTTAATGGGCTAAACATTAGTTAGAAAAGATTGAAAATATTAAGACAAAGGGCAGTAAAACTAATGACCCAAAGGTTATTAAGGAAGCATTTTATAGTTTTTATTTTGAATTGTTTTCTTTGGAATTTGATAAGAACAACATGAACAACTAGGAGAATGTTTGAATATGATCCCTAAGAAGGTTTCTGATAGTGAAAGAGATAAGTTGAGTAAAAAAATTTCTTTAAGAGAGATTCAAGAGGCTATCAAAGCTATGGCCAATGAAAAATCTCTAGGAATGGATGGACTAGAAATTGAATTTTATAAGAATAATCTAGATTGGATTGGGGAAGAGCTTCTATTATTCTATAATGATTCTTTTGATAATGGTTCTTTGGGCAGTAATGTTAATAGAGAAATCATTACATTTCTTGAAATCATTAAATTGCTTCCTAAAGCTAGGGATAGATCTTTAGTCAAGAATTGGAGACACATCACCCTACTTAATTTGTCTTATAAAATTACTACTAAGTTTCTCGCAAGGAGGATTGTAGATATTACTAAGAACATTGTTTCAGTCACTCAACCTAGTTTTATAAAAGGAATATATATATATATTAGAGAATCTTATTACTAGCTGGGAAGCTATGAATTGGGCTAAGGCTAGTAGGCAGGATGTGGCTATGATCCTCCTTGATTTTGAGAAGGCTTAAGATAGGGTGGAGTGGCCTTTTGTTAGTGGGATTTTGAAATCTTTAGGCTTTCCCTATTATTTTTGCAAATGGATTGAAATTTTGTTTAAAGATGCATCCATAGTTATAGAGATAAATGGGGAATTTTCAAAGCTTATTATTCTTTAGAGATCTATTAGGTGAGGTTGTCCTATTGCACCTTCCTTATTTGTGATAGCATTTGATGCTTTGTATTACATTCTAAGGGATGCTTCTTTAGGGCATCCTGTTACGGGCATCGCCCTCCCTAATGTAGATGAGTTAATCAATGCTCAATTTATTGATGACACTACTCTTTTTTTGGATCTATCTGAAGATAATTTTTCTATGGTTCTTATTAGACTTATTTTTTCTTCTCTATTTTTGGAGCCAAAGTGGCCCCCCATAAGTCATATGTTATGGGTTAGAAGGAGGTACCTCCAAACTAGTTGTCAAAGATGGGTTGGAATTGGACTGGACCTAGAACTATTACTACGTATTTGGGTATTCCTTTCTCCATGGATCCTTCATTTGCAGACAAGTGGGAGTAGACATTCAACAAGATTAATGGAAAGCATATTAGATGGCAGATTCACTCCCTTTCTTTGGCTAGGAGAGTCTAGGTTGTTCAGAAGGTCCTTTCTTTTAATCATATATTTTTTTGCTTTGGCTTAGTTGTTTACAAAAACTCAGTTTGTTATGCTTGATAAAAAATTCAGAGATTTTCTATGGTCAGATGGCTTAAGGTCCAAGAAGAGACATTGTGTTCAGTGGGAATGGTGTTGCCTATCCAAATAGCTAGGGGGATTAGGGATTAATGATATTAGAATTCGAGGTATTGCTCTTATAGCCAAGTGGCTCTTCAAAGTATTTTGGGGGAATGAACCTTGGAAATTTCTTGTGAAAAACAATGTTGAGAGGTTAGTTATTAAAAAAGGTAAACATTGGGAAAACATTCTCTTATAGGATCTTATAATGGGAGATTTTAAGATGAAGGTGTTTGGTTCTAAAGTATTCACCTCCTTGTGGTCTACATGGTCACAAGTAAGGGAGCTTATCTCTTATAGGTATGCCACTAGGGGTCCTCCTAACTACATTTTTACTGACAGATCAATCTGGTTGGGACTGTATTTGAATGATAAGTCTCTTGCTCTTACTTAGAGTCGTTCAGCTAAAAAATGGAATGAGAAAGGTATTTCTCTGATCAATGACTTAATGGATAATAATAGGATTGTGTCATGGGATGAGATCTCTAGGAAGTTTGACATCCCCAATTCTCAAAGGACGGCATATACTCTTCTGAACAAATTTTTACGCAAGGATAAAGGTGGAAAGCTCATGGATAGTAATTCTTTTATCAGAAATATAAAATGGAATGATGGCACTGGTATTGGTAACACCTCTTTTAAACAAATTTATGATAAGTTTAAAATTGATCAATCTTTGTTACAACGTATAGTCAATTGTTGGGATCTTGACTATCCTTTCTGAAATTGGCATTTTTTCTTTGATTACTTTTGGAAGGGTCCATGTGAACCTAAGGTTATTCATTTTAGATGGTTGTTCTTGATTAAGAAGTTTGTTGTTGGGTTAGTATTGTCATCCATTAATGTTGAGCTAGTATTTATGCATCTAAAACTTGGGCCACTTTTTTTGGGTATCCTATTGATTGGAAAAAAAACAATGTTTTTTCCTGGTGTGAAATCTTTGCTAGTTATGTTAAATCTTTTGACTAATCTTTTAATAGATTTTGGTTTGCTCTTATTGGTGAAGTACTATGGTTTCTTTGGAAGGAGAGGAATAAGGAGATATTTCAAAATGTGAGAAGGACTCCTACTAAGTTTAACCTTAAACTCACACATTTTTACATCATGTCGTGGGTTTCTTTTTTCTTGGAGATTATGAAGCCTAGAGTCATGAATCTAATGCATGATGGGATGTTGCTGATTTACAAAGATGAAGTTAAAGTTCCACATTACATTGAGAGATACCAAAGTTTCCTTACATAAGCAAAAATTGAGGAGCTTAACAATCTCCTAGAAAAGCATCATTTGGATGCTAATATGGAGGCAAATACATGTGTTGGATCCACTTGAGCACATAATAATGATACTGATCAGCCAAATCTTGATTATAAGAAATTATAGTTCTATAGTGCATGTATTATCTATTGAGAAATTTTGGCATATCATAAACAATTTTGGATGTTCACATTAGAAATTCTATTTATAGTCCTATTGTTGGTTAAGTCCTCCCTCCAATTTTGTATAAGTATTGAGGGCTGGTTGTTTTTCAAATTCACAAGCTTTCTTGGATGTTGTTGTTTAAAATTTTTCAATATAAAAACTTATGTAAATGAAAGAGGCCAATAAATTTATTGAATATATTAATTTTTGAAACTTCCCAATCATTAAAGTGGAAATGTACACTTAGAATGTTTAACTGGGTGTGGCATTTTTGTTGTAAAAGATAGTTTTGTTGGAAAAAAATATCAACCATTTAAAAGTGATTGTATAGAAAGTTTAAATTGATTTCATATTATATTTTTATTAGATAAAGTGGTAAGAGAATTGCATTACCAAAGTTGTAACATGAAAAAGCAATTTCACTTATGCAACATAAATGGCCAAAAGGAACACTACATTAGTTATGGTTAATGTTCTTAGCATTTGAACTAATCCATCATAAAGTTTATTAATTCATTTATTTTTTCTAGGGTATTTCATTGCTATTTTATAGTTCAATTCCTATTAGAACATTATTGGTATCATTAAACTCACTTGAATGGTTGTCTAATGTATAGATGACAACATCCATCAAGTATTGAGCATGCACCCTTCTCTTCTTTTAGTAATTCATGTAGAAATCCATAAGATGTCATATACAACTCAAATAAAACAGGAAACTTTTGAAGGATGGTGTTATTCTAATACATGAGGGTTCCAAAAATATCCTCTACCACTGAATTTGATAACATAAGTAGGAAATATAGCAATGAGTACATTCTCACATCTAATGAACATTCATATATATATATATATATATATATATATATATATATATGGTTTTGTTTTGACCCAAAACATGAGGCTTTAGTCATTAGCTTAGTGTAATATGGGACCGACAAACCTATCTTGTAACATTGACAATAAGAGTGAATAGTAAGCAAGCATAACTCTAGAAACTAAAAGATATATGTTCTTCCTAACCTACAACTTTCATAATGAGAATTAGGAAACTTCTTGATTTAAAAAAAAAATGAATTCATAAAATTAGCAGGCATTGTAGTAGAATTATTTCCACCTCCACTAGGTATGGAATAGCTCTATCTTCTCAAGAGATTAATAAACTAAAAATCAAGGACATCAATTTTGAGAAATAGTTTGAAGATGATCGAACCAAGGAGAAAATGAAGATAGCCATGATTGATGGAAATACTTGACATAAAGATTCACTCCATTTATTAGATTCTCAATCAGTTAGACAAAGTGTATGACTGTACTACAATTCATTGGAAAACTTAATCTTGATGCATACCAAAGTAAGAGTCAAATTAATATTGCATTTAGCCCCTAAGATTGTACTCTTAATATTTGTTTGACGAGGTCCTATTTAACCTCTTGTAGTTTTTGTGCTCCCTCTAGTATTTATTTGACTTAGTAGCACTATGTACTAGATCTACTCAAGAAAGAAATAGAATTGAATAAAATTTTGAATTGTGATTAGGACTTGGATATGGAAAGTAGAGTTTACCCGTAGTGTTATCAGTGATTTGGCTCTTTCAAAAGAGATGAAGGGGAAGGCGAGGTTTTATAATGGCCTCCAATGGAATTAATTTGGGCATTGTCAGCCCAAGCCCCTCCGTCACGTCAATTTGAGTGCCCTCTGTAGAAAACCATTCGAAGCTCTGAAGGAGCCGCCCTAATGTATGACTCACCACCATCAACGCCAAAGGCATACCCGGACATATTCTCCTCCCCGGACCAAAGGGAATCAATTCAAAGTCGTGTCCCTTCACGTCAATCTCTTTTCCTCCGTTCAGAAAACGTTAACAGGAATGAACTCCGTCGGGCGGTCCCACAAGGCCGGGTCCCGTTGAATTGCCCACGCATTGACTAACAGTTGCGTTCCCGCGGGAATAATATATCCTCGAACTGTGCAGGCCTCGGTAGATTCATGGGGAAGAAGGAGAGGTGCCGGCGGATGAAGTTTCAGAGTTTCTTTCATAATTGCCTGCAAATATTTCAGCTTGGGCAGATCTGATTCGTCCATTAATCTGTCTCGTCCGACATGTATGTCGATCTCTTGCTGGACTTTTCTGAAAATGCTCTGGTGGTTCATCAGAGCTGACAGCGCCCACTCGATCGTCACAGAGGATGTTTCAGTACCTGCACTGATCATGGTCTGCAATGCCGAAAGACAAATATTTTAAGACGATTTTAAAAACATTCGAAATAATTTAACCGAAAGGGTTGCGAGAACATACAAGGGCCGTGGCTTGCACCACATCGTCGTTATTGTCAGACTCGATTTCACGTTTGTCTGCTGCAGAGATGAGAACATCAATCAAATCTCGCGCATGGACCCCTTTCGTCTCTCGGTGTTCTTGAAGTAATTTCTTCATTAAAAACTCTCTTTTCTTCTGTAGGTTCTTCATGGCAGACACTATTCCATGCAGATCTACCCACTTGAGAAAAGGCAGGTAGTATCCGGCATCAAATGATCCTGCTAGCAAGAAAGCTTCTTCCATGATCTCCTTGAACTGCCGCGCTTCTTTGGATTCCTCCGAACCGAGATCTGGCGAGAATCTCATGCTTGCGACCATTCTCATAATGATATTAAAACTGAGATCCGAGAGCCTCGACTTGATGTTAACTGGATTGATCTCTCGCTGCGAACACTCCAACAGCGACCGGATTAGAGTTGAAAGTTCCTCTGTGCGTACGTGCTTGAAAGACTCGATTCTGTGTGCAGTAAAAAGCTAGAGGCTGCATGTTTCTCTGATGTTTCGCCAGTATGAGCCGTAAGGAGCAAAGCTTAATATTTTGAAGTCATACCCCATATGCTCTCCTGCAGAGATATGTGGGCGTCAAGCAAAGGCTTTGACATTTGTCGTAAAGCATTCTTTTGCAAGATCTGAAGAGCTGATGACCAAAACTTGGCTGAAGCCAAGTTGGAGACGTATTATAGGGCCGAAGGTCTCTGAAAGAGAGTATAGAAATCTGTGAAGGGGCTGTTTGTTTCTACTTAGCAGAGGAAGATGCCCAATTATTGGTCATGACGGAGGCTGCGTTGGATTTGCCTTTACTCTGTTATTGTTTCTACTACAGAGAGATTTTGCAATTAGCCAAATTGAAGCCAATGCTAGGGCAAGAACGATAATGGACGCTGCTTGCAACGCCATAACTTACCGCCTATCTCCTGCGAAGGCAAGATTTACACTTTGTTAAAGAGATCGCTAGAACAGGAAAAATGCACTACGTCTTTCTCTGCATCTTTACAATATATGTTAATGTTTTTCCTCCACGTTGAAATTGATTAGTTATATGATTTGGATTGCAACATCCCACTCCATTATTAGGCGAATTAGTCTGATAGACTACATCACAGGAGTTGGAATATTTGTCCCTGTTTGTCGTACAATAGTTCAGCAGCGACGTCATGTGGTTGAGAGTTCTTAGAGTCGTGTTCTGATTTACTGAGTGCTTTTTGGTTTTTGGGGGTTCATGATGTCATCTATGACCTCTAGAAAATAAATTAGCCACATGTTCCTCGGAGTGTTTTAAGATTTATCTTGATATTTTTTATAGTTTTGGGGTTCATGATGTCATCCATGACTTCATGGAATAGAAATTAGTCACATGTTCATGTGACTATTTTAAGACTCATTGTTTTATAAGCAAAAATATTTTTTTTAAATTTCTTTTAAGTACCAAGTGGACCAAGTCACATATATATAGAGTGGAACTTAAAACCTATATGGAGGTCCCCCACTTCTAGTAGGTAAACTTTATTATTTGTTGTTATCTAATTGATCTACAATCATCTTGTAGTTTAGACTATTGATAGATAAAATTTTCAATATTGTTTATGGTTTTCTAAATTTACTTTTTAAAAATAAAATTTAAAATAAATGATAACGGACATTTTAATATGCAATATATTTATGCATGTCCTCATTATGTAATATTGATTAATGTTCAAAGGAGTGGCATTTTATAAAGATGTCACATGTGATAAAGGATAAGATGTAATTCATGACATCTTAGAATAGTAATTAGTAAAACTTTATTATAATCATTTTATGACTTATCTTGATTTTAACTTAGAGTTATAATAGATAAACGTGTAATCATCATAGTTCAATTTGAGACCTACATTCCCCTTTTCATGATATGGTCAAGCTACAATCTTTTTCTTGTTGAAATTTTTTATAATCCTGTCATAACTTGTTGAAATGAGTAGCTTTTTACCATGTTGATTTTTTTAGGTTGCAAATAGTTCAATTTTTTTTACACGATGGACTTATACTAGGTTCAAATTATAGTAAACATAGTTCTATTATTATAGTTGAAGTTGAGTTAATTAATAACATACATATTGAGAAAGAAATAATTTATTATTAAATAGTTTTGTAGTTGAGTTATTTGAATTTGAGTGACTAATAAAATCTCTATCATAGTAAAAGTTGAGTTTGTAAAAGAGAAATTTATTCGAATTTTGACTTTTCATTGGTATAATATATTATTTCAATTAGCATATAGATTAAATCATGAACATACATTAATGAACCACTTGATTAATAAAAACTATAGTGTGTAGCACTTTTATTGAAAATAAAATAAAATAATTAAGTATAACAAAAATAAATGTAATATAAAAAATCAATAGACAAATTATATCAAAGAAATTCTATATTAGATGATAAATAATTATAAATCAATTTGAGTCACTAGAACTAATTTTTAGACACTACTATTGTAATGATAGTACTTGAACAATAATTTGTTTGTGTGTGTAAATCAAGTAAAATTGATGTCTACTTATGTTGAATTCTTTGACACTTTCTGACTGATGCTCATTTGTGCTACTTCAAAGGGGCCCCCTCTTCCTGATCTGACACGACTCTACCTATATCTCCTCCTTGTATTGTATGCACAATTGATTCCTATTTCACATGGGCTCTTCTCTTTCCCCGTGATCTTTGGATCTTTGTTAGAGCCTTTAGTCAATCAAATGATTTGACATTTCTTGGTATCTCAACTCCAAAGGAAGTTCAAGAGAATGTAAACCCAAAGCATTTGGGGATCCTTAAGTAAAACTAGAAGAGTGCTTTATTAGGTCCTAAGAATTCAATTTCTCCAACAATTTTTTCATAGATCTATATTCATAATGAAGACTCAAAAAATTGTTTGTTAGATTCCATAGTAGACAATATATCTACATGTTTGTCGTTGTGTTTAGTAGGTCTCTTTCTATCTTTTACACCTACATTTGAGATGGTTCAATAATCATGTGCCTCAAAATAGAATCCTAAAGGATTGTTTGTTGTAGTTGCAATGCTAGATGCCCTTGTTTCTTTTTTGTTAATTTTTGATCGAGGAGGATAGAAGCTCTATTTTCGTAGGCTCATGGAGTTGTGGTAAATACTATTTGGATCTTACTAAATGGAAACTTGGATTTGATCCCGTAGCATATTTTAATCATGTAGTTCCTAGTGGGTAGGGATCCTTGGTCGTCCTTTTAACATATGGGACAAAAAATTCTTTAGATGGATAGGGGACTCATTTGGCCATTATATTAGAGAAGATACTATCCTATTTAATAAATATATATTAGGATTTGCTATATTTTTTAACAATAAATAGACATCAATAAGGCCCTCCCTAATGTGGTGGTCCTAAACCTTGAGTGGGGATCATGTACCCAAACAATTATCTACAAGAATAATTCTCTATACTACAAGAAGTACTCCAAATTTGGACATGTCATCTCAAACTATATACGTACACTCTAGGTGAAACAAAAGTCTAAAGAGAAGGTGTCCTCAGTTGGAATAGGTCATCTTGGCTAATCTTGTGGTGAGAATTTGAAAGCCCCCCCCCCCCCCCCCAACCCCCGCCCCCACAAACAAAAAGGATACCACATTCAACTAACATAAATCTCATCTTTGAGGGCTATCCTTTTGTGGAAAGTATTGAGAACCTTGTTTCATCTCCTAGAAATCCTGAATATGAAAGTGTTCATAAGAAGGATTGGAAGAAGGAAAGATTCCCTCAAATTGAGAGATGAGAATGTGAGAGCCAAAGTCTCCCCATAATTAAAAATAGGAAGAAATGTTATTGTAAGAATTTTCCTTAAGGAAAAATTCACCCAAGATCAAGAAACTCAAGCACAAGCATAATAGTAGACCAAAAGAGTATGATCAGAATATCGATATGTATTCAATTCAATGTGAAAGTACAATAGGAGTTCCTATATATAAAGGCCTCTAGAATGCCTAGGAATTATTAACATGATGAGTCATACAACCAGGGACATGTCCACTGGGTGTGGGTTATCCTCCATTAAGCACAGGACTAAGTGCGATGATGAGAGGATAAGCCTACAAAGGTGTAGCACACAAAATTATGTTGTAGACACCATATACTAAAATATGAGTGCAAATAATTGTGTTGTCTACAGCACGACTCAGTTAATTATGCAAAATCTAGTTTTGTAGACACCATGTGCTAAATTAGGGTTGGTTACTCCAGTGTTGTCAACATGAGAACTCATAAGAGTATGCAAATGCCTAAGTGTCTCACCTAATAAATAATAAAATAATGCATTAACCTAAGTAAACTTAAGTAAAGAATAATAAGTAAATACTTATTTACACCAAAACCCCCCTTTAAGTGCAACATAGGGGAATGCACTTAAGCTTATGAAAACTAGGATGAAATGCATAATGGGCCCTAGCTCGTAGGCCATACCCATGCACATAATGTAATGCAATCTCTCATAAAACAAAGAAAGAGGGGAAAACTCATGGGAAAAAATCCTTCCTCAAAACAAGAGATGAAAAGACAAGATGCATGGATGGATGGAGTAACCAAGACCCCCTCATTACAACATACATCAAGTATATACAAAAGAGAAGCAAGAGAAGAACAAAACCACATAAGAGGAAAAAGTACCCCCAATAAGAGAGAAAAAGAAGAGAGACAAGATAGTCCCCCCCCCCCCCCCCTCCCACCCCCAAATGTAAAATGTCAATCAATAATAGCTGCTCCAAGGTAGAAGCTAGTCCATGAATGATGAATAATGTTCTACCTCTTATCGAAGAAACAATGGAAAAGGTACAAGTGAGATGCTTCCCTTCTATGTAGAAAGAATATTGATGATGAATGGTGTCTATGAAACTTGCTCAACTTTCCCTATGTTGACACTAATGGTTGCCCCTTCCAAGATTGTTGAAAAGAACGAGTGCAGATCTAGAAAGGATGAATGTAGAACCTTTCTAAAGAACCAACTGTCTCCTCAAATGATAAAGAGACCTCTTGCAAATGTTGTACATAAGGATCCACAATTATATCAACTTGTGAAGATTGATCATGTAGAGAACGGAAAGAGGGTTAGAATAAGCATTCGCAATAATTGAAGAAAGATCATCATCATCAAAGAGAAGATGTATATCATCAATGATGTCTCACAAATTCACTATGTATGAATCCACAAAAAGACCTGATATATCTACTATGTAGTCATCTCCTATTGGTGGACCTAGAAAACAAGGTGTATTGTGTTGTGATAGACCTATCACTCTAGCAATGTATGCATGTGGAATTTGTTGATGATGTGACCACAAATTGCAACTATCAATAGGATCCTACATATCTGAGTTTGTTGAATCACTATCACTGGTGTCACTATAAGTTTCCACAATATATGAAGTGCAGAGAGGATTAGAGGATAAGTTGGGTGAACTTTCCTCAAAGCGTACATTCGTCTCGACAAAAATCTCATGAGTCTCTGGATCCATAAGTCTATATGCCTTAACGCTCTCTTCATTTTTGATGAAAGTACAAGGCCATGGTGGTGGTGCCTTACATTCCTTAGAAGATGTGTTTGCCCATGTTGGACAACCAAAGACTTTGAAGTGTTTCACAACTTGTTTTTAGCTGCACCATGCCTCAAAATGAGTCTTCCCATCTAAAGCATTATGAGGAGACTTGTTAAGTATGTGAGTGGCACTATTTATAGCTTCAACTTCAAGTGTTGGATCATGAGACTTGGATTGTACCATGCAACTTGACATTCCCTTAAGAGTTCATATCCTTAGTGTTGCAACATCTATCTTGTGTGGACTAAATGCTAGTGGATTCTAAAGATCAATACCCTCAAGTTTACAAAAGTCTTTAAGTCTTGTGTTCACATGTCTTCCCTCATTGTCCATCTAAAGAACCTTGATGGCTTTTCTTGATTGTTGTTCAACATGAGTTTTGAAGGTTAGAAACATATCCAACACTTCATTCTTGTGATGAAGAAAGTAGAACCATGTGTAGCGTGAAAAGTCATCAATGAAAGTGAGTATGTAGTGACCCTGGCTGATTGATGTCACTGCGAAAGGACCTATTAGTATCATGTGAACCAACTAAAGAACAACTGGTGGTCTTGAAGACTTCCCTTATCCAACTTCTCCTCTACATGTATGTCTACTAAACATGTTGAACATTCACCCTTAGAAAATTTGATTATACGTATAACTTTGACCATTTTTTTGAGCAAAGTTTCTAAAGATAGTAGAAGGCAAGATGGCCATATGGCTCATGCCATAATTTGGTTTTTGAATGAGATTGAGTTAATAAGGCATGTGAAGGAGATTTATGCACAAAGTGAGAAAAAGATTAAAGCCTCTTGTCATAATTGACTTTCCCCACTGAAACTAATGAATCATCTTTGAGATTTTGCAAGGTGGGTGATTTGGTAAATTGAGGGGAGATTAGAGCTAAGGTTTGGAACATAGAGACCATCTTTGAATTCCAAATTTTCCATCTTCACTTGTCCTTTCCCTTCAACTTCAATTTTTGTATTATCTCCTATAAAGATGTGTTGTACTTGTGACTGCTTCAATGAAGAAAAGTCTCCTTTTGAAGAACCCATATGATATGAGGCACCTGAGTCAAGAATCCATTCCGATGAAGAACTTAAACCAAACATAAGTGATTTCCCTTTTCCATTTGAAGTGGTGGGAGTTGAATCCTTGGAAGCATTTGGTACATTGATTTTGTTTTTCTTGAGTAGGTTTTCCAACTCATCGATTCTCTTAGTCTTGCAATGATGCTCATCATGATTTGGTTTCTTGCAACATACACAAAAAAGTTTGTCCTTCTTTTCATTGTTTCCCTTTTTTTTGGAAGAAGAAATTGTTGGACTCGATGAAATCCAACTTTGAAGATTTCCAAGATCACCTGCATGTGAAAACCTATCAAAGGGAAACCAAGGAAGGAAGAGCGCAGAGCAAGGGAAAAACCCTAAATGGACATGAGAGATAACAAGTATGCAAACACAAGAAAATATGTATTTACAATAGAAGTGTGATATGATAATACAATGAGGGAGCCCGAATATAAAGAGCTCCATGAATCTCCTAGAAGAAGCTATAAGATGCTAGGAGATAACTGTGACAACTAAGCATACATCCACATTAGGTGGAAAGTCCTCGAACAATGTGAGAGGATAAGTATGACTTAGAGAGAACAAACTCCCATATTGTCAACAACTTATAATGAACTCCTAGGCTACAATAAATAAATAAATGCATTTACCTAAGTAAGCTTAAGTAAATAGAATAAATAATTAGTAAATTAATTATTTACTCTAATACCTCCCCTTAAGTGCAACTTAGGGAAATGCCTTAAGCTCACAAAACTAAGTAATGCAGAATGCATAATGCATAATGGGTCCCGGAAACAAGGCCATGTTAGGTACCCATGTATAAAGCAAAAGAATGCAACCTCTGAAAGTGAGGAAAGAGAGAAAACCATGTGGGAAAAACCCTCCCCCAAAAAGAGGTAAGAACCTAGTGAAGAACAAAAGAAGCCTCCAACTAAGGAAATGTCCCCAAAACTAGGAACAAGGAGTGATTATGAAGAGCATCACTGAAGCATGAAGAAGCCGAAAAATCTACCATCAAGAAGAAAAATGCTAATCTGAAGAACCTCCATGGAAGAAGAAGGCATGAACTGAGCATGTCTATATGGTAGATGATCCATCTCACCAAAATGCATAGGGAGCCAGCCACTGCAATTGCCTTGTACATAAGATCAACCATTGAATACATAGTTCACACTATTGAACCATCAAACCATGGATGCATTAGTACAATAGCATAACCCCCCTTAATGCAAATGGGGTGAGATGATAGGGAACTAAGAAGGTGGGCCAAAGTCTCCTGTAGACGAACCAAGAATGACGATAGAGGGAAAGAGGTACAAACACCCATCAAGACACAGTCCAACTGACTCTACATGGGGCTAATGTCATGGAAGGGACACTCACTTGACAAAGGGAGAATGCCTAAAATAGCAAACAACTATCCCCCCCATGGTGCTTTATAAAAATAGTGCAGGTACAATTGACTCAAAATAACATTCATGACCCCCAGAATGCAAAAGAGGCACTTTATCTTTAGTGTGATACATAAAATTGCTTCAAAATGATAGCTACAATGATCAAAACTAAAAACAAGTTGCAAAAAAATAAAGTACAACCTAAAACAAAGGAAACCATGCCAGGAAAATGATCCTTGAGCCTAAAACACTCAAGATATCCACTACATAGCAAAAATGTCAAAAATATGATAGAAATAGCATGGGCCAAAATCTAAGAAAAGGACCACATTTTTTGAAAAGGTGATAGAACCAGCTTTCCAAAAATATAAAGTTTTCAAAAAATGTGCATGGGATGCAAAAGAAAAGCTTGCTACAGTCAAAGACACAACTTTTGACTTTGACTACAAAAATAGGCAATAGAAAAGCATCAAAACTTTAAAATACCTACACCAATGTCTATCTTAGAACCAGCTTTTTGACACTTTTTTCGGATCGAAAAAATACCTCCGTATACTCAAGTTATGGCTAAAAACCCGTGTATGTCAAAAAGGACCTAGAAGGAGAGTGCAAGAAGGTGTGCTGATGTAGTGCTGACATCATGTTGATGCCATCATTTTGATAGCTTAAATTTGACAGTTTGGAGACTTTCATAGCAAAAAAGGATGCCACGTGGCAACACATGGCAGGATGATGTCAGCAAGGTGACGTGGAAGGGTCCATGTGGCAAGGTGCCGGGTGGTGCCCATGCCATGTGTCACCCCTGTACTAGTCTTGAGTCTGCAAAATGTGCCACGCAGGCTGAACAGGTGGCTGGCTATGGATGGGTGGTGCACTAGAGGCAAAACCAGAGCTGGGCGACATAACCGATGGAAGACATCGACGAAGCTGAGGGCATCGCCCAGCCGCAGTGGTGCAGCTATTGCTAGCTAGGCCGTGGTGACTTGGTAAAGGCTGCCTAATGGCACTAATTTTTTATTTAAAAAATTGCAATAAATGCCAAAATCATCTGTATGGAAGCCCTAAGATGAATTCTTTTTGTCTCTCGAAGCCCTGTCTCCAAATTCAACAAGTTTTATATGAATCCTGACTGCAAATGGCCTTCCAGATCCAATGGTAGTGTCCATTTGGATTGAAAGTGCTCCAAAAAGTTGCTGATCTCCCGATTTGAAGAAAAAATGCACAAACAAGCACGACTTCAAAATTCGTCAACCAAGTAGCAGCAAGGAGGCTCTGATACTATGTTGGAGTTGATGAAATCCAACTTTGAAGATGCCCAAGATCACCTACATGCGAAAACCTATCAAAGGGAAGTTAGGGAAGGAAGAGCGTAGAGAAAAGGAAAAACCCTAAAGGGACATGAGAGACAACAAGTATGCAAACACAAGAAAATATGTATTTACAATAGAAGTGTAATATGATAATACAATGAGGGAGCCCAAATATAAAGAGCTCCAAGAATCTCCTAGAAGAAGCTAGAAGACACTAGGAGATAAGTGTGACGACTAAGCATACATCCACATTAGGTGGAAAGTCCTCGAACAATGTGAGAGGATAAGTATGACTTAGAGAGAACAAACTCCCATATTGTCAACAACTTATAACGAACTCCTAGGCTATAATAGATAAATAAATTCATTTACCTAAGTAAGCTTAAGTAAATAGAATAAATAATTAGTAAATTAATTATTTACTCTAACAGAACTACCTTGTTCTGAAGAGGAAGAGTGTTGTGTCTCAGATTGTGATTTTTGCTTCCACTACTTTTTCTTGTTGTTGTTAGAACGTTTTCCACTTTTAATTGATTGGTTCTCATCACTAGCCACCAATATTTTGGTCTTTGATGATGTGAAAAGTACCATATCGATCAACTTGATTTGTTAAAAAATCAACATTTTTACAAATGCATCTAAGGTAGGCTTTTGGAAAGTACTTCCCATGGTTAATTTGTGAGTGTTATAATTTGAAACAAATGAAGCATACTCTAAAGGTATCCTCTTTAGGATGTGATGAATCAACATATCATCCTTCATGGGATTACCACAATATTTAAGTAGTCCTCTAAACTCATTGGTTTTGTTGATATAATCTTGAATTGTGTCAAATTTCATTAGATCCAATAGAAGTAGATTGTCCTCAATCTAGAATCCCTTTTCCTCATTCACCTTACCATACAATGCTTCAAGTTTGTCCCAAGGAGGTTTGGCTTCCTTGAAACTGGAAATGTGGAAGAAGAGATCTCTATGTACACAACTCTTGATAATTCCTAAAGTTTGTTGGTCTTTAATTTGCCAATCAATGAGTGATGTACCATCAGTGGGTTTGTAAATTGTAACATCAACATAAAGATCTAGACCTTTTTCCATTAATCTACTCCATACAATATCTTTCCATGTAGAATAATTTTGTGAAGTTAGAACTAGACCTTTAGGTGAACCCATGATGCAGAAAATGAAAAGAGCACAAAAGAGAGACACAAAAACACAACAGACACCCCCCTCCCCCAAGAAAAATATACTTTAGGCACTTTATATGTAGTGCGTGAACAATAGGCCACTTGTCAAAATGTACAAACTAGACTTTTGATTTTGTTGTTTACAACTACCTTTTGAGGCTCAAATCTATCACTAAGAATTGTAGCTCAGATGTACAACAATTTTGAAAAGTAATCAAAACAATATAATGCAAAAATAACCCTAAGTCTAAAAGTGGTATTTTTGTCCACACAACCCTATAATTTGATTACAGATCTAGAAAGTAGATAAAAAAGGTAAACACTTTTTAAAAAAAGGAACCTAAAAAGGAGTCCAGATGAGCCTGTGCAGAACATTTCAAGTTGCAAAATGCTAGATTAAACAAGTATAGTTGTCAAAAAATGCAATTTCTAAAAAATCCATGTGCCAAAACCAAAAAAGAATAGCACCACTGAAAAGCTCAGGAAATTCTATGCAAAATCAAAAAAATTGCACCTAATTTGGAGTTCTAGTGACTAAGTTATGGCCTCACAAAGTTGGACTATCAAATTAAAACTATATTTGGAGAGGGGTCTGGATAAGAAACTGCAATGTTAAGTTTGATGGTTGAATGGCTGTCAAAATAGTTCAAAAGTTCCTGGGAACAATAGTCAGATGGCCATCAAATTTAGTGTCGTGAAATGCTGACATAAGAAAAAAAAGGGTCCCTGGCTAACATGGTAGGTGACATCATGCTAACACCAGGAGTATGGTATTATATGGAAGTGGTACGATCCACTTACATATTGGTGCTGACATGTAAAGGGTGACTCAATGTACAGATCCTTGCTAGTAGCTGACTAAGACAATGACATAGCTTTTGTAGAGAGGTCCATGCGTCACCTAAATGTTTGAGTTGGGGTTCTTACAGAGCAGTCCACATGAGGTGGCCTGTGAAGGTGATAGTGTCTATGAATGATGTGTGTCCTTAGAACCCATGGCATGTGGCAATGCAAATGGAGATTCTGATCATACCATTGTCAGAACTGTGGAAAAATTGACATTGAGTTTTGGCCAGGAGAATTTCATAGCGGTTGCCAAGTTTCAGCCAAGAGAATTTCAAGATAATAGGTGGCCAGAAATCCAAGGAACATGAATGGGCGAAGACTGGTTGATCGACGAGTAATAAAATCATAGTCAATGGAAAAATAGTTTTGTACTAGGGGAATTGAAGTTTAATCCCACATTGCATGTGTAGTTGCTAAACAATGTGTTTAAAAGCAAAAGACTATGCCAATTAAAGCAAAGAAGTTGGCTAGGCCACTGGATTAATTATGGTTGTTGTGAGTTGTTTGAAGCTAGACCTTGGTAAAATACCACCAAAAAATGTAAAATGTGCCAAATTATATTGTAAGCCATACTTGGAATATTTGGTTAGATGAGAGTGGAATATTCTGCACAAGGCCAGGGTGTCACTACTCAGATCCTATAAAAAAAATTCTTTGCAGCCCAAACGGGCTAAAAAAAAATTTGAAATCACAAAGAAAATAAAATCAACAAATCTGAAAATAAATTAAGCAAATCTAAACATGATCATACCATACTTGCAAATCAGGGCTTCAAGTTTCAGTTTGCAAAAAAAATGGCCTCAAAATTGACTTTGGCCCAACATAAGAAAATTTATAGTCAATTTTCATTGAATTGATGTTCAAGACGCAATGGCGAGGTCCATTCCGGCTCTAGACACTCCTAATGACTATGATACTTTAGATCTAGATTGAGGTATTGAAGCAACAAGATGGTCTCAAATAACTATGTTAAGAGAAATTCTCGAAGCTTTGATACCATGTAAGAATTTGCCTTAGGGAAAAATTCACCCAAGATCAAGGAACTCAAGCACAAGCACAATAGTAGACCATAAGAGTATGATCAAAATATTGATATGTATTCAATTCAATGTGAAAGTACACTAGGAGTGCTTGTATATAAAGGCCTCTGAAATGCTTCTAGAATGCCTAGGAATTAGAAACATGATAAGTCATACAACTAGGCACATGTCCACCAGATGTGGGTTATCCTCCATTAAGCATAGGAGTAAGCATGATGATGAAAGGATAAGCCTACAAAGGTGTAGCACACAAAATTATGTTATAAGCACCATGTACTAAAATAAGAGTGGGAATAACTATGTTGTCTATAGGATAACTTAGATAATTATGAAAACTCCAGTGTTGTAAAAATCATGTGCTAAATTAGAGTTTCTTTCTCTAGTGTTGTCAACATGACAACTCATAAGAGTACGCAAACTCCTAAGTGTCTTGCCTAAGAAATAATAAAATAATGCATAATAATAAAATAGTGCATTAACCTAATTAAACTTTAGTAAAGTGTAATATGTAAATACCTATTTACACCAACAGTTACCTTGGGGGGTAATCCTATATTTATAGAGGGCCATATGAAACATGAATCTATGCAATAGAATCTTATTATTATAGAGTCTTCTAATAATATGAAGATGGGAGGAGATGATGATGATTCAATGGCCACCTTCGGGGTTATCCCAAAAGGTACTTAAGGACCCATATTGAATGAATCTATTCTTGGTGGAAAATGGAGCCTTTTGAAGCACTAGGGTGACTATTAATCTCCTATTTGATCTCTAACAATGTCTCTTCCAATCACTGAGGATGTGCAGTCCTCTTTTACTTCATTAGTGTCTTAAATTTCTATTTGTTCAACACAAGATTTTCCTAAGAGGAACTTCTGAGGCATGATGAAGGTCCATGTGTGGTTAGAATATAAAATGGGAAGACCTTCTAGAAGACCAAATAGGACCAAAGTGGTAGCATAGGAAATTCCTCAAGGGAGCAAACCTGTGTTGTAAGGTACTCTTTAATAAAGGAGATGACAATTATTTAATAGACTATGAGGGGATTCAATAACCCTCATAAATAGTTTTTGTTGACCCAAAATATTTATAATGATAAAGTCAATATCATTCTTAGTCAGGAGATTAAGATGACTAGATTGAACTTTGAGAAAGTTGTTGACTAAATGTGGGCAGGGGATATATTTTCCTATAGTGAAGCTACTAATGCCTCTGGGGGAATACAAATCATGTGAGATTCTAAAAAAGATATGGGTAAGGAAATATCTCTTAGCCCTAATTTCATAATTCCAGCCTTCAGTAATAACAATCATAATTAGATTCTTTTAACTCTCTATGCTCTTAATATTCGGGTTGGAAGACTTCATGTATAGGAGGAAGCATCTCATGCTATTATATTTCTTAAGAAGGGAAACATTATCTTTGTGGGGGATTTTAACACTACTCTTTACCCCTTAGAAAAATTGGGAGGCTTAGATGACTACCTAAAGAGTATGCCTGACCTTCCATATTTTTTGAGAATAAATGATCTCTTGGACATCGGTCTCCAAGGTTATTTCTTTACTTGCTCCAATAATAGGTCAGGATATAATCTACTCCAAGTTAGACTTGACAGAGTGCTCATTATGGCCAGGCAGGAAATTCTTCTTTCATCTACCCTTTAGGCATTCTCCAAGATGATACCATATCACTTCATGCTTCTTTTTAGATGGACCTCGAATAAGTCTTCTTGGAAGAGGCCCTTTAGATATAAGACAATGTGGAATTCCAAACCCCATTTAGAAGTTCTATGTCAATAATTGGTAGAATATGCATGTTGAATGGACTACTATGTTCAAGATTGTGAGAAAATTGGACATTATTAGAAATTAGATTTTTGGATGGAGTAAATCATTATTTGGAGATGTCTTTAAACAAAAGAAATATATGAAGGATAAACTAGATAGTCTTGAAAATCCTATGGAATTTTGGTATACTTCAGAGACTACTCAAAAATAAGAATAGGAATGACATACCAAATGGAAGACAATTGTTGAGATATTATAAATTTATTGGAAAAAAAGACCCCCATATTCAATGGATGACAAAAGGGGATAGAAATATGTGCTTATTCTAGAGTTTTTCTTCCAAATGTAAGAAGAGGAAAACTATAGCAAAATTATTGGAAGACAATAATAGGGAATTGGTGGAGGAAGATAATTTCATAAATAAAGTGACTAGTTACTTATAGGATATCTAGAATGCTCGGCCTTAAATCACTGATCCCAGTAATAGGTTTGTGTTACTACTTGTCATCAACCTAGTTATTAATAATTATATGAATCAGGATATGATTAATAAGGCTAGTGAGGAGGATGTTAAAAGTGTTGTCTTCTTTATGAGTTCTTTCAAAGCACCAAGGCCAAATGGCTTCCCTCCTCATTTCTACCAGGATATTTGGGAGATGATTAAATACAAGCTAATGCATGTAGCCATAGATTTCAAAAGTAAGGGAGCATTATAAGAAATTCATCTCAAGGATATGTCATGCTTCCTTTGAATAGCTAGCTGCTACTCTCTTAGAAAAAACTATTTTTGTCATGATTGCCTCAATTAAGCTTTAAGCTTTTTCATCCCTTCTTCTTGACTCCTTCAAGTAAGTCTTTTGATGGTTGGTGAGGGCAGCATAATGTGTTGGGTCGGTTACATCATTAAACCCATTTACCACAAACTCCCACAAGTCATTGTAATCATAATGGTTCTTGTCTTCTTTGTCTAAGTGTCATAATTTTATCTATTAAAGGATGGTGGCTTTTTCCATATCTTTCCTACATCTCTAGCCATGTCTCCTATTAGAGAAATGTTGGAAATGATTGAAAAGATCATGAGGAAAGGTGTTGGAATGATCATATGGAACTGGTAAAGAATGTTCCAAATCATTGTTTTGTCATTGATGTCAAACTTGCTACTTGTAGGAATAACAATTGCTTAAGTGATCCTAATACTATCAATTAGTTGATTGACAAGGAGGAGGCAATCAATAAGATGTAACTAGAACACCTAGAGAAAGGTTGAAGTTATGATGTTGTAATGAAGTACAAGGATCAACTAAGCCATTGATGACATACTATAAGACACAGAGAATGGGCACACTGAAATATATCAAAGATGTAAGGTTTTAGCTAAGTCTTTTGTAAATCGTAACTAAGTTCATTAGAGAGAGGGAGCCGAACAAGCTAGTAGGTGCCGAACAGATTCCTAGTTGAAGCCGAGCAAGTTCAACTTCAAATGCTGAGTGAATTTCAGATGCCGAGTGAACTTCAAGTGCCAAGTGAACTTTAAGTGTCGAGTAAACTTCATATGTCGAGTGATAAATTTTTTATCAAGTGTCGAGTGATATAGTTTTGTCTAGGTGCTGAGCTATCTAGGAAATAGGTGCCGAGCAGAAACAGGTCCCAAGCAGATACAAGTGCCGAACAGAAACAGATGACAAGCATCAGAAAACCAATAGTGTTGAGTAACATAGAGATGTCGAGCACTAGTAAACCAATAATGCCGAGTTGCTGCATTATTTTGAAAATTGAAGAATCGCCAGATCTAAGCCGACATGATTGTTATCTAGAAGTCTGTAAAGATAAGAATGATGAGTTGGTGGCACAGAACACCATGTAGAACATTTTTTGGAGATTACAACTGGAGTCTAGATGAAGTTTCTAGATAAGAGCAAAATATAGGGTAGATACATTGTATCCTACGTAATCTATTTGAAACCCTAAAATTTGAAAGGGAGAATCGAGTGACAAAGGAAAACCAGATCTCTATTTAAGGGGTCATAAGGTCATGAAGCAAAGAGAAGAGAGAGGTGGTCAAGCATGAAAGCATAAAGTGTTGAAGGAGGTGCTAAGAAGAAAGAGAGCACAACTACTCTATTTCGATAAGAAGACCCTAGATATGATTGCATTGGCATGATGAGTAAGAAGACTCAAGGAGACAAAGCTTGAGAGGAAGACAAGCAGTCAGAGCTGAAGTGATTAAAGCCAAGCAAAAGGATAGAACTGAAGTGTGATCTGAAATCTGCAAAGTATGTTGTAAGTTGTATCAGATCAAAAAGCCATTATCGTTACTCTCTAGCAATTGTAACAGTTAGTTTAAATCCTATGGACTTAGGTTGGTTTAATAGCCATGAGGTAAATCTTCTAATAGGGTGACATTCCAAGTGAATGTTCAGAAGTCCTTTAACCAGGCCCATTCCTAATAGTTTGGTGAAATCCTCTAACAAGGTCACATTTAACAGTGTGTTGTAAGCCTTTAACAGGGCAGACTTTTAATAGGGAATCACTTTAAAAGAGAGAAAATCAAGTAGCATGTTATTGGTGGTTTTTCCCAAATTGGGTTTCCACGTAAATCATTGTGTCATGTGTTGATCCTGCATGTTTTATCTCTACATGTTGATTTAATGTAACTTGCTAATATGGTTGATTTAAGTTTGGATGAATGAAAACTGTATGGATTCATTAAAAGTAGTGAAAAAGTATTATTAGGGCATTTGGACCTTGGATAACTGATTCACCCCCCCCCCCTGCCCCCAGTTATTCTAAAGAATTCTAACAAGAAAAAGGTTAAGTTAGTTTCATTAATTAAATTACTTTTTCTCCCTTCTTAAGATTTATCTTTATGCACCTTTTGCATTCTCCATTTAATAATTAATTAGTAATTATCAAATAGCTTTTACCTTTTAGGTCACCCTTTCTAAATTTTTAGGTCACCCTTTTGGGTTTTGATCTTCATTTATAAGAATTGATCTTTTATAATAATCTACATCTTTTCTATTTTTGGGAATACATTTGCATATTTTTAGAGCAAATCCTTACCTCTTCTTGTCTTTTTCTTCTCTATAATAGGTTTTATACATCTAGGTATTCAAGGGTTTCATGGATTTGTTTTGTATAGTTTCTCAAACCCTTCATGGTATCAGAGCCAAATTTGTTGTAGCTTGTTTAGTATTTGGAGAAAAAGGAGAATGTGGGTTTTGTAGATCAGATCTAGAGTTTTTTAAGGTATTTCTTGAGAAAATAGGGGGGTCATTTATTTTTAGAGCAGCTTGAGGCCAAAAAGACTTCACAGATAGATTTAGAAGGTGTCAAAGCCCCTATATCTATATAATGTTCATCCATTTTGGACAACATTGATCCGAGAGGTTAAATATTTTGGCCTAGAAGGTTATATAGCCACTTGCATGCACTCTGAGGTGATGTTTTCAAAGAAAATTAAAAATGATAAAATGGCCACATCACCATTTTTTGGCACTCCAACTTTTTTCTAGCACCATATGGTGCCTTCTAGCACTAAAGAGGTACCTTCTAGCACTGTTGTCATTTCTGATGCTCAACAAAAAAAAATTTGGTGATGCCCTTTGTTTCCTGACTGCTGAAGGAAATTTCTTGGCCACCACCACCAGACTTTGACCCACTACCGAAGCACCACTGCAACACGTTACTACCACCACACTACCACCACCACTACCACTACCACACTCCACCTATGAACACCATTGCTCCACTACTAGTGGCTCCATCACCCTTCGGTCCCTCTACCTCCTTTGCCCGTTTGACATCACTGACACCTACCACATGTTAGGTGCTACATCATCTCTTTTTGTGCCCATTGCCACATGCATGCCACATGGCACTACCATGTGGCACTACTAGTCATGTAGTTGTCCTTCATCACTGCGATAGTCTGTAGGCTATCAATTTTAAAGCAGAAAAATGCTGACATCAACATAAAGTTAGCGCTACATCATCCCTCATTCTTTTCCTCTAGCTCCTCTTTTGACATACTTTTGGTTTTTTGGTTGTATCTTAAGCATACAGAGGTCCTTTTTTTATCCAAAAGACATATCAAAAAGATGGTTTTGAGATGGAGACAATGGTGTAGGAATTTTTAGGTTTTGATGTAGTCTGATTACATGTTTGGGCAGTCCAAACCAGATATTCTATTTTCACTCTAGAGGGCATACCTTGAGCATCCCATCTTCATTTCTTTAAAACATTATATTTTTAGAAATTTGTTTCAATTCTCTTTCCAAAAATGTTGGTTTGTCTTCGAGATTCTACTCGAAGCTCTTTTTATCATATTTTCTACTTTATTGCACTATGGTGGATATCTTGGGTGTTTCAGGTTTGAGGATCATTTTTGTGATATAGATTTCTTCTTTTGGGTTGTACTATATATTGTTATAGCTCTTTGCCCTTTTTGATCACTATTGATATCATTTGTAAGCATGTTTATGAAAGCACATTGAGATAAAATGTCATTATTGCATTTCGAGATCTTTCTCCTCATTGTGACTTATTGTACTCTAAAGTTGCATTGGGGAATAGTTGTTTACCTTTTAGTGCCCTCTACCTTTGTCAAGTGAGTGTCCCTTCCATTGCATTAGATCCATGATGCATCGATGACACGTATCTTTATATATGTCTACCGATTCCTCACTCTCGATGTTCTTAGTTCTTATTGTTTTGTTGGAGTTATTGTCACACTTTCCTAGTTGCATATCACCTCACCCTTGTTTGCATTAGGGGGATTCTTTTATTGTTTCTCATACTTCTTTGGTTGAATGGACTGAGCTATGTATTCAATTTTTGTTCCTATATACTAGGTCGATGCAGTGGCTTGGTACCCATGCATTTTGGTGAGATGGATCATTTACCATATAGACACTCTTCTTTTAATTCATACTTTGGTTTTAGCCTTCTATGTTTGATTGATCAGCTCATTAGGATTTGTTATTTTATGCCATCTCTATCTTCAAGTTTAGTTGTTTTCCTTTCTATGCCTTTTGATTTGATGCAGATTATAGTCTTCTCTACTTGTTCATGTTCTATTTCAGTGGAGGTTCTTCATATCAGTAGTTACTCTTGACAAAGCTTTGTAGCTTCTACATGCTTCAATATTTTTCTTCATAATTTCTTTTTGTTCCTATTTTTTGGAATAATTCTCTAGTTGGACACTTCTGTAGTCCTTCACTAGGTTTTGAGCTATCTCTTTTTGGATTAGAGTTTTTCCCACTTGGTTTTATCTATTTCTTTGTTTCATAGAGATATTGTTGTGATTTGGATTTTGTATAATTAATTGAGTTGTCATATAGACAACATAGTTATTCGCACTCCTAATTTAGCACATGGTGTCTACAATATTATTTTGTGTGCTACACCTTTGTAGGCTTATCCTCTCATCATTGTACTTACTCCTATACGTAATGGAGGATAATCCAGTTTAGGTGGACATGTGCTTGCTTATATGACTTATAATGTTGCTAATTCCTATGCATTCTAGAGGCCTTTATATATAGGCAATCCTAGTGTACTTACACATTGAATTGAATACATATTGTTATTCTGATCATACTCTTTTTGGTCTACTATTGTGCTTGTGTTTGAGTTCATTGATCTTGGGTGAATTTTTTCCTAAGAAGAATTCTTACTTGGTATCAGAGCTTGGAGAATTTCTCTTCATATAGCCTTTCAAAACCATTGTTACTTCAACACCTCGACCTAAATCTAGAATATAATAGTCATAGGGAGCATCTAGAGCTAGAATGAACCTCACCATTGCATCCAAAATGTCAATTCAGTGAAAATTGACTATAAATTCGCCTATGCTAGGCCAAAGTCAATTTTGAGGCAAATTTTTTTGCAAACCAACACCCAAATGCCCAATTTTCAAATTTGGTATGATCATTCTTTAGATCTACTAATTTTATTTCAGATCAATATTTATTTTTCTTTGCATTTTCATCAGATTTTTTCTACATATTTTTAGAACGTTTTTTTAGCCAGTTGGCCCTAGAGAGAAAATATTTTTGTATTGGCACCAGACAATGACAACCAGACCATGCAAGAATATTGTGTCATTAAATTAGAGCACATTCCTTATCCCATTTCATGTGGTGGGCATCACACATTTTGAGTGGTATTAATATTTAGGTGGTTCAAATCTAACACCAGGCTTGCAAATCTCAGTGAGCACTATCCAATTCTTTGTAGGCTCATTTTACTTTACAGTTTCTGAGCTTTATATTTAAAATCATTCAAGGTTTAACATGCAGTGAATGTGGGATTTCTATTCCACACCACCGGCAACCTTAAAGACATTTTTGGCTTTGATTTCCTTATGTTGGCAGTGGTCTTGAAGTCTTTTACCACAGAACACATCCGACTCGGTACCTAAATTCAATCTTAGACTTGACCTTCAGTAGTCTCTTTCATGACAACCATATAAGGTTTTTCAGCACCACTACAACAAGATCTCTGGCATCATGTTAATCCTCTAGCATCCCATGCAATAGTTTGGTGTCCTCTTTTGAAAAAAAAAAGAACTCCCATCCACAACATTTTTTTCAGTCCCCCACTACAAGCTGACATGTAGGTAGATAGGTCAGACAATCCATACACCACATGTTAGACCATACCACCAGTGAGGAGCCTAGTTAGAATTCATGTTAGTTGCCTCATTGATTTTTTCTAGACAATCTGTACTTTTCTGTATAGATAACATCATCCTAACATCATTGCCACATTAGGAGGGGCAGTGTTGATGTCATCAATTTTGTGACCCTAAATTTTATAGCCATCTGACCATCATTCCTATGCTTTTTTGAATTACTATAACAGTCATTTAACTATTAGATTTAACACAGTAGTTTGCTGCCCAGACCCCTCTCTAGATGTAGTTTTTATTTGACAGTCCAACTTTGGGAGGCCATAACTCAGACATCCAGACTCCAAATCAGGTGCAATTTTTTTTTATTTTGGGTAGAATTTCCTAAAATTTTCAATGGTGTTGTTACTTTCTAGTTATGATGCATGGATTTGTTAGAAGTTGTATTTTTCATGACTACACCTATTCAATCCTGCATTTTGCAACTTGAAATGCTCAGTACAGGCTCATCTCGACTCAAAAATAGGTTCTATTTTTTTTGAAAGTGCTTAATTTTTTTGTCTACTTTCTAGATCTACAATTAGATTATTCGGTTGTGTGGACAAAAAATCACTTTTAGGCTTAGGCCCTTTTCTACATTGTGTTGCTTTGATTACTTTTCAAAATTGTTGTACATATGAGCTACAATACTTAGTGACAGATTTGAGCCTCAAAGGGTAGTTGTAAACAACCACTCTATACATTTTGACAAATGGTCTATTGTACATGCACTACATATAAAATGCCAAAATGATCTTTTTTATTTGGGGTGGGGTGGGGGGAGTATTGTGTTCTTGTGTCTCTCTTTTGTGATCTTTTACTTTTTTGCATCATGGGTTCACCTAACGGTCCACTTCTAACTTTACACAATTATTCTACATGGAAAGTTATTGTATGGAGTAGATTAATGAAAAAAGGTTTAAATCTTTATATTGATGGTACAATTCCCAAACCCACTGATGCTACAACACTCTTTGATTCACAAATTCAAGACCAACAGGCTTTAGGAATTATCAAGACTTGTGTACATAGAGATCTCTTCTTCCAAATTTCTAGTTTCAAGGAAGCCAAACCTACTTGGGACAAACTTGAATCATTGTATGGTAAGGTGGATGAGGAAAAGGGATACTAGATTGAGGATGACCTACTTCTATTGGATCCTAAGAATTTTGACACAATTAAGATTATATCAACAAAGCCAATAAGTTTAAAGCACTACTTAAAGATTGTGGTAATCCCATGAAGGATTAGGTTGATTCATCACATCCTAAAGAAAAGCAAGTTATAACACTCATAGGTTAACCATGGGAAGTGCTTTCTAAAAGCCTACATTTTAAACATTTGAAGAAATGTTTATTTTTAAACAATCCCAGTTGATAGATATGGGACTTAGAGAACTCATGTCATCAAAGACCAAAGCGTTGGTGGCTAGTGTTGAGAACCACTCTAGTCAAGGAGGAAAAAGTTCTAAAAATAGCAAGAAAAAGAAGTGGAAGCAAAAATCACAATCTGAGACACAAAAATTCTTCTTCCAACAAGAAGGAAAATAATTAAAAGAAGGAATTTTTTTTTTGTGCATATTGCAAGAAACTAAATCATGATGAGCATCATTGAAAGACTAAGAGAATTGATGAGTTGTAAAACCTTCTCAAGAAGAACAAAATTCAAGTGCTAAATGCTTCCAAGGATTCAACCACAATCACTTCAAAGGGAAAAGGGCAAGTGCTTATGGCTAGATCAATTTCTTCATCAGAATGGATTCTTGACTTAGGTGCCTCATATCATATGGGTTCATCAAAGGGATACTTTTCTTCATTGAAGTAGTCACAGGTACTGCACATCTTTGTAGGAGATGATACAAAAATGAAAGTTGAAGGGAAAGGACATCTGGAGATGGAAAATAAGGAATTCAAAGACATTCTCTATGTTCCAATCCTTAGCTCAAATCTCCTCTCAAATTGCCAAATCACTCACCTTGGAGATGGCAACATAGTTGAGTTCCTTCCAAATTTAGTAATGATGCAAAGTCTCAAAGATGATTCATTGGTTGTAGTGGGAAAAGTCAATAATGAAAAAAGGCTTTATTCCATCTCCCACTTTGTGCCTAAGTCTCCTTCACATTCACAAGCCCAAATATGGCATGAGTAGTATGGTCATCTTGCCTTCTGCTATCTTCAACAACTATGCTAAAAAAACATGGTCAAAGGTCTACCTATAATCAACCTTTCTAGGGGTGAATATTCATCATGTTCAGTGGATATACATCTAGAGGTGAAGTTTGATAAAAGGAAGTCTTCAAGAGCTCTAGTTGTTCTTCAGTTGGTTTACATGGTACTAGTAGGTCCTTTTTAGTGACATTAGTCAACCAGGGTCACTACATACTTACATTCATTGATGTTTTCTTCATGCTACACATGGGTCTACTTTTTTAATCACAAGAATAAAGTGGTTGATAAGCTTCAAGCTTACAAGAGTCATGTTGAACAACAATAAAGGAAAGCCATCAAGGTTCTTTGGATGGACAATGAAAGTAGATATGTAAACACACGACTTAAACACTTTTGCAAACTTGAGGGTATTAATCTTCAGAATCCACCATCATTCTGTCTACACAAGAAAATTTTTACAACACTGAGGATATGAACTCTTAAGACCATGGCAAGTTGCATGATATAAGCCAAGTCTCTTGATCCTATACTTGAAGTCAAAGCTATAAGTAGTGCCGCTCACATACATAATAGGTCTCCTCATAGTGCCTTAGATGGTAAGACTCTTTCTGAGGCATGGTGCAATAGAAAACCAATTGTGAAATGCTTTAGAGTCTTTGGTTGTCTAGCATGGGAAAACATATCTTCCAGAGGATGCAAGGCACCACCACTTAGGCCTTGTACTTTCATCAGATATGATGATGGTGTTAAGGCATATAGACTTATGGATCCTAAGACTCATGAGATCTTTGTGGAGAAGGATGTTCACTTTGAGGAAAGTTCACCCAGCTTATCCTCTAATCCTCTCTACACTTCACACACTATGGAAATTGATAGTGACACTAGTGATAGTGATTCAATAGACTCAAATATGTGGGATTCTATTGAAAGATGTAGAGAGAGGTCACATCATTAACAAATTCCACATACATACATTTCCAAAGTGATAGGTCCAACACAACAGGGTACACCTTGTCTTCTAGTTCTAGCAACTACATATCAAACATTTTAGGTTTATTTGTAGAGTCATACATAGAAGACTTGGGAGACATAATTGATGATATAAATCTTCTTTTTGATGATGATGATCCTTCTTCAATTGTTTCGAGGGCTCACTCTGACCCTCATGTCCATTCTCTACATGATCAATCTTCACAAATTGATATGATTGTGGATCCTTATGTACAAAAATTTTAGGAGTTCTCTTTATCATTAGAGGAGATAGATGATTCTTTGGGACAGGTTGTACATCCATCCTTGTTAAATCTGTGCTCATTCTTTTTAGCAGTCTTAGAAGGGGTGACCATCAGCATCGATATAGGGACAGTTGAGTAGGTTTCAAAGGTACCATTCATCATTGGGATTCTTTCTACACATAGGGCAAGCTTCTCACTTGTACCTTTTCCATTGTTTCTTCCAAAGGGGAGGAACATTATACAACACTCATGGACCAGCTTCTAACTTTGAGTAGCTATCATTTATCGACACTCATCAAGGAGGTGGCGCACTATCTTGTCTCTCTTCTTCTTCTTTCTTATGGTGGAACTTTTTCCTCTTATGGGGTTTTTTCCTCCTCATACTTCTCTTTTGTATATACTTGATGTATGTCATAATGGGGGAGTGTGGGGGGGTGGGGTGGTCTTGATTACTCCATCCATATATGCATCTTGTCTTTTCATCTCTCTTTTTGGGGGAGGGTTTTTCCCATGAGATTTTCCCTCTTTCTCCACTTTATGAGAGATTGCATTTCATTATGTACATGGTTACCTAACATGGCCTAGTAGTTGGGACCCATTATGCATTTCATCCTAGTTTTTGTGAGCTTAATTTCTTTCCCTCTAGTTGCACTTAAGGGGGGGTGTTGGTGTAAATATCTATTTACTATTTACACTTTAATTAAGTTTACTTAGGCTAATGCATTATTTTATTATTTCTTTGGTGAGACACTTAGGAGTTTGCGTACTTTTATGAGTTGTTGTGTTGAAAACACAAAAGTAAGCAACTCTCATTCAACACATAATGTCTACAACATTGGAGTTTGCATAAATAATTGATTTGTCATATAGACAACATAGTCATTCACACTCCTAATTTAGCACATGGTGTCTACAACATTATTTTGCATGCTACACCTTTGTAGGCTTATCCTCTTATCATCACATTTACTCCTATGCTTAATGGAGAATAATCTACTTCAAATGGACATGTGCCTAGTTGTATGACTTATCATGTTGTTGATTCCTATGCATTCTAGAAGCATTTCAAAGGCCTTTATATATAGGCACTCTTAGTCTACTTACACATTGAATTGAATACATGTTGTTATTCTAATCATACTCTTTTTGGTCTACTGTTGTGCTTGTGTTTAAGTTCCTTGATCTTGGGTGAATTTTTCCCTAAGGAAAATTCCTACACTAAGAATACATTTGCATATTTTCATAGAAAATCCTTACCTCTTCTTGTCTTTTTCTTCTCTTTAATAGGTTTTTTGCATGTAGGTATTTGAGGGCTTCGTGGATTTTTTTTGTGTATTTGTACAAATCCTTGATCTCCTACACAACAATATCAAACTCATAGAAAACTATTCCCAAACTCACAAGGATGTGAGACCTTATATTTCTAATACCATGTAAGAACTTCACAAAAAATCAAATTGCAGAGGCAACCAAGTCACTCGATAGGGTAAGAGTCAAGTGTCAGGCTATGCCAATTTGCTCAGCAATGTAGAGTGTCAAGTTGTAGAGAGTGTCTATTTTCTTGACACCTATATGGACCAAGTTGCTTGGTCACCAAAGGGTAGCTTGGAAACAATGGTCTCAATAAATGAGATTAAGTTTCTCAGTCAATACAAGCTAAGTTATTCAGTTCAAGTAGAAGCTAAGTAATGTGGGGAGGAAGAACAATGTTCCAAAAATATGTTAAATGGTTTTTCCTCTACCCCAAATCTTACTAATCATGGATAGTGAAATACATTAAAGGATACAAGATCTATAAGCACAAAAGATTGAAGATGACACATATACTAGCTTTCTTTCTATTAACTTGAAACAACCAATACAAATATGGGGAATAAACTACTAACCCTAGATGAACAAAACTATCTAGGAACTTAAACCAAACTTATAGCAATGAATGTCTACATGAAATAGACTTGGAGGAATCATTGCTTATTCAAAAAGAAATGTTACTTTCACAAAACACCCAAAAAGTCATCCACCCCTACTACTGTTGCTAGATTTGATCACCCTTCCTACCTCTATTGTACTGTTGAACTCAAAAAATGACTCTTTGAATGTTTGTGTCTAACTTATAGAATAAAAGGAACATTCCCCTCTTTTGTCTCTTCCTATCAATTCAAAAATATCCCTATTAGTCAAAATTTGAGCTCACCTACCTGTATTAAATGTTTTGTCTATTGGAAGTGGAAACCGTTAGACTTGGTAGATGGACACAAGGATCCAGGGACAATTAATATTCTAACATCCATCTCTACTTATTTTTCTACTAGCTATCCAGAAAAGGTAGTTTTACCGACATAGGATCACATAGTCTATGTTTTATATAGTACTAATCATCTGTATGATATGAAATTTTTACGTGTGATGTTCTAAGTCTTTTTATTATTATTATTAGTTAGATTTATAACTCTAGGCTTTAACTTTTTCTACATTATCAATATTATATGTATAGATCTTGATGAGAGTAAAATGTTTTTATATTAATGACGGTAGATTGTGAAATGTTTAAAAAATAATGTGTACTATGGGTGTGAAGGTGGATAAAATATTTTTATTATATTTTTTATTCATAAATATAATAGTGAATATAATTTAGTTAAGTGTAGGCAAGAGCCTACAACATAATTGTAAATTGTGAGTCTTTCATCTAAGAGGTCTTGATAGAGGTCTTAAGTTTGAATCTACTCAATCGTAACACATAATATTAATCAATCTCATGAAATACTAACAATGAAAATAATAAAATAACATAAACTTCAACTAATTGTCAATAGAGAGATTCTTTTGTTCAATATATTTTTAAACATAAAACTGATACTTGTTTATAGGTTCTATTGTCTAAACTAAATTGATGAAAACAAATTAATTCAAGTACACAATATTTTCATAAAGGAACATTTCGAAATTGGTATATTATTTATTTCGCCCTAATCCCCTTTTCCCTAATTTATATTCATTTAGAAATAAATAGAAGTTTCTAGATTGTCATATAAAATTTTCATTATCTAAAAGGAATCAATGATTTGTTATTGGTTTTATCTATAAACTCATCCCATGGTGTTTGAGATAAATTTCACTTACTTTGGTGAAAAATCTTTTATTGAACTTTTGTTTAAGGGAATGTAAATATAGGACAATTTTTTCATACAAAAAAATATAATGCCTAATTTTCACTTGTTAGAATATTAGTTATTCTAAAATAATATTATTCAAGATAATTAATTTTAAATTATTGAAATAATAGTTTCAAGAATCAGAGTCTATCAAAGAAAAGTCTCAAGAATCTAGTTTTTATGCAAGATGAAGTTTATTCTATTTGACATTTTCTACTAAATTTCATTATTTCCTTTTCTTCAATGTAGATAGAACTTTTAAAGACATAATTCTTTTATATGATCTGTTTACATCTCAAACTCATTTTCATACACATAGTCCAAGTATATTGTGCAAAATTAAACTAGATCTACATAAAGTAGTAACTAAGAAAATGAGGTTTAAATATTTTCATTTTTAGGATTGTATTTGTATGATTTGATATTTATTTTGTTATGTTTTATTTATCTCACATGTTCCTAATAGTACGTGCCCTTTATATATTTTATCTTAAATAATGAAAAATATGATAATCAATTAATGTAGTAGATTGTATACATAGAACCTACTCCTTTTGTATTATAGTATTAAATTTTTTTACATCATTAATAATCTATATCGCTGAAAACTAGTAGAAAAATACACTTTAAACCAAACCCATTGGGAAAAAAAATATTTCATAACAATTGACTCTAGAAGCCAAAAGAGATATATTAATTTCCAATCTAATAACAAGAGTAGCTATAAAGAGTATAGACATACGTCATATCTAGAGCACGATATCAAACTACAACAAAAAAATTATATTTTCAAAAAATATAATCCTAAATTTAACAATTACTCCATAGCACCATTTCCACCACTAGGTGTCATTGTTATTTATTCCTCATAAATTTTCATTCTTCGCAACATGCTATAAGTAATCAAGCCTACCTACTAGCCCATGTTTTAGATACAAATTTAAACATAGTGGCTATGCCCTTGCATATGACATATGTTATCAAAGAAATGAGATCACATATGTGAATATGGTTAGATATTTCTCCATTGAATTTCCATGGATACATATCATATGAAAGTAATAGAGTGACTAGAAGCAACTACATTCACTAGATATATCTAATACAATATTAAGATATCCAAGAAATTATTTCCTTGAGAGTCATTTACATAGAACGTTTCCAATGGCTACTAGTATTCCAAAATATATCAATACTCCTAATGACATTAAAAGTTGTTAATGTCAGACCAATAGGAATGGGCCATTTTTAGAAATATATTTCCTAGAAGCTCTTAATTTCAATTGACAATATGTCTTGATTTGGTTAAAAAATTTATCATCACATTTATTCCTTAGTCTTGCCTAGTAATAACATTTTTTTTTCACTTAAAAAAGAGGTACATTGGTGTATCCATTATCCAAACTATGAAAGCTGACCTTTCAAACTTTGAAGTTTAATGAAGTTTACCATGTCTCATGCCAAATGGATTCAATATTACACATCAATGGTTTATTGATAAGCTAAAAGTATTAAATAGTTAAAGTTGACTAAAATTTTCTAGGGTTAATTTGTTCCATGTAGTGTGTGTTATTTAAGGAAAGATATATATTCTTTACTCTAGAGCTCAACTCCTATGCACACCTCATCACCTTTAATTAGTAATTCAAAATGATTATTTTACTAAATAATATTTTAGTAACCTGTGAAAGTTACAAGTGATACAATATGGGAAAATTAAATATGTCTTTTCAATTCACTTAAGGCATTTAATTACGATAAATGGTCAATACACTAATCACTTAGATGTCCTTGATATATTTACTTAAGCACGTTGATAATTTTGGAATAGTTTTTGACATGAATATTAATTACTTTTATATACTTACCATTGAGAAGATTCCCTTAGGAGATGTAATTTGTTATTATTCTCAACTAAGGTATCCCCTCTATGAATTTCCTAAACCAAAATTTAATTTTCTCTATTAGTACCATTAGCCAAAAAATGTTCTTTTGATGACAATTTCTAGACAAATAAGATTTCCCTATGAATAAAAAAATTCCTTTTCTCAATAGTTTGAATGTATTAGGATGGAAGTCTTGTGCTAGATTACACAATAATGTTATCGCAAAATGAAGGTCCTCCAACATTACAAATTAATTTGACACCAAAAGAAGAAATAAATAATTAGATGTAGTGTATGTTGAAGCTTGATATCCACTAGCTATTACCTTGAGGGGAAGACACATCATGCTTATAAGAATTTGTGAGTAAGTTTTCTAGAGTGAACAAAATTATGTTCTAGTAGAACCAAAATCTTTATATTCTCTATTGTTGTGACTAGAACCTTATTGTGATCTGAAACCAAAATTTGTCAAAAAGAAAACAAGGTACAATGTTGTAGACAAGTAATGGACATTTTAAAACACAAAATCTTTATGCATTAAAAATAGTTTCAATTTTAAAAGTTTTTGATTATTTATAAATTAAAACTCAAGACATTTAGTACAATAATATCTAAATTACTCATACACCAAAAATTATTTTATAATATTAGAAATGTGATATTATATATTGTAAATAAATTCTATTATTTAATTTTACACCTATAAATAATCCAAGTACATCACACCTTATAACTATATATAAATATATTTTATATATCATATGCAAATGTTTCATATTAATATATTTTCTATAAACTATGTTCAAAAGTAATTCACATTCATTCTAGATTATCTTTTTTTATGGACCTCATAGATATGAACCTAAGAATTCCTTTTATCAGAAGCTCACAATTTTCTCTGTAAGCTGGGAAGATTTTTGAAATGATATAATATTCTTAATGATAAGATATTATTTTAATCAAAATTGTAGGCAATCACTAAAATCCTATACAACATACACAATACACATTGGTTTATAGTAATATAAATTTTATACTCAGCCTAGTTATGCATTATATTTTTATAACACATTATTCAATTATAATCCAAACACATCACATCTTAGAACAATGTGTAAAAGTATTTCATATTTCATATTAATTTTTTAAATGTTCCTTTATTTACTTAAAAATATCCAATCAAATTTACCTTGCATCTATGTCAAACTATTTTAATTTATTTATTATTAATGTAATGGTATATTTTCTTCTCAAAGACAATTGAGTGTATGTTAAGGTATACTATTCTCATGCTAGAGAAAACTAAGATTAAAAAAAGTAATAATATGGTTAGTGGATCTTTATTTTAATGGTAAGTATGCTTGGTAAAGACACTAGACCATAAATAATGACATTACAAGAAGTTTCTATTGTTAGTACTTGCCAATAGGCTAAGTACTAGTGTGACATATTTTGAATTTGTAATGATAATCGATTATGATGTAAACTTTGGTACACCAATGAGATTTCCTTTCTTCATTTCTTTTAAATAAACGATAACATTTTTTAAAAAACTAAATGAGAAATGTTTAACTTTTTAATTTTTCTATGTTTTAATTGGCTTGTTCAATTGTACTCTTATATGTCATTTATGACTGTTTAGATATAATTTTAATTTATTTTTTATCCTCTCTTGGCATAACTCCATCATTGTCAAATTTTACTTACAAATTACCACATTATCAAAATTATAAATATTTGGAACCATTTTAGACTTATAATTTTTAATTAATTTTACATAAAATTATAATCATTTAGTGAAAATCTAAAATAGTATTTTTTTAAAAACATATAAATTTATTTAAATATTAATAAATAAGGTTAATATAACTTATATTAGTATTTAATGTTAATTATCAATAATCTATTTTATGTATTTTTATTAATATTACTTATATTAGCATAATACTACAACAATAGGACATCGCTATATAATGAAATATTATTAGAATTGTTACTATTTGCAAATTCCCTAAGAAATAGAAATAATTATATGGTAGAGAATGTCAAACTAGGTTTCAAAATAGGCTACGAAGTTGTAGATAAAAAAAAAGACATGTTTTAGGATGTAGCCCATTTTTTCATTAAATGAAGAAGTTTCCAAGTAATTGTTGGCACTATCAACTTGATAAAGGATCCAAAATTCTTGGGTACAGCCCCAGAGGAGATTGATTTGCATGTTGGATGGAATCTATTAATGGAGGAATTATATGTGCATTAGATGAAATGTTTATGGGAAATTATGAAAGAAATATTGAGGTTTTACATTTTGAGATTTAATTGTCAATGCCATCAAATATTGATGTGAAAGGGAAACATTTTTAGTTGATTCTATTAGGTTAAAGGAAAAGAATGTGCTTAGCCATGAACTATACATTGGGTAGTTGCTTTAGGTCTTCGAGTGGCTCTCTCTAAAGTGCATTGTAATTGACATGACAAGGTTGTTTGAAATCATGGCATACAAATTAATTCTATTTGAGGACAATATTAAAATTTGGATTCCTCTCCATTTTTTAAAGTTACTTGATTAAATATATAGTGAAAATTATGTTAATTGTATTGTAGTAAAATAAATAAATAGTTATCAGATATTGGTGAATGATCAAAGTAGTGCAAATTATAAATGTAGAATCTAGATGGAGAAGCTCTTTTAGGAAAATAATCTACACTAAAAACTCCACCACCTCATTGTTTCAATAATTGTTCTTCTTACATTTTTCTTCTATTTAGACACTCAATAAATAGCCATGGGAGAAATGAAAAAATCATAACTAGTTTCTAAAATTATTTAGATGTATGTCACATAAAATTAAGATATCCTTATATGATCTTATTAATCTTTTGAAGCATCATGCCATGTGATCTTATCCACCATCTTAAATATCATGTCATCTTATCCACCTTCTTAAATTCTATATGATCTTATACACCATTTTCATTCTTTTACTAATTGAAAGTTGATAAATATCTTATAATTTGTCATGGTTACATTTCATAGTTTCCATGATAATTAAAGATATTTACCATTTTCCAATCGATCGTCTAGTTCATAAATTATTTATTTTAAGGTTAAGACATTGTTTCAAAGTTCTCTTTCTTGTTGAGAAACTTGCATAAAATTATATAGGGAAACTAGATACCTAAAGCATTACAAATGGCAATGCCTCAACACTGTCTACACAAAGTAAATTTTTTGGTGCTTACTAGTTGAGCTAGAGAATTAACAACAACCTCTAATCTTTGCACTTTCAGTAACATGTCTTTGCCACAATCAAGAACTTCTCTAGAAAAGTGATACTAAACAACTATGTGTTTGTGTGGGCATGATACATTGGGCTTTTAGCCAAATAGATTGCTTGTGTTTGTCTTGAAACCAATGATATATCAAAGTCTCAATGAACTTTAAATAAATATTAAAATAAATTCTTTTGTGATTTAAATGGATGATTGCTTTCTAATTTTTAATAAATTTGGCAATGGGCATAAGTATTATAATATATTTTGTGTTTTATGTTTTAGGAATAAAATTCCCACAAGATGATATATTACAAAAAGTATAAGATTGCTAAGGACTTTAATGCTCGGGTCTTTGATACATGGGTAGAATGAAAGAATTAAGGATAAAAAGATATTTAATGAGGTCATGAAAATTTTGTAATATCCCTTGCTCAAAATGACTAATTTTAGCTCAAGAAATATTGTCAAAAACTCATATTCTTGCCTTTCAGTGCTAAGAAATTAAGAATGTTTGCAATGATATTACAATGCCTCTTACAATGAACTAATATGCAAGTGTAGGTCTTTTGATATTTTCAATGCATATACATGGAAACTAGATATGGAATGCATACCTATAGCCAATTGAAATTTTGACAAAAAATTGACATACAACTATTATGCTAATCATATATGCTATTAGATGGACATTTTTGTCAAATAAATGTTATGCAACATGTATCTTCTTTATTGAATCCATTCTCATGTACAATGTTGCTATGAGTTTTCCAAGAAAAATGGCTTACAATAATGACTATAGTAATGCCAAAATATGATTTTGAATTATCATAGTAGAATCATATGCCTAAAATTACAATGTTAACTACTAATAGCTACAAGAGGAACTTGATAATAGCGATGCCCAAGGATGGAGATGAATCAAGCATAATACTATAGTGAAGCATTGTTCTCACATACTATAGTAGCCAACAATAATTGTATTATCCAATTTAAGCACAAACAAAACTCTTGAATTGAAGCTCTCCTAAATACCAAATTTAGTGGATATTTCACCACCTCAAATGGTTGCAACACTGAACAGTTGACATTCTCCAATGACTAATTGAAATTAGAAACCTTAGTTTCTTCTCCCAAGTTTATATCAAATACAATTCACAATAATCAGATGATTAACAATGAAGCTCTCACCTCTATTTATTCTTTTCATTCACCCTTCTAGAAGGAAATAAAATATTATTCAATTAAATTCTCTACAAGCTTCTCTCTTTCCAATATAATAATTAGTTGTGTTTCTAGAAAATGCACTCTCTAGAAGTTTCTCCCTTGCAATACAATAATTAATTGTGCTTCTAGAAAATTAAATTAATTAAATGTAAAGTTAACTTTTAATTTTAATTTATTTAATGAATTTATAAGAAATTAATTAATTTCTCCACTTAGCCTGCGAAGAATGTAAAGGCTAAGAGCTCCACTGAGATGCTAAAAGGATGGGGACATTACACATTTTATTTAATGAAGTGATCTATGATATGGTTGAGAGAACAAATCATGGAGGTTACATGATAAGTTCTATCAAACCACTATAATGGAAGTGTCTTAGGTAATTATGCATTACCTAATAGTTCACTATTAATTTGCCGATATTTTAAGCTACCACTTTATGTTTTTTATGTATTCTATCCATGATAAATGTATTTCCTTTCCCTTTAATCTATTATTATCTTTTTTTTATGGCCTTAAGATCCATTGAAAAATTACCTTTCACTTGCCCCTCATGATGGTATTATCCTTCTGATTATATAATATGTGAAGGGAATGCACCTTAAAAATAACCCCCTTCTTGGAAAGGGTATCCCTTTTATATTGAATATCATTTTTAAAAAATCTATTTAATTAATATAACCCAAAGATTCTCCTTT
The DNA here is from genome assembly GCA_028749045.1 of Cupressus sempervirens. NCBI lineage: Eukaryota > Viridiplantae > Streptophyta > Pinopsida > Cupressales > Cupressaceae > Cupressus > Cupressus sempervirens. The sequence continues at coordinate 149,921,649 of CM053786.1, forward strand.
GGATGAGGCTATATATGTCCATTTGGGAAGAAGGAAATGCCATAAACAATTAAACTTGGCCCAAAAATTGCACCATGGCTTTGATATGAATAATGAGGACTTTAATTGTGTTCCCTCTCATATGAAATGATTGGATTCTTACAACACCTAATTTGAATATCAATGGGAAACTTAGTGGGGATGGACGTTTAAATTATTAGCTAAAAGGAACTAAAAATCCCTCTTTTCTCCTAATTAATTAGTGGTTTTAAGAATACCTATACTAACATTAAAAAAAAAAAAAAAAAAAAACTTATCTTGAATGATGTTGAATACTTAGATAATCTAGACTCTAGTTTTGAAACCCCATCTATGGATGCCTCAGGCATGCACATCTATATTGATGTCCAAGTTGAGAATGAAAAAAAAATGCCTAATGGAAAGGATTCCTCTATGATAGAAATGTGATATATGAGAAAAAATGGTTAAAGATATTAGAAATGGATAGTTTAGCCTTTTGATGACTTTAATTTTAAAAAGTGCATGCCTAGAATGAGGGTAGATTCTTTTATTTATAAATCGTATTAAAGGAATATGACCAATACTATTTTGTAGAGAATGTCTATAAATGAATTGCATAATTCAAAATGTAGCTAAATATGTCAAGGTTTTAATGGAGGCCCATAAAAAGAGATTAAGGAAGTTGAAAGCTTCTTTTGACAAAGTGCAAGAAAATTAGCGAGTTGTGGGTAATAAATAGAATATAATGTTGTATACCAACATAGATCAACTTAGTTAGAGATGATTGAACAAATGTAGTCTCTTTGGGGTCCCTCCAAAGCTAATTTGGACTCTACTATAGAGAGTATGAGAAGCAAAACAACAAAAAGAAGTAATGTTACACTACAACATGGGTACAAGTCTTATCTATAGTCCTTGTTCCAATGTTTATAGTAGGGATAAATGAAAGTTCTCCCAAGATAACATTGTTAATGAGGATTTCATTATCAATCCTCATGCCACTCACAAAATTGAACAACTACTGAAAATGTTGAAGTAATGTTGCTTGTCTCATGACCAATGTTTGGATTAGTTTTGGTTAGCCTTAACTTAGTTACTATCTAGTGTCTTTTCTCTAGTTTATTGGTTTTCTAATGTAATTTTACAAATTCGATTTCCCTTCAAAATTACTTTTCCTTTAATCAAGAACAAAAGTATGAGAAAACAAAAAAGTTACACTACCTAAATAGTAATAAAATAATTTAATATATATTAACTATCTAATGAATAAAATTATATGTATGTAGGTGAATTGAAATCAACTAAGAATTGAAAATTGTTCAATTGCATGCAAGATAACTTTAAAATTTATTTAGTCACCATGTCCTTTTCAAAAATTAAGAATGGTAAATTAAACACTTAACACATTCTAGCTTCATTATGAATATGGAACATGAAACATGACAAATTAATATCACAACTGAAATCATGCAATAAAAAATACATTATAATGTCAATATATGGCATATATCATATTGACTATGTCCTTCAAAGTAGCAATATAACTAACATTTAATTGGATGAATTCAATATTTTGAAACAAAACTTTTTTTTGCTTTAGTCTATCTTAAAAATATTGAGAACACAAATAGAAAAATTGTCTTAAAATTATATTTTAAAAATTATTTTAAATATAAATTTAAATACAATTAAAACTTTAATTCAATTTTTTAAAATCTCATTTATTAAATTGTTTAAAAAATTAATCAAATAAATACATTAATATTTATACATAATATAATTAAATAGAAAGGTTATCCTTAATACACTAACATTTAACATTATTACTCTCTATCAAAGTAGTATTTGGAGGTGGGATTAGGCCAATCTTATAGACAGTAAGGAAAAGTAGTTGACTTTTCCATTTTTATTCTACAAAGCAAACCTTAATATAAGATGTTTAAACTGTCTCATACATAACATAAAATACTAATATTAATATGAAGATTTGAAGATTGTTCAATCTTATAAATCATCTAATACACTACCAATTTAACGTTATTACTCATGTTCAAAGTTGCATTTAGAGGTAGGATACAGTAAACCTATTGGAACAACATAATCGGGAGGCGTCAAAAACTCTTGGCAAGATTGATGACTCAAACCTATCAATAGAGATGGAGGGGAAGGCGAGGTTTGATAGTGACCTCCAATGGGCTTGACTTCTGTATTGTGATCCCACGGCCCCCTGTCAAGTCAATTTCAGTTCCCTCTGGAGCAAACCATTCGAAGCTCTGCAGCAGACGCCCTAACGTATAGCTTACCACAATCAATGCGAAAGACATACCCGGGCATATTCTCCTTCCTGAACCAAACGGAAACAATTCAAAGTCCTGCCCTTTCACATCAATCTCGTTGCCAGTCTTGAGAAAACGTTCAGGATCAAATGCCGTGGGACGCTCCCCCACTGCCGCGTCCCGTTGAATCGCCCACACATTCACAAGCAGTTGCGCCCCTGCGGGAATGTGATATCCATCAAAAGTGCAGTCCTCTCTTGATTCGTGAGGGAGCAGAAGAGTTATGGGTGGATAAAGTCTCAGAGTTTCTTTCACAATGGCCCGCAAATATTTCAGCTTTGGCAGATCTGATTCCTCCATTAATCGATCCTGTCCAACATGTATATCAATCTCTTGCTGGGCTTTTGCCAAAATGTCTGGATGCTGCATCAGAGTTGACAGTGCCCACTCGACGGTCACAGAGGATGTTTCGGTACCTCCGCTTATAGTAGTCTGCAAAACCAAGGGATCAAATATTTTTGGCCGTGTTGTGATCAGTGTCTTAGGCCCAACACAGCGGGTAAAGATTAACTATTTTGATTCTTCTTATAGACGCTTTCAATAATCTGTGTCCTGCCTTGACGACACAGAAAGTCGATCTATTATATCTAAGTAAATAAGAAAGATAAACAGAAAGAGAAAGTGATGAAAGGACATACTTGGGCAGTGGCTTTCACCACATCTTCGTTATTGTCAGTCTCAATTTCATGGCTGTCTATTGCAGAGATGAGGGCATCAATCAAATCTGGAGCGTGCACCCTTCTCTTCTCTCGGTGATCGTCGAGAAATCCCTTGAGAAACCCGTCTCTCTTCTTGTTTATATTCTTCATTGCACACACTGTTCTATTCGGAACGATCCACTTGAGAAAAGGCAAGTAATAGCCGATATCTAATGGTCCAGCTACCGCTGAACTTTGTTTTATCATCTCCTTGAAGTGCTGAGCATCTTCGAAATCCTTTAAACAGAGATCCGGCGAGAATCTCTTGCTGGCAACCATTTGCACAATGATATTAAATGTTAGATCTGAGAGCCTCGACTTGATATCAACTCTATTTATATCTCGCTCCCAACTCTCGAAGAGGGAACTAATTAGGACGGAAATTTCCTCTTCCCGGACATGTCGGAAAGATTCGAGTTTTTCTGCAGTAAAGAGTTGGAGTCTGCAAATCTTTCTGATTGATCGCCAGTATGAGCCATAAGGAGCCCAAGATAACACTTTAAAGTCATACCCTAGATACTTTCCTACAGCAGTGATTGGGCGAGAAGCAAATGCTTTGTCATTTGTTGTGAAGCATTCTTTTGCGACATCTGAAGAACTGATGACCAAAACGGGGCGGGTGCCAAGTTGGAGCTGCATTATGGGGCCATATGTTTCTGAGAGAGAGGATAGAAACCTGTGAAGGGGCTCTTTGCTTCTACTTAACAGAGGAAGATGCCCAAGTATTGGCCAGGACGGAGGATGCGGCGGCTTTGCCTTTGTGTTAACTCTATGTCTGAGAGAGTTTGTAGTTAGCAAAAGGGCAGCTAGTACCACAACAAGAATGGCAATGGAAGCTGCTTCAAACTCCATAACTCAAGGCCAATTAATTTTGATTAGGATAACCACGCCAGAGTTTTGTATGACCACCGTTTTATTATAAGCTTTTCCAAGCTCTTTTAACATAAAATAAATGTCTATGAAAATCCTATGCAAGTAGAAAATAAAATATAATTGCACAGGGCCATGGGATGAACATGTTTATGACGTAGGGATGACACATTATACGTATTGAATCGTCAGAACACGTTATCCATGACTTCTATGGTACAGTAATTAGTTGTCAGGAATCAAAATAAAGGAGACTATTTCTTTAATATGATTTCAAAAGAAGGAAATTGATAACTAAATATTAAATTTCAAATTCTAAAATTTGAATAAACTTATGAAATTAGTTAGGTGATAAATATGATATAATTTTCTTTTCACAATTTCTAAATGTTAATTAAGATTATTTAAATCTTGAATGTCTTTTTCTTGATTTGGATCATTTCAACAATAGTAGAGAAGAACAAAGGATACATGCATTTGTTTTATTGTCCAAGTAATTTTGTTATAGGTTATATCTCTTCTAGCTTCTAGAATGTTTATTTTATCATTTCTTAATGATCTTAGTCAAGTTCAATATAAAAATTGGTTACTATTCATGTTTTACAAGTGACACTAATAGTTTCTCCTTTAGGCTAAATCATGTAAGAACATGTATTTAGTATCAAGACAAAACAACACCATAATAATAAAAAATATGAAATGTTAAGAAAAAGAATTTAATTTCATGAAAGATAGTAATCTAGCATGGAGAAGAATAAAATAAAATAAAAATTATAAAAAGAAATGCAAACTAAAAATAATGCATCTTATTTCCAAGGCCTTCATTGCCCTTCGTATTCTTCTTAGAGTGGCTCTTAGGTTTATGAGCGTGCACAATCACAATCTAATAGGGTGATAATAAAGATGATAAGAATAAAATCAAATATTTGTACTTAGCCGAAAGTGAGTATTCAAGTAATAGACATACTAACAAAAAAAAATTTAAAAATCTCATCTATTCTAAAATTTGTGTGTGAAGGGTTGAGGTATGTGTGACAATCAAAAGTATAATAAACAATAGGTTTTCATAGGATTTTTTCGCAATGAATGTGTCAACATAGATACCCAAAATACACTTTCCTCCTAACTTTATGAAATCATTCCATAAAAAATAAACAAAGGAAAGACCACAAACCTTTCTTGCTACTCTAACCACTTGTCAATATTATTGAGTAGCATAGGAATATGATTGAAGATAAACGAAGGAAATATTAAGACTCACTCTATAAAGAAAGTTAGCAACAATATTGTTCTTGTGGTGAATGTATATTATTTTTATTATGATCATGATGCCTTGTTTCAAAAATGGAGTATCAGATCTAGGACAAAACAATTTGGTTCTGAGCATTATACCCCCTATATAAGACAAATGATAATTGCTATATATTGATGTCTTTTGGATCATAAAAATTGATTTGCATGATTGTATACTTGGATGATAATTTTCTCATAAATGGGTGATTTGTTAAGCTTAATGTTTTATGCATTTTTCATTTGTGTCTACTTAAATATATATCCCTACAAAGGATAAATTATTGATGAAATGATGATTATTTTCTAGATTTTATCATTTTCAATTTCTAGTAATTTTGGGGTTATTTTAACTTTTTAAATTCTTTTACGATAATTTCCAATTTTTTTTTATTTTTTCAAAATATTTTGTAATTTTTTTTGAACTTCTTTTATAACTTTTTTTTTTTCAATTTAATTTCATTTTTTATTAAGGTTTTTGTGTTTGTTTATGGTATTTTAGAAATATTTTTGGTCTAATTTCAAGATGGATTATGAATTCTATTTATCATTTTTCAAAATTTTCATAAATATGTTTTTATCCTTTTTCAAGACTTGTATAAGTTTTTATGACATTTTCCATAAATATGTTTTTATCCATTTTCAAGACTTGTATTAGTATAGGCATGTTGTACCTTATGATGCATTAATTAGTGACCCAATCCTATCACTATAATAAAGAGGTTTCCCCCTATCAGGGATAAGAGTGACTATTGGTACAAGACTAGCTATTGAAGAATGGTGAAAGTAGACTGATATTGGTGCAAGATGGGATACCAAATGAAGGACACATTTGGGAAAATCTTATGTTCACTCGATGGTTGGAGCTGACATATCACTACAGATGGAGGTGAAGGTAATGTATGATAATGGCCTTCAATGGAATTGATTTTTGTACAAGCTACCATGTCAACTCAATTATAGTACCCTTTGGAGGAAATTATATGAAGCTTTGAAACAATAATCCAAATATATAGTTGACAACAATCAATGCCAAAGGCATGCCCAGGCATATTCTTGTCCCTGAGCCAAATGCAATTAATTTGAAGTCCTTGCCTTGCACATCCATATATTTGCCACTATTGACAAATCATTCATGAATAAATTATTTTTCCATAAATGACAAGTTTTGTATGAGAACAACTCTCTTATATGATTTCCAAAAAAAATCAATACAAAATAAATTATGACGAAAAATATTAAAATGGTAGTGAAGATAATATTAATACATACAACCTTGTGATGATCACATTGATGACATAAGAGATGACATCAATAAAGTTTCACAAGTAAGAACATGTCACCCATGACCTATTTTTTCTCATGGAGTAAAATAATATGGACTAATTATTTTAATAAAACTATAAAAAAAAATTGATAATTTTAATATTTAATTTTTTTTTTTTAAATAAATAAATCTTTACAACTATTTAGGAAAAAAATATAAAAGATAATCTATAATATTAATTTGGATTATAAAAACATTTTTAAATTAGTGAAGGTATCTTTGTTGATTTGGATCACTTCAATAATAATATAATAAAATGAAAGAATATATTGTATTTTTCTTATTGGCTTAGTAATTTTTCCATAGCTTCCATTTATTCTAAATTTAGCATGTGTATTTTATCTCTTCTTAATATTTTTAGTTCAATTTTATATTCATATTAGTTATTTTTCCTTCTTATTTACAAATACGAAGAATAATAACTCATTTGTGTGAAATCATGTAAGGATATCTATTTTATAAAAAGATAAATGATTAAGAATAATTCTCTTAAACATATAAAATGTCCTAAATGATTTGTCTCTTGTGCATAGGCTAGGTCAAACCATATATATATATATATATATATATATATATATATATATATATATATATATATATATATATATATATATATATATATATATATATATATATATATATATATATATATATATATATATATATATATATATATATATATATATATATATGTACAATATCAAAGTAAAACTTTTCATTATGTATACCTTAAATAATTCTCAAATAAATATAAGTTTCTTTAAGTTCTTCATTTAAAGCATGAAATATAAATGATATGTATTTTGCTTACATTAATCTAAAAATACATCAAAGGTATACAAACTATATCAAGTTAATCTTATATCTTTGACATATATAATTCATATTGAATGAGAGCATATGCTCTAATTGTAATGCTGAACATAGATGACCATATACATCTATGAACTCTTGATGAATGTATGTAAACCATAACCATGTGGTGCAAAGGAGAATCTATTACAATATCCATAACATGTAAACCAATGAACTATACAAATGAATCTCACCATCCAAGTCTCTATAGTTATCTTCTGTTCTTCACACCTAGTAGAGGAAATGCATAAAAAAACAATAGTGATCACCATACCATGTAAAACATGAAGTCCAATGTAAAATGAATACAAAACATCTAAGAAAATAATCCAGACCAAAGAGAGGAAATATGAATCAAAACTAGTATCATGTCTTTAATACCCACACAATAGTGTACCACTTTCCCTTACAAAAAATGTCGTCAATGAATAAACTAAAAAATTAAACCTACTTGGACAAAAGTGGGAAAAAATTGTTAGATAGATCATTATTGAGTTAATGGTCTTCCTTTACATTTGAGAATGGCATCATGTTTGCACGATAATTTAAAAAAAAAATCTTGGTTGTGCTTTTAACCATGTAAAGTGGAAAAGGAAAACTAATCTTTGCACATCAACATGGTACATATGTTCCTACAATTGAGAGACATAGGGAAAAAAGACAATAACACAATATCATTTACTTAACCACTATGTCCTATCATAGACAAATAAGAGAAAGATATAGTATTTTTCTTTTGAATGGTCAAAACTTAAATTCTAGGGAGAATATATGCATAATTTAAGTGGATAGGAATGCATTAAAGAAAAATTGCAATAACTCAAAGATTAACTACCAAAAAGGATTCCGTTATACCATACTTATTGATTTCACTTAGTTGTAGTACTCTATTGGCCCATTTTGTTTCTTCATTTTCTTAGACCCAAGTCTATGTATCCAACCCCCTATAGCAAAAATGAGATCATCATAAAATCTCGCAGATTCTAAAAATATAAATCTTTCCTTGTTTGATTATGCTTTCTAACCAATCTTCAAAAACTTTGGTAATCAATTTTCCTCTATGTGCCTAGTCTAGGAATTTCTAATTGGAAAAAGACATATGATCAAATGATAGATGTTCTTAGGAAGTAGAGTGCGATTGGGTTATATGTAAAATCAATGTATTGAGCCATCACCTTCAACATTTTTTTTGAATATGTTCAATAGGGTCAAACAATTTAACAATTAACTCAAACCCAAATGAAGTAGTACATGATTTCATGGGAAAGGATGTAATGCATGATTAGAAGGGTGTCATTTCTATTTGAATTATTTATACTCATAAAAGTAAAAGAAATTAGGGATCAAGGTAACACTCATATAACACAAAAATATTTTAAATTTTAAAAAAGTATTTTTCATTTTTTTAGGAATAAATATATTTTGAGCACATTATAACATAATCATGCTATGATGGAAACATCTCATAATACTTGATGTTATCAAATTTCCACAATTCTTGAAAGGTTTAGATTATTAATTTTGAATCTTCTTGTGTCTAAGATTTTTATGAGATCCATTTTCAATGTGAAAGAGATTTCTAAGAAGATAATATTTCATGTCCATAACATTGTGTTTCATCCTAATGATGGATCACATAGTATGATCTAAAACATTGATGTAATAATATGACACAAAATAAAATTAAGAAATAACAATTGTGTATCTCAAAATATACTAATATTATAATGTGAACGTGCCTTAAAATGAGTTCGATGATTATTCCATCTACAAAAATTTCTAGTTCATTGAGGTATGGTTGGATTAGGTTCAACCCTAATATAATTTAGATGTGAAATATCTATGTGCTCATGACTGCACAAAGGTAAAGATCCTAATATGAACTCATTATTATTGTTTTCATAAAAAATAACTTAACATATGGACAATCATCTCTTATAAATTTAATAATATGAAATAAATCATTAACTTGACTAGTTTGTTATAAAAAAAAATTAATACCAAATAAATTCAAAAATAAAATATGATTTCAATATAATTTTTTTAATGAAATATGAACATGTGTCGAAATTTAGTAAAGTAAACTTATTAAAATGAATATATATTGTTATTCCATATTTTTATTATACATTATATTTGTCCACATCTCTACTAATTATATGATTAATTGTTAGTCTTGGCTATAAAGAGGTGGATACTAAATTTTTCATATCATAGTTTTTTTATCCTATGTTCTGTAAAAATATTTTATTAAAATGAGATTTTGTTATTTAATTCTTATTTTTTGATTGGTTAGTGCTGATTTTTTTGGTGATCTTTTTGTTCTTCTGTTGAAACAAATAGAAAATTTTATTCACAAACATTTGGACATATATCAAAGAGTGCATGTACTAGGAATCATTTGATAGGTGGTGGTTGTATTCTTTCGAATAGTGGCTTATGGATCTGATGGGTATAATGTTTTACATTAAGAAACTTTTAAATGTTAGAGTGGTGAGGTCATGTTGTATCACCCATATTTACTCAATCAAGAACAAATGCATAATATTAGGCTTAGTAATTGAATCTTTGCTCCTATATTTTCAAAAATATTTTTTAAATGTAATGATCTTCCAGATGTGTCATGTTGGTGTTATTTGATTAGTAAATAGATGGAAGATGTCTCTCCATATGGTCTATGCATGTAGATGCATCTAAGATTATGACCAATTTTTTATTATTATTGTCACTAATATTCATTTCTTTGTGACTTTTGGGCATTCTATTATTAATGTTATAGATTTGTAAACACTATAACTTCTTTTTGTTTTATAGGAAATTATGAATGTGAGATTTATTAGTTTCTTCAAGGTTTCTTGAGTGACCAGATTTTGATTTTAGTGCTAGTCTATTTTCTAATTTGACTAGGCATGATTAAATGTGGATTCTAAGATTTTTTGTTACTACGTTGTGGGTTTTCATGTAATTATTTCTAAAATACCATATCATCAAATCAAATTAACTTTCAATGTTCAGTGGAACCCATAAATATACAACCCTAGTTCATGGTCTACATGTTAAGGAGTAGAGTGTCAAAGATGTGGACATAGATTGGATATTGGATGAGCATGCTAACATACAAATGAGGTCGAGACTAAGGAAATGGGTTAAGAAAAAGTCCCAGAGTGGAAGCTTGGCATGATGGTAAGGATATTCGTGAATATATAATTTAAATATTGATATAAAATTCATTATCCCAATTTTTAGTTTAAGATTTTTTAACCTACAACATTTGTCTGCTTATATTGCTCTATAAGAAATAAAGGAACTGTAGGATTTGTACTTGGTGTTATAAAAGTTCAAATAAAATGAAATTAAATATTGTTTTCGTGTTTAGTTGTTATCTATCTGAAACCTATGTTTTTGTGTGTTAGTTTGTGGTGACTAATTAGGGAAGTACTATACAAAAAAAATTTGGGTGCTTTATCATATATTTTTGGCCAACATGTAATTATTAATTATAACCCTAAAGTAGTAAAAGTACTTGTATAAAAGAGCTTAGGGTTAGGGATATTCATAATGTGTGATGTACAAATTGCTTCTTGTGATGCTATTTGAGCTGTAAAGGATTAGAGATTGTAATCAAGTTGTAATCACTAGATCATAATAATATTAGACTTGTTGTTTGGTGGACATAGCCTAGGGTTTGGGTGAACCAAGTTAAATCTTGGTGTCTTGTGTTTTCTTATATGCAATCTATTATTTTATGATATTGTTTATATTTGTATGTAATTATTATTTCCATCCATGTTTAATCCTAACAAGTGGTATCAAAGCTAGGTTGGTTTTTAGTTATCTTCTCTAGGAAAGTCTCACGGTTGAGTGGGAGCAATGATAGACAAGGGTAAGATGAAGGTGAAAAAATTTAATGGGTAGAACTTTTAGTTATGGAAGATGCAAGTGGAGGACTATCTTTATCAAAATGGCTTATGGAAGCCATTAGAAGGAAAATTGAAGAAACAAGGAACTATGACATATGAGGACTAGGAGATTTTATATAAGAAAGCACTTGGAAGTAGTCAGTTATGCCTAGCACCATTGGCAGCATTTAATAATACAAAATAGAAGATGATGGAAGAGTTCATGAAAACCCTAGTGAAATTGTATTAAAAGCCCTCCACTTCAAATAAGGTATTTCTCATGAGGTGTTTATTTAATATGAAGATGGTAGAAGGTGGATCTATTGTAGGTCATTTAAATATGTTTAATACTATTACTAGTTAGTTATCTTCTATGGATATTAATTTTTATGAAGAAATTAGGGCTCTCTTGATCTTTTGTTATTTGCCTAAAAGATGGAATAGCTTGGTAATGGCTATAAGTAATTTTGTTTCTGGATCTAATATTCTAAAATTTGATGATGTGATTGGTGTTATTTTGAGTGAGGAAACTCGTAGAAAAACCTCATATGGATCTACATATAGAAGTGCTTTGAACACACAAAGCAGAGGTAGAATGACTAAGAGAGGAAATAATTTTGGATATCATGGGAAATCAAGAAGAAAGTCAAAGGGGAAGAGGTCTCAATCAAGAGGACTAAATAACTACGGGTACTATGGGAAACCAGTGCATAAAAAGAAAGATTGTTGGACTTGGAATATAAATGAAGGAGAAAAGCAAGATGGAGACAAGGAGAAAAATGTGGTAAGTAACAAATCTAAAGAGGATGCTTTGTTCCTTTCTTTAGAAAGTGTTAATGATTCATGGGTTTTAGATTCTGGTGCTTCATTTCATGCTACATCCCATAGAGGTTATTTTATTGATTATGTCCAAGGGAATTTTAGGCTTGTTTATTTGGGGGATGATGAACCCTGTCAGATTGTTGGAAAGGGAAAATTTAAGATTAAGTTGTAGAATGGGAATCATTGACTACTACATGAGGTAAGACATGTTTCAAGTTTGAGTAGGAATTTAATTTTAGTAGAACAACTCGGTGATGAGGGTTGTGTAGTTACTATTAATGATAAAAATTGGAAGGTTTCAAAAGGTTCCCTTGTAGAAGAAAAAGGTGTATAAGTAGGCACCTTATATCTTTGTACAGGTCATACTATTCCTTCTACTTTGATTGTTTTAGATAAAAGTGAATGTTCAAGAATAATTGTTGTAGTTGAGCAAGGAGAACAAATGACTACCATAGATTTTGATACAACAGTATGACACCACAAACTTGGGAACATGAGTGAGAGAGATATGAAAGTAATTCATTCAAAGAAAGTTTTACCAAGTTTGAAATTTGTTAATATGAATTTATGTGAAATTTGTGTGTATAGAAAACAAAAGAGAGTAAGTTTTGTGAAGAGTGTGAAGGAAAATAAAAAATGAGAGATTAGAGCTTGTGCACATAGATGTATGGGGCTAAGGTATCTTCCCTTGGTGGCTCTCATTATTATGTTACATTTATTGAGGATGGAACTAGAAAAGTATGGGTTTATTTTCTTAGATGGATATCTAATGTATTTCAAACTTTTAAGAAATGAAAATGATTGGTTGAAAATGAGATTGGTAAGAAATTAAAATATTTTACATCTGATAATGGTGGTGAGTATTGTAGTCATGAATTTGAAGATTATTTCTCTGTTAATGGTATTTGTAGATATAAAACTATTCCAAGGTCTCTACAGGAAAATGGAGTTCCTGAACACATGAACAAGACTATAATGGAGCATGCTAGGAGCATGAGGTTACATACAGGGTTTCACTTAAATGTCTGGGTAGAGGCTATCAATACTACTATATATCTAATTAATAGAGGCCCCTCTACTCCTCTGGGCTATGGTATTCTAGAGGAAGTGTGGACCGGTAAGAAGGTCAGTTATTCTTTTCTCAAAACCTTTGGTTGTGAAACATTTTCTCATATAGATTCTGAAAATAGAAAAAAGTTAGAATCTAAGTCAAAGAAATGTATATTTTTTGGATATGGAATTGATGAATTTGGGTATAGGGTTTGGGATTTTGAAAATCATAAAATTGTAATCAACAGGGATGTCATATTCAATGAGAAAATATTGTACAAAGATCTATTGTAGCAACATAAGAAGAAAGAAAATGATCATGTAGTGCTAGAAGATACTCCAAAAGATGACGTTCTAGAAATTCCTTATGATGTGCAAGAACCACAACAACAAATGACACACACCCCAATGATAGTTAGATGGTCAACAAGGCTAGGTAGACCTCCAAAAAGATTTTCTCCTTCTTTGTATTCTGTTTTACTTATTGATGCTGGTGAACCTGAATGTTATGATGAATCATGAAGTTGTGTATAAGGATACATAGATTCAATGGGAGTCTACTATGGATGACAACATGGACTCCTTGCTGAAAAATAGGACTTGGGATTTATGCCAGTTGCCTATAGGTAAAAGGGCTTTACACAATAAATGGGTTCACAAGTTGAAAGAAGAGGATGGAGGTATGCAGACCATGTATTTGTAATTACACTCCTCAAATTTCTTGTCATATTTTACACAACACCATTCTTTTTTTTCATTTTGAGTCATATTTTTCTTTCACTACTCTTCTCTCATTCAGTTAGGGCAAGCTAGGTAGGAGATTTTTTTCTATGTTGATTTCTATAGTCATTTCTTTCAACATGAACTTTAAGGCATGAGGACTGTGGTGTTGGAAGCATGAATGCTGATGATATTTCTATGGAGGAGTATTGTAGAAACATGATTAGATCATTATCATGATGATAAGTTACATTAATGACTATGTATTTCATTGATGTCAACATAGCAATTTTTGGTGGTATTTGATAGAAGAATAACGGTAAATATCAAGTTGGTATAGATAGATCATTGAGTAATTTTAGTAGAGAGGTTAAAAGGAGATTATACTATGTGTCTAGTCTATGTGGGTAACCTTAGAAGCATAAGATATTAAATCTAGAAGAAGTTATGCTAGTTTCAGTGAACACTATTCTGAGATAGAGTTTATAGAGGTATGTTTTGGTAAACTTGTTATACCTCTAAATAGAGTTAATATTTTGAGAAGATGAGTTTAAATAAGAGAAAAAGACATGTTGGTGATGACATGGACAAGCTCACTCATCATAATGTTATGAGTATGAAAATTTATTCAAGTTGCAAGGTGAAATAGTAATGCTATCGCTAAGTGTAATGTGTTCTTAATGTGGTCCTATAATTTAATTAATTGAGAAGGTGTAACAACCAACTCAAGGAATTGTTTTATGGATTTAGTAGAAAGGAAGGACATTTTCCTTTATCATAGATGAGATAGATGAAGTAACTCTAAGCTACACAGAGAGTGGAATGTGAAGTTAAGCAATGCAGAGAAAAAGTGAAGGAAACTTCATTGTTGAGGTTTTATTGTGTGATTTGAATTTTGATCCTTGGATATGATGTTTGTGACCTAGTCTACAAGGTCTAACAGTGATTGGTTCAGTTGATAGGACAAAAGAAATAAGTTGAAGTATAATAAACACAATTATTCTACGAGAAATAGTTGAGAGATCAATTAGATAGTGAGTTTAGTGGTCTTGCTCTAGAAGTTGTTTGGATAGTGTGTCCTTCTATCTTCTACAACTCTTATCAAGGTTGGCACAACTTCTAACAAGATTGGAATTATCTAACAAGGATTCAAAGTCTCCTAATAGGGACTCATATGTACCAAATCTTATAATAGACTCCTTAGAGGGTCCACCCTCTAATAAGGAATATTTATATTAGTACATCATCTTGTGGGCATCATCCCCATAAGGGGTTTTCCCTCTAATCAAGGGTTTTCCTAGTTAATGTATTTGGTGAAATCATCTATGTGCATCTTGTTATGGTTACTATTTGGTTGAATGGATAACTGATTCACCCCCACACCGCAACCCCCCCCCATGGCAAAGGGCCAGCACTCTGCATGCATGCACAATCTCTCCTACGGTGGGTGGGCATGCAAAGCCCTACTATTCTAAGGCATGTGAATGTGGCCTAAAATTCTAACCACCCCCAACTCCTCTTAGTTAGCTTGGTGGACTATTGTTTCTAACATGTGTTTTGTTTGCTCCTATATATCATAAATTATCATTCTTATTATTGCAGGAGGTAGCGAGGAATACTTGACTTGTGGCTCACCAAAATCCTTGAAATTTTCATCAAACAATGTTTTTAGTTGCTCTATCTCCATTGTTTGAACATTGATCATTAGATGTGTATTAGTTGTAGTGCTGATTAGTTTTTTATTATATTCTATGATAGGTCCATCCTTTATTGCAATGATTATGGTTTCTTGAAAGTAATACTTTTCTAGCAATTGGATGTCCACTTAATTAGTTATTGGTCCCCAAAGTGTTACATCAAGGGGTGTGTGAGACATATCTAGTAATTGTATAGTGCATTGTGAAACCTTTGTTCCATTTTCTCTTCTTATTGTAGAAGTTGGTTGGACACATATCAAAACCCCCATAACATCAACCAAAATGTTGTTAGGCATGTATGGATTATCCTCAATGTTATGAATAAGAATTGATCGCTTTGAATAGTGTGATAGTCCTCACAAGGTTGTATTTTTGAGTTTTTTGTATTGTTTCTTCTAATTGACTGTTTAGTTTGTTGTACTATTACCTATTTGTAGATTTTATCTTCCATCTGGATAGAATATACATAGAGAGAACATGTACATTCTCACAATGGGGTTTTTTTAGATCATTAAAACAACATACAGAGTTTTGGTGTCATTTGAACATTTGGTCTAGCCACGTTTGTGTATTTTAGTCATGCTTTTCCTTTTTCATGGTCACACACATCTTGACACTCTATCATGTCTCATATGGATTGATGTTTTTAGTGGTGTAATTATATCTAAAAACTCTCTAAGTGTTCATGGTGGCATAAGGCCAAAATGGGGTTTCTATTATTCATGAGTATTTGATGGGGCTCAAGCTGCTCTTCCATTGTCTATCTAGTCTAGTGTGGGTTGAACTAATGTTCCAATAATGTTGTGGGCTATAGATACCAATTCCAATGCAAGAATGATAATTCACAATCATTTTGACATAATTTTGATATAACAATGTTAGATAGTTTGGTTCGGTAAAAATTAGAGGCAATTCTGTTAATATGTGTTTCTTCTCTTTTCTTACCCCACCATAATTTTTGTAGAATAGTTGTATTCCATCATCTATATTATTGATCCTTCTTTCTTTTTCAAGGCTTCACCCCTACTTTCAAATTCCTTGATTAGGTGTAAATAGAAAGCTTCTATGAAATAATCATTGTAGGTTTTCACTATTTCTCACATCATGTGTGTGATAATGTGTGTTTCCATTGTTCCTCATAGGAAATAAAGAAAAGGCTATAGATATTTTTGGGGAAGATTGAAAATGTTAGAAGATACCCTCATGAGATTGGGAGGCATAGTCAAACGATATTAACTGAGATGGTCTACATCTCTACTTCTGTGTTGAACCACTCCATATGTTGAATAAATAATAGACAAACTTTGTAGACACTATACCGAATTCACCTATTGGTTATACCTTTGCATACATAGCATGGTACATGCGCTAGTAGTATGTTGTGAAGAATCAAATTTTATGAGGAATAAGTAACAATGACATCTAATAGTGGAAATGGTGTTGTGGGCTGATTCTAAAATTCTAATTCCATTGTAGTAGTTTGATATTATGCTCTTGAAACAAACTATGTCTATAATCTTTATAGCTACTCTTGTTATTAGATAGTCAATTAATATATGTCTTTTGGCTTCTTGAGTTAGTAGTTATGAAATATTTTTCCCATATAGGTTTGGTTTAAAGTATTTTTCTTGGTTGGATTTTAGTGATATAGATTATTAATGATGTTATTTTTTTGTAATATAATACAAAAGGAGTAGGCCCTATATATACAATCTTCTATATTTATTAATTTTTAAAATATTTTACTCTAATATTTAAGATAAAATATACAATGGGAACTTATTATTAATAAAATGTGAGATAAATAAAAATATGATGAAATTTAATGATAAATGATCAAAATATTTAATCTTAAAAATGTAACTAATTAGACTTTCTTTTTTTATCTACTAATTTATATAGATCTAGTTTAATTTTGCACAATATACTTGGACTATGTGTATCAAAATGAGTTTGGCATATAAACATATTACTTTCAAGAGATAGCATCTTGAAAAGTTCTATCTATACATAGAAAAAAAGGAAATAATAAAATTTAGTAGAAAATGTCAAGATGAACTTTAGCTTCCATCAAAACTATTGTTCAAGCAATATAAAATGAATTATCTTCAATAACATCTTTTTAAAATAACTAATATTCTAACAAGTGTAGAATCGACATGAAGTCATTTTTTATATATAAAAATATGTCATGTACATTAAGATTTTTTGTCAAACCAAGTGAAATTTATGTCAAACACCATAGGAAGAATTTATAGAATAAAACTATTAAACAAATATTAATTACTTTCACAATTTATTATACACATAATAAAATTTCGATATGACAATCTAAAAACATCTATTTATTTCTAAATTAATATAAACTAGGGCAAAATAAATGAGGATAAAATAAATAAAGTACCAATTCCAAAAAGTTTCTTTTTTGAAATTTTCTTTTAATTGAACTAAATTATTTTCATCTATTTATTTTAGACATGATAACCTATAAACAAGTATCACATTTAGTTTGAAATATTGAACTAAAGAATCTCTCTTGGTAGGCAATGAGTTGAAGCTTATGTTATTTTATTGTTGTTATTTTACAAGATTAATTATTATGATGTGTAAAAATCAGAGTAGAATTCAATGTTATTTTATTATTGTTATTTTACGAATTGAACAGGTTTAATTTACCATTGTATTATAAGCTCTTATCTAAACTAAATTATGAATAAAAAATTATAATAAAGAATTAAATATTGAACTAAAGAATCTCTCTTGGTAGGCAATGAGTTGAAGCTTATGTTATTTTATTGTTGTTATTTTACAAGATTAATTATTATGATGTGTAAAAATCAGAGTAGAATTCAATGTTATTTTATTATTGTTATTTTACGAATTGAACACGTTTAATTTACCATTGTATTATAAGCTCTTATCTCTCTTGGGAGGCAATGAGTTGAAGCTTATGTTATTTTAAATATTGAACTAAAGAATCTCTCTTGGTAGGCAATGAGTTGAAGCTTATGTTATTTTATTGTTGTTATTTTACAAGATTAATTATTATGATGTGTAAAAATCAGAGTAGAATTCAATGTTATTTTATTATTGTTATTTTACGATTGAACACGTTTAATTTACCATTGTATTATAAGCTCTTATCTAAACTAAATTATGAATAAAAAATTATAATAAAATTATTTTATCTATCTTCACACCCAGAATACTTTAAAACTAAACTTAAAAAGATATATATATAGATAAAATAGAATTCAGATAAAAATATTTTACCGTCATTAACTGTCATTAAGATCTATACATAAGCTGCTAATGATGTAGGAAAAATGAAAGGCTAAGAGTTATAAATCTAACTCATAACATAGACTTAGAACAGCACACGCAAAGATTTCATGTCTTACAAGCGATTCCTAGTATATAAAATGCCGACTATGTGATCAGGCGTCGGGAAAACTACTTTTCGTGAACTGTTAGCAGACAAATCAGTAGAGATGGAGAGGAAGGCGAGGTTTTACAATAGCCTCCAATGGAATTGATTTGTATGCCCCGATTCCAAAGCTCTCTGTCATGTCAATTTCGGTGCCATCTGGAGCAAACCACTCGAAGCTCTGAAGCAGGCGCCCCAGTGTATAGCTCACCATAATCAATGCCAAAGACATGCCCGGGCACATTCTTCTACCCGAACCAAACGGAATCAACTGAAAATCTTGCCCTTTCACATCAATCTCTTTGACGCGTTGGAGAAAACGTTCAGGAAAGAATTCTGTTGGGCGCTCCCACAAGGTCGCGTCCCGTTGAATCGCCCACACATTCACCAGCAGTTGAGTTCCCGCGGGAATATGATACCCTCCAACACTGCAGTCCTCCGTAGATTCATGAGGGACCAAAAGAGGTGCCGATGGATAAAGCCTGAAAGTTTCTTTCACTATTACCTTCAAATACTTGAGCTTTGGGAGGTCGGATTCCTCCATCAGTCGGTTCCGTCCAACATGTATATCAATCTCTTGTTGGGCTTTGCGCAGAATATCGGGGTGTTGTATTAGAGCTGACAGGGCCCACTCGATCGTGGCGGAAGATGAATCAGAACCTGCGATTATGATGCTCTACAAAACAAAAATATAAATATTTGTGGTAACTGCTTCAAAGCCTCTATTTCGATCAGATCATCTATTTTGGGCGAACAGTGTCATATGAAGAGAATCGAGAGAGGATTTATACTTTTAGAATCGGTGTTTTGACCACAAGGAGACGGTGTTTATACTTTAAAAATAGATAGCACGACCATAAGACATCTACTATTTAGTGCAAATTATGACAAAGAGCATTCGAAATTATGGAAAAGAGAAAATGATAAAAGGACATACCAAGGCATTGGCTATCACCACATCGTCGGCATTATCAGACTCAATTTCGTGGTTGTCTGTTGCAGAGATGAGAACATCGATCAAGTCTCTAGCATGGACCCCTCTCTTCTCTTGGTGTTCTTGCAGCAGTTTCTTCATATACGCGTCTGTTCTTCTCCTTAGATCCTTCATAGAAACAGATATTCCCCGCGTATCAACCCACTTGAGAATCGGCAGGTAATCAGCGATATCAAACGCTCCTATTAACAAAATAGATTCTGCCAGCAGATTCTTCAAATGCTGCGCTTCATCAAAATCTTCACGACTGAGATCTGGCGAGAATCTCTTGCTAGCAACAATTCGCATCATGATATTGCATGTGAGATCAGAAAGCCTTGATTTCATGTTCACTGGACTCATCTCTCTCTCACAACTCTCGAACAGTGAACGGATGAAATAGGAAATCTCAGATTCCCGGACGTGCTTGAAGGATTCGATTCTGTGTGCAGTGAAGAGCTGAAGGTTGCAGATTTTTCTAATGTCTCGCCAGTAGGAGCCGTAAGGAGCAAGACCCACCATTTTGAAATCATATCCAATGTGCTTCCCTGAAGACAGAAGTGGACGCGAAGCAAAGGATTTGTCATTTTTTGCAAGGCATTCTTTTGCGAGATCTGCTGAGGAGATAACCAAAACTGGGCGGACGCCAAGTTGGAGATGCATGATGGGGCCATATGTTTCTGAAAGAGAGTATAGAAGTCTGTGAAAGGTTAGTGTGCTTCTACTCAGCATAGGAATGTGCCCAAGTATTGGCCACGATGGAGGCTGCGGTGGCTTCGCCTTTGCCGTTTTATTATTTCTATTCCTGAGATAATTTGCAAAGAGCAAAAGGGCAGGCAGTGCTAAAGCAAGGATAAGGATAGGAATTGATTCTAATGCCATTGTTGGTCTACTCTCCTGCCAAAGCATGCTTAATGTTTTATAAAGAGTCGCTTACCGCGTTCCTACAAATCTTTCCATAGGTTACTCCGCCTTCCTCTTTGGTATAATTGTTTTATAACTAATACCGTGTGTGATGTTTAAGGGTCTGCTAATCTACCACAGGCTAAGTTTCATTCCAAAACTAAAAGTGTTAAATAGTCCAAAATTTATTTTTTCCAAACTTAATTTTCTCCTTAGTGTATGTTGTTTAATGGTGGCCCTAATAATATACAATTGCATTAATAATAAATTAAATTTGATGTAGACATTATTTTTAAAGTATTAGATAGCAGCCAAAAGGACATTGTTGTTGATGTAGACATTGTTATATAAATATATACACTAATATCAAAGTTTTCAAATTGTATATAGTTTTAAGATTTGATAGGGTTGGATTGTTATTGATGGGGCATCTTATTAAAATAAAATATATTTGTAAGAAAATAATATATCATTTATAAGAACATAAAATCTAACGATAAGAGTATGATATATATGACTTTATTGATTGTATGTAGTTTTTATAATATTGGTTTTTGGATATTTTAAATTGAAATTCTCAGCAATATCAAAATCTAATGTAGTTTCAAATGCTTGTGGTTCGTCATCTTCACACCTTACTTGACCCATATAGAATTGTGGCTTTGTATTTGGCTCCAAGCATGATGGTGATGAACATGGACATTTTGGTTTGCCTAAAACATTATCTCCTTCTTCATCCATATCAAATTATGCCTTAGCCACACCAAGTTCCCTCAACCCTATGTTATAGACTAAATTCCTAATTTGTTCATTTTGACCTAATACTTGATTTATAGGGGGGTCCTATCTATCTAAAAATTATTATCAAAATGAATCTAACTTTCCTATCCTAGCCTTTTATGTAGATCTAAAAATAGTGATCTCTAATGAGGGACAATTCTACATATCCAATGACATGATTAAAATATTATATAGACTGCGAAGAAGGCTAACTAGTAGATTTGTAGAAATCAACCACTACTACCAACAATCTTATGCTTTGCATAGATCTAGAAACTTAACCATGTATAAAGGTTTTTTATATAATGGTATTTTGCATGAAATAAGACTAAGATGCAATCCTCCAAGTTTAATGTTGTTGGGGACAAAGTCTACTCTTCTCAAGACTTGGCAAAGTCTACTCTTCTCAAGTCTTGGCCTTTTTAAAAGAAAATTTATTAAGAGAAAGAAGGTTTTGAAGGGACTCTGAAACCCTATTAGCAAACACCATTAGCATTCAAAGAAGAGATCAAGTAGAAAGAAAGGGGGACTTTTGGACATGCCAAAAATGCTTGACCAATAAAAAATATTAGGTGCATAAGCCCTTGTAATCTTGTACTTTTGTTCTTTCTACCAATTCCTCTTGATTTCTAGTTACTACTGAGTTATCCTTCATTTGCCAAGTTCCTAGGGGGTGCTAAGCATTTAGTGGATGTTGAGCTTCTTGGTTGATGTTGACTTCATAGTTTCTATCGATTGTTCTTTGGTTGCTGAGTTTGTGTGGTTGTCGAGTGTTCATTTGGATGCCAAGTGTCAAGATTTTGTAGTTCCTTCTTTAGCCAAGTTGTTCGTGTTTTGGTTCTTAGTGAGAGCTGACATGTATATTTAATTTTGATCATGAATTTAATGATTGGATCTTGTTTAGGAATGAATTTTAACCATTTTGAGGTAGGCCTTTCTATTATGTAATGTTCCAAAAACTTCTGTAAGCCATTTTAGCAAGTATAAAGAGAGTTTTTAGGTTTAGGTTAAAAGGTAGAACAAAGAGGGTATTGAGAGGGAATTTCATATGTGTCTAAAATGCGAATTGGAGGTTGGTTCATGGATTTGAATGTATTTTGTATCTGATCGTAACCCAGAAGACCTTATAGTTGAGCATGTATACTGATTATTTGATGAATCAATAAGTATATTCTCTTCTTCCTCCTTTGGTTGTTGTTCTTGTGTTGCGTTTCCACTATGTTAACTCTTGCAAGGTAGTTGGATAGATGGGTGTGCCTTTGGCCCTAGTCTATTCTCAATCCTCCTTGCATTAGATGGTACAGAGCTTGAGGTTCATCCTTGTGGAGATTGTAGGGTTGCAAATCTATGAATTTGGCCTATAACTTGTAGAGGGTTACAATCTTGCAAGAACCTAATTTTCAAAGATGGTTTGACATAGCGGAGATGCTAATATTGCAATATTGGATACATTGAGACAAATTACAGCCAAATTCGATGCTATAGAGACATCCCAGAGGAGAGGAGCACATTTTGATGATGTAAGTGATGCTGAAGCAGTAGCACTAAACCCTAATGTAGAACCTAAAGAAGATCAAGATGAACTAAGGTTGTTGAGAGTGTTGTCTAGGGAAAATTCAAAGCCTACTCTAGAAGTTGTTTCCTATGATGGAAAATTGGACACCAATGTTGTATTGGATTGGATATCTAAAATGGAGAAGTTGTTTGAGTATGAGAACACTCCTGATAATAGGAAGGTGAAGAGTGTAGTTACAAGGTTGAAAGGACATGCCTCACTATGGTGGGAGTATTTGCAAACTGATAGACAAAGGAGAGGAAAGGCGAAGATTAGGACTTGGGTAAAGATGGTGAACAAGGTAAAGAACAAATTCCTTCTTACTGATGACCATGTTGGCTTGTTGAGAAAGAAGCAAACTTTGAGGTAAAGAGACATGACTCTAAAGGAGTATACTAAGGAATTGTATAGATTGGACATCAGATCTGGACATATTGATGATGATGTTGAGAAAATTGCAAAGTGCATAAATGGTTTAAGATCTAGAATTCAAGATGAAATAAGTTTCGTGAAATTGGAAAGTGTGGAAGAAGCATACTAATATGCCTTGAAGGCAGAGGAGATCTTGACAAAGAAACATGAACAAATACAAAGAGCTAGAGGTGGTAGATTCCAGAAAGGCAGAGGTAGATTTTATGGAGAAGGTGGTAGATCTATCAAGACAAAGAGAAATTTGAATGGAAGAATGATGAAAAAGGCACTTTAGAGTAGAAAGGGGGTAGTTCATACTAAGGAGGTACTAGTTCATACTGAGGAAGAGGTAATTCTTATTCTAGAGGTGGATTTCATGGTAATTGTTTCAAATATGGTACAAAAGCGCATAGATATTTTGAATGTAGACCTCTAAATGTGGGAAAGGTAATAGAAATGTTGTAATTCAAGGAGATGATGAAGGTTCACCAAGTGGACTTGAGGCTAGAGAAAATCTAAGGGTGAGAAGAACCTTATGTAATAAGAGAAGTGATAAGGAACCTATTTTAAGGAGAAGTCTTTTCAAAACCAAATGTAAGATGTGTTGGGTGATGTGATGTGCTCCCCTGCCTACAGGTGGTTAATTATGTGGTGTTCCATGTTCACTAATAGTCATGGCTTTTGGTGTAATGGCAAATGGGCCCTACAATTGGTATCAGAGCCTGGTTTTGGCCTGGGCTCTGATACCAATTGTAGGGCCCATTTGCCGTTGCACCAAAAGCCATGACTGTTAGTGTAACGGCAAATGGGCCCTACAAGATGGCTGAAAATTGTTGCAAAGTGATGATTGATAGTGGAAGTTCTACAAATTTTGCATCAGAAGAGTTGGTTACAAAGTTGCAGTTGTAGAGGCTAAAACATCCTAAACCCTATCAATTTTCATTGATTAAAGATGAGCGTAAGATATTGGTAAGTGAGCAATGCCTTGTGAAGTTCAATATTGGACATTATTTTGATGAAGTTTTGTGTGATATTATGCCTATAGATTGTTGTCATATTCTATTTGGTAGACCTTGGAAATATGATAGATATGCAATACATGATGGAAGACTGAATCAATATACTCTTTGGGAATTTGGGAAGAAGAAAATATTGTTACCTTTGATTAAAGGACCAGATGAGGTTAATTGTACTACTGTGAGAATTTTCATGGTTAATGAGAAACAATTTGAAAAGGAAATGAAAAGGAACCAAACTTGTTTTGCTATAATTCTAAGAAAACTGAGTTGTGTCTATTGTAACCAAGTGCCAAAAAATACTGTTAACCAAGTGTCAGTTAGTGGTGACTAAGTGACAGCTAATGGTATTAACTAAGTACTAGAAGAAATTGCAAAATTGTTGAATGAGTATAAAAATATTGTTGCAGAGGATATACCTAATGGTGTACCTCTAGTAAGAAGTATAAGTCATTGTATGGATTTGATTCTTAGAGCTATTTTTCTGAACAAAGTGCCATATAGATTGACACCTACAGAGAATGAAGAACTTAATATACAAGTACATGAGTGTTGTAGAAACATTTGATTAGAGAATGCTTGAGTCAATGTATTGTACCTACTATATTAGCACCTAAAAAGAATGGAGAATGGAGAATCTATACTGATTCTAGGGCTATTAACAAGATTACAGTGAAGTATAGGTTTCCTATGTCGAGGATGGATTACATAATGGATTTTTTGAGTGGAGCAAAATATTTTAAAAATATTGATTTAAAGAGTAGCCATCATCATATCAAAATTAGAGAAGGTGATGAATGTAAGATTACTTTAAAAGAAAGATGGTTTGTATGAATGGTTGGTTATGTGTTTTGATTTGACTAATGCACCTAGTACTTTCATGAGGTTGATGAATGAAGTTCTAAAAATATTTTTGGGTAAGTTTGTGATTGTCTATTTGGATAAAATTTTGATATTTAGTAACACCAAGGAAAAACATCTTGAACATGTTAGACAAGTATTACAAAAATTGAAAGAGGAGAAGTTGTTGATTAATCTAAAAAGTGTTCTTTTATGCAAAAGGAGATTGTGTATTTTGGATTTGTGATTTCAGTTGATGGTTTGAAGATGGATCTTGAGAAGGTTAAAGAAATTTTGGAATGGCCTACACATAAGAATTTGGTTGAGATAAGATCGTTTCATGGTTTGGCTAGTTTTAAGAGGAAGTTTATAAGGAATTTTAGTTCTATATGTAATGCTATGACTAAGACAATGAGAGGAGATAAAAAATAATACAAGTGGACACATGGAGCTGATAAAAGTCGACACTTTGAAACAAAAGGATGTTGAGTTTCCTATATTGGCTTTTCTTGATTTCAATAAGGTATTTGAAGTTCAATTTTGATGCAAGTAGTAGTGCAATAGGAGCTATACTGAGTCAAGAATGTAAACCTATTACTTTCTTCAGTGAAAAATTGAATGATGATAAAAGGAAGTATTTTGTCTATGATCAAGAGTTTTATGCTATTGTTCAAGCCTTAAAGAAGTGGAGACATTATTTGATTCCTGAGAAGTTTGTGTTGTATATAGATCATAAAGATTTATAGTACTTGGGAAGTCAACACAAATTGAATCAAAGACATATGAAGTGGGTTGAGTACTTACCGAATTTTACATTTTCTATCAAACATAAGAATGGAGTTACTAGAAAAGTTGTTGATACGTTGAGTAGAAGATGTTCCATGTTGACTGAAATGAATGATAAACTTCTTGGTTTTGATGAAATGAAAGAGTTGTATGTTACTAACCCTAATTTTTCTGAGGCGTGGAGAGAGTACAGAGCACCAAATTTAACATATCACATAAATAAGTATGATGAATATTTCATTCAAGAAGGTATATTTTTTAAAGGAATTTAGCTATATATCCCTAGTTTTTCTATGAGAATCACTTTGATCAAGGAAAAGCATAATGGTGGATTTGCTAGACATTTTGGAATTGATAAGACATTGAGTTTGCTAAAGGATATGTATTATTAGCAACAAATGTATAAGGATGTTCAGAAATTTGTGAAGAGCTATGAAGTTTGTCAAGTTGTAAAAGGAGTAAGTCAAAATACTAGTTTGTATAGACCTATTGTTGTTCCTGAGAAACCTTGGAGAGACATTAGTATGGATTTTGTTATTGGATTACCTAAGATAGTGAAGGGGTTTGATTCTATGTTTATTGTTGTGGATATATTTTCTACAATGGCTCATTTCATACCATGTAAGAGCACATCTGATGCTAAGCATACTGCTGAACTTTTATTCAAAGAGATTGTGAGATTGCATGGAATACCAAGAAGTATTATTTTTGATAGAGACAGTAAGTTTGTTGGTTATTTTTGGAAGACTTTTTGGAAGAAGATGGGTAGTGAACTAAGGTTTAGTTCTACATTCCATCCATAGACAAAGGTTGTAAATAGAAGCTTGGGTAATTTGCTAAGATGTCTAGTTGGAGATAAGCCAAGTAATTGGGAAATGGTATTGGCATAGGCTGAATTTGCAGATATTAATTCTATGAATAGAAGTACATGGAAGACACCTTTTGAGATTTTTATTGGAATATAGCCTAGGGGTTTATCAGATTTGAGACATATTGCTAGTGAAGAAAAGAGAAGTGCTACTAGAGAAAAATTTGCTTATTTTATAGAGTCTTTGCATAAGAAAGTGAAATTGAGGTTGGAACAAAGTAATCAGAAGTATAAAGAGAATGCTAATAATTCTAAAAGATAGCAAAATTGTGAAGTTGGTGATGAGGTGATGATTCATTTGAAGAAAGGAAAATTTCCTATTGGAACATACAATAAGCTAAAGATGAACAAGTTTGGACCTTGTAAGTTCTTGAAGAAGTTTGATAGTGGTAATGCTTATAAATTTGAGTTACCTAATTACATTGATATATCTCCTATATTCAATATTACTAATTTATAAAATTATCATGATTTAGATGATGAGGTTGTTGTATTAGATGATTATCCCAAGAAATAGATTGAAGAAGTAGAAAAGGTATTAGATCAACGAGTTGGTAAGAGCACGAGAGTAAAATATTACTATGTTTTTATGGTGAAATGGAAGAATAGACTAGTTAAAGATGCTACATGGATTTTTCAATCTGAATTGGATTCAACTCAGGTTTTGACACTTTCATTATTCAAGAGAATCATTTCTTCCAATCCTATTTGTCTAATGTAGGAGCCTCTTGGGTTTCCTTGTAATCCTATACTTTTGTTCTTTCTATGAGTTGATACCAAGTTCATGTTGCTACCAACATCCACTTAATAAGGATTTACCCTTCATTTGTCAAGTATTTAGGGCGTGTTGAGCATTTAGTGGATGTCAAGCTTCCTAGTTGCTTTTGAGTTCATAGTTGTTGTCAAGTGTTCTTTGGTTGTGAAGTTCATGTCACTGTCAAATGTTTGTTTCGATGTCGAGTGTCAGGATTTCATGGTTCCTTCTTTAGCCAAGTTGTCTGTATCTTGTTTCTTAGTGGGAGTTGACTAGCATATTTAATTTTGATCATGAATTTAATGATAGGATCTTTTTTAGGGATGAGTGTTGACCATTATGAGGTCAGTCTTATATTATGTAATATTCCAAAAACTTCTACAAGCTATTTTGGCAAGTATAAATGGAGTGCTTAGATTTAGGTTAAAAGGTAGAACAGAGTGGATTTTAAAAGGTAAATTCATATGTGTTTGAAATGTGAATTTGAAGCTAGTTCTTGAATTTGAATGTATTTTGTATCTAACCATAACCCAGAAGGCCTTACAACTAGGCATGCATGCTAATTATTTGATGAATCAAAAAGTATTTTCTCTTTTTCCTCCTTTCGTTGTTGTTCTGGTGTTGTGTTTCCACTATGTTAGCTCTTGCAAGGTGGTTGGATAGCTGGTTGTGCCTTTGGCACTAGTCTATTCTCATTCCTCCTTGCATCAACTCTTCTCATGTCTAGCCTTTTTTTAAAATTTTGATTAAGAGAAAGAAGGTTTCGAAGGGATCCTAAAAATCTATTATTGAAGCACCATTAGTATTCAAAGAAGAGATCAAGTGGAAAGAAAGGGAGACTTTTGGACCATGCCAAAAATGCTTGATCGATAATTTTTTTTATGTGAATAAGCCCTACAAAATCTTTCATTATGAGTATTATATGACACAATAGTCTTATGGAACTTCTTCCATATATCCTCGATGGTGTTAGAGGAGAAGTACAACTTTTCAAATTTGGAAAAGGTATCCCTTTCATCTTGAGTTTAGGGGAATTTCTTAATGGGTTTCTATGTCTACTTTCTATCCTTGTAGAATTGTTTCCATTTGCAAGAGATGCTAGTGGCTATGGTCATATTCCCTTCCTTTTACTTTTTTTTAAAGAGCTTAGTGATTACAACCTCTTATTTCCATTAATTCTCTCCATGAAGGAAATTAAAACTCCATTATCTAGAATCTTCTAAACCCTTATTATTCTATTCCAATTCTCATAGGAAATGGGTTCCCACCTATTTCTATTTCCACTCATATTTATATATAAACCTAGGGTAGACATGCTACAAGGAAAATGGAATGTCAATGGTGAATTTCAACATTTTTTGTTGAAGAAAAAAATCGAACACACATTAAAGAATATCTATCACCCTGAAAACATGTGAGATAGCAACATAATTAGAAACCTTGATTTGGATGAAAAAAAATCCTAGATAATGACGGATTTATGAATGAACAACTCTATTTTAATCGTCCATAAATTCTCCTAACACACTATGTATCCTACCATAATTAATAGGGGATTTCACATTAGCATGTAACTAACAACTATGTTAGCTAGATGGTTTGAAACACAATTGACCTTTCTAGAACCATGGCAAATATTAAAAAAGGTAAAAATATTTCAGTGATTTTTAAACATTAGTCTAAGGACCCAAGGGTAGTACTACTACAAAAATGCATTATCCAACATCATTTCTCACTAGCTCCTTACAAACATCTGACCTAGAATTACCTTTTGTTGCTACCTTGGAACTCACTTCAACATAACAACAAGGATGGAAATGATACTTAAATTCATCATTGCTATCCAAAGAAGAATGAAGTTGAATATTAACCCTACATAAGGAGGTAGAAAACTAGACACAAGGAGAGGCAAAAAAAAGAATGTATTCCTCATAAATAGCTCTTTCAATCTTACTATAGATCACCTTCAAATGAGTTTATTTATCTCTAAATATTTTTGTTATTTATTTCATTCTAGATACCCCATAAGACATCGTGGGGCAACAAATTACCAAAAATTCTTAGTCATCACACTTGATAAGGGGCACACCCATTTCAAATAAAAGTGTTGAATGGAATAAGAAAAAGCCTAGTTTACATCTAGCTTGGAACCTACAATGAAACCTCAAAGGAAAAAGGATGGTGTAAGAAATATGATCAATAGATTCCTCATTACAAGAAGAAAGACAACATATATTATAAAGATAGAGTCCATTCTTAATATTACTATCAATACTAAGAATTTTATTGTGAAGGAGAATCCATAAGAATATATTTACCTTTGGAATAAGACCTTTCAATGAACTTTTGGCCCAATTGGAAGAGCATGAAGTTAGGGATAGAAAAATGACAATCAAAACCACTAAGAAGTTCCCATAAGGTGTACCTTTGTAGATAATTTTGTATTCAACATCGGATAGGAGAATTGTAAAAATAAGGAGAAGCATGATGGGGTGAGAAACTAAGAAAGTGACAAAATTTCCATCCACTTGTATCCAAGACAATAGTTTGTCACCATGATGCAAATTATATTAATGCCTATACCTATCAAAGAAGAAAAAGATTCAAACTTTCTCAAAGGTTTACTTGGAAGATACTAATCCATCTAAAAGTCAATAGATCAATCATTCCCAAATTTCCAACCCATTCTAGTAGAAATCATTTATCTAGCCCAAAGGATATTATTCTAAATGTAACACCACTAGATTTTTACCCAAGAGGAAACTCTAGAATAGGGGAAGGGAGTTCATATATTTTCTATTAATAGTAGCATTCCACTCCACATCCTCACCATGGATCCTCCAAAATTATTTTTCGAGAAACACTTGATTGAGGTATTTAATGCTCCTAAGATCTAGACCCCAAATATTTCTAGGAATATAGACTTTATCTCAATTGAGTAATGACATTCTATTCTTCTCCACAACACAACACTAGAATTTTTCTAAACCTATTTATTTATAATTATTTTTATGACTTGAAATGTTAATTATGAAATGATACTTCAATATATCATACCAAATATAGTTTAACAATGAATATACAAAATTAAAATGTGATTCACAAACCACATGTTTGCACTTCAAACTTGAAAGATGAGAATTTATAACCAATGACCATTGAACTTAGTAACGTAGTCATAGTAAGTTGTAACATTAATAACATTAAACTTTTAAACATAAAGACAATTGTAAAAGGAAAATATTAGTTATTCATAGTACCATGTAAGTTAACCATTAACTATTAAATGACAACAATGAAAGATTCAAATTCATTGTTCAAATTATAAATATGATATATCATAAAGATAAAGATGCTCATGATTATAATGAGCAAAGTAGAATGAAATAGTGAAAGGAAATAATTTACCATTGCCATATAAAAGTGAGTACAATACACATAATGTCAATAATGAGAATGAAATGAAAATGAGGTATACTGGCCTTATTGTAGCTTCAAAGAGACCTCATGGTATCAACACCTTGTTAGGGTTCCCATATAAAAAAGAATAATACAAAATTATCTATACAAATTTCAAAAAAAAAATTGACTTTTCAACATGGGCACTAGACACACCTGACACATCCTCTATAATCATCTTAGACACTCGCATCATTGTAGTGTGTGGACATGGTACAACATTGCTTGGGCGGTGGTGGTGGAGCACAAGTGAAAAAATAAATGCACCCAAGATGTATGTGTTGAATATAATTATTCAAATATATATTGTCATTGATGTTACACAAATGTCACACTCTAACTAAGCACAACTAGTGTTAACCAACATGATTTAGGCACTATAGAAGACTCCAGTATAAAAGCAAGCATATTTTAGTAGGAATCGAGTTGAATCAGTCATCAAGGGAAGTGATTACAAAATGAGTTAGGTTAGGCAATTAAGAAAGTCATTATTAATTGAGTTTGGCTAGTTATCAAAGAAAGTTTTATATTAAACATGTGATCTATCTAGTCTTACTCAAATGTCAGTTGATTACTTTTGTTAATTAAATGTTTAATACAATGTGACTTAGTGGATGTTAAATGTTTGTATGAAAGGGTATTTAGGCCAACTTGACAATGAATTTCATATATATGAGATGTCAAGTTGTGGATTTAATTGAGCAATTGGATGAATGAGAAAGATGCAAAAAAAAAACTTTTAGATCTATATCTTTGTTAGAAATGGAAAAAGAAATCTGTAAATAAACAATACCAGGAAAGAATCTAAGTGAGTAAATGCATGATAAGATATTACCATAAAATAGGAGAGAGAAAGCTTCAAGCTCCAACACCATGAGACAAGATATTTGGAAAGGGGAAAGCAAAGAAAACCCCTTGTGATATTATGAATGAGGCATCAAAAGCCTAAGAAGGAAGAGAGAGAGAGATAGAGAGTAATGCTCATACAATAATTGAGAAGAGGAAGAAACCTCATTGTTAAATGAGAGAGGAGGGTCATCTCTTAAATAGAGATGAGAGAGAGGAGTTAGAATGTAACTCCCATGTCTATGAATGCCACCATTCATAAGTGTGTGAGGCCAAGTGTGAGATTCCTCTTAAGGAGGAATAATCTAAAATTAGAAATTACAATATATATTTGTCCTCACATATTCCACTAGATGACAAAATAAGATGTAGTGGAAAAAGGACAAAAAAGAAATATATTAGGATACCTTGGCTTATATCCTAATATATTATAATAATAAATAAAGGAGGTCTAACCTTGGTTTATAAATACACCAAGGAAAGATTACACCTTCTAACACCCCCCTTTAATCTTTACTTGGGGTAATTACATCAAATGGTATTAAACCCATAATTTACAAAAATCTGCAACTTAATCTTCAATATGAAGTAATTTGATTGTCTTCAAGCCATATGGAACATTTGTAGATCCAAGAGAAGTACATGAGTCCTTTGAATGTGATCAAGTGGAAGCAGAGACACCTCTTCATATGTGGAAAACCAAGAAGGTTCCTTGATGGTTCACCTAGAAAAAAGAACAACAAGACAAATATCCACAAGTAGAATGCCATCATATATGCAAATTCGAAATCCTTTTGAATAAGGATAATAAAGTTCTCATAGAGAAATAATGAGTAAAACATGTTACCACAAAACAATGGAGATAACCTGATATCAAGATAAAGTATATGCTCAAAAATTGTCAACAAGGACAAATTGAGTAAAAAACTTGATCAATGCTCTCATGAAAAGTATATTATAATAATGCACAAATGACCACAGACAAGGCCAACTAATGATACGTGCATCAACATTGCATCAATCATGTGGATATAGACAGTCCACTTAATGAATCATCCCACTGCAAGTTGATGGGCTGCAGTACCATAACTTACATGACTCACGATCTAAGCAATGAAGTATGCAAGTCATTATCACATTAATATATGAAAATAACATAAAGGAGAGACATGCTGATCAAATTAGAATTATCATGATTTTTGTTAAGATAAGCAAAAGAATGGATTATGAGGATATAACATCATATTGCCTTCAAATTGGATCAAATCATGCGAATTTGGAGAGAAAACTCCAATAATAGTATCTTCTTCATGGAGGAAAAAAACATGGAGGGAAACTCCATAAAAAAAAAAATTATCCTATCAAAATGGAACAGATAGGATTAAATGGAGGAAAACTCCATATAAAATGAGTGCATACCAATATAGGATGGAGGTATACTCCATGGGCCAGATAAGGACACTATGTATCAGTTATACTGAGGGGACCAACATAGTTATCCTTGAAAAAATTGGCTCCCCATGCAACTCAAAACAAATATCATATCAATCATGTATATCAATGGTATAAAACCATAGAGTGCCAACATGGGCATAGAATAATGTTATAAAAGCATAAAAGTGCAGCTATGGGCACATCAAAATATCAAAATGAAGGCAAATGTGTAAGATTACTCATAATCCAATTAAAATGATTTAAGGAAGATCAACTAAATATAGATATCAGGTATAAAACTCCATTAAGGGTAAACATGGGTATGAAAATTATAATAGCTGGTATATTTATCTTGGTATATATGTGTGCACCCATATATACTTGAATAAATATACTTAAAATATCATAGTATGAAATCATACAATTACAATTATTAAATGATAGCTTGATGCTAAAAAAAATGATTTCCCCTTCTTTTTTTATGTAAAATGTGTTACAACTAACCCTGCAAAAAGGTTAGTAAATAATGATAGAGTTCAGAGCTGGCAGATAAGAATATACTAAAAAGAGTTAAAAGAACTTTTCTAAAAAAAGTTTGAATAAAAGCTTGTGATGAATGATTACCTACCAAAAAGAGGTTGACAAGAGGCAATAATAAAAATAAATGATACCTCTGTCAAGAGCTAAAAAAAGAAAAGGAATCTGGCATGTCTCTGAAAAAGAAACTTGCATAAAAAGACAAAAAAAAGTTATAACTGAATCTAAATATAGAGAAAATTTATATAATTTAAAACACTCAAATGTGAGGTAATGATTCAGAAAAAATGGAAGAAGTTTAGGTAAGTCTGTGCAAAACTTTCTAAAGAGAGAGGGTTCAGCGCAAATTTTGAAAAGAAGGCGCATGAAATGGAAGAAAAAAAAATTACCTCCAGCTGGGGCAAAATAGATGGCAGATTTTTCAAAATATATTAATAATTTGAATATGAATGACATGTGTGCCTTCACATATTTGAAACATTCATCATAATTTTGAACCGATAACCCAAGGAAAGCTCCAACGGATATGTAATAAAATCGGACGATGATGTCCATAAGAGCATCAAATACAGTGTATGTGCAAGCACACCAAATGGGAACAAGAGACTAGATGGGGCATACCAAACTGCCAAAGAGAGGTCTGGAGGAAAGCCTGGAAGCTGTCCAGTGTTACTATTTTTTTTCAGTTAATGCAAGTGGCCAGTTTTGTGGTGTGGCTGAAATGACTGGCCCTGTGGATTTTAACAAAAGCATGCCCGTAAGACAAGTGGAATGGCTACTTCCCAGTCAAATGGCGCATCATTAAAGATATTTCCAATTCTCAGTTCTATCATATCATTCTTGGAAACAATGACAATAAACCTGTGACGAACAGCAGGGACACACAAGAGATAAGATTTGCGCAGGGTATTGAGATGCTAAATATTTTCAAGAACTTCTCCTTAAGGAAATCTATACTAGATGATTTTATGTTTTATGAAAGTAGGAAAAAGACAATGCAAGAGAAGAAGAGGGTGCCGTAGCAGCAAGAGCACCTACAGATATTAGGCAGATATGACGCTGTTCAGAAGAAGGGATCTGGGGAACAGCTGACTAAATCTGAGAAAGGATCTGGGGAACTGAATAGATTTGATGGAGAAGTAAAAGATGGTGTGCATGGTGTTGTAATAAGCCATAACATAAGCACAAATGACATACCAGCAACCATAAAAACAAGCATGAAAGGAACCACTCTGCCAGTTCCAATATTCCATCTTAAAGACCAAATCCAGTCACTATCCCAGAAACACATGTCTAAGAAAAGAGATAGATTAAGAATAAGCATAAAAAAAAGAATGATAACCAGGCCATGACTCCTACTGCAAAAGGCACTCTGTGGGTGCCCATTATTGAACTTGATAATGCCACTCTAAATAGAGGTATGACAGCAGATGGAAGCTGCATAGCTAACATGACCTGAGAGAATATCAGCAGCTGATAAATACCTGCTGCATCTGTATTCCAAATGCAAAGCATGGTCAGCACAACAACACCTATTTGAATAAAATACGATGAACCAAAATATGTGGACAATCACCAAGAAAACATTTATAATAGCGGTACAACACATTAAGTTCACACATATTCTTTACAATCTGTGTCCAGCTGAGTTGTATGAGCAGGCTATTAATTATGAAAAAGGATCTTTCATTACTTCAAATGGGGCACTGGCCACCCTATTAAGGGCTAAAATTGGACGAGCCCCGAGAGATAAACGCGTGGTGAAGGATGAGAACACTGAGAGTGAGCTGTGGTGGGGAAAGTATCTCCAAGTATAGAGATGTACGAGCATACGTTCTTGGTAAATTGAGAAGGGACAGAGGACTTACTGAACTCTCTAAAGAAGGTATTTGTGAACGACCAGTTTCTGAACTGGGACCCAGAGCATCGAATCAAAGTCAGAATTGTCTCGGCTCGAGCGTACCATGCTCTCTGCACGCATGACATGTGCATCCAGCAGGTAAGGATAAGATGCCGCCACCGAAAAATAAAAAGTCTGGTCTTCATTAAAGATCTGCACAAGAAAAGTTTGGATCTACACAAGACAGGAAATCATTACAACTGAAACTAAATATAGAGAAAACTTATATGAAAATTTAAATAATAATCCACTGCACCTGCCCTCTATGCCTGAAAAACCTCTGCTTACTCAAACCTTCACCAAAAAACTCAAGACTTGTTCCTCCGAAGCGTTCCGCCCAAACTCTTCGCCATCAAAAGTTGAGATGCTCAAAAATATGAGCATGGTAAATACAAATCTTGGGAAAGTTCAAATTTTTAGTTGTAGTGAGCATTGGGTATTCGAATCGCATTAATGATCTCATATGCAATGAAACAGAGCCGACATAGTCCGTATCGGCCACGATCTTTGTGCGAAGAAGAAAGGCAGTAACGTGCTACAGATCCAGCATTTCCCCCCTTAGCTTTTCCGCCTGTATGTCTATCAAGACCAGCTCGTTTGTAAGCTCCTATGTGAGAATGGTTTTATAATAAGGTAATGAATAATTTGCTTCTACTTTTATGGGATGTGTGGAATCGTTAAGGAAAATTTGCTTCAGCGTTACATAAGTCAGGAATTGCGTGGCAGTGTACAAGGTTCCGAGTCTGACATTGTGCAGGCTTGCAGAAGATTACTTGATGAGAGGCAGAACAAAATGGAAAAAGATATTGCCTGATCCATATGAAGGAAGCCCATTCCACACATATCTATCATAAGCAGGCCCGACTGGATCAGTCTCCCTCAACAAATAGTGAGACCTCTCATGAAGGTGAGGATCATCTCAAGGAAGATACCCAGGAACATGGATTTGAATACGGTTCAAAGAACAAAGCTGCACAAATTTGTCTTGGTTTAAGAGATGACGGGGAGCTGTCAACTAGGGATATGCAGAGGATGGTTCAAGATTTGCCACAATACAATGACAACTCGATAAACTTAGTCTTCATGTTGATATAGCTGCAAAACTAAATGAAAAAATTAAGGAGCAAGACATGGTCTTTGGGGATGCAGGAACGAAGGAGCTGTTAAATATGCTTAAGACAAAGGAGAATATTACTCCTGAAAATAAGCTACGATTACTAATGATCTATGCAGCAATTAATCCAGACAAACTTGCTGGTGAAAAGAGTCTTCAGTGGAAGCAGCTTGCACGGCTCTCGTCGGACGACATAAATGCAGTGAAGAATAATGATCGCAGGAAGGATGGAGGAGGAAGAACCAGTCTCCATCAAAACCGATCAAAGAACAGTATGGGGATAAAATTCAAGATCCAACATAGTGGGATTCAAATTTTCTCAGAAATTCAGTTAAAGTTTAAAAAACTTAAAGCATGCATGCAGAGACAATCTAATAAACCTGATTGCATAAAGAAAACCGAATAAATGATATGAAGTAATATTTTGCTGTTTTGGCGGCACGCCTTCCAAAACAAAAAAAATTGAAGCTTTTATAGGAAAATCCTTTGGCAGCAAGCCTTCCAAAGGGGGTTAGATGAAAAATTACTAGAAAATAAGAAGTAACCTGCACAAATTAGAGCAAACAGTTAATCGGGTTTGGCGGTAAACCAGCCAAATCCAAAAAAAATTCAATTTATTCTAGTCTTAAGAAGATTAAAGAAGAAATTAGTGAAATCTTCAAGAGCCTCCTTCGAATTGTACCTTCATGCAAACACTCAAAACAAAGATTAAACTGCTCTGATACCATGTTAGAAATGGAAAAAGAAATCTGTAAATAAACAATACCAGGAAAGAATCTAAGTGAGTAAATGCATGATAAGATATTACCATAAAATAGGAGAGAGAAAGCTTCAAGCTCCAACACCATGAGACAAGATATTTGGAAAGGGGAAAGCAAAGAAAACCCCTTGTGATATTATGAATGAGGCATCAAAAGCCTAAGAAGGAAGAGAGAGAGAGATAGAGAGTAATGCTCATACAATAATTGAGAAGAGGAAGAAACCTCCTTGTTAAATGAGAGAGGAGGGTCATCTCTTAAATAGAGATGAGAGAGAGGAGTTAGAATGTAACTCCCATGTCTATGAATGCCACCATTCATAAGTGTGTGAGGCCAAGTGTGAGATTCCTCTTAAGGAGGAATAATCTAAAATTAGAAATTACAATATATATTTGTCCTCACATATTCCACTAGATGACAAAATAAGATGTAGTGGAAAAAGGACAAAAAAGAAATATATTAGGATACCTTGGCTTATATCCTAATATATTATAATAATAAATAAAGGAGGTCTAACCTTGGTTTATAAATACACCAAGGAAAGATTACACCTTCTAACAATCTTATTAGAGAAATCTAATCAAGGAGGATCAAGAGGATAAACCAAAACAATGATCTAAATCTACATAGTCAGTCAATCAATAAGGTCAATCATTGTTACTTTCTAACAATTGTAATAGTGAACAAATCTCTTAATAGAGTAGGCTTAATAGTCATTTTTAAATCCTCTAATAAGGTGGGAATTCTATATTGTATTGTCTAAAAACATCTAACAAGGCCACTCCTAAAAGGGTGATTCAAATCCTCTAATAGGGTCACACCTAATCATATATTTTGTAACCTTTAACAGAGTTGCATCGTAGCATGACTAACTTCAAAAGAGTGAAAAGTTGTAACTAGTTGCATTGGCGGTTTTCCCAAATTGGGCTTCCATGTTAAATCTTGGTGTCTCATATGTCCATGTTATTTACATAATGCTTTATGTTTCCACAAATTAGTTACTAAAGGTT
This sequence comes from Cupressus sempervirens, assembly GCA_028749045.1. Classification (NCBI taxonomy): domain Eukaryota; kingdom Viridiplantae; phylum Streptophyta; class Pinopsida; order Cupressales; family Cupressaceae; genus Cupressus; species Cupressus sempervirens. The sequence goes on from CM053786.1 coordinate 149,960,584, forward strand.
AATACATATTATTATCTTAAGGATACTTTGTTTAGTAGGTTATAGTGAATATCTAGCTTTAATTGATGAGAGATGGGATTTGGTTTACTAAGTGGAAAGTTTGTATTTACATCTAAGGAAGAAAGATTTTTTTTTCTTGTAATTGCTTCACCCCTCCCCTCTAATTTACTCATTTAATTTCTAACAATTGGTATCATAGCTATTGGTGCTTCTAGGAAAGGTTTCAAAGACCTAAGCTCAAGATCAAGATGTCCTACAGAAGAGAGATTTCCATTTTTAACCAAGATAACTTTTTAGCATGGTAGGAACTAATGAACCTACATGTGGGAACCATTGGAGATAAAGGATAACTTTAAGAAACCCCCTCCCCAAAAAGTATATAAATTTTTAGTGAATCCATCATTACTTTTGGGAGGGGGTGAATTAATTTTTGTAGGCAATTTGTTTTCAATGTCAATAAAAGTTTAATGTTAGATGCAACTTTTCGTTGACCATTACAAAATTTCATAAAAATGAGGCAATTTTATCCCTTTTGATAGAAAAAGTATATATTGTATATGATGATTTTTCCCATTAGGTGATTTATCCCTTTTGTTGAAAAATATATATATTTGATGAGGTGATTTTTCTCATTTATTGGAAAAAATATATATTTGATTAGGTAATTTTTCTCATCTATTGGAAAAACATATATAATGCAATGGTAAATATTGTATAAAATGATGTGATTACTCAATGAGTCAATGCCTAGAAATTAATCGTATGTTTTTCAAATCTATTGTCAGATGATCAAACAATTTCTCTCAGACAAAAATTAAAGAGTGATAAGAAAGTGAGGTTTATATAGGATGAGATGTACATGGAATGTCCTATTTCATTTATGGAATGTATGTGGAATTTTTTCAATGATATAGATTATTAATGATGTTATTTTTTTGTAATATAATACAAAAGGAGTAGGTACTATCTATACAATCTTCTATAGTTCTTAATTTATTATTATTTTTTCTATTATTTAAGATAAAATGTAGAAAGGGAACATGCTATTAATAAAATTTAAGATGAATAAAACATGATGAAATGTAGTGATAAATGATACAAATATAATCTTAAAAATGTAAATAATTAGACCTATTTTTTTTATTTACTAATTTATATAGATCTAGTTTAATTTTGCACAATATACTTGGACTATGTGTATCAAAATGAGTTGGGCATATAAACATATTATTTTGAAGAGATTATGTCTTGACAAGTTCTATCTACATAGAGAAAAAGGAAATAATAATTTTTTGTAAAAAATATCAAAATGAATGAACTTTGGCTTTGATGAAAACTATTGTTCAAGCAATATAAAATGAATTATCTTCAATAGCATCTTTCTAAAATAACTAATATTCTAACAAGTGTAGAATAGGTATTATCTCATTTTATATATTAAAAAATGTCATGTACATTAAGATTTTTCATCAAAGTGAAATTTATCTCAAACACCATGGGAAGAATTTATAGAATAAAATTACTAAACAAATATTAATTCTATTCAAAATTTATTATAAACATAATGAAATTTTGATATGACAACCTAAAAATTTCTATTTATTTCTAAATGAATATAAACTAGGGCAAAATCAATGAGGGTAAAACAAATAAAGTACCAATTTCAAAAGGTTTCCTTTTTAAAAATTTCTTTTAATTGAATTAGTTTATATTCATCTATTTATTTTAGACACAATAGCCTATAAACAAGTATCAAATTTAGTTTAAAATTGATGTATTATAAATATTGAAAAAAAGAATCTCTCTAGCTAGGAAATGCATTGAAGCTTACGTAAAAGTCATAGCAGAGTTCAATGTTATTTTATTATTGTTATTTCATCGATTAGACACTCTTAGTTTACCATTGTATTATAAGGTCTTGTTTGAACTAAATTATGAATAAAAAAATTATAGCAAAATTATTTTATCTATCTTCACACCTAGAATACTTTAAAACTAAACTAATATATATATATAGATATATATATATATATATCTATATATATCTATATATATGTATGTATGTATGTATGTATGTATGTATGTATGTATGTATGTATGTATGTAATAGGAAAACCATAAGTAATATGAGATTTCACAATCTACCATCATTCATATAAAAATATTTTACTATCATTAACTATCATTAGGATCTATACATAAGATGCTAATAATGTAGGAAAAGTGAAAGCCTAAGAGTTATAAATCTAACAAATAACAAAGACTTAGAACATCACACGCAAAAATTTCATATCTTACAAGCAATTCCTAGTAAATAAACGGTTGACTATGTGATTAGGCATCAAGAAAAATATTTTTCCTAAATAGTTACACATTTGGAAATGGGAATACAAGTGGAATAGGCATATGTATATTCTTAAAATTTTGAATTATCTATTTGGATACACCAAACCAAAATTGGAATAGGAATAAAATTGGAATACATATTCCTATTCCAATTTTTTAAATTTTAGATAATATAAATTTTTGATTTCGTGGTGAACAAAACAAGAATAGAAATATGTAACCCTATTTTCTATTTGAGAATAAGTATTCCTATTCCTATTTTTATATTCCCATAGCCAAACATACCCTTATTATTATAGTAGAAAAATTAGTAGAGATGCAGAGGAAGACAAGGTTTTACAATGCCCTATAGTGGAATTGATTTGTATGTTGTGATTCCAAAGCTCTGCATCATGTCAATTTTGATGCAATCTGGAGCAAACCACTCCAAGCTATGAAGTAGGTGCCCCAATGTATAGCTGACCACAATCAATGCCAAAGACATGCCTTAGCACATTCTTCTCCCCAAACCAACCAAAATCAACTAAAAGTCTTTCCCTTTCACATCAATATCTTTGATGCTCTGGAGAAAATATTCAAGAAAGTATTCTATTGGGAATTCCCACAAGGTCACATCTCATTAAATCAACCATACATTCATGAGTAGTTGAATTCTTGCAAGAATATGATACCCACCAACATTGTAGTCCTTCGGAGATTCATGAGGGACCATAAGAGGTGACTATGGATAAATCCTGAAAGTTTCTCTTACTATTGCCTTCAAATACTTGAGCTTTGGCACATCATATTCCTCCATTAGTCAATTCCATCCAACATGTCTATTAATCTCTTATTGGGCATTCTGCAGAATATCCATGTATTGTATCAAAGCTAATAGAGCCCACTGCATTGCAGAAGATGAATTAGAATGTGTGATTATGATGCTTTGCAAAATAAAATAAAATTTTTGGTGGTGACTACTTCAAAACCTCTATTTCGATCAAATTATCTATTTTGGGTGAAGAATGTTAAATGAAGAGAATTAAGATAGGATTTATATTTTTAGAATCAGTGTTTTGACTATAAGGAGATGTTGTTTACACACCATGACCATAAAACATCTACTATTTCATACAAATTATGAAAAAGAGCATTCAAAATTATGGAAAGGAGAAAGTGATAAAAGGACATACCAAGGCATTGGCTATCACCACATCATTGTTATTATCAGACTCAATTTTGTGGTTGTCTATTGTAGAGATGAAAACATCAATCAATTTAAGGAAGCTAAGTTGTGCAAAATTGCTTCCTACACTAATATTGGAGGGGAGGATTATGCAAATTCAACTAACTATTGTAGATATATCAAGAAATGCATAATAACATAATCAAAATAATAATGAACACATAACATAATGATTACCATGGGGCAAACCTTCCCCACCCTCCAAAACTTGCACAATGCATTCTCAAATCTCGAAGATTACAATACACATGTAATGCAAGTTCTTACAGGAGCATATCACCACAACTCAGACTTGGACTCGAACTTAGAGAGACTCCTTCTAGCACCATTCTTGTAAATTGAAATTGATGATTCAAACACCTCCCCAAGCCCTCCTTTTATAGTGATTTTCTACTTGGAAACCATTTGTGGTTTTACAAAACCATGGGCCAAAACTATGGAAAAAACAACCATGCCACATGTTACCCACTTGTAATTTATAACTTCGAGAATACCATTTTCGTCCATAATTTTTTCTTCTAGTTTAGACGCCCATAAAGTTTATATAATGAGTTTTTTACACTCTAAAAATAGCCCTTATATATTGTTCTAGAGACTAGACACATTTTTAACAACTCATACACCTTTTTCCAACTCATAAACATGTGGAAAACTACCACCAACAAATTCTAGAATTTTCTAAATTTTCTATAGTTTTCTCGAAAAAGTTTGCAAGTTTGAGACAAAATTCTTAACATTCTCCCACTTGTTGAACACATTGCAAGAGTCAAGGGATCCGCAATGTCATGGACTTAATTGCTAGGGGCTGAGAGGCCCATAGACTCCAAATACCATCTGAACTTCTCTGTGCTCACAAGCTTAGTTAATGCATCATCAACATTCACCAAAGTCTCCACCTTTTCTACCTTCACCTTGTCATCCTTTGCCATATCTCTCACAAAATGATATTTTACATCAATGTGCTTCGTCTTGGCAAGAAATGTCAAGTTCTTCACTAGGAAAATTGCACTCTAATTGACACTATAAATTGTCATTGCACCATGTTTGAACTCTATATCTAAACACAGTCTCTTAAGCCAGATGACTTCCTTGCAAGCATGAGTAGCTACCATATACTCTATCTCTGTAATGGACAAAGCGACCATAGCATGTTGCTTTCTCATCCAAGTGGTTATACCACTGAATAATGTAAACACATATGCACTAGTGGATCTTCTTCTATCAACATTGCCAGCCCTGTCTAAATCCACATAGCCTTGAATATCCAAGGAATGCTCATATCCTATTCTATGAAAACATATCGAGTACTTTGAGGTACCCCACAAGTATTTGAAATCTATTTTTACTACATCATAATGTGCTCTTCCTAGATTAGACATATAATAGGGAAGTACTCCCACTACTTGGGCAATGTTTGGTCTTGTAGTGACCATAGCATACATCAAACTTGCAACAGAAATTTGATATAGTACTTGACTCATCTCATCCCATCTCTAATAGAGATGAAGGACACTATGAGCTTGGAAGCTTTGTTCCCATAGCAATAGGAACACTAAGTGGTTTGGAATCCTGCATATTAAATCTTCTTGGAATATTAACAACATACTTACTCTAGCCTAGCCAAAGATTTTTTTTTTGTCTATCTCATATAATCTCAATTCCCAAAATTTACCTTGTTGCAAAAAGATCTTTCATTTCAAACTTTTTTGAGAGCTAAGATTTGAATTCTACAATTAAACCTTTTCCTTTGCCACTAAATAACATGCCATCAAAACATAAGGAAATAACCAAGAAATAATCACCATGAGACTTGTAGTATATACAGTGATCAAATTTTGATCGCACAAATCCCAAACTCAATACATATCTATCAAACTTTTGGTACCACATGCTAGGACTTTTTCTTAACCCATACAAGGATTTCCTCACTTTATAGACCAAATGACTTTTACCTTTCACCATAAAGTGCTCTAGTTGTGTCATGAAAATTTCTTTCTCCAAATATTCATAAAGGAATACTATCTTGACATCCATCTGCTCAACTTCTAGATCATAACCTACTGCAATAGAAAGTAAAAATTGAATGGATGTCATTTTTCTACAGGAGAAAAAATTTCACCATAATTAATTCCTATAGCTTGGGAGTAATCTTTTGCAAAAAATCTTGCTTTATACATCTCAATGCTTCCATCTAAACCCATTTTCCTTTTGAACACCCATTTACAACCAACAGGCTTCCATCCTTCAGGCAACGGTACAAGGTCCCATGTCTCACTCCTCTTAAGAGCTACAATATGTTCTTCCATGGCTATCTTCTAGGACTCTGAATCATTCATACCAAGGGACTCTTCTATAGATTTTGGTTCATAAATATTTACATTCAAAGAAAATATACACTTCCAATCATTAGGAGAATATCCATACCTTTCTGGTGCTTTCCTCTATCTACTAGACCTTTGAACAAGATCTAGTTTAGGTTCATGATCAGATTCTCCCTCTTCCTCTGATGATTCAAAACTTGTAGAGCTTTCTTCAACAACTTGTCTTTCTAAGGCCCTCAATTCAACTTTCTCAGGTGTAGTAGGAATTTGAATCATATCGTTCTTTTCTTTTATCTATTCTGGCTGCACTGTAATAGAACAAGGCTCAACTTCTCTAAAAGTAAAACTTTTGGAGTAAAATAACTTTTGTGCAATGGGATCCCAAAAACTGTTAAATGTTTATGTGAAGGCTTGTGGCCTGACCATGATTCCATTGGTGTCTTATCAACAAGAGATCATGTAGGAGATATATTTATCAGGTAGAAGGTAGTGACTACAGCTTCGGCCCAAAATTTTTTTTCTAGTCTAGCTCCACTTAGCATGCTCCTAGCCTTCTCCATCAATTTCCTATTCATTCTTTCTACAATTCCATTCCATTGTACAGAATACAAAGGTATTTGCTCTCTTTTAATACCAAAATCTTTACAAAATGTGTCAAAATCATTAGAGCAATATTCACCATCATTATTAGTTCTCAAAAATTTATCTTCTTTCTAGTCTATAGCTCAACCATTGCTTTAAATTCTTTGAAATAACTATAAACTTCAGCTTTGCTTCTAAGAAAATAAACCTATGTTCTACTGAAATCATCAATGAAAAAATATAATAAATTGATCTACCAATAGAAGGAACATCGAATAGACCAAATACATCCGAATGGATTAGATCTAAAACACATGAGGACTTATGAGAAATTGAGTAAAACTAAACATAATTGTGTTTACCATAGATAAAATGCTCACAAAAATAAAAATCAATAGTATAATCATTCAACCCATCAACAAGGGTTTTATTCTTTAAGGCTTGTAGACCTTTCTCACCTATGTGGTTAAGTCTTTGGTGCCATAACACAATCTTCTCTATAGGTAACCTTGATTCAGTAGATGGAGCACCCTTGGGTATCCAAAAACCACAACCATCTATTGAAAGAGAAACACTCTCCTTCTCCAACAAAGTAGTCCCCTTCACAATCTTATCAGAAGTACTATTGCACTCAAATATGCATGCATCAAGCTACTACAATATGCATATGCGAAATTGGGGGGCATCTAATCCTCACATACACTTCAACATGGTCATTACTTATGAGATCATCCCAAAATAAACATTGTATTGTTTATTTGAAAAGTCTAATAGAGTGACCTATTGTCTTCTAGCTAGAAGGATAATGCCTTTGCTCTTAGAATGAGAAATGGGCAACTGGACCTCTAGAATAAAGGATTTATGTAGCTAAATGAGAGTGCAATTAATATGGATGAGAGATGCAATTTCTAATCTAAGAAATGAAGAAGCATAGTATGCTAAATGGATGCATATTTAAAATCTAAATGATATTACAATGAAAGAAATAAAGATATGCAAATGTGAGAGAAATGAGTAAGAGTTTTAGCATAAGTTCGATGCAAATTCCAAAATTCATCCTCTATCATGAGGAATGGAGAGCTTATTTTAAAGAATCCAAGAGGTGATGGATGATCGAGATTAATTATAATGGATGGTCAAGATTGAAGAGGAGAGCCAGTCATAAAAGAAACTTCCTCATGAAAAGGGAGTTAACTAGTTGCCTTTAATTGATAAAAAGAGTTAATTGGTTCCTTTTGAGTGATAAAAGGAGTTAACTAGTTCCTTTTTGAGTGATAAAAGGAGTTAACCGATTGCTTTTCGATTGATAAAAGTGTTGGAAATATTCAAGATATGACATGTTACTGAAAGGGGAGGGGTGAATCAGTAACTTGAAAACTTTAAAATAAATTAACACTTTTACCATATATATATATTTACCATTCATTCATCTAATCTACTGCATGTATGACAGATCAAAAATTCATAACACATGTACATAGTGATTTGGTGACCTAGAAACCTTCCAAATAGAAAGTAAAACTGGGGTTGGGATGATACCCACAAAACTTCAATACTGTAGTATAAAGTTTCCCTGTTAAGGGTTACATTGACCACTTCTAGTGATCTGCCCTATTAGGAACACAAAGGACTATTAGGTCCACCTTGTTAGAGGATTTAAAAAAATACAATGAAGTATGCACTCGGTTAAGAGATTTACAAAAGATTATTAAGTCTACCTTGTTAGAGGATTTAGAGACCGGTTCACCTGTTAGGATGAAATAGTAGATTTGACTTACAACTTGATTGCTGATTAGATCCTTGAAGTACATATCACCTCTTGTGATTGATGAATCTTTATTGTTCCTTGTTGACCTTGCTCAATATTTTGCTCTGTTGCTAATTCACACTTACTCTTCTCAAAACATTACCTATCTATTCCTTGATTCAATCATCCATACATTGTAAATGATATAATACATTACATATATATCATTCCAATAATTATAATTGCAAGGTTGGCTAAAACACAAGTGAACAAAACATTACTGAGTCGGCCCAATAGTAAATAACTTGGGTTCACTGAACTACTCGGTGACCTTCTGATACTCAACATCCACTGAATTACTCAACATCATCATGCACTTGGTAGAAGTGAAGGCTTGGTCCATATGAGTCACTCGACATAGTTCTAAACTCGGTAACCACTGGTGACTCAGTAGATGTAGTGTTACTTGGTAGACACTGCATGCTGAGTTTACCTTGCTTTACTCGGTAAACATTTTAACTTCCATGTTCAATTTACATTGAATTCCCATGACACAGTCTAACTGCTCGGTAGACACTATGATGCTTGGTAGAAACTGTGATGCTCAGTGTAAACTATGAAGCTCGGTGTAAACTACGAAGCTCGTGTAAGCTGAGAAGCTTGGTTAATACTAGATGCTCGATGTAAACTAAGATTGATAAGTGTTGTCACTAATGGCAATAATAACTTAATGCCAACAAAAAGGAGTTAACTGATCACCTTTTTTAGAATATTTAATTTAATAAAATAGAATATGACCCCATAAATGGATAACTTTAACTAAATGAATAATTATATTCAATAATTAAAAAGAGGAGGTATCTTATTAAATTAAATGTATTTAATTCCTTTGTATATTAGCTAAAGAGGTAATTTTAATTTAATTAAAGTAGAACACTTATAATTAAATTAAATTAAATCAATAGGTTAATGTAGCTAATTTGAGTCAATATTTAGGAATTAAATAAATAATATGATTAATGCAGATTAGGATTTTCTACATTTGACATCTAGATCAAGTAGCAATTATTAGAATTAGAATTGCCTAGTAAAATAGGACTTGGGAATAATTGAATAAACCAAAGTTGGTTTATATGGGAATGTGCCAATTTTGGGCTATTACAAAATATACCCAAATTACTTCCTCTTCCTATTACCATAGCACCTCTCACCATTTTCGCACCTGCTTCAAAAAGTTGTACATGCACACACATGCATCTATTAGTTTACTACTAGATAAAAAATTCCTTGCTAGTCTCAAGATATGCAAGACACCATCAAATATTCTAATTCTACCATCAAAAAATTTCACACAAATACGTCCATGACCAACAATATCAAGAATTAAGTTATCACCCAAATAGACCTTACCACCATCAAACTTTTTATATTTAGTAAACCAATTTCTATTTGGAGTCATCTAAAAAGATGGCTCCTAATAGAAATTAACCTATCAACCATGCATTATCACCTGCATGAGTGGCCAAGGTTGCGATTAAAGCATCTTCTCTTCCTTCATGGACTTAGAATTAGAATCTTGCTTCTTCTTCTTTTCTTTTCCTCTTTGTAGTCCTTTTGGAAGTGTCCAAGTTTGCCACAATTCCAACAAATGACCTTGGACTTGCCACTAGATTTTGATCTCCCCTTATTGTTGGACTTAGAACAGCCATGCTACTTCTCATTCTTTCCTCTTTCCTTTGGTCTTCCTCAAACACTCAAAGCCTCTTTGGAATTTAGAGAGACCTTCTTTCTCATCTCTTTAGAAAGTAGACAACCAACAATGTATTTCATCTTCAAGACAACTAAAGTGCTCCCTATGGCCATGACAGGACTGTCCCATGATTCTGGCAACAAACATAGCAATATTGGGCACCTTTCTTCTTCATCCATCCATATCCCAATTAAGGTGAACTCAGTCACCAACATATTAAAACTTGCAAGATGCTCAAAAATCTATCCACCTTCTTCCATTCTCAAGGAATAAAACTTGTTCCTCAAGAAAATCTTGTTCATAGGTGATTTCACTTGATAGATCCCACTTATCCTCTTCCAAAGCTTATTTGTGGTAGATTATTCATGGACATTAATCAATATAGAGTCTACAAGACACAATCTAATGATACTTTTAGCTTTTCTATCTCTCACATCATACTCTGCGATTGAAGTTGAATCTTTGGGCCTCAGCATCTTTTCAGCAATCGTATCCCATAGATCCCACTCATTCAATAGATCTTCCATCTTTAGCTTCCACATTTCAAATTTTTTGCCAAAAAAATTCTCTAAATCAATCCTCCTTGATGTGGTTTCCATCTTTGCAATACTGCACCACAAAAATAAAAAACCTCTACACAAGCTCCCACTCAAAGCTTGATTAGCTCAAAAAACCCTATACCCAACAAATAGAAACAAAATTGGCCAGGCTGTCATACCACTTGTAAGGAAGATAAGTTGCACAAAATCACTTCCTACAGTAATCTTTGATGGGACAATTATGCAAATTCAACTAACTATTGCAGGTATCTCAAGAAATGCATAATAACACAATAAAAAATAACAATGAACACATAACACAATGATTACCATGGGAAACCCCTCCAAGAGGAAAACCCCACCCTCCAAAACCTACACAATGGACTCTCAAATCTGGAGGATTACAATACACTTGTAATGCAAGTTCTTATGAGAGCCTATCACCACAACTCAAACTTGGACTTGGACTCAGAGGAACTCCTTCTAGCACTGGTCTTGCAAATTGAACTCGATGATTCAAACACCTTCCCAAGCCCTTCTTTTATAGTGATTTTCCACATGGAAACAATTTGTGATTTAAAAAAAGCATAGGCCAAAACTATGGGCAAAATAGTCATGCAACATGTTACCCAATTGTAATTTGTAACTCCACGAATACCATTTTTGTCCATAATATTCTCCTCTAGTTTAGACCCCTATAAAGGCCATATAATGAGTTATTTACACTCTAAAAATATCCCTTCTTCATTTTTCTAGAGACTAGACACTTTTTTAATAACTCATACAACTTTTTCCAACTCATAAACATGTGGAAAACTACCACAAACAAATTCTAGAATTTTCTAAATTTTCTAGAGTTTTCTAGCTAAAGTTTTCTAGAGTTTTCTGGAAAATCCTTGCAAGGTGGAGACACAATTCTCAACAATCAAGTCTCTAGTATGGTCCTCTCTCTTCTCTCAGTGTTCTTGTAGTAGTTTCTACATGCATTTTCTCTTCTTATATCCTTCATAGAAATAGATATTCCTCGTGTATCAACCCACTTGAGAATCAACTAGTAATCAGTGATATCAAATGCTCCAATTAACAAAATAAATTTTGCCAGCAGATTCTTCAAATGTTGTGCTTCACCAAAATCTTCACGTCTGAGATCTGGCAAGAATCTCTTGCTAGCATAAATTCACATCATGATATTGCATGTGAGATCAAAGAGCCCTGATTTCATAGTCAATGGATTAATCTTTCACTCACATCTCTTGAATAGTGAATGGATGAGATAGGAAATATCAGCTTCTCAAACATGCTTGAAGGATTTGATTCTATGTGTAGTAAAGAGCTAGAGCTAGCAAATTTTTCTAATGTCTTGCCAGTAGGAGCTATAAGTAGCAAGACCCACCAATTTTAAATCATATATAGTGTGGTTCCCTAAAGATAGAAGTGGATGCGAAGGAAAGGATTTGTCATTTTTTGCAAGGCATTCTTTTGCGAGATCTTCTGAGGAGATAACCAAAATTGGGTGAACACAAAGTTGGAGATGCATGAATGGGCCACAGGTTTGTGAGAGAGAGTATACAAGTTTGTGAAATGTTTGTCTACTTATACTCAATAGAGGAATGTGCCCAAGTATTGGCTCGATGGAGGCTACAATGGCTTTGCCTCTAGTGTTTTATTATTTCTATTCCTGTGATTATTTGCAAAGAGCCAAAGGGCAAGCAATGCTACAACAAGGATAAGGATAGGAATTGATTCTAATGCTATTGTTGGTCTACTCTCTTTCCAAATCATACTAAGAATGTTTTATAAAGATTTTCTTACCACTTTCATACAAATCTTTCCATAGGCTACCTTGCCTTCTGCTTTGGGATAATTGTTTTATAACTAATACTTAGTGTGTGATGTTCAAGGGTCTGGTAATGCTCCACACATTAAGATTCATTCCAAAACTAAAAGTGTTAAATAGTCAAAGTTGACTTATTTTTTCCAAACTTAATTTTTTCCTTAGTGCATGATCTTTAAGGGTGGCCCTAATAATATACAATTACATTAATAATAAATAATTTTGATGTAGACATGTTTTTGAAGTATTAAATAGCAGCCAAAAGGACATTGTTTTTGATGTCAACATTGTTATATAAATATATATACACTAATACCAAAGTTATCAAATTACATATAGTTAGATTGAGTGATGTAGATACCATTTTTGTTCTATTGTATATATAGTTAGATTGAGTGATGTAGATACCATTTTTTTTCTATTGTATATACAATCCAACAAGTAATTTTATTTCACCAAACATTGACATCTCAAATTCTTTACTCATTTCTTTTGAAAATTCTTTGCACAAGTCATCATTTCTTGTAAATAGAGTATCATCAACAAATATTTCTACCAACACAATCTTCTTGTCTAGTCCTTCCTTGATATATAGATTACTATTATCATTTTTCCTTTGAAAACCAATCTATACAAAGTAATTATGAAGTCTTTCACACCAAGCTTTGGGAGCTTGCTTGAGACCATATGATGCTTTGTGTAACTTGCAAACCATGTCTCTTTTGCTAGAATCTACAAAACCTTCTAGTTGTTCAATGTAGACTTCTTCATCAAGAATTCCATTTAAGAATGTAGATTTGAAATCCATTTGGCATACTTTAAAACCTCTATGTGCTACATATGCTAGTGGAGTTCTAACACCTTCTACTCTTGCCATAGGAGCAAAAGTCTCCCCATAGTCAATACTTTCTTCTTGAGAATAACCTTTGCACACCAATTTTTCTTTGTTTCTTGAAACTTTTCCATCTTCATTCAGCTTATTTTATAATACCCACTTTGTACCAATTACATTTTTATCCTTGGGTCTAAGAACAAGAGTCCAAGTTTTGTTCTTTTTTATCTGTTCTATCTCTTTATTCATTGCTTCAATCCAAATTTCATTTTCCAGAGCATCCTTAACACTTGTAGGTTCAAATTTAGCAAATAAACATGTACCTTTTAATTTTCCTCATGAAAATGTTCCATCTGATTTGTCTCTAATGATTTGATTAGCTACATAGTGCCTTCTGACATATCTTGCTAACATGGGCTCCTTGGCTTTGATTGAGTTCCACCATCTTCATCCTAAATTTTAGTTTCAAGATTAGGTTCTTCTGTCTATGACTTGGGTCCATCAGGTTTAGTTTGAACTAGCTCGATAGCCTCTGATTGTGACTTGGGTCCTTTAGACTATAGCTTGAGTTGCACTATTTGTAACTCAGTAACTATAGGAGTTTCTAGGGACTTGAGAGATGAAGCTTATTTTCTCTTAGATAGATTTGGTAGGGTATCAAGTCCATAGTAAAAAAATCTTTTGTAATCTTCTATCTCCTTTTTTCTTTCTTCACTCTTTTCTGCAAACTCATCAATTCTGAGATGTGCACTTTCTATGATTTTGTGAGTAGAAAAATTCAAACATTTGTATGCTTTACTTCTGTAAGAGTATCTTAGAAATATGCCTTCATCACCTTTTACATCAAATTTTCCTTTTTTAGATTCTTTCAATATAAAACATTTGCTGCCAAATACTTTCAAGTAACTTACATTAGGTTTGGAGCCATATCATAGTTGATAAGGTGTTTTGTTTGAATTTTTCTTCAATTAAACTCTATTCAAGGTATGAATTGTAGTGCTGATGGCTTCCTTTTGGTATTTGAGAGAAACATTCTTTTCAATCATTAGGATTCATACACAATCCATGATAGATCTATTTCTTCTTTTAGCTATACCATTCTGTTGTGGTGTACCGGGGGTTGATACTTGTCTCTTGATTCCTCTTTCAATGTAGAAATTATTATATTCATGGGAGATGAATTCATCATCTCTATCTAATCTTTAGCATTTCAACCTTTTTCCAGTTTCCTTTTCTAGTCTTTCCAAATACCACTTCAAGTTTTGAAAGGCTTCTAATTTTACTTTTAGATACATTACTATCATCATTCTAGAATAGTAATCAACAAAAAGAATGAAAAATTTTTCTCCACTATAGCTTTCTATTCCAATAGGTCCACATAAATCTATATGAACAATTCCAAAGACTTCTTTTGGTTGATAGTCTTTCTTTTGAAGCTAGTCTTTCCCATCTTACCAATTTGGCAATTCTTCAATAGACCCATGTTAGGTTTCTTCAAACTAGGAATACCTCTTACTCTTCTATGTTTGATTATCTAAACCAAATCATCAAAGTTTACATGACATAGCCTTTTGTGCCATGACCAACATTCCTCTACTTTAGCAATGAAACATGAACAATCACTAAGATCAAGATAAAATAGATTACCTTTTGTTTACTTTCCTAATCCAACCAAATTTCCTTTTCCATCTAGTAGTTTGGCATGTCCATTCGTGAATTCTACCTTGAATCCAATGTTGTTCAATTATGTCACACTTAGTAGATTATGCTTTATTCCTTCAACCCATTAGGCATTGTCACATACAAGTTCTTTAGTAAAAATGATACATCCTTTTCCTTTTATGTTACAAGGTTCATTATTTCCAAATCTAACACTACCTCCATCATAATATTCCATATGCTCAAATTTTGTTTTGTCTCTATTCATATGATGTGAGTAGCCACTGTCAATAATCCATATATCATTTTTGTTGACATGTGAGATACGTTCCATCTTATCTCCTTCATCATCAAATTCATCTTTTATTGTAATATATACCATTTTATCTTCACTTCTATCAGAATCTTTAACTATAAAACAAGATTTCTTACCTTTGTCCTTGTAGTTTGTGTAGTTCTTAGAGTCCTTTCTTTTATTCTTATTGTTTTTCTTCTCATCTTGATTTGTTTATTTGGAAACCTAGCAACAATGTGACAAATTTCTTCATAAGAAAAGTAGATCAGAGGAACTTTATCTTTGTAGTTTCCTCTTCCTTTGGAGTATTTCCTTGCAAGTAGGGCTTCAACAACTTCAAGATCATTGTCTAAAATTTCTTCTCATGTTCCATCTTCTTCACTTCCTGATTGACTCGACTTTGATTTCTTACCCTTTTCTTTGAGTGTGATTTTATCCTTAAATGCATATTCAATATTCTCTGAATCAAGAGCATAGTTATCATAGTTATCTAATTCAAATGTTGTCAATCTTTCAACTAGAGCATCCAAGCCTCATTTTTTATTTGGATCACATCTCATTTCTTGAATAGCAGACACCCTAATTGCATAAATAGGAAGAAGAGTTTTGAGAACTTTACTTACAATAGTTTCCTCCTTAATGTCTCCTCCAGATGCTTTGATTGCACTTACACTAGACTTGACCCTTCCCACATATTTTGCAATGTTTTCATCTTCTCTGATTATCATTTGACAAAACTATCCTTTAAGGCTCTCTACTTTGGCTCTTATTACATTGTCATCTTCTCCATAGAAATCTTTTAGTTTGTTCGACATTTCATAAGCTATTTTGAAACCTTTCACTTCATCAAATTCAACATAACTAGGAGCAGATGCAATATCAATCGTCATGATATTATGATTCTTCTTTTTAGCAATATCTTCAACTAATAATGTTCCAGTGGGAGTCTTGTATTCAACATCAAGATACTTGCAACCTAAATCACTGATGGTAGTGAGATGCAACCTCATAAGTCTTTTTCATGCTGCAAATTTGTCTTTGTTCAGCTTTGGAATCTCTCTTTTGTAAGACATCCTAATCTTTAGCTTAGGTCCTTGAAACCTTCTCTACAAGCACTAAAAGCTCTGATACCAATTGTTGGAAATATAAGAGGATTAATTGAGAGAGGAGTGTTGAATCAATTACTACTAAAATAAATACCAAATCCCTTACATGTTAGTACAAAAATGCAAACTAAAAAATTGAATATTGTTGAAGCTTAGTAAACAAACACAGAATGTTTTAACTCAGTAATAACTGAATTAGCTTGGTAAGTGCTTAGCTTATAAACCTTTATATGTTTTATGTGATCAACATTATTTTAACTAAGTTGAAAACACATAATAGAAAATAGCATGAACATAGTAGACACCACAATTTAACATGGAAACCCAATTTGGGAAAAACCACCAATTGCAACTTGTTACTATTTTTTACTCTTACGAAGTGACCTCTATTAGGAGCCAACCCTGTTAAAGGTTACAAAAAACACCATTAGGTGTGACCCTGTTAAAGGATTTAATCACCCTATTAGGAGTGGCCTTGTTAGAGGTCTTGAGACAATTCAATAGAACTGCCACCTTGTTAGAGGATTTATAAATAACTATTAAGCCAACTCTTTTCTAGCTTGTACATGATCCTTTCTGATTGAATATAGCTTTGCTACTCCACAAGGATAGTCTACTTATCCTTCAAATTCACTTCCTCTGCTTATCATTAGATATTTAATAATATCTTCATGCCTTGCACACTCACACTTTGAAATCACAACTTGACCTTATACTTATATCTTTAATTTAGTCAAGTTGACCCAAATATATCTTAGAATAATCAATATTCATCATCATAGTCAGCTAGAATCAATAGATAAATCAATTAATCTTAATACAACAAAATAATAAAATCCTTCATTACCCTACCCAGCTTGGTGGACACTAACTTAGAAATGATTTCCTTTGTTAACCAACAGAAGCTCAGTTAACTATGAAAACTTGTGAAAATGCTTTGTCAATTGAGTGAGCTAGGTTAGCATTGGTTTCATCCAACTTTCATTCAATAACCGAATGAGCTCGATTAGCACTCATTTTCTATAACATTTCCTTTGACACCTGAGTGAACTTGGTAGACATTGTCTTTTGAACTAGACACATATAGGAATGCTCGGTAGACATTGAGAATTGTCTTCACTGCTCGAGTGAGCTTGACATATACTGACTGATAATAATATGACATTTTTGTAACATCAAAGACAACACACAATTAATCAATTGTATCCAACAATATATGATTTTATTGACTGTATGTAGTTTTCATAATATTGGTTTTTTGATATTTTAAATTGAAATTCTCAGCAATGTCAAAATCTAATGTACTTTCAAATGTTTTTGGTTTGTCATCTTCACACCTTACCTAACCCATATAGAATTGTGGCTTTGTTTTTGGCTCAAAACACAATGGTGATGGACATGGACATTTTGATTTTTCTAAACTATTATTTCCTTCTCCACTCCATATCAAATTATGCCCAAGCCACACTAAGTTCCCTCAACCCTATGTTCTTTTGCATGTGGCTTCTCATCTCCTACAAAAGTGATCTCTACTAAATTTTGGGTTTTAGCATGCCACACTTACACAATAATTTATTCTTTGGGCATGGAAGTGATCAATTTTGGTCATAGTTCTTCTTCCCAAGATTTCATTGCACATGGGAGACTTTTGCACCATTAATATTCAAAGAAGAGATCAAGTAGAAAGATAGGATATAAGCCCTAGAGAATATTTCATCATGAGTAAGATAAAACAAGATAGTCCTAAGAAACTTCTTCCATATCTCCTCAATGGTGTGGGGGGAGTAGTGAATCTTGTCAATTTTGACAAAGGTATGCCTTTCATCCTAGGTATAGGGAAAATTCTTAATGGGTTTCTATGTCTACATTTTATCCCTCTAGAATTGTTTTCATTAACAATATATGCTAGTGGCTATGGTCATCTTCCCTGAATTTTACTTTATTTTAAGAGATTAGTGATTACAACTTGTTATTTCCATTAATTCTCTCCATGAAGGAAATTAAACCTCCATTATCTACAATCTCTGAAACCCTTATTTTTCTATTCCAATTCTCATAAGAAATGGGTTCCCACCCATTTCTATTTCCCCTCATATTCACATAAAGTCCCAAGGTAGATATGCTTTAAGGTGTAAGAATTTGCCTTAGGAAAAAATGATGCCAACATCAAGAAGCTCAAGAACAAAACACAATATGGACCAAATGATGTATGATGATAATAGCAATATGAGAATGAATTGACATCTGATCTTTCGATATTAGATCATTTAATAATTGATGGTGTTAATGTACACTAGAAGTTCCTATATATAAAGACCTCTAGAATGACTAGGAGTTGGCAATATGATAAACCTCACAACTAAGCACATGTCCACCAAGAGTGGATTATCCTCCATTGAGCATAGAAGCTAGTGTGATGATGAGAGGATAAGCTTACATAGGTGTGTCATGTAAAATTATGTTGTCAACACCATGTGCTAAAATAGGGTTGCCAACTCCTATGTTGTCAACATGATAACTCATATGAGTATGCATTTTCTTAGGTCTCTAAGTAATAAGCAATAAAATAATGTATTATGCTAAGTACACTTAAGTAAAGTGTAAATAATAATTATTTATGCTAACACCGCCCTTAAGTGCAACTTAGGGGAATGCACTTAAGCTCACAAAAGCTATGATGAAATGCATAATGGGTCTTGGCTACTAGGCCATGTTAGGTATCCAAGTTAAAATACAATGTTGTACACACAATGTAATGAAATGAAATGCAATCTCTCTAAAAACTAAGAAAGAGGGAAAACCTCATGGGAAAAACCCTCCCCTAAACAGAGAGATATGTACATTATAGAAGAGAAGAGTCATGTTACCCCCCTAGTGAAAAAATCCCTCACCCCCAAGTGATCTTGCAAATGAAGATACTTGACCTTAGTAAAGGGCTTGGTGAAGATGTTGGCAATCTGTTGCTATGTAGGACAATACTACAATGCAATGACCTACTCATGAATCATCTCTCTGATGTAGTGCATATAAACCTCAATGTGTTTGGTGCATTGATGTTGTACTGGATGTTTTGAGATTTTAATGGCACTCTAATAATCACAATGGATGAATATGGGTCTAGCTAGATCAAAATCAAACTCCTTCAAAATCTATTGTAACCAAATAGCTTTTGTTTCCACATTCATAGCTCCTTGATACTTAGCCTCAGTTGATGAAAGAGCAATAGTGTTTTTATTTTTACTCTACAAAAAAATGGGGCTAGAACTAAGATGAAACATGTATCCTAAAGTAGACTTGCGAGAATCAAGATCCCTTTCATATTTTACATTTGTATAACCCACTAACTATCATCCAATATTGGCTGCATAGCATATCCCATATATATGTGTACCCTAGATATAATGCAAGATGTGTTTGGCCACCTTCTAGTGAAGTTCATGTGGCTCTTACATGAAGAGAGAAACCATGCCAACTACAAATGAGATGTCAAGGCATGCATGTATCAAGTAGAGGAGGCTTCCAACCAACTTTCTATACAAAGTAACATAAACAGGTGGAGTGGAACACTTTGCTTCTAACTTAACACCTGAAAGGAATGGAGTAGATGCAACCTTGTAGTCACTCATGCAAAATCAAGAAAGTAGATAAAGAGCATACATGGGTTGTCATAATGTGATCCCTGATGAAGACTGATGTATCTCAATACCCAAGAAATGATGAACTAGACCTAAGTTTGTCATCGAGAACAAGTCCTACAAAGTAGCCTTGACACTATCAATAATGGATATTGTGCTTCCTGTAATGATCAAGTCATCAACATAAAGTACAAGTAGCATATGAAAATCATCTCTCTAAAGAATGTAGATATTCAGATTGGAATGACATATGGTGAACCTTTCTAAGAGAAGGAAAGAATCCATCTTGGCATAGCAAGCTCTTGGAGCTTATTTAAGTCCATAGATAGATTTCTTCAACTTGTAAACTAACGAGGAATTATGAATGAATCCCTATGGTTGATCCATATAAATCTCCTTATGAAGATCACAATTCAAGAATGCACTTTTCACATCCATCTAATGAACAACCCATCTCTGAGCTCCTACTATAGCTAGTGTCAAATGAATGGAGTTCATTTTTGAAACTAGTGAAAAAGGTTTCTCTCAGGTACCTGACATTGATAAAAGAAGTTTGGTTTTGATCAACCTAGACTCACAATCATCCATTGTGATAATTAGAGTGCCATTGAAATATAAAAACATCTAGTGCAACATTAGTGCACCAAAAACATTGAGGTTCATATGCACTATATTAGAGAGCCGATTCATGAGCAAGTCATTACATTGCAATATTTTCCTGCTAAGTAGCAGATTGTCGACATCTTTACCAAACCCTTCACTGAGGTAAAGTATCTTCATTTGCAAGATCTCTTGGGGTGAGAGATTTTTCACTAGCGGGGTCACATGACTCTTCTTTCCTACATTGTACATATCTCTCCTTTTGGGGGAGGGGTTTTCCCATGAGGTTTTCCCTCTTACTCCATTTTTAGAGAGATTACATTTCATTGCATTGCATTTTGTGTACAAATTGCATTTGTACTTGGGTACCTAACATGGCCTAGTAGCCAAGACCCATTATGCATTTCATCATAGATTTTGTGAGCTTAAGTCCATTCCCCTAAGTTGCACTTAAGGGGGGTGTTAGTGTAAATAATTATTATTTACACTTAAGTCTACTTAGGTTAATGCATTATTTTATTATTTATTAGTTAGACACCTAGGAGTATGCATACTCATATGAGTTGTCATGTTGACAACATAGGAGTTAAGCAACTCTATTTTAGCACATGGTGTCTACAACACTAGAGTTTGCATAATCAAGTGAGTTGTCATGTAGACAACACATTTTTTCACACTATTATTAAGAACATGGTGTCTATAACATAATTTTATGTGACACACCTATGAAATCTTATCCTCTCATCATTGCACTAACTTATGTGCTCAATGGAGGATAAGATTACATAGGTGTGTTACGTAATTTTATATTGTAGACACCATGTGCTAAAATAGAGTTGCTAACTCCTATGTTGTCAACATGACAATTCATATGAGTACGCATACTCCTAGCTATCTAACTAATAAATAATAAAATAATACATTAACCTAAGTAGACTTAAGTAAAGTGTAAATAATAATTATTTACACTAACAGAAGGAAAATGGATTGTCAAAGGTGAATTCCAAGATTTTTTGTTGAAGAAAAAAATTGAAGACACATTAAAGAATATCTAGCACCCTAAAAATGTGTAACATAACATTGTAATTAGAAACCTTGATTTGTAAGGACAAAAAAATTCTACATAATGATGGATTTATGAATAAACAACTCCATTTTAATCATCCATAAATTCTCCTACCTCACTATGTATACTACCATAATTAATAGGGGATTTCACATTAGTATGTAACTAACAACCATGTTAGCTAGATGGTTCACAAGACAATTCACCTTTCTAAAACCATAGGACATATTTAAAAAGGTAAAAAATTTTCATTGATTTTTAAATATTTCACAATATTATAAGTGTCCCCCTCGAAACAAAATTTAGTGAAGCCATGTTTCAGAGTTAGTATAAGATCGTGGAGAGATGTCTTCACTTTTACAAAGAGGTTAGTCTGAGGACCCAAGGGTAGCACTACCACAACAATGTATTGTCCAACATCATTTCTCACCACCCCCTCACAAACATCTAACCTAGAATTACCTTTTGTTGCTATGTTAGAACTCACTTCGACCTAACAACAAGGATGAAAATGATACTTAAATTCATCATTGTTATCCAAAGAAGAATGAAGTTGAATATTAAGCCTACATAGGGAGGAAAAAAACTAGACACAAGGAGAGGTGAACAAAAGAATGTATTCCTCATAAATAGCTCTTTCAATAGATTATTATAGACCACCTTCAAATGAGTGTATTTATCTCTAAAGATTTTGTTATTTATTACATTCTAGATACCCCATAAGACGTAGTGGGCAACAAATTACTAAAAATTATTAATCAACACACTTGATAAGGGGAACACCCATTCCAAATAAAAGTGTTGAATGGAATAAGGAAAAACCTAGTTTACATCTAGCTTGGAACCCACAACTAAACCTCAAAAGAAATTTAGGATGATGTAAAATAATATGATCAATAGATTCCTAATTATAGGAACAAAGACAACATATATTATGAAGATAGAGTCCATTCTTACAAAAACTATCAATAGTTAGAATTTTATTGTGGAGAAGGATCCAAAAGAATAAATTTACCTTTGGAATAAAACCTTTTGACCAACTTTGGGCCCAATAGGAAGAGCATGAAGTTAGGGATAAAGAAAGAAAAAACAACACCACTAAGAAGTTCCCATAAGGTGTTCCTTTCTAGATAATTTTTTATTTAACGTTAGGTAAGAGAATCACAAAATTAAGGAGAAGCATGATGTGCTGAGAAATTGAGAATGTGAAAAAATATCCATCCACTTGTCTCCAAGATAATAGTTTGTCACCATGATGAAAATTATATTAATGCTTAGACGTATAAAAGAAGAATAAGCTTCAAACTTTCTTAGAGGTTCACTTGGAGGACACTAATTCCTCTAAAAATCAATAGATCAATTATTCCCAAATTTCCTAACCATGCTATTCGAAATGATTATCTATCCCAAAGGATATTATTCTAAATGTACCAATCCACTAGAGTTTTACCATAGAGGAAACTCTAGAATAGGGGCAGGGGATTCATATATTTTCTATTAATAGTAGCATTCCACTCCACATCTTCACCATGGATCCTCCAAGATTGTTTTTATAGGAGTACTTAGTTGAGATATTTAATGCTTCTAACATCTAGATCCCAAGTATTTGTAGGAATATAGACTTTATCCCAAGTGAGTAATGACATTCTATTCTTCTCCACAATAAAGTACCCATAATTTTTTTTAATCCTTTTAATTTCTCATTATATTTATGACTTGAAATGCTAGTTATGAAATGATACTTCAATATAACATAACAAATATAGTTGAAAAATGAATATAGAAAATTCAAATGTGGTTCACAACCCACAAGTTTATACTTCAAACTTGAAACATGAGACTTCATAACCAATAACCATTGAACTTAGTAACATAGTCATAGTAAGATTTAACATTAATAACATTGAAATTGTTATGATAATGACAATGATAAATGAAAAATATAAGTTATACATAGTACCATGTAAGTCAACCATTGAATATTAAATGACAACAATGAAAGATTCAAATTCTTTGTTGAAATCATAAATATGATATGTCTTAAAAATCAAGATGCTCATGATTATAATTGTATCCATAAAAGTGAGCACACTTCTATGAGTCATTATATCCAATATTACTCATGAATGAGGTCTCGAATGGCGGCTCATAGCTCTTTATTCATGGAGTGCAAGGGTTTGTGATGGAGGACCTTAGTTTGACATAGTTTGTGCCCATGCAAGTACACCATAAAATGAGAGATTCAAAGATCAAAATTTGAATGCAAATGAAGATGCAAACTAGTCTAAATGATGACAATGCAAAGCAATGCAAGAAAGAAAATCTAATCTATGAAAGGAAATAACAATAAAATATTAATCTATGAAAACAAATATAGATCTAAGCTAATATGAAAACGCAAGGATGGATCATGATGATGGAAGCCATGGATGCATGAGAGAAGAAGACAAGAAGATAGAAGTTATCCACAAAATGATTTAATGCTCAAAGTCCTCCAAACATCACTCTCTAAACTTGTAGCATAACAATAACATAATTTTGGATGCCAAAAATGAGGAGAGAGCTTTCCCTTATAAAGAAGAATAAACAATTAAGATTAAAAGGCAATAAGATTTAATTCATGGTGGGGAAGAATGATCTGTGTGAGAAAAAATTGCACCAATGAGAAAAGAGGAGGAAAATTAAATGAAATCCCACTTACAAATATGTGCATTTAAGTGTAGAGGAAAAATGATTTATTTAATTTTAATTTAACATATTTCTTTTTTTAAGTGGGATTTTACTTATTTAATTAAAAGAGGGATTTTCTTTTAATTCAAAGGGGATTTTATTTAATTAAAAAGGATGAAGCTTTTTTAATTAAATAGGAAATATTTAATTAAATTTAACAAGGAATTTTTCTTTTAATTAGTTAAATGTAGATTAATTATTTAATTAAAAGATAGATTATCTTTTAATTAAATGAGACTTAAGATAAAATGATCAAACCTTAGGAAATGTTAAAATAATCGAATTAATTACAATTTGATCAAAGAAATTGATTTGAATTGGTTTAATAAAATATTGCAAACCATTGATTCAAGAAATTTGATAACTTTAAAAATGGGGGCCCATAGTCTAGACAACCGTTTTATGGTGTATACATTTGCCCCTCTTTGACTAATGTGTGATCGATTTGGCAACAGATGTAGTCAAAGAAAGAAATTGAATTATGAGATCAATTTGGGATCACAAAATAAACTAGATGTGTGGTCAATTTGAGAACACATCAGGACAAAGAATACAAATAAATTTTGACTTAAAAAAATTGAGGATAAAATTGATAAAGTTGAATCAAGGATTGAAGTTGATAGGTAGTGCCTCCTCATGGTTGAAATGAAAATAAGATAGAGAAGAAACACCAAATTGATAAATTTGATCAAATCAAACAAAAGATAAAGTTCTCGATGTAAGATGAAAGATATAGAAATTATAGAACCAATGTAGATCATCAAGCATAAAATATTATGTCCCAAGGTGAATCAAAAGAAAAGAAGTGGGGTGAAAGCGAATGAAAGGTAGAAATTTGGAAGCTATGGAAAGAAACAAAAAGAAGAAAATAAAATTTTCCATAAGAAATAAAATACCCCAAAATAAATCAATTGTTTAAGATAGAAATTTTGATTGAAATCATAAAAGAAGATAAGGAAATGAAGATCAAAACATGACCACAATTGATTAAAAGTCCACAATAAAGATGAAGGGAAAACCCTCTCAAACTCATAATGCAACCTAAAAATGCAATCTAACATGAAGTCTAATAATGAAAGCTACATGAAAATGGAAAGGTGTACTTGCAATAGAGCAACTGTAACATGGGATTTTGTGTTCATCGTTCATTAGATAATGTTAAATAACTTATTTTCATCATTGGGCCATTACTAATAGACATCAAAAAATTGCACAATCATCACTAGTCACAATCGCAACTATGAAGATATGAATGTGATTTATATTAGATTGGAATGTGGAAAGATTCTAACATAAGCATCAAACACATAAATTTTAAGATGACTTCAATGTTAGCTTACCAAATTTAATGTAGCAAAACCATGCTTGCATCAAGGCATAGATGCCAAGATGACTGTAAGAATGGTCATGCAAAAATAGTCAAGGATGACACCTCGAATCTCCTAAGTGTTTCAAGGGAACAAAAAGAGACATTCTAGAGTTTCTAGACCACACCTACAAGTAGAAAACAAATATAAACATACCCCATTCCCCAAGTCCTCTAGCTATGCATCCCAGAGAGAATTATCAGACAAGGACACTCAACGAAAAATCAATAACTATCAGCACACAAAGAAAAGATCATGACATGGGTCAAGCATTAAGTGTGTTAACTGATATTGAGTTCCAAGGATAAGGATCAAATTATTGCAAGTAGGTAAGATCACATGATTAAATTGGGTAAGACCAAACCAATAAGAGTTGAAAAACACTTGATGTTAGGGGTTGTATTAAAAAATACAGTTGAGGTGGTGTTGAAAAACACCATTTGCTAGGTTTCCTAAAGACTAACATAGCCAAGAGACCAAAGTGAACACAGTTATGCCCCCTAGCATGATGGAGAAAGGCCAAGTGTTGAGGAAATGTGCTAAGAAATAGGGTTGCAAAGGCCTCAAGTAGCGCCTGTTTCTAGGTTTTCACCACTTGGATTTTTTTTACTTTTTTTTTTT
This sequence comes from Cupressus sempervirens, assembly GCA_028749045.1. NCBI lineage: Eukaryota > Viridiplantae > Streptophyta > Pinopsida > Cupressales > Cupressaceae > Cupressus > Cupressus sempervirens. The sequence goes on from CM053786.1 coordinate 149,986,839, forward strand.
GGTAGAATATAATTTTTTTGGAGATACATCAAAGCACTTATTACTAAGATGATAATTTTTTAGAACATTTTCCCATTTGTAGATTTTGACAGTATATCATTTTTTTGTATTTTTAAAATATATCATTATTTTTTTCTTTTTTAAGGATCAATAAATATGTACAAAGATGCCCCCAAATAGAATAGACATCATGGATAGAACTTCTTTAGTTGAAAGACATTGATAGGATTAAGGAGCTTCTCTCCCTCTATTTTAGATAGTATATAGGTACTAGACCCAAAAGTTGTCGTAATAATGTAAGGTCCAAGCCAGTTAGGTTCAAATTTACTCTTTTGATCTCTATTCTATTGATTATTAGGATTTTCACGTAGGAAAAAATATCACACCTAGAATTCTTTAGCATGAAACATTTTGTTTAATGCTTTGGATAGATCCTCATATGGTCAAATGATGCTTGGTGTTTCTCATCTAGAAGTTCTAACTTTTGAAGTCTCATGGCATAGTAGTCTTCACTTGTAACTAGACCTTTGAGGTAAACTCTGATTGAAGGAATCTCAACCTCTAAAGGTAATATTGCTTTAGCACCATATGTAAGGGCAAAAGGAGTAGCCCCAATAGGAGTACGAATACTCATTCTATAGCCCCACAAAACTGAGTCTATTTGTAAGTGCTAATCCCCACCATTCTTATGAAGTATTCTATGTAAGATTTTGAGAATGGTTTTAGTTGATGCTTCTTCTTGACCATTTCCTTGCGGGAAGTAAATGGAGGACCAATGTTGTTTTATATTGAATTTATTAAATAGTTTTTTAAGGTCCTTATTTCTAAACTAGCCTTCATTGTAAGTGATAATCTCAGAAGGAACACCATATCTATAGATAATATGATTTAGAATAAATAGAGAAATCGCCTTGCCCGAGACAGTAGAAAGTGGGACAACTTCTACCCATTTAGTGAAGTAATCAATAGTAGTGATAATAAACTTGTGTCAACATGATGAGTTGAGATGAATCTTCCCAACAAGATCACAGGCCCAATGCTGAAATGGCCAATGAAAGATAGAAGGAATGAGTTCCGTACCCTGAGCATGTATTAGGTTACCATGTTTTTGACACTTTTCACATGACTTTTAAAAAGCTACTGCATCAATCTACATCATGGGACAATAGTACCCCTCCCTAAGCAATCATTAACCCATGGAAAGATAATTCAGATATCTCCCACAGATTCCCTCATAAATGTCAACTAGCACTTGATTAGATTCTTCCTTTTTTAAGCATCTAAGAAGTGGTCCATCTAGACCCCTCCTATAAAAATCTCCAGAGATAAGGGAATGGTAAGAGGCATTTCAAATAAGGTTTTTGCATTTAGATTAGTTAAAGGTTTCAAGTATAATGCCATCATGAAGGTATGAATAAATGGCACCATAATAGGATGACTCACAACCAACAAGGGTACAAAGAATATGACTTTCTTGAGAATCATAGATAGGGTGATGTAGCTCTTCCACTAGGTATTCAAATATTGATTCGTGTTCCTCTAATTGAAGAAGTAAAGCAATTGTAGCCATAGCATCAATTGCTTTGTATTCTACTCTAAGGATTTGCTGAAATGAGACAAATGTGAAATAGCATCTCAAGGAATCAACCATTTGTTTGTAAGGTATCAATTTCTCATTTTTTGTTAAATAATTGTCATTAACTTGGTTGATTATTAGCTATGTATCCCCATAGATGTGTAACTCTGTAATTCTCCATTCTATAGCCATCTTATCTCCATTTTATAAAGCTTCATACTCGGCAATGTTATTTGTACATAGAAATAATAATGTATAAGATTTATGAATCATGTAACCATGAGGAGAAACAAACAACATACCAGCTCTAGAACCATTTTGCATAAAGGATCGACCAAAGAACATCTTCCATGTTCTTTTAGTCATATACATCAGGTGCTCATCTAGGAAATCAAATTGAATAGGTGCATTATCTTGTAGTGGGAAATCAACCAATTGATCTGGTATGGCTTTCCCTTTGATTGCTTTATGCTCAATGTACTCTATGTAAAACTCTGAAAGGATCATCATACATTTGGAAAGTCTACCCATGAGGGTGGCCTTACCTAGTAAATACTTAAGTGGATCAATTTTTCTATGAGGTATATAGTGTGCACAAGCATATAATGACACAACTTTTGGGAAACAAACACAATTGAAAGGCAAGCTTTCTTAATACTAATGTAATTAACCTCATATGACACAAGAGTATGACTAATGTAGTATATTTCTCTTTCTTTCCCATGTTCATCTAGTTGAGCTAATAATGCCCCCAAGGAACACTATGTTGCTGAAATGTATAGAATAATTAGTTTCCCTAGGATATGAGGAATTAAAATAGGAAGATTTTCCAAGTATTTTTTGATTTGATCTATGCTCTTTTGAAACTCTTCATTCCATAAACATTTGACTCCTTTATGTAAGTTCTTGTTGAAAGGTTGAGCTCTATCTACTAACTATGAAATAAACCTCCTTATAGATTGAAGATGTCCTTGAAGATTCCTAATTTGACTAATGCTTTTAGGAGGTGGCATATCCATAATTTCTTGAATGCTTTTAGGATCCACCTCTATTCCTTCTACTAAAATAATGAATCCTAGTAATTTCCTAGAGGTGACTCTAGATGCACACTTTTTAGGATTTAACCTTATTTGAAATTGTTCCATGCAATCTAGAATGACTTCTAAATCATTTAAGTGTGTATATCTTTTCTTGGACTTAGCCAAGGTGTCATCCACATAATCTTCCATATTTTTATACATCATATCACAAAAAATAGTTTTCATAGCTTGTTGATAGGCGGTTCTTGCATTTTTTAATCCAAAAGGCATAACATTCCAACAATAGGTACCCCATGCACAAATGAATTATAGTCTTTTCTTGATCTTTAGGAGCTATCTTAGTCTGATTATATCCAGAAAAGCCATCCATTAAGGAATAAATCTCATAACTAGTAGTCATATCCACTATCATGTCTATATTAGGAAGTGGAAAATCATCCTTTAGGTATGCTCTATTAACATCTCCAGAATCTGTGCAAACTCGAATGGTTTTGTCATGTTTTGAAACTCTAGTACAATGTTTGATATCCATTCGGAATAGTCAATAGCCCTTATTAATTTTGCACAAAGGAGTTTCTCTAATTTTGCCTTGACTAGGAGAGCTATGTAAGGATGCATCTTTCTCAATTTTTTTTTATGGGTTTAACACCTGGAGCTACCGATAAGTGATGCATAATAAGATTAATGTCCAAACCTGGCATATCTAAATAAGTCCATATAAAATTGATCTTCTTTTCTCATAAGAACTTATTATAGGATTCTTTTTCTTGTGATGACAAAGACTGAGCCAAATGTACCATTTGTGGAGCTTCTCTTGTACCCAAATTGATTGCTTGTGTTGTTTCAATGAGCACTGAAGATCTAGATTGAAAATAACTAGGGAGATGATTAAGTACCTCACCTTTAGGAGCCTTAGAGAGGTTTTCATCCTCCAATATGTCCTTGCTTTTTACTTTTTTTTTGGTTCTGACACCGCGACATAGTGGTTTTTGCTGTTAGAATTCCTATTCTTTTTACTTTCTTTTCTTTTTATTTAGCAACTAAGGTACTTGATGTCTAGCTCTATCATGTTGGTAGCTAGTTCACTGGTAGAGGAGACTATGTTTTTAATGGCATTCAAATAATAGACTATCTCATAATCATTTTGAAGCATTAAAAGCTTGGGGTCATGATTGCATTGGGAACAGTCAATCAAATCAGAATGAACAAGGGGTAAATCACTGACTGGTTCAAGGTTATGAATATGAATGATATTTCTAGTGACCAAAGATTTAGAATCTATCAAGTAACATCGTAAACTACCCAAATTAGGATTTTTACTAAAAAGTAAAGAATCATCCACTAAGGTAACATGTGAGTTCAAATCATCTAATCCTACACATGAATCATTGACTAACTCAGGTTGAGAACTATATGTATGAACAACATCAATGTCTATATCAACTGTAGAAGGCTTTGAGAGGGAGTCTTATTCATACTCATTGGAATCTATTTCTAAATCTTGACTAGGATGCTTACACCATGAAGGCTTGGGATGCCTCAATGAGGAAGCCTTAAAATCATCAAGGGTTATACTTTCTTATTCTAAATTTGCAATTGTCTTATGAGATAATGGACTATCTGAATCTCCCCAAAGGAGATTAATAGAAGGGATACAATCTTCACACATATCTTGTTGATTTTCAAAATTAGGTACATGTACTCTAGTTCTTCAAGTCACTACCCACTTGTCGAGGATAGGAGAAACATTATTGTGATTTTCATATCTTAGGCCAACTAGCTTCTTAGACTTGTGTCTAAAAAGACCATGATTGAGGGGTTTGGCTCTAGCATCCAATCTATTACTAAGAGGGCCATGTCTAGGATAACCCATCTTCTTGACCCTCTTCCATAAGCCTTAGGAGAGAGAGTGAAGTTCTCATTGTGCATATAGTTCTCTTCTTTATAAATCCAATCTCTAACAGCCACATGTTCTTTCTCATCTTGAATAGGCACTGTCAACTATATAAATATGTTAAATAATGTCATAGCTAGTGAGGAAGGTTTCATCTCTTGTGAAGGTTTACCATAAGACCTAGGTGAAACTAGTAATGTTGCGAGGGAGTTGAGTTGATATCCCCCCATGCCAAGGTCTATGGATTTAAACCTGTCTTTACATTTAGCTAAAGTTACATCAAAATCATTTGTGCCTCTATTGAGGGGAATATGAGTACTTTCTGAAATCAAGTTAATAGATAAAACATTATCCCCAGGTATACAAATCTTTGTTTTATTGTAAGGGAACTTAACACACTAATGATAGGTAGATGGCACTTCTAGCATACCATGAATCCATGGTCTACCAAGTAAAATATTGTATGCAAGGAGTCTAGCATCAACTATTTGGAATAAAATATATTTTTCAATAGGACTAACCCTAATAGGAAGGATGACCAACCCCTTTGAAATTCTCTCTGCCTCATGATAGGCTTTGATAATAATCTTCCTTTTGCTATCAATAATTTGTTCAAAATATCCTAATGTCTTTAAAAGACTCAAAGAACAAATATTAAGGTCCAACATCCCCATCTATCAACACATGCCTAACATAGGTTCTTTGAATCATGACCTCAATATGAAGGGAAATATTTTGCAAATGGATCAAAGATCTATCATCTTTCTCTAAAAAGGAAAGGTAATGAGGGATGGCAATATGATTAACCATGTTCTAGAATTGATAGACATCTAAGTTTTTGGGGATAGTTGGCATGAGAAAAGTGTCTTCAAGGACTTGTTTGTGTCATAGAGACAACTCTAAAATCTCAAAGATCAAAATTTGAGTGGGGGTTCTTTGCAATTGATCAACAAGATTATAATTTAACCTAGGATTGACCACTAGTTTTAAAGGAACATACTTGGATTGCACTTTTTTTGGCTTACTTGGTTGGTTTAAACTAGGTCTTTTGATGATAAGGAGACCTTGACTTCACATAACAAGATTGATACTTTGGGAAGACACTAGCTTAGGTTTACTTGACTGGTTTGAATTGGGTCCTATAATGACAAGGGGACCTTGAGATGACTCTCTAGAGTGAGCACCCCTTAGCACCAAAATAGGTTTTTCACCAAGGATAGGAAAGCTCAAATTTAAATCATAACCATTGGGATCTTCATCTTCCATCATGTTGACACTTTCTTTTGCAACCTCAAGCATATTGACAAATTTTTTTGTAGTTGCATAAGTGTAATTGATTATAGCCTTGCCATCCTTACGTTGGGAAGCTTCTCCTTTCTCATACTTGAGCAAAGGTTGTTTGAATATATTTGATCAACATTGGTATTTAATCCATCTATTTCAAGTTTTCAATTCTTAATAAGATCTTGAATAATATGCTTAAATCTCTTACAGTTTTCAATATTGTGTCCAATGCCATTGTCAAGCTTACAATGGGCCTTCTCATCCCACCACCATGGCTTAACTTCAAGTATGTGGAACTTTTTAGCATCATAAGGGTGCACAAGATTACGAGCAAGGAGCTTCATGAATATCTCTTCATGTGACTCACCCAATTGTGTAAAGTTTTGTTTCTCTCCTTTAGGCCTTTCTTGATATCTTGTTTGTTACTATATTTATTGGCACTATCCAAATGGAGAACATCTTGGTCTTTAGGCTTAGAGGAATCCACAACTCCATCATTAACCACTTTTTTTTTCTTATTCCATTATGTTTTTTTTCCTTTATCCTTGTTATTGTTGTTATTCTGACCATTGTTGTTGTTGTTTCCATTTCTTCTCAGAATAACTTGCTCTCTCAAAACATCCTCAATTCTAAATGTAGCTTCAACCATGCTATCAAAGGACTCAAAAACCATCTTCTTAACTCTATACTTCATCTCAAGGACCATGTTACTAATGAGGATTTCAATCTTTCCTTTCTCAAGAATAGTCGTAGAATAGCGAGAGCACTGTCATCTCCATCTTTGCAAGAAAGTAACAAAGTATTCTCCTTGATTTTTCTTTGTGTGACATAAGTTGAATAGCAAGACAAATTGTGAAAGATTCTATGTAAAGTGTTGAACAAATCTCTGAATTAAATCAAGGAACATTTTAATAGGAGGATTTTTATTGGTAATCCATTCCATTTCTTGACCCTTAAGACTCTGTGGAAATAATCTCATAAGGTATGAGTCCTCATGATGAAACCCAAAAATCATAGTATAGAACTAATACATGCGATCATTTGGATCCCCATTTCCATCATATTTTTCATATTGGGGGATCTCAATTTTTCTATCAAAATCTTCCATGTCAACACTCTTATCAGAATGATTAGGATAAACTAAATCAAGTGAGAAAGAGCTCTAGGGTGTTGATATTGGTTTTAGTTGTTTCTTCAATTGGTCAATTTCTTCTTTAATATATGGATCATGCTTTTGAATCTTTTTATCTACATCAAAGTTTTAGTGGACCTTAGCACCCTTTTTAATTAAATGTTGAAAGGATACATCTTTTTTTTTTTTCCATATATACATCCATATGTTGCTGAAAATGTGGCTTTTGTTGCATATCCATGAAATCATAAGAATTGTTGTCAGAGTTTGAGCTACCACCTCCATATTGTGAACCATGATGAGCTTGTTGTGAAGGTTTTCATGACACTCTAGGAGGTGTTGGTCTCCTATAATAATCATGTCTTAAAGCTCTCCTTCCTTTAGGGCGAGGAGATCCTGAAGGTGTTCTTGAGTGTCTTCCACTTCATGCAGTCTTAGGAGGGGTGCATGGAGGAGACTTCTTTCCACCACTAATGTGCACATTTTTGAATTTATTGTCAAGTTTTGAAGCCATGATAAGGTCTTGTGCTTCTTGAGGGGCTTTCCTTTCTATCTCAATCATAACTTTCCTTTCTTCCTCTAGGCATCTAAATTGTTCTTCCTTCTTAGCTTGTTCTTCTAGAAGGGATTTTCTCTCATGCTCAAGTACTTTGAGTCTACCACTCCCATAACCTAAAAGTGTAATGAGCAGTGTACATGGTCTTGACTATCTAAATTAGTTAACAGTAAATGTTGCATTGACACAAGCGCTAGAAGGCTCACTATTTTGATCATCATATTCGAATTTCTCTTCTTGATAGGCATACTTCTTACCTTTCTTAGCCCTTTTTTGTGCACACAAATATCTATCCTCAATATGGGGTGAGATTGGTCTATTTTCATGAGTAGGACCACCACTCAAAAGGTCAACATACTATTCACCACTTTGATTCTTCTGTTGTGGTGCCATTGTAAAATCCATATCCATATCCAAATGAGGTGATGCTAAGGGTGTACTCAACTCAATAAGGTCACTACTAGGCTCAAAAAAAGCTTTTGGAATATTCTCAGGTGATTGAGAAAACATGAGTTATTTTCCCTTACATCTTTGATGAGTTTGAACTAAGGGTAATTGTTTAAAGATGACTTGAGGTCACTTTCATTGATCTACTTGATATATTGTTGTAACTGGCATGAACAAAAAATTACTAGGTGATAGCATAACCCTAAGAAACATTGGTACCAAACTAGGATAGTAAAATCACTCACTTGTCCAAAACAGATGTGATAAGATAGAATTTTGCAATAGGCATAAACCAACACTACCACAGAGGTGCCCACAACTTTGGGTGAATACCCTAGCACATATTGACCAAGATGATGATTTAACAAAATTATAAATAATTAAAATTGAATTTTTATGAAAGTGGATGGGGAAGAAATTGCTAAGACTCCCCAAGCATAATATCGAAGAATCCAAAGCTATATCTTTCTCAACAAGAATGGTCTCTGATTCCAAACAAGGTCATTTTGAAATCAAAGATAACTAATTGAAAGGGTCAAAGCACAATAACCCAAGGTGAAAAAAAGTTTCTAAAAATGGAGTAAGTAGCCTAATCTAAACCAAATCAACTTAGGGAGACTAGAAATAACAAGATAGAGAAGTAGTTTGATCATAAAGTTTCAATTCAGGAACATAGATTTTATTTGTTTTAAATATCCAACTAGGTGTGATAAATTTTGAATCATAAACTAGGCACATAAGACAACAATCAAGAATTTCAAGAAAACATCTTCAAACAATGAGAAAGGGACAAAGAAACCTTGCACATGCACAAGAATAATGTTGTAGTATTAGTGTAATCCCTAGAAACATCACTATGTATGTTCTTAAAATGTTTTCCAACCATTCACATAGCCCTAAAAAAGAAAATTTGGCAGCACTATGGTTCTTATTAATGTTCAACTCTATAGCTTTTGCAATCTAGAGTGGGAAAAATCCAATCTTGGTGGACCAAGGTTTTGACATATTTCAAGAATTTAATCAATCGAAGATACTAAGGAGATATGACAACTCAACAAAAGACTTCACCCACTAGGATTTCCCCCACAAGGATGTTTATATAGAAGTTGCTACTACCACGTCAAAAATGGCTATTACCTCTTGAGGTCCCATCCACGTGGTTGACACAATAAAGCGAATGTCTACTATGGTTAACCCTCTCTAATCAAGGAAAAATCATAAATTTATAGCACATGGGGAAATGGTTGGTTTGGATTCAAGGGTTCCAAGTTTTTAATGTGCCAAAAAGGGAACAAAGCATACTCCTCTAGCCTCTTCACCTTACGCAAACATAGAAAACAAGATTCGTTGACATGCTAATTCAAAATCACCTCATCAAATTTTTGGAAAAGCCAACAACGAACACCATCAATCTAAAAGGAGAATATACTAATGGATGTTGAGGAAAAATTCGAGCAGAATAGTGAGATAATAATAAATATCCTTCCCTACCTACAAGAGAATCTATTGTTGAGAAGAGCTTCACATGTAAGGCAAGTGAATGAAGCACATTCCCTTAAGAACTTCACAAATAGTGTTCATAGGCCTAACTACTATGTGAAATAGATATACGTAAAAGTAAATCTAGATCCAATTTTAGAGCACCAAATGAAGTGTGAATCTATGAAAGCATGAAAAAGTACTCAAGCCAAATACATTAGCGGGTTCATTTGACCTCTAAATCAAAATGTTATAGAGATCCTAAAAAATTACTCGGTAATCCTTGAAACACATATTTTCTCTTTTGTACCTTTCGTTTATGCTTGAATGCTCACTCACAACAAACAAAGCAACAAGAAAAACAAGCAAACACAAGATATGTGATATATATCCAACTTATGCATAACTATGGTTAGATATGAAAATATATTTTTTAAGAGTGATAGTAACTAGAAAATAAACCAAATGAAAGCTCACATTATGCATTGATCCATGTGAAAATTAATGCAAGCTAGTAATTAGATTCCCTTTTTTCAATATTAATTTTTGAGCTAGTCAATAAGATTGGACTTATATGATATGAATTTGGATCCAAAACCCTAAATGCATAAAATAGACCCCTATAAAAATTAGAGAGCTTTCCAAAAATGTTCAAATTTTGAAATGATCTTTTCATTTGTGCCTTGGAGAGCCATTTTGTCAAAATAGACTAGTTTGTGCAAATTAAATTATTGAGCATTAATATGATCTCTAAATTTTTTTTTCAAAAAAGAAGAAGATCTGACCCTGTTTAAATTCATAGACCTTTTCGAAAATGTAGACTTTTATGAAAAAATTGCTAATTTGTGCCTTAAATTGATTTTTCATGAAAAATAAAAAATATTATAAAAAATAAAAAATATCTCAAAAAAATATAAAAATTTCAATAACGCTTCTTTGATATGTCACCATACTACATAAAAAAAATTAGACCAAAACACTAAGCCATTTGGGAGATCTAATCAAATCTTTAAGATCTAGGATTTTTTCTCTCCAAACAAATCCTCATAAGAGGGTTACCTCCAAAATTATCTAAAACCAACAAGTAATGTGGGTTGCCCCATAGTGGGTGCCAAAAATATATGCCTAAAATGTGAGCACACTTCTATGAGTCATTATATCAAAGATTACTCAAGAATGAGGTCTTGAATGGTGACTCATAGCTCTCTATTTATGGAGTGCAAGGGTTTGTGATGGAGGCCCTCAGTTTCACCTAGTTTTTTCCCATGCAAGTATATCATAAAATGAGAGATTCAAAGATCAAAATATTAATGCAAATGAAGATGCAAACTAATATAAATGATGAAAATGCAAAGCAATGCAAGAATGATAATCTAATCTATGAAAGAAAATAACAATGCAATATTAATCTATGAAAACAAATTTGGATCTAAGATAATATGAAAATGCAAGGATGGATCATGATGATGGAAGCCATGGATGCATGAGAGAATAAGACAAGAAGATAGAAGTTCTCCACAAAAATTTGTAATTCTCAAACTCCTCCAACAATCTCTCTCCAAACCTGTAGCATAACAATAGCATAATCATGGATGTCAAAAAATGATGAGAGGACTCTATCTTATAAAGAAGAATAGATGATTAAGATTAAGAGGAAAAAATATTTAATCAAGGGTGGAGAAAGAATGATCTATGTGAGACAAAATTTCACTAATGAGAAAAGAGGAGGAAAATTAAATGGAATCCCACTTAAAAATATCTACATGTAAATGTAGAGAAGAAAAAGATTTATTTAAGACTTATTTAATTTATTTAAGATTTTATTTATTTAATTAAAAGATGGATTTTCTTTTAATTTCAAAGGAGATTTTTGTAAGAATTTTCCTTACGAATAAATTCACCCAAGAACTAAGAACTCAAACACAAGCACAATTGTAGGCTAGAAAGAGTATGATCAAAATATCAATATGTATTCAATTCAATATGCATTAAAGTACACTATGAGTGCCTATATATAAAGGCCTCTAAGATGCATATAGAATACCTAAGAATTAGCTACATGATAAGTCATACAACTAGGCACATGTCCACCAAATATGGGTTATCCTCCATTAAGCACGGAAGTAAGTGCAATGATGAGAGGATAAGTCTACAATGGTGTATCATGAAAATTAATGTTTTAGACAACATGTGATAAAAAGAGAGTATGAATAATTATGTTTTCTACATGAAAACTTAGTTAATGATGCAAACTCTAGTGTTGTAGACACCATGTGTTGAATTAGAGTTGCATACTTTTGTGTTGTCAACATGACAACTCATAAAGGCACACAAACTGCTAAGTGTCTCACAAAATAAATAATAAAATAATGCATTAACCTAAGTAAACTTAATTAATTATAAATAGTAAATACATAGTTACACAAATAGTGCAACTTGGGGAAATGTCATTAAGCTTGCGAAAACTAAGAATGAAATGCAAGATGGGTCTTGGCTACTAGGCCATGTTAGGTACCCATGTACATAATGAAGATGCAATCTCTCATAAATGGATGGAGTAATCAAGACCCCCCCATCACAACATACATCTAGTATATATAATAGTGAAGAATGAAAAGAACAAGACCTCATAAGAGGAAAAAATAACTCCCATAGGAAAGAAGAGGAGTAGAGAGAAGGTAGGCCCCCCCCCCAATGAAGAATGTTGACCAGTGATTGGTAGATCAAGGAAGAAGCTGGTCCAAGAGGGTTGAATGATGTTCCTCCCCTTTGGAAGAAAAAATGGCAAAGGTACAATCTTGAAGATTTATGGTGGCCCTTAAACTTGCTCAAGTGTCCCTATGTCAATTTTGATGTTCACCCCTTCCAATAGTGCTGAAAAGAATGAATGCAGATCTGGTAAGGATGTGTGTTTAACCTATCCCATAGAGCCATCTGTCTCCTCAACTAATAAAGAGACCTCTAACAACTATTGTTCATAAGGATCCATAATCACACCAACCTATGAAAATTGATCATCTAGAGAATGGACATGAGGGTCAGAGTGAACCCTTGCAACAATTGTAGAAGGATCATCTTCATCAAAGAGAAGATGTAAATCATCAAGGCTATCTCCCAAGTCTCTAATGTGTGACTCCATGAACAAACCTGAAATGTCTGTCATGTAGTCATTAATTGAAGCTAGAGCTGGAAGACAACATGTACCCTACTATGTTGGACCTTTCACTGTAGCAATATAAGCATGTGGACTATACTGATGGCATGACCTTTCACTATTACTATTGATAGAAACCCACATGTTTGAATCTATTGAAGCATTATAGCTAGTTTCACTATCAGTTTCTACATTGTATGATGTGCAGAGAGGATTAGAGGATAAGTTGGGCGAACTTTCCTCAAAGTGAACATCGTTCTCCACAAAGTTCTCATGAGTCTTTAGATCCATATGGCTATAAGCTTTAACATTGTCTTCATAATTGATGAAAGTACAAGGCCTAGGTGATGGTGCCTTGCATCCCTTGAAAGATAGGTTTGCCCATGCTGGACAACCGAAACTCTGAAATGACTCACAACTAGTTTTCTACCACTTCATCCTTCAAAAGGAGTTTTCCTATCTAAGTCATTATCAGGAGACCTATTAAGTATGTGAGTAGCACTGCTAATGGCTTCAACTTCAAGTGTTGGATCAAGAGACTTGGCATTTATCATGCAACTTACCATGGTCTTGAGAGTCTTTATCCTCAGTGCTACAACATATATCTTGTGTGGACTAAATGCTAGTGGATTCTAAAGATTACTTTCTTCAAGTTTGTAAAAGCCTTTAAGTCTTTTGTCCACATATCTTCTTTCATTGTCCATCCGTATAACCTTTATGGCTTTCCTTGATTTGCGTTCAACATGATTCTTGAAGGATTGAAGCTTATCAACCACTTCATTCTTATGATGAAGGAAGTAGACCCATGTGAATCATGAAAAAGTCATCAAAAAAGGTAAGGATGTAGCAGCCCTGGCTGACTAATGTCTCTACAAAAGGTCCTGCTAAAACCATGTGAACCAACTAGAGAACAATCAGTGCTCTAGAAGACTTCCCTTTATGATAGTTCTCCTCAAGATCCATATCCACTAAAGATGATGAACACTCTCACTTAGAAAAGTTGATGTTAGGTATATCTTTGACCATGTGTTTTAAGAAAAGTTTTTGAAGAGAGAAAAAGGCAAGATGACCAAACTATTCATGCCATAGGTTGTTTTGTGAATGTGAGTAAGTTAACAAGACTTGAGAAGGAGACTTAGGTACAAAGTGGAAGAAGCAATAAAGCCTCTTGTCATGATTGGCTTTCCCCACTACAACCAATGAATCATCTTTTAGACTTCGTACCATCACTAAACTAGGAAGGAACTCAACTTTGTGACCATCTCCAAGTTGAGTGATTTGGTAACCTAAGAGGAGATTGGAGCTAAGGTCTGGAATGTAGAGAACATCTTTGAATTTCTCATTTTCCATTTCCACATGTCCTTTCCCTTCAACTTCCATTTTAGTATCATCTCTCACAAAGATGTGTGGTACCTATGACTACTTCAATGAAGAAAAGTCTCCCTTTGAAGAACCCATATGATAGGAGGCACCTGAGTCAAGTATCCATTCCAAAGAAGAACTTGTATTTGCCATAAGTACTTTCCCTTTTCACTTTGATGAGGTTGGAGTTGAATCCGTACAAGTACCTAACACTTCAATTTTGTTTTCTTGAGTAGATTTTCTAACTCATCGATTCTCTTAGTCTTGCAATGATGCTCATCACAATTTGGCTTCTTGCAGTATGAACAAAAAAGTTTTTTCTTCTTTTCATTACTTTCCTTCTTGTTGGAAGAATAATTTCCTTGCCATAAGGAGGACTATTGTGTCTCAGATTGTGATTTCTGCTTCCATTGCTTTGTCTTGTTGTTGCTAGAACTTTTCCCTCCTTGACTTGATTGGTGCTCATCACTAGCCAACAATGCTTTTTTCTTTGATGTCATAAGAAGTCCCAAATATATCAAGTGAGATTGTTCAACAATCAACATCTCTACAAATGCATCAAATTTAGGCTTTTGATAAGCACTTCCCATGGTCAACCTGTGAGTATTATAACTCAAAACAAAGGAGGCATACTCTAAGGGTAGCCTCTTTAGGATGTGATGAATCAACTTGTCATCCTTCATGGGATTTCCAAAATCTTTAAGTAGTGCCCTATACTCATTGGTTTTTTTGATGTAATCTTGAATTGTGTCAAAGTTCTTTGGATCCAAGAGAAATAGATTGTCCTCAATTTGAAATCCCTTTTCCTAATCCACCTTAGCATACAATGATTCAAGTTTGTTTCGTGTAGGTTTCGATTCTATGAAACTGACAATGTGGAAGAAGAGATCTCTATGTACACAACTTTTGATAATTTCTAAAGCCCAATTATCTATAATTTTTCAATTAATGAGTTCTTTAGCATCAGTAGATTTTGGAATTGCACCATCAACATAAAGATTTAGAACTTTTGCCATTAATCTAGTCCATAAAATATCTTTCCACGTAGAATAATTGCATGAAGTTAGAAGTGGCCATTTAGGTGAATCCATGATGTAGAAATGAAAAGAACACACAAGAGAGACACAAAACACAAGACACACCCCCCTTTTCACTCAATCAAAAGCCCCCCCCAACAAAAAATAGAGGTTCTTTTGGCACTTTATAAGTAGTGTGTGTACAATAGGCCACTTGTCAAAATGAACAAAGTGGACTGCTAATTTTTCTTTGTACAACTTCCTTTTGCGGCCTAAATCTGACACCAAGCACTGTAGCTAAGATGTACAAAAATTCTAAAAAGAAATGCAAGCAATACAATGCAGGAAAAACCCTAATTCTAAAAGTGATATTTTTGTCCATACAACTCTAGAATCTAAGTATATATTTGGATAGTAGAAAAAAAATAATGCACTTTCAAAAAAAATAGAACCTAAAAATGTGTACAGATGAGCTTGTATGGAGTGTTTGAAGTTGCAAAATGTAGGATTGAATAAGTACAATTGCTAAAAAATACAATTTTGAAAAATCTTTGCACCAAAACTAGTAAAGAACACCACCACTAAAAAGTTCAAGATATTCTACACAAAATAAAAACTAAAATTGCACCAAATTTGGAGTCTGGATGACCAAGTTATGGGCTCTTAAAGTCAAGCTGCCAAATAAAAAATGCATCTAAAGAGGGGTATTGTAGGAAAATTGCGTGCTTAAATTTGATGATCAAATGGCTATCACAACAATTAAAAAATCCTAGAAATGAAAATCAAATGGTCATCAAGTTTAACCTCGTGTTTGGCTAATGTCAGTAAAAAAATAGTGCCCCAAGGTGATGTGGCAAGGCTAATTAGACCACTGACTAGTGTACAATTGTACAAAATTGGATAGGTGGTAAAATATGGTTTGCTGACATGTCAAGCCTATTGGTGATGATGTGTCTAAGAAAGGGTCTATGTGGTGGGTGGTCCTACTAGGCTATCCACATGGTGCTAATGTGTCTTTGGCTGAGCATGTTGTTTGCACTATCCATGTCAATTATAGCTATACCAAATACAAGCCTACCATGTGTGTAGTGTAAGAGAGAGAGCTATGTGTCAAGGGAAGAAGCACCAGAGATAGGAAGCTATTGCTAATTTAAAAAGCATGACATGAGGAAAAATAAATCTTTCTAGGAGCTGAAGAGACACCAATTTTCCTTCACCATGCCTCGAAAAGTTTCACAATGTCCAAAAATTCATTTGCATGTGCCAGAATCTTGTGCCATTACTACCAATTGTCAACTACCATCGCTGGAATTGGAGTAGAGTACCAAAAAGATGTTTCACAGTTGTCATCATTTTGGGGTTTAGTCCCACATTAGTGGTGTGACAAAACTCAATAGTCTTTAAAAAAATAAAGCCCATAAGTTCAACCAAAAGCATGATGGCTTGGTTAAGCAGGTCCATTCTGGTTGCTAGGTTGTGTAACCTATTGCCAGTTTGTGGAGGCTAGGCTAGAATTGTAGAGTTGTTGGCTAATGGAAATATTTTGGTGATTTTAAATGACATAGCTAGATTGTGATGGTATATGGTGTAGTCTAAAAGTGAGGAATATTCGTAGCCCAATTAAAATAGAATATTTCAATCTTACAGTGAAATATTCCTTGTAAGGTCGAGGTGTCATTGCATGATTCTGCAAAAAAAAAAAATTTCTACAAGGCCACCTGGTCTAAAAAAAATTCAAAAATAATGTAAAGATGAAATAAATTATAGATCTAAAAAAAAAATTAATTAGATCTACAAATTGACCATACCTGAGTTGCAAATCAGGGCCTCCGAGTGTCAATTTGCAAAAAAACTTTCCTCATGATCAACTTTGGCCTAGGGTAGCTGAATTTATAGTCAATCTTCACTGAATTGATGTTCTATATGTAATGGTAAGGTTCGTTCTAGCTCAAGATGCTCCCAATTTATGTGGTACTCCAGATTCAATTCAAGGTGCTAAAGCAACAATGGTCTTGAATGACTATGTGAAGAGACGATCTCCTAGCTTTGATACCATGTAAGAATTTTCATTAGAGAAAAATTCAATGAAGAACTAAGAACTCAAACACAAGCACAACTGTAGGCCAGAAAGAGTATGATCAAAATATCGATATGTATTTAATTCAATATGCATTAAAGTACACTAGAAGTGCTTGTATATAAAGGCCTTTGAGATGCATCTATAATGCCTAAGAATCAACAACATGATAAGTCATACAACCAGGCACATGTCCACCATATATGGGTTATCCTCCATTAAGCATGGAAGTAAGTGCGATGATGAGAGGATAAGCCTATAATAGTGTATCATGCAAATTAATGTTGTAGGCAACATGTGCTAAAAAGGGAGTGTGAATAACTGTGATGTCTACATGACAACTCAATGAATGATGTAAACTCCAATGTTGTAGACACCATGTGCTGAATTAGAGTTGCGTACTTCTGTGTTGTCAACATGATAACTAATAAAGGTACACAAACTCCTATGTGTCACAAAATAAATAATAAAATAATGCATTAACCTAAGTAAACTTAAGTAAGTGTAAATACTAAATAAGTATTTACACCAATAGTTTTATTTAATTAAAAAGGATCAAGTCCTTTTAATTAAATAGGAAATATTTAATTAAATTGAAAAGGGAGTTTTCTCTTAATTAATTAAATATGGATTAATATTTTAATTAAAAGAGAGGTTGTCTTTTAATTAAATAATACTTGGGATAAAATGATCAAACCTTAGGAAACGTTGAAATAATTGAGGTAATTACAATTTGATCAAAGAAATTGATTTGAGTTGATTTAATAAAATATTGCTAACCATTGATTTGGGAAATTTGATAAATTGAATAATGGGGGCCCATAGTCTAGGTGACCATTTTAGGGTGTATACAATAGTGAGAAAAGTTGAATGAAATAGTGAAATGAAGTAATGTATCATGCCCATATAAAAGTGAATACAATGTACATAATGCCAATAATGAGAATGAAATATAAATGAGGTGTATTGGCCTTATTAAGGCTTCAAAGAGACCTCATGGTATCAAAATCCTATTAGGGTTCCCATATTAAAAAGAATAATACAAAATTATCCATACAAATTTCAAGAAAAAATTTACTTTTCAACATGGGCACTAGACACACCTAACACATCCTCTATAATTATCTTGGACACCCACGTCACCATAGTGTGTGGCCATGGTACAACATTTCTTGGGTAGTGGTGGTGGAGCATGGGTGCACAACATAAATGCACCCAAGATGTATGTGTTGAAAATAATTATTCAAAAATATATTGTGATTAATTTTACACAAATGTCACACTCTAATCAAGCACAACTAGTGTTAACTGAGTTGAGTCAAGCACTATAGAAGACTTCAGTATCAACCGAGTATATTTCAATAGGAGCCCTGTTCAATTGGTCACTAAGGGAAGTTATTATAAAATGAGTGAGGTTAGACAATGAAGAGAGTTAGTATTAGCCAGGATTAGTCAGTTATCAAAGAATGTTAGATGTATTAATCGAGTGATCTATCTAGTGTTAGCCAATTATCGACAGATTACTTTTGTTAAGTAAATGGTTAATACAATATGACTAAGTGGATGTTAAATGTTTGTGTGAAAGGGTAATCAATCCAACTTGACAATGAATTTTGTATATATGAAAGTTCAAGTTGTGGATTAAATTAAGAAATTTGATGAATGAGAAATATGTGAAATAAGAATGAGATCTCATTAGAGATAGAACATCCAACAAGTTTCAAAGAATTTAATCTAATCAAGGAGGATCAAGAGGATAAACCAAAACAATGCTTTGAATCTACAAAGATAGTTGCACCATCAATTAGGTCAATAATTGTTACTTCCTAACAACTATATAACAATGAAGAAATATCATAATAGAATAGGCTTAATAGTCATTTTGTAAATCCTATAATAAGGTAGAATTTCTATATCAAAGTGTCTAAAGACCACTCCTAATAATGTGATTCAAATCCCCTTATAGGGTCACACTTAACTGTGTGTTTTATAATGTTTAACAAGGTTGCATCTGAACAAGGCTAACTTTAGAAGACTAAAAAGTTGTAACTAGTTGTATTGGCAGTTTTCCCAAATTGGGTTTCCAAAATAAATCTTGTTGTCTTATGTGTTCATTTGTTTACTTAATGCTTTCTATTTCTGCAACTAAGTTACTAAAGGTTAATACATATTATTATCATAAGACTACTTTGTTACTAAGTTATAGTGAATATCTAGTTTTAACCGAGAAGAGAAAGGATATGGTTTACTAAGTGGAAAGTTTGTATTGACATCTATGGGACTTGGAATTTTTTTTGTGGTAACTGATTCACCCCTCTCCTCTAATTTACTCATTTTATTTCCAACAATTTGTATCAGAGCTATTGGTGCTTGCAGGAAAGGTGTCAAAGACCTAAGCTAAATATCAACTTGTCTTATAGAAGAGAGATTCCTAAGCTTAACTGAGATAGTTTTTTAGCATGGAAGAAACTGATGAACCTACATATGGAAACCATTGAATATTAAGGATAACTTCAAGAAACCCCTCCCCAAAGTATATACATTTGTAGCAAATCCAACATTGCTTTTGGGGGGTGGGAATTCATTTCTAATGGAGTTTTTTTTTTATGTCAATAAAAGTTTAATGTTAGATGCAATTTTTCTCCAACCCTTACAAAATTTCATAAATTCAAGGTGATTTAATCGATTTTGATACAAAAATTATATATTGTATATGGTAATTTTTCCCATTTATTCAAAAGACATATATATTGCATTAGGCGATTTATCTCATTTGTTGGAAACAAATATATAATTGATAAGCTATTTTTTCTCATTTATTGGAATGAATATATATATATGGGTATGTGCAGGATCATGGTGTACCAAACTATGGCCTTAAGTGGCAGTGAAAAATTAGCAAATCAGGTTTATGTCAACTTGACACATAATTTTGAAGTGGTCATGGACTTTATATCAAAAAGTTGTAAAAAAATAATCTATAAGAAATTGAATGTAGTTTCTAAACTACTAGGCCTTATCAGGAGAAAAAAATAATTAATTGGTCAAAAGTTTAAATTTTAATGCAGTACTAAGAAAATTTCAGGGTGAAAATTAAAAGTAGGTGTATGTCTGACCACCTTAATCAAGATCAAAACCTAATATTTTTTAAAAATAATTATAGATATGAAAAGTAGACTCATGCCCAGATGTGACACATATTTTTTAGTATTTTTATTCCAAATAAATAATTAACTATGAATTTTCTACCAAAACTTTTTCAGAAAAAAAAGTCCCGTGTCTGACCACCCTAACTAATAGAAAATTTTACCAAATTAAATTTTTTTTTTTTTCTTATACTAGCCAAAGTATAGAATGTGACGCAACTTTTAGATTTAAAAAATGTTATACCGTTTGAAAGTTATAGCTATTTTTCAATCAGTATGTCAATCAACACTTTATAATTATCTTCATTGATAATAAACTAATAAATACTTATCAAACTCAAAATTTGACAGAAATTATATTTATCAAATCTAGAGATCGATATTAAAAAACCCTTTTCATTTTATTCAATATCGATCAAAATAACATTGTCAGACGGCTACTCGAAGTCTGAGTATCACTAAAACCCTCTTCAAACACATCTTTTGGGTTGACTGGGTAGGCTTGGTATTTACCAAGCCTAATCAGATATCCGATTATAAATCAGAAATTCGATATGCTGAGGTGGGCAAATTAAAAATCTCAATCCATTTTGGAGGGAAAATTGAGTTTAAACATCACAACTTATTATTTCTAAATTATTTCACTTATATTACTATGTAAAGATGTGTGTATATATATATATATAAATAACATAATGTAAAGATATAAGATATAATTTAACAATTAGTCTTATTACAATCTATAAATATAATTTATATTATTATTATTTTTACTAAATATAATAACGTAATTTATATATATATAATAACATAATATTTTCATTAAATATAATAAAGTAATACATATATATATGTTATTAATCTATATATAATAACGTAATATTTTTATTAAATATAATAATGTAATATATATATATATATATATAATTATATTAATATGTATGTTATTAATAGATATGTATATTATTAATATATATGAGTCAAAGGGGGTCATAGGTCAACCATTGACCCTCTTTGACGCATTAAACGATGACATATGTCCTTAGGGGTCCTAAGAACCCTAGGGACATATTACAATGGTTAATATGGTTCAAAGGGGGTCATAAGGTGATCTATGACCCCTTTTGATCGATTAAATGACGATATATGTCCCTACGGGTCCTAGGACCCCGAGGGACATATTTGAATCATTCATATGGGTCAAAGAAGGTCATAGGGTGACCTATGACCCCCTTTGACCCATTAAACGATGACCTATGTCTCTAGGGGTCCCCCTAGGACCCCTAGGGACATATTCGAATGGGTAATATGGGTTAAAGGGGTTCATAGGTCCCTTTGACCCATTAAATGATGACATATGTCCCTAGGGGTTCTAGGACCCCTAGAGACATATTCGAATGGGTAATATGGGTCAAAGGGGGTCATAGGGTGACCTATGACTCGCTTTGACTAATTAAATTACAACATATGTCTCTAGGGGTCCTAGAACCCTTAGGGACATATTCAATTGGGTAATATGGGTCAAATGGGCTCATAGGTCACCCTCTTTGACCCATTAAATGACAACATATGTCGGTAGAGGTCCTCGGGCCCCTAGGAACATATTCAAATGGGTCATATGGGTCAAAGGGGGTTTTGACCCATATGAACGATTAAAATATGTCGCTAGGGGTCCTAGGATCCCTAGAGACATATTCGAATCGTTCATATGGGTCAGCTTTGACCCATTAAATGACATGTCTCTAGGGGTCCTAGCACCCCTAGGGACATATTCGAATTGTTCATATGGGTCAAAGAGGGTCATAGGGTGACCTATGACCCCCTTTGACCCATTAAATGATGACATATGTCTCTAGGGGTCCTATAACCCCTACGGACATATTCAAATTATTCATATGGGTCAAAGGGGGTCATAAGGTGACCTATGACACCTTTTGACTCATTAAATGACGACATATGTCCCTAAGGGTCCTAGGACTCCTAGGAACATATTAAAATCGTTCATATGGGTCAAAGGGGGTCATAGGGTGAACTATGACTCTCTTTGACCCATTAAATGATGACATACCCCTTTGACAAATATGAACGATTTGAATATGTCCCTAGGGGTTCTAAGACCCCTAGGGAAATATTCGAATCATTCATATAGGTCAAAAGGGGTCAAAGGGTGACCTATGATGCCCTTTGACCTATTAAACAATGACATATGTCGTTAGAGGTCCTGAAACCCCTAAGGACATATTCGAATCGTTCATATGGGTTAGAGGGGGTTATAGGGTGCCCTATGAACCCCTTTGACACATTAAACGATGACATATGTCCCTAAGGGTACTAGGGACATATTCGAATGGGCCATATGGGTCAAAGGGTGTCATAGGCCACCCTATAACCCCCTTTGACCCATTAAACGACAACATATGTCATTAGAGATCTTAAGAACACTAGAGACATATTCGAATTGTTCATATGGGTCAAAGGGGATCATAGGGTGCCTTATGACACCCTTTGACCCTTTAAACGATGACATATGTCCCTAGGGGTCCTAGGACCAATAAAAAAATATTATAATCGTTCATATGGGTCAAAGGGGGTCATAGGGTGGCCTATGACCCCCTTTGACCCATTAAACGATGACATATGTCCCTAAGGGTTCTAGGACCCCTAAGGACATATTTGAATGGGTAATATGGGTCAAACGGGGTCATAGGGTGACCTATAACTCTTTTTGACCCATTAATCGACAACATATGTCTCTAGGGGTCCTAAAACCCGTAGGGACATATTCGAATGGGTAATATGGGTCAAAGGGGGTCATAGGGTGACCTATGACTCTCTTTGACCCATTAAACAACAACATATGTCGCTAGGCATCTTCGAACCCTTAGGAACATATTCGAATGGGTCATATGGGTCAAAGGGGGTCATAGTGTGACCTATGACCTCCTTTGACACATTAAATGATGACATATGTTCCTAGGGGTTCTAGGATCCCTAGGGACATATTCAAATGGGTCATATGGGTCAAAGGGGGTCATAGGGTGACTTATAACCCCCAAAAACCCATTAAATGATGACACATATCTCTAGGGTTCCTATAACCCCTAATGACATATTCAAATCGTTCATATGGGTGAAAAGGGTTCATAGGGTGACCTATGACACCCTTTGACCCATTAAACGATGACATATGTCACTAGGGGTCCTAGGACCCATAGGGATATATTTGAGTCGTTCACATGGGTCAAAGGGGGTCATACGGTGACCAATGACCCCCTTTGACCCATTAAATGATGATATATATAGCTAGAGGTCCTCAGACCCCTAGGAACATATTCGAATGGGTCATATGGGTCAAAGGGGGTCATAGGGTGACCTATGACCCCCTTTGACCCATTAAATGATGACATATGTCTCTAGGGGTCCTAGAACCCCTAAGGACATATTCGAATTGTTCATATGGGTCAAAAGGGGTCATAGGGTGACTTATGACCCCCTTTGACCAATTAAATGATGACATATGTCTCTAGGGGTCCTATAACCCCTAAGGACATATTCAAATCATTCATATGGGTCAAAGGGGGTTATAGGGCAACCTATGACACCCTTTGACACATTAAACGACGACATATGTCCCTAGGGGTTCGAGGACCCCTAGGGACATATTCAAATCGTTCATATGGGCCAAAGGGGTTGATAGGGTTACCTATGACCCGCTTTGAACATTAAATGAGGACATATGTTTCTAGGGGTCCTATAACCCCTAGGGACATATTCAAATCATTTATATGGGTCAAAGGGGGTCATAGGATGACCTATGACACCCTTTGACCCATTAAACAACGAGATATGTCCTTATGAGTCCTCGGACCCCTAAGGACATATTCAAATTGTTGATATGGATCAAAGGGGGTCATAGGGTGCCCTATGACCCCTTTTCACCCATTAAACGATGAGATATGTCCCTAAATGTCTTAGGGACATATTCGAATGGGCCATATGGGTCAAAGGGGGTCATAGGTCACCCTATGACTCCTTTTGACCCATTAAACAACGACATATGCCCCTAGGAGTCCTAAGACCCCTAGGGACATATTCAAATCGTTCATATGGGTCCAAGGGGGTCATAGGTTGCCTTATGACACCCTTTGACCCATTAAATGATGACATATGTCCTTAGGGGTCCTAGGACCCATAGGGACATATTTGAATCGTTCATATGGGTCAAAGGGGGTCATAGGTCAAAGGGGGTCATAGGGTGACCTATGACCCCCTTTGATCAATTAAACGATGACATATGTCCCTAGGGGTTCTAAGACCCCTAGAGAAATATTTGAATGGGTAATATGGGTTAAAGGGGGTCATAGGGTGACCTATGACCCTGTTTGAACCATTAAACGATGACATACCATTTTTACACATATGAACAATTTGAATATGTCCCTAGAGGTTCTAAGACCCCTAAGGAAATATTCGTATCGTTCATATGGGTCAAAGGTGGTCAAAGGGTGACCTATGACACCCTTTGACCCATTAAATGTCGACATATGTCCTTAGGGGTCCTGGGACCCCTAAGGACATATTCAAATCGTTCATATGGGTCAAAGGGGGTCATAGGGTGCCCTATGAGCCCCTTTGACCCATTAAATGATGACATATTTCCCTAAGAGTCCTAGGGACATATTTGAATGGGGCATATAGGTCAAAAAGTGTCATAGGTCACCCTATGACCCCCTTTGACCCATTAAATGACGACATATGTTCCTAGGGATCTTAAGACCCCTACGGACATATTTGAATCGTTCATATGGGTCAAAGGGGGTCATAGGGTACCTTATGACACCCTTTGACCCATTAAATGATGACATATTTCCCTAGGGGTCCTAGGACCAATAAAGACATATTGAAATTGTTCATATGGGTCAAAGGGAGTCATAGGGTGACCTATGACTCTCTTTGACCCATTAAATGATGACATATGTCCCTAGGGGTTCTAAGACTCCTAAGGACATATTTGAATGGGTAATATGGGTCAAAGGGGGTCATAAGGTGACCTATGACTCTCTTTGACCCATTAAATGAGAACATATGTCTTTAGGGGTCCTAGAACCCTTAGGGACATATTCAAATGGGTAATATGGGACAAAGGGGGTCATAAGGTGACCTATGACTCTCTTTGACCCATTAAATGACAACATATGTCGCTAGGCGTCCTCGAACCCTTAGGAACATATTCGAATGGGTCATATCGGTCAAAGGGGGTCAAAGGGTGAATTGTGACCCCCTTTGACCCATTAAATGATGATATATATCTCTAGGGGTCCTATAACCCCTAAGAACATATTTGAATTGTTAATATGGGTGAAAGGGGGTCATAGTGTGACCTATGACAGCCTTTGACCCATTAAACGATGCCATATGTCGCTAGGGGTCCTAAGACCCATAGAGATATATTTGAATCGTTGATATGGGTCAAAGGGTTTCCCATTAAACAACAACATATGTCTCTAGTAGTCTTCAAACCCTTAGAAACATATCCGAATGGGTCATACGGGTCAAAGGGGGTCATAGGGTGACCTATGATCCCCTTTGACTCATTAAACAATGACATATGTCTCTAGGGGTCCTAGAACCCCTAGGGAGATATTTGAATTGGTCATATGGGTCAAAGGGGGTCATAGGGTGACCTGTGACCCTCTTTGACTCATTAAACGATGACATATGTCTCTAGGGGTCCTCGGACCCCTAGGAACATATTCGAATGGGTCATATGGGTCAAAAGGGGTTTTGACTCATATGAATGATTCAAATATGTCGCTAGGGGTCCTAGGATCCCTAGGGACATATTCGAATCGTTCATATGGGTCAGGGGGGTCATAGGTGACGTATGACCCCCTTTGACCCATTAAATGATGACATATGTCTCTAGGGGTCCTAGCACCCTTAGGGATATGTTCGAATTGTTCATATGGGTCAAAGGGCATCATAGGATGACCTATGACCCCCTTTGACCCATTAAATGACAACATGTGTCTCTAAGGGTCCTATAACCCCTACAGACATATTTGAATCATTCATATAGGTCAAATGGGGTCATAGGGTGACCTATGACACCCTTTGACCCATTAAATGATGACATATGTCCCTAGGGGTCTTAGGACCCCTAGGGACATATTCAAATTGTTCATATGGATCAAAGGGGGTCATAGGTCACCTTGACCCATTAAACAATGACGTGTGTCCCTAAGGGTTCGAGGACCCCTCGGGACATATTCGAATGGGTAAATTGGGTCAAAGGGGGTCATAAGGTGACCTATGACTCTCTTTGACCCATTAAATGACAACATATGTCTCTAGGGGTTCTAGAACCCCTAGGGACATATTAAAATGTTTAATATGGATCAAAGGGGGTCATAGGGTGACCTATGACTCTCTTTTACCTATTAAATGACAACATATGTCGCTAGGGATCCTTAGACCCCTAGGAACATATTCAAATGGGTCATATGGGTCAAAGGGGGTCATCGGGTGACCTATGACCCCTTTTGACCCATTAAATGACGACATATGTCTCTAGGGGTCCTAGAACCCTTAGGGACATATTTGAATTGTTCATATGAGTCAAAGGGGATCATAGGGTGACTTGTGACCCCCATTTGAGCCATTAAATGATGACATATGTCTCTAGGGGTCCTATAACCTCTAGGGACATATTCAAATCATTCATATGGGTCAAAGGGGGTAAGAGGGTGACTTATGACCCCCTTTGACCCATTAAACGATGACATATGTCCCTAGGGGTTCTAAGACCCCTAGAGACATATTCGAATGGGTAATATGGGTTAAAGGGGGTCATAGGGTGACCTATGACTCTCTTTGGCCCATTAAACGACAACATATGTCTCTAGGGGTCCTAGAACCCCTAGGGACATAATCAAATTGTTCATATTGGTCAAAGGGGATCATAGGGTGACCTATAACCCCTTTTGACCCATTAAACAATGACATATGTCCCTAGGGGTCTTGGGACCCCTAGGGACATATTTGAATTGTTCATATGGGTCAAAGGGGGTCATAGGGTGACCTATGACTCCCTTTGACCCATTAAATGATGAAAAATGTCCTTAGGGGTTCTAGGACCCCTAGGGACATATTCGAATTGGTAATATGGGTCAAATGGGGTCATAGGGTGACCTATGACCCTCTTTGACCCATTAAACAACGACATATGTCCGTAGGGGTCCTAGGACCCCTACGGACATATTCAAATCATTCTTATATATATAATAATAATAATATAATTAAACATTAAATATTAATATTATCATATCTATAGTAATAATAATAATACTTTTATAGGTATAATAATAATATATATATTAATACTATATTGTAGCATAATAATAATAATAATATAAATAAACACTAAATATTTACACTATTATATCTATAGTAATAATATTAATACTATTATATATTAATGCTACTATACTATTAGCTTAGTAATAAACCAAAGTCAGAAAATTATAGCAAGTTTTGATTGTGATAATATTAATATAATTATGGAAAAAGAGGGAAATTATAGCAAGTTTTTCCTCCAAAAATTCACTTTGTGATATCGGATATCCGATTTTACTGGCACCAATTTCCAATAATTTCCTATTCCTGCAGACTCGACAACATCACTTTTTCACTTTTTTTTCATGGGTTTTGAAAAAAGTTGCATTTTGGGGCCCAACTAATCAAATTTTTTTTGAAAATATAACTTTAGGTGTTCGAATTTGTCATTTGAATGAGGACCAGCGGTCGTGAAAAGAATAAACGCAAAGGGAAGATATCCAATAAAGACATTGCGACATATAGAGAAAGGGACAAAATGGAACACTGAAGAAAAAGACAAGGTATGCTAAATATCAGTCAAGTTGACGATGAATTAATCGAAGGTGAAATCATAGAATCAAATAATGAATATGTACAGTTGGGAAATGAAAATTTACCTATTGAAAACGGTAATGCCGAAATTGAAAATTTGGAGAATGAAAAGTTTGAAGAAGAAATGCCACCAAGTCATAATCCAAATTGTATAATTGACCATGTCGAAGATGACAATGCATAAGAACCTAATGCACAAGAACCTTACATATCTCCTAATTATACTCGGCATGAAGGTTCTAAAACACCAAAATGGATAATTGAAATTGATGAAATGATTATTGCTAGTTTTGAAGAAAAAAAATCAGAAAGAACCATTCAGTTATGGGCTTCAAGACTATATCAGATGTTTTTCGGCAACAAGATAGTGGTAGAGAAATGTCAACTTTTCATGCACTTATTAAAGATGCAAAAAATGAGACCTATCCTTTCCAAATTGAAGATTCGTGTCAATAAAAAGTTGGAAAGAAATGCCATTATCGTGAAGAATCTTTTTAGTACTCTCAATATCATTGGGAAAAAAAGCAGAGAGAAGGATAATAGAGCTTCTTAAAGGGTCATTACAACCTCTTTGGTAAGTCATCATTTGAGAAAGGGTAGATATATGAGACAAACTTGTATTGATTTGAATCTAAATCATACTACTTTGAGAAGAGCACTTAGTTGACGAGAGAAAATTGATGATCCTCTTCAAAATGAAACATGGGCATTTGGTGGGAGACTTCCATGTTTTGATAAGAAGCTATCTGACAATGTGAAGGAAGAAATTACACAATTTTGGCACTCTAACTCACGAGTATCACCCAATGCTAAAGATGTCTTAAAGTTGAGAATTGGAATCAGAGATCACATGCCACATCTTAAACACCATTTAGAAGTAAGTCAAACTATGTTGTTCAAACAATTTAGAGAGAGTCATCCAAGTCTTCATATATCACAAAGGGCTTTTGAATCTTTGAAGCCATTTTATTGTGTGCCACTCAAAATTCAAAATACATGTTGTTACAAATATCATGTTGAATTTTCTATGCATCATGAACTATTACGCTCCATCCTATCTACTTTGCATAGTAAAGAAATGTTGGAGGATTGTGGGGCTAGTGGGCTTCCAAAATCATCAAGAGACTTGCTAGATCAACTCTTATGTCGTAGAGTTGATGGTTGTTCCTTTTATAGAAATGCTTGCTTAAATGAGAAGTGTTTAGAATGTGATGGCTTATCCAAGTTTGACACATGTTTCCATGAGGGGTGGGAAGAAGATATTGGAAAGATAGTACTAAAAAAAAAAGGTATATGAAATGGTGAAATACACATTGAAGAGTGGGAGTGAGAGCTCTAGATGTGAATTGGTTGGAAAAGATATCAGTGTGGCTAATTTTATTTCAAATTTCAAGGCAAATCTTTTTTACAATTATGAAAGACATAGTCACAGGTCTCAGTGGTTGGATCAACAATTTAGAACGTGTAAGGAGACTTTTACCATTGGCACTATTATATCAGTTGTTGATTTTGCTGAGAACTACACATTGCAACCTCAAAATGAGACACAATCTCAGTATTACAACTCCATTCAGATTGCAATTTTTGTTCACATAACATATAGACATGCCCCTGATAGTGTGGAAGATAATCGAAATATTATTAGAGAGTATCATTTTTATATGAGTGATGATAGATCTCACTCTCACGAGTTTGTGCAACATTGTTTTGAGAATTTTTTTGATTTCTTACATGAGCATGCAATTTCTATGGATAGACATATCATTTGGTCAAATAGCTATATAGGTCAATTCAAGAATGCTCGCATATTTTATTGGTTGTGTAGGATGCATGTAGAGAGAGTGGTGCCTCATATTTGGAGTTTTTTTTTAGTTCGGCCATGGAAAATGGGAACATGATGGAGAAGGGGCATGTGTGAAGAGAGCTCTAGGTAAGGAGCAACTAAATATTTCAGAAATAGAGCTTCTTGATGCTCGTAGCATTGTTGATTGGTGTAGTTTAGCATTATCATAGGGGGCGACTCTTGATTCAGTGGTATACAGGTTCTTTTGGTTGGTTAAGGAAGGGTCCATAGGTGATAGATTAGATTTTACTACAGTGAGAGACTCATCAAAAATGCATTCATTTTGGAGCTCTAATTCTAGTACATGGACCATTTGGACACGACAACTAGCTTTTTTTTATCGTACTTGTTTTCAGTGTGATTGGGATCACTGTGAGTCAAGTGAGTGGGTGGACACATGGGCTCCACATTGTCTTACTCCATTGTCTATCATGCCCTCTATCAAAAATGATGACATGGAAAGTTCACTTGAGCATAACCATCTATCAGATCTACTTTAGCCAGGACATGTCTTTGCATTGGTTGCACCACAGGAAAATGATGAGAAATCCGATTATTGGTTAGCACGTTGTGTAAGAGGCAAACAAAAACATGCACAACCAATCACAGATGATGATGGATTCACATATCCTACTAGTTCAGTGGTTGTTGCTAAAACATGGTTGCGGACATACATGCTTAGAAGGAACGGAATTCCTGCATTCGAAGACTATTAGAAGCACAAAGTAATTCTCATATATTCACATCTTATTATAGCAACAAATGTAAAGTTATTGAAGCATCAAGGAAGACCAAAAGTAAAAGAACTTCTTACTATTACTAATGCTGATCATGAAGCCCTATTGGAGACCCTAAAACAGAGAGAGGACCCTATTAGAATACTCGACTAGGCATATATACTTCTTATGTTATTTTCTTCATAATGATTTAATGAATTGATGATTATCTTGTTTAATACAATAAGTTACTAATTTTTTTTATGATATTGGAATGTAGGTACATCATGAAGAGTTGTAGGGGGGTGGTATTGGGGAGAATTTCTAAAATTTATGATGTATTATGATGTAAAATGTGTAGTTTTTTGTATATGATTTTTGTATTTTGGTAGGTTCTTTGTAAGAAATTATAGGAGGAAGATATTCAACAAGTTCTTCCAAATCATATTTGCATGTGATACAAGGCTATCACAACAATTTTAAGAGCATTTATAACTATATGAAAGATAATTGCATGCATATATCTTATTAAAAATTTGGTTTTTTCCTTATTTGACATAAAGCTGACATTATGATTATTAAAACTATTTTTATCAAACTAATCAAATAAGAAAAATGTAGAAAGTACGGATGAACAATTAGAATACTTGATTTCTTCCATTTTGCAACCAATCATAGCATTTGAAAGCATAAAGAGTCATATTATTGTATAATATTTTGAAAGACTTTCGTATTGAAAAGTTGTATGAAGCACATTTGGGATAAGCCATGAAATCCATGAAAGAAGATAGCATGTAGGATAAGCAATTAAAGCCAATAAGCAAGATAGCACATGCATAATGACATGATATAAAGTTGGATATGAAGGCTATGAGTGGATGAGAAAGTAAAATAGGGTACGCATCGTTAGCTTGATTTTCTTTTAGTTGTAGCCCTTGAGGGTACGCATGGTCTATATGGAAAGAATTAGGTTCTTTGTTTGGTGGAGGCATTTTCGAAAGCTTTGACACTTTAGGAGGTTCATTAGTGTTATAAGAAGTGAAGGTGTCAAGGAAATCATCACTTGACATAGGTTCATCAGCATGATCTTGTGACACATGAGTCATTAGAGGTATCAACAATCCCATCATAAATGAGATATTGGATTTTATGTTTCAACACTATGGAATCTTTAGTTTTATGAAATTTTCTTCCATGGAGATTAATTTAAGAATGCCCCATGTGTATGTAAACGTCTTAAGGGAGATTAATTTAAGAATGCAATATTCTCCTCTAACCTTTACTCAAGTTTAGAATTGATTTCTATCATGTGCTTAGAGAGATGAAGGTAAGAAAGATTATTTGTCTCTTCTAGCTCTTTGTATTGACCATAAGGAAAGATAGATGACAAGTGAACAAATTTAAGTGTAGTCAATAGATCAAAGAAACCATTTAGTGAAATAAATTCTTACTATGCATATCATAGACCATGAAGTTAGAAAATACCAATAGTTCTAAGACCAAAGAGCCATTTTAAGCATGTTCAAGCACTAGAGACATAGAAAATCAAAGTCAATTTATGAAACTTCCCTTACCAAAAAATGCAAACAAATATTTGCATTTGATGTTTTGACTTGGTTGAAAAAGTTTGAAAATAATTGATAATATTGCAAGCTTGATGTTCAGAAGAAATTATTTTTCCAAGAAAGATAGTGACACATGGAGTAGTCTTCAAACAATCAAGCAAGGCACAAAGCAACCTTTCATGATACAAGTCAAAGGGGTCAACCTTTCTTGACAACTTTTCAAAATCTAACTCCTAATGGCTATAAGTCAGTGCCATTAGCTCTGAGTGGGTGGGTGAACCATAGTTACACCCTTGTTCCAACCATGTAGACCCTCTATCGTTCGTGGCCACCCCATACCGAGGAGTCTCCAAGGTGCTCTAAGTGCATTTTGAGGTTGATCTTTCGAGGGTCATAACTCAGAGCTTGTGAGGGCTATTGATGAACTATCAAATGCTACAGGATGGTGACACTGAGGCCTAAAATAACCTATCTCATTTTTGAGAGATCACATTCCATTTGGATTCAGCACAGTGATCTCGCTCGATGCCAAAACTCGTAGTGTGCCTCAGTTCATAGGTGCACCACAGCGTAACTTCGAAACCGCTGATCTTGGCATCGAATCGTCAGTGCCATTAGCTCTAGATGGGTGGGTGAACACTAGTCACACCCTTGTTCTAGACACAAAGACCATCCATCATTTGTGGCCACCCCGTACCGAGGAGTCTCCAAAGTGCTCTAAGTGCATTTTGAGGTCGATCTTTAGAGGGTCATAACTCAGAGCTCATGAGGGCTATCGATGAACTATCAAATGCTACAGGATGGTGATACTGAGACCTAAAATAACCTATCTCATTTTTGAGAGATCACATTCCATTTGGATTCAGCACAGTGATCTCGCTCAATGCCAAAACTTGCAGTGTGCCTCAATTCATAGGTGCACCACAACGTAACTTCTAAACTGCTGATCTTGGCATCGAATCGTCAGTGCCATTAGCTCCGGATGGGTGGGTGAACCCTAGTCACACCCTTGTTCTAGCCACAAAGACCATCCATCATTTGTGGCCACCCCGTACCGAGGAGTCTCCAAGGTGCTCTAAGTGCATTTTGAGGTCGATCTTTTGATGGTCATAACTCAGAGTTCGTGAGGGATATCGATGAATTGTCAAATGCTATAGGATGGTGATACTGAGGACTAAAATAACCTATCTAATTTTTGAGAGATCACATTCAGTTTGGATTCAGCACAGCGATCTCGCTCGATGCCAAAACTCACAATGTGCCTCAGTTCATAGGTGCACCATAGTGTAACTTCAAAACCGCTGATCTTGGCATCGAATCGTTAGTGCCATTAGCTCTGGATGGGCAAGTGAATCCTAGTCACACCCTTGTTCTAGCCACAAAGACCATCCATCATTTGTGGCCACCCTGTACCGAGGAGTCTCCAAGGTGCTCTAAGTGCCTTTTGAGGTCGACCTTTCGAGGGTCATAACTCAGAGCTCATGAGGGCTATCAATGAATTATCAAATGCTACAGGACGGTGATACTGAGGCCTAAAATAACCTATCTCATTTTTGAGAGATCACATTCTGTTTGGATTTAGCACAACAATCTCGCTCGATGCCAAAACTTGCAGTGTGCCTCAGTTCATAGGTGCACCACAGTGTAACTTCGTAACTGCTAATCTTGGCATCAAATCGTCAGTGCCATTAGCTCTGGGTGGGTGAGTGAACCCTAGTCACACCCTTGTTCTAGCCACAAAGACCATCCATCATTTGCAGCCACCCCATACTGTGGAGTCTTCAAGGTGCTCTAAGTGCATTTTGAGGTTGATACTTCGAGGGTCATAACTCAGAGCTCATGAGGGCTATCAATGAACCATTAGAGGAGATGAGTTTGTAAGGATGGAGTGGCTTACTATTTTTGCTAAAATAAGTTAGTGGGAAGGCTTTATTAGAGGGTCTTGGCCAGACTAGTGGGGTGTTTGCCCACTCTCTAATTTTAGGGATAGGTAGGTTTTGGAGGGAGATTAGGGGAGCTCTACTACAACTATCCTTACCCTAGCTTGGACCAAGGTTGGTATCTCAAACTTGCTTCTTTTCCATTTCTTTCTTTTAGCATGGTTAAGCAAATATGCAAGTGTGGAGTTTATCAATGGAGTATGCATTGCATTGCATTGTGGAGTAGCATTCATGTGAGTGCTTGAATGGTGTTCATTCCATGTAGATTGGTGTGACACCATTGTGCATCTTGTTGTATTGTGTGGAGTATTCTGAGTATGAGGTTTGGATTTCGTCTATTTCCTTGTTGTATTATGGGTGTTGATATTGTGTTGTGAAAATGTGATGTGCTCTTGAAAATTTCTTATTTTATTTCTACTTGATTTTGTTTTCTTGTTTTGTGCTTGAGTATTGTTATGGGCATGGGACTTACACTCACCCTTGTGGGAAGGGAAGAGAAGTCCAGGGTGAAGGGCTTAAGTTGGGTACAAAAAATGTATTGAGAACCTTGGAGTATGAGCTCCATTGTATGCCATAACATTTCATATCTTGCTGGGGGTGATAAGGAAAGTATGGATTAGAAAGGAAGTTTGAGGAGTTATAGCTGATGGTAGTGGGTTTGGAGGAGGAAATGTGGAGGCCCCAAGACGGCATTAAATGGTTAATTTATGATAGCCCCGAGAGGGCATGAAATTTGCTGAATTATGATAGCCCTGAGAGGGCATGAAAATTGTTTATTGCAAATATGGTTTGGTATGGAAAGTCTACATTTTAGAACACACCTTCACCCTATGTTTATGGTTCCATCTGTGAAGCCATTGTGAAATAGTCTTGGGGGGAGAATTGTTCAAGTTTGAAATGTAATGTTTATGCATTGAAAGATTGTATGTGTATCCCAGTTTGAGCCTTGTTCCCTAGCGCGGGGGTGGTCTCTTTGAGGCCTATGGTTGGATGGAAAGCACCCATGGTCCTTGCTATTTTGTTGTGTTGCATATGCAGATTTGTGTCCAAGGGAGCAATGGAAATGGCTTGGAATGATCATCTTGCAGAATGATGTTGGATGAAAAAACTTGACATTGTGCCCTCATTTGTGAAGGAGGATTAACCAGCTTGTTCATGTTCTCAACGATCATGTTGGACAATGTTCATGCTACTCATTGTCCATATCTTTCAACGTCCATGTTCCTTATGATTTTAAAAAGTCCCTTATGTTGCCCCATTCTGATGGAAGGAGATTGTATCATTGTTACCTAATGTACGTGTAGAAGAAATAATTGATAAGGTTGTATATGCATGTTTCATTTGGAGTTTATATTATTATGAAAGCATTGGTACAAGTCATAGATTTTCTTTGACATCATTGTTATAATTTGAAAATGTGAAAGAAAGTTTTCTCCTTGTGGTATTGTAAATGACTAGTTGATAATAACAATCCATAGATGTTATGTGATACCATTGATTGTATAAATTTAAAACTTAGTAGATTGCTTACAATCTTGTTGTGCACTCAATAATTTGGAAGGAAAATTTTATGTTCATATCACATGCATGGATAACATTGATTTTAATTATCAAGCTTAATGCAATTCTAAGCAAGGAAATCATCAAATTAATTTTATGATATAACAAAATGAGGTTTGTTGTAAGAGAAGACATAATAAAATCTATGAGATACAAATTGTTTATTCCATAAGTTGTGTAACTGATGTGTTGAATGATGGATACTATCAATGCAAGTGACCCCTTCTCTATCATGTAGACTTCAAAGCTACCTTTGGGGCATATCTTTTTTAATTTCCAATGGTTAGATCTGATATAGTCTGGTAGATAAGTGCACATTTTCTTATTTGACTAAGGGTGCTCATGTGATGAGTACTAAATCTAAATTCTCTAGATACGTGTGTTTAACCGATTAAGATATACTACACTTCCACACCATATAGTAATTGTCACATTAATATATATTATAATGATTAATGAATGTGTGTACATTGGTAATGAGGATAATAATTAATTCTGATCCCCTTCACTTACATGCTAGAATAACGACCTAGTCCATATGATACAACCGACAGACCCTAATAGAATATTAGTATCAGTGACTTGTTAGGATATGAATTATCTCACTAATTTATGAGTGTTGTATCTTGAACTTGCTCGTTTGACTCGTGACGCTAACTTGAACTAGACTATCATCCAATCTATTTGAAAACCACCTATGACTAAAATGTTAACACCTTCACACTATCCACATGAGTCTTGAACTCCTATTCAATGATAACCTTGTTTTACAATATGTAATTTCTTATGGGACTTCATAAGCTACAAAAAAAATAAAAAATTGTTGTGTTTTTACTAGTAAAATTTAGGGCATGACACATGATCCACAATAAATTGAACAATACTAGATACTAAATTAATATGTATATCATTGTGCAAGTAAATGAAAAAAATATATATCAAAATACATGTATCCATAGACAAAGTACTCAAATATATATATATATATATATATATATATATATATATATATAGATCCATATACAAAATGTGGCATATGCCATCTCAAAATGTCTCATAATGCATCCTACAAAAACTATACTATCCTAGGGTGCTAGTGGATGATCAAAATGTAGCCTCTTCGCTGCACTAGGTGGATTAGATGCCTCCTACATAAACAAAAAAGGAAAACTCAAAGTTAGACTACTAAATTTATATGATTCTATGTATCTAACATTGAATTACTCAAATGCATAATGATCTTTTCCTTAATGGAGATTAATACTATACAAATTTCATAATAAATACCTCTCTCATCGACCTCCTGCAAAGGTCAGGAGTCCTCTCGTATGCCCTCAGAAATGCTGGTACCTCTCTGATTGTGGGCTGTATATGTTCAAATACCTTTGTCAGATGAATCTACAATTTAGACTATAACATTATAATTCATAGCATGCTAAATTTATAACATATTTAATCGTGAATTCAAACTACAACTTACTATTGTAGGCTCCTCAAGAGTGAGTGGCCGCGTCATCAAATCTACATAACTATCCCGTCGAACCTCATGTACACTAGGAGTCTCCTATGAGATACAAAATAGTAGTTTTTAATATCACAGAAATTAGTTTTGAATTTATTTATGAAGATAAGTGATGCAGGAGCATCCCATTCTCATCAGGGGAACATTGAAGATCCAAGGTATTACAGAGGTCATGGAACATCTCTTGAAGTCAATTGGGCAATCCTTGCACCAATTATGGCTCATGGAAGCATACAAAGTTATAATGTTGGACTCATATGTGGAGAAAATTTGTAATTGGGCATGAGATAGGATTTCAAGATTTCATATTGTAGATGAGTCATTTGATAGGTTCATGTAGGTTGTCATGATCATATCTTGTCACTAGACAAGTCAAAACGTTCTAGAATTGAGCTTTGGGGTTTGAACAAGTAGGCCCTATTTTTTAAGCCATTTTAAGGAGGGTTTTGAAGTTTGGGTGTTTAGGAGTGTGACCAAGACCTATAATCTTGAAAATCCTTAGTGTGTCGGTCCCTTTGTTGAAGCCTTGGCATGTCTAATTCCTCCTTGTGTGTCTTAGAGTTGAAAGGTACATAAGTGGTGTCCAGAGATTTCTCAGTGAGGAAAGAAAGAGAATCAGTGAGTTGGCCCTTGGGAAGGAAGAAAACTTGTTGTCAAAATGTCTCCTAAAAATCAAATGGCTAGAGAACTTGAAGAATTGAGAGAAGAGTTGGCAAAAGAGAAAAGCGAGAGGAGAGAACTTGAAGCATCTAGAGTGAGGGAAGAAAGATAGATGAGAAGAGAGAGGCTAAAGCTTATTGCAAGGATAGAATCCTTAGAAAATGAAAGGCAAGAACCTAGAGGAGAAGAAGTTAGAGGAAGAAATCATGGAGAGAACCATGAAGAAGAAGAGGTTAATAATGCAAGGCAAGAGCATGAGACAATAGATGATCCTAAAGAAAGGAGATTTATGAGAATCATTAAGGTAGTACAAGGTAATGGTGGGAAGAACCATATTGATTTTCCAATATACTAGGGTAAAATGGATAGTGAAGAAGTGCTAGGGTGGATAGAGGCCCTTGAGAACTACTTTGATCTTGAAGACATAGAGGCAGATAAGAAGGTAAAAGTAGCAACAACAAGACTAAGAGGAACATCACTCACTTGGTGGAATAGTGTTCCAAATGAGAGAGAGGAAAGGTGGTGTAGGACACCTAACCTATGTGGCAGGGGGGAACAAGTATATATGTTGCCGGACACCTTGCCACTCCATGAAAGCAAGGATTCAAGTAGATTAGGAAGTTGGAATAAAGGTTTGGTCCATATTGTACAAGTTGGTCTATGTTTTTTAATAAAGGCACATGTAAGGCCCACAAGAATTTTGGTGTGGTTATAAACCAAGTGACTCCATGGGACCAAAAGGCCTTAGAATAGGGTATTTAGAGTCTAAACAGTATTAGTAAAAAGTGGTTGTTTGTTTTTTTTATGGTTGGGAATGCCTATATGGTTGTTCCAATGGTCATGTACACCTTTATATATGTCATATGTGATCTTAGTTGAAAGGGGGAGATCAAAGTGTACGGTGGTTTGGAGAAAAAAAATAAAAAACTTGAATTTTCTGGAAATTTACTGGTAATCGCTCGGCTATTACGCTGGTACAAATCCATACATAACTTTTATGATTGCTAAGTGTATGAAATAGTTGCAAGGGTGAGTTAAAAAACTTTTGGTTTTGGTTTGACTCAAAAAGGAGTTGGGGTTTAAAAGTTATCTGCATTTTAGTAGAAGGTGGTCTGAAAAGCCTTGTTTCCTAGACCCTTCCACAAATGCATCCCTAACTTGCATTCCCACTAGTGGAACCCCCTAAAACTGAGGGATATGCAAGTTAGGAAACTAGGAAACATAATGCCAAAGTTTGGAGGCCTGGAGAGAAGGGAAACTATTTTTCCAAGTCGGCCCTAGGTCAAGCAAGCCCATGTGCTTGACCAATTTTTGCAAGGTAATTGGTGACAGTCATGGTTGCAAGCACTTCTGATCAGTTTGAGTGCTGTATTTGGATGCATTGACTATTTTGGAGATTTACTTAAGTGTTTTGGGTCTTAGGAACCTACCTTGCCCATTCTTCCTTGAAGCCCTAGCCTAACTTGATCAACTAGGCCTAGGTACCAAGAAGCAGTTTGGAGGGTGCTGGAGCAAGATCAGCCCAAAAGCTTTTGGATTCTTGGTAGGTTCCAAGAAGGGTGTTTGGATCTATGGAGAAGTCCCTATGCTATTAAGGGATATTAGGAGAAAAGAGCGAAGAATTTAATTGGAAGGCTACAAGGTTTGTAGGCCTAGAAGTGCAAAGGTGTGTTGGGAGTTTGGTGGAACCAAACAAATTGATGAGTTTGGGTTGGAATAGTATGTCCATGATTGTCTCCATTTTTGGTGATAGTTGGTGAGGCTTTTGAAGTGGGATTGCCTTGTTTGGCTTGGAGGTTGAGTATACTTGGAGTGGGTAAGAGGACTTGTGAGAAGTCCTAGAATCCTAAGTTGGATTGTGATAGCCATTTATTGGCTTGTAGAAGGTAGTTGCTACAGACTCTGCATCAAAAGAGGATTGAATAAGATTTCAAATTAGGAGAGAATGAAGGCCATGGTGAGAAATCAATTCTTGCCATCTGATTTAGCAATCCAAATTTAAAGATAAGAAGGAACCATTTGAAACAAATGGATATGGATGTCATGTCCTATACTGAGAAATTCCATACCCTGAGTATTAGGGGAGGAATGGAAGATGAAGATGAGAAGGTGGCTAGATACATTAATGGCATCAAGTACAATATTCAAGATGAAATAGGATTGAATGTACCAAGGACACTTGGAGAATTTTTTCAGTTGGCAATTCGGGCAGAGGAGAAGTTGAAAAGAAAGAATGAGAGGCAAGAAAATCAGAGAGGAGGTGGAACAATGAGAGGGAGAGGTGTAAGAAGTCAGTTTGACACTTCAAAAAATCAAGACAAAGATAAAGGAAAAGAGATTACATCTGAGACAAGAGGAAGTTTCAGGGGAGGAAGATTTGGAAGTGGAAGAGGTAATAGTGTCTTCACAGGTAAATGCTTCACATGTGGAGGAGTAGGCAATCAATCCTACAAGTTCCCTAAGAAAGGTGTGGATTTCAGGAAGGAGGAGAGGAGAGTCACCTTGACCCAAGGAGAAGAGGAAGAAAAGAAGTTCGATAATGCAGACCCTAAACTTGAAGGAGAATCTTTGATGGTGAGAAGAAGACCACAAATGTAGCAGCAAAAAGAGACTAGACCATCCATTTTCAGGACAAATTGCATGAGCCATGGTAGGATTTTCAAGACGATAATAGACTCCAGTTCCTTTGATGATTTAGTGTCTTATGAAATGGTAAATAAACTAGGATTGAAGAAGTATCCTATTGATAGACCATATAGGGCATTTTGGGTTAGTGATGCACAAAATATTGTTGTAAGGGAGCAAGAAATAGTGGATTTCTCTATAGGAGAATATAAAAGATCAACCTATATGTGATCACATTCTAATGAGATGCTGCCATGTAATCCTTGGAAGGCCTTGGCGAGCCTCAAGGAACACTATTCATTTTGGCTCATCAAATGTTTATGTAGTACACAAAGATGGTGTGAAGTTTAAGCTAAATCCTTTGACTAGTCATGATGAGGAAAGAGTTATTTGTTTTGGCAAGAAAGAGTTTGTGGACTTGCAGGAGTAGAGGGAGAGTAAACATGATATGACAGATCTGCCACTGAAGCCATCTCTTTTGGTTATGAAGGATGAGATTGTTCAAGACAAAACTCAGAATTCTAATTACAAGTAGACAATGATAGCAAAAGGAGTGATGACAGGAATAGTATGGTGTCCTTTGGTGATGAGAGTGAACAAAGAAGTGAACATATCCATGGAGGATAAGAGACAGGGTCAGCATGACCTCAGATAACAAGTTATTCAGCCTTTGTCAAGGATAAAACATGACTATTCACAATCAACAAGCAGTAAGGTTACCATGACTGGTAACAAGGATCCACTGCTTTTTGTTTCTAATGATTTGTATGCAGGTGTGCAGGGTAATACATTGCAGGTGCAAAGTTGCAAACATCCCTCTAGAAGGATGGGAGGAAAGAAGATAGTACCCCTTAACTCTTGGGACAAGAGTTGCTTTGAAGGTGGGTGTTTGGTGCAGGGGCACCTATTAAATCATCTAAGAGAGCCTTGGTACCAGATGAAGATAGAGGATCAAAGACATCATTGATTGTTAATTGGGATATATTAAAACCAATAATAGAATTATGTAATAAACAATGTACTTTGAAAGACAAAAGTCATAAAAGTCCTAGTAAGGACCTAAGGGCAACATGATGTAAAATGGCCAAAAGAGCCATATGGGGTAGTCTTAGGATAGTTTCATACTTAGTTGCATTTAATAAATCCATATGACCAATTTTGAGTCAATGGAATAGTTTAGAAAGTTAGCGAATGCATAAAAACTATAGTTTGAAATTTGAATTTCAAATTCAAACAGTCATATTAGTTTTGGAGGGAAAGTAGTAATTTGGTATTTGTTTGATTAAATAAACCTTTGTAACTAACTTGGTTTGTTGGACAGGTGCATATAAGCCTATTTAAGTTGTAATGAACATATGCAAGACATGAATCATTATTGGTACGAAAAAAATCACAGAAATTGTATAGAACAACAATCATACTTTCCTGTGCATCAATAAAAAAAATAAAAAATAACTGATACTTATATATACAATGGGGTTCTCTGTGCGAATGAAAATCCCTGATGATCTAGGACGTCAAATCTGTACAGGCTCATCGCTAGTAGCCACACCCTATATACAATAAAGAATATAATTAAATGAGATTACCACAAACATTTTACAAGAATGCATCAATATTTAATCAATTAGAAAACATCTAATTACCTTTCCTTTGTCAATGCATGCTGGCTCACCCCCCGCACTTTGTTCCCCCAGGGCAGGTGGTATCTGCAAGATAAAAGAAAGATTAGCAACCATATATGCTACAATATCAAATAGAAAAAAAAAAATGGGAACACAACATAATGTACCATAGATGTCTCAAGGCCAAATGAAATGGCCGAGAGTGTAGCATCATCTATCTATCTGAGCTCCTCCTCAGTCATCAACTAAACATGAATGAAGATCACATACATGTAAAAGTCAATATGGCTTAAAAATTTAAATTACTCTATTATGAAAATTAACTTTAAATCACATACGTCATAACAAAAAAATGTATACACGTACCAACACAGAAGGAGTCCATGCCTCTACATTTCCCTCCTCTCTCGCATCAGGGTCTATAGCCTCTGCACGTGTGTTTGGTGTATCCTCGTCTAATACAAAATGATACTTAGGAAGATCACCTATGGGACCCAGGAAAATATTCTTGCATGTAATGCAAGTGTGAGGCACACAA
This sequence comes from Cupressus sempervirens, assembly GCA_028749045.1. NCBI lineage: Eukaryota > Viridiplantae > Streptophyta > Pinopsida > Cupressales > Cupressaceae > Cupressus > Cupressus sempervirens. The sequence goes on from CM053786.1 coordinate 150,029,525, forward strand.
ATGTGTGATGAGCTAGCCGATGATGAACTGGCACCAACAGCATCAACATGAGGAGGCAGGACTGACCTAGCTTGAGATATCATTAGGCTACTCAGCCTATGAATGGCTCTGATGATCTGAGAGCTAGCCTCTGCCATAATATCTGGATGCTGCACTCGAGGAGGGAGGGAGATATGAGGGGGGGGGGGGGGATAAAAGTACCAAGTTTCTTTCACTAGGAAGAGGGTCTATCCTGAGGAGCTCCAAGTCCTAAGCCCATGTTGGGCTTCATGCTCCAATAGTTCACTTTAAGTTTCAACACAAATTCTACATATAATTTTCTAAGGAAATAAAATGGTATGTCTAAATTGCCATGTGGAGGGATATCAAAGACCATCCACCAACAGTCCCAAAAATTTGCATGTATGGCATCATTTGTGCACCATTTAATCAATAGTTTGGTTTTTTTTGGGTCAACTGGTATACCCAATTTTGAGTTAGCAAAAAGGCTAGCCAAATCGTCTTTGGTTATGTTGAGCATCGCGACCTCATCATAATCCAAACCATCATCAAACATCTGGTGCATTTCATCACGCCAATGAAGAGCGACATTTTGTTGGTTTGTAAGGGTTTCAATGTTATCCACTATGGTGTTTAACGTGGATAACATAGGAGCCAATGCAGGTACATTATTGTATGTTCTATGCAAACCTCTCAACTTAGTGAGATTTTCATTTATCAAATCCTCAATTCGAGGAGGGTTTTGAGGAGGTAGAGGATCATTTGGTGGAGGGTTTTGTGGAGATACTAGATCATTTGGTGGTGGGTTACGAGGAATATTATTCCTTGCCTCAATGTCACCATTTTGATCAGCCATTCCTATTGAATTGCAAAACGTAATATATATTAAAAAAAAATCTAAATTTTAACCATTTTTGTCAAAAAAACCCTAGATTCAACTAAAACAAACAAAATCATGTTAAAATCTATTAAATTTAGGTTAAAAATGAGGTGGGGGGAGGGGGGGGGGGGGGAACATACCTGATATCTAATATCGGATCTCATATCTGATGTCCGATCCGCTATGGCAATACTGGCCCCAAATTCATGTAAAATGAGGGCCCGTGAGTCTACGATTTTATTTAATCCAATGTACAGGTATCGGATATCCGATACTATATTAGATATCCGATATTATATCAGATATCCGATATAACATTGGATATTCGATATGGCACATATATAATATAACATATAATATATAATATATATTACATTTTATATATTTTTATATTATATTTTATATTTATTATATTAATTTACTATATATTATAATATAAAATATTATATTATATAATAATATTATTATTATATTATATTATTATAATTTATAATATATTATACTTTTTTATTATATATTATATTATAAGATATTACTTTTCATTATTATATTATATCTTATATATATATATAATATTACATTACTATATATTATAATATATGAAATATTATATTATATTATTATAATATAATACATTATAATATTATTATTATAATATAATATTATACTATTATAATATAATAATAATAATATTATTATATTATAGTATTATAATAATTATAATAATATTATTATATTTTAGTATAATAATAATTATAATAATAATAATATTATAATATAATAGTATGATATATTATTTAATATACTAATAATAATATTATTATTATTTAATATGATATTATTATTATATCTTATTATTATTTAATAATAATATTGTATTAAATAATAATAATATCATTAAGTAAATATTAATATTAAATAATAATAATAATATTAAATAATATATCATACTATTATATGAGTATAATTATTAGTCGGATATTCAATAAGGCTTGGCTTAACCTTCCAGGTTTGGTTCTTGGATAGGTAAAAAAAAGTCAGAGCGGATTTTGAAGCGCTTTTAGGCATCTTCAAACTCTCTTTTTTTCACATCACCACTTTTTGGCACACCATGATCCTGCACATACCCATATATATATATATATATATATATATATATATATATATATATATATATATATATATAGGAAATTTTTCCCATCTATTGGAAAACCATATATAATGCATTGGTAAATATTATATAAAATTATTTGATTACTCAATGAGTCAACACCTATAAATAAATCATATGTTTTCCAAATTTGTTTTTAGATTGTCAAACAGTTGACCTCAGATAGAAATTAAATAGTTATAAGAAAGTGAGATTTCTATTGGATGACACGTATGTGGAATGTCCTATCTCATTTATGGCATAGTGGAATCTAGTTGAGAAAATGTTCTTTAAATTTTAGACATCATTCTCAGTGGTTTCCATTATCAGAAAAGTAGTTTTCTACAAAAAATGGGACTACCTATGGAAGAGTGATCATCGAATGAAAATCCAAGCCCTATTGTCAATCCAGATTTGACTTGTAAGAGAATGAGGAACAAAGTTATCTTACAATTGGGCTTATTGCAACATCATAGGTTCTCTCTACTAGTCTTGGGGGTGCCATCAAAGATCTCTAAAAGAAGAAAGAAAAGGTAGACCTCCTAGTGATGTTTGTTAAAATGGGTCTTAACCCTCCTAATTTTGAAGACCAAATTGCAAATTTAGTTGAACAAAAAAATTGGAACTTCAATGCTTTTGGGAAGTTTTGAAGGATAAAAGAAGTGTTAGATGAACAATCACCAACTTATTTAGGATTTATTTTGTAAAACATATTATCAAAAGTGTATGAATTTGAAATGTAATGATTTGAAGTTTTGTTGCTTCCCTTTTTGAGAGAAATCATAATGATTATTGGTATACTATATATCTATATGAAGATGGAATGTAAAGTAGATACAAAGAATATATTGCAAAGTAAAATCCTTCTTGTTGACATTTGATATTTTAGTGGGTATGGTGTTTTTGTTTGGGTTCTACTCATTTTATAGTAATCCAGATGATTTATTTAATTATTAATTTCTAAATTTGTGTGAATAATTTCATCTTCTACTAAGTTCTTGCTAGTTAGTAGTAGTGCCCCGTACATACTAAACATGTCACATGCAACTAGGAATTGATGTATGTAGTAATGGTTTTTTGAGAAATGTTTCTAATAACATTTCATATCTACAACATATGTATCCACAAGGAAGCATGTCTCTAGTACATGTTGGCACTTGCGACACTCCAAAGGCAGGAACTAAGGTGAAAGTAACAAGTTTAGATAGTAAGATTATTTTAGTACCTCACATTGGGAAAAACAAATAAATAAGTAAATATAAACTAAGTGCAACTATTATTATCTTGAGCATTGATGCACTAGTATAACCGAGTGGTGAAACTCCTTCACCAACTCCTAAAGCAGTATCGAGTAGCAACACTTCTTTGCTGAGAAGAAGAAAATCCATAAAGGATTCTTCACCAAATATTGAAGTTAGTCTAGATGAAATAATTAAGATTCCACAATTAGAATTGGGAAATCTCACATTGGAGCAAACACATTTTTTACAAGGGGTTTTAGTCAAGAAGAAAAGACAAGAAGAGCTAAGGAGAGAATAGAAGCAAAAGAAGGTATCGTATGATATAAAAAAAACAATTTTTGATACTTTTAACATTCAAAATTTTTATTCAGAGGCTCCAATCATTGCCCAAGTTGTAAATATTATTGAACAAGTCAATGCTAGTAAGATGGAGTCAAATGAGAAATTGATAGATTGGTTTGAAAGAAGATTTGAGAATAAGGTTATGGATAAGGTTTCCATTACCATTGCCAAGTAGAAAGTGCAACTACAAGAGAGAATACATATGATGACAGAACTAATATAGAAGGCACCACATTTGTACAATATTTTGTTAGATGTACCAAGATTCACAAGTGATGTTTAGGCACAAATAAGCTATATTCAAGTTGAGATGAAGAGATCCCACAAAATTATTTCATAGTTAGTGAGATCTAGCATAGATTGTTAAAATAATTTACTAAATTCTAAAGGCCCATTGGTCAACCTTGATCTAGCTAACATGTAATGCCCCGCCAAGAGATCCAAAGAATTAATCTAAAGTTTCACTAAGTTTGGTAGCATTTTTTTTTTTTAAAACATGAAAGTAAAACCATTCATAACATTCACAGAAGAAATAGTAACAATACAAGTGAAAGTAAACATAACATAAAACAAAACAGGTTACATTCTTAAAGATCCCTTAACATTGTATCACATCTAAATTAACTATTAATGAATTCCATCTAACACTACATCCACATGAAATAATAATGATAAGTCCAACGTTCATAAATTACATTTTTGATTACTCAATCATCCACTGTACATGCCACAGGGTATGAAAGGCTTAAAAGAATATGCATCTATATAAATAAAGTACATCATCATACTAACTCTAATGCATGATGAAACCCCAAACCATACATGATACATCATCACAAAAGACATAAACATCCATCATAAAAGATAACTATATATTACAAACATAAATATCTAAGTGCACGGTTCCTCCCAATCATAAATAGCATCAGTAGACCATCATGGTTCCTAGCCATCCCTCTGTGCGTAACATCCCAAAGCACCGAAGAGATCATCAGCTATTAACATAGTAGGAATGTTACTCCCAAAACATCCTACTAACATGAAAAGTAAAGCATCATCTAACATATGCAAATCATCAATGTAAGGATACATGTCCACCATCATAATCCATGAAGATAGATGCCAACAAAGAATGCATCAGCCGCGGTGTCTCAGAGGAATCTCAAATGATAAGAGTGATAAAGCACTACCACCCGACCATGTGGAACCTAAGTGGTCCACTCTCACCGTGCTGAGGAGATAATCTCAAGTCCCAAACAAGTTATCAAAACAACAAATATCCAATCACATAGCAAAGATACTCTCTAAGTCTAGGAATCCTTAAAGTATACTAACTCAAAGGTTCCAATCACAAAACCGACCTCTAATCCCAGAGGCACACGATGACATGTAGGAAACCTACTATGCAAGTGGGAAAGTGTCATCGCATATATCATGTAGAAGTTACCCTGGCAGTTAGCTAAACTCCACGGGTCCCTACTGATCCTCATGAAACCACTAGTATCCTCTCATACTGACAAGGCATACTATAGAATGCAAGATCACAACCAAATGTTCTCTCTACTCCCATCCTAGTCTACACAAGCACTCGAGGCATGGAAAAGAACCAAAAAAATTATCTTTTTAGGTTCATTTAATCCCCATTTAGTGTAAATGTTATCACTTATTAACAAAACTTACAATGAGTTACCCTGGCAGCCACTTAGGACCCCAGCCCCCATTGCAAGCCACTTCCCGACACTATAGCTAGATAACCTACCTTAAGCTCATGGAATCATAAAATCACCCCATTCCTATACAAGCGACTAGAAAGAAATACCAAAAGATAATCCACAATAAGAATCATCAAATATCCACAATAAAAGCATCAAATCTCCATGAGCATCTGAAAAGCATCCATAGAAAATCATAACCACAACAGTTCTCTATTGGCAATTGAAAGCATCACTGCTAATAAAAAATATCCATTGGTTCTCAATAACCAAAATATATCTCAAAATCATACTGATCAAAGACTCCAAAATGGTTGAGTCAAACATCTCACAACATGACATCATCAAGAAATAAATCAACACTACAGTCTAATTATGGTGATTGGAAAGTAATCCAAGGATAACTGATTGATGACTCAAAAATGATTAGTTCAAGTGTCTCATACAAATACATCTAAGCTCCACTCATGATCAATAACATCAGTAAATACAAACATCTCATAGAGCATACCATCACATAACCATGGTTGGGTTTAGAAAGATCAAGACCAAATAAGATCAACATGCCATCATGTCTCATAACCCCCAAGCCTTTGGTAACAACCTAAGACTGGTCAACATTAGTTAACCCAAAAAAAACCCAAAACAAGAAGCATAGAGAAAACACAATGCAGACACATGTTTTGGTTTTCTAAAATTACATAGTTGAATTAAGTGTAGAGGTTTTCAATTTTTTGTTTGCAAATATACTTCAAGTGTATATGGTTAATAATTTGACCTACAAGTCAACCCATTTGTTCCCTCAAAAATATTATCCTTCCATTAATTAAAAATAATATTCTAAGAATAACTTAAGGGTAAATACTTTACTCATTAAACTGATCATCATTGACCTTTAATTAAATTGTTCTCTTTATTTAACTAAGATCCATATTCTAATTGATTAACTCTTCTTTAATGTTACTTCAACTTTCAACATAAATCAAGGATCATTATTCATTATATTATAAGTGAGCCAATTATCAATCTTCAAATAAGAAGATTATAACTTTATTAAAATGATCAATTAAATCAATCAATTAACATAGGTACACAATCCATGACCCTATATCATTTCATTAAAACTCAATTAAATATTACTAAATCTTCAATCATCATCTATTAAATTTAATCAATATTAATATCTTTTTCAATAAATCAATTTACAATTCTGAGAATCCCCAAACTAATTGATAACTTAAATATTCATATGCATTCTATTAAATAAATTCTAACTATATCACTTATTTAAAATTTGGTTGACTTGATTCATTACTTAAATAAACTTTTATATATATATATATATATATATATATATATATATATATATATATATATATATATATATATATATATATATATATATATATTCAATACTTCATCATACTCAACAATCGAGTTACAATATTTTATATATATATTTATATATATATGTATATATATATATGTATATATATGTATATATGTATGTATATATCTATGTATGTGTATATATATATGTATATATATATACACACACATATATATATATGTATATATATACACATATATATATATATATGTATATATATACACATATATACATATATATATATGTGTGTGTATATATATATACATATATATATATACACATACATAGATATATACATACATATATACATATATATACATATATATATATACATATATATATATATATATAATATTAATATTTGATAAATCCAAAATCGAATTACATACATAAACCTTTAAATAATAACTTTCTACCAAACTATTGTTAAACTCAACCGAAATTCAAACTTCATAACATATTAAAGTAGGGGCATTTGATGTTTGAGAAATTAAAAATTGCTGAGCAAATATACAAAGCCATGCGGCAATAGAAAGGGTATGCCGCAGGTACCCTGCGGTATGTAGGTACCCTGTGACCACAGTATCTGCTGGTACATGAAGCAAAGGGGGGTATGGTGTGGGTAATCCCACCCCTCCTCAATTTAAACAATTTTATTTTTATAAACGTTTTAATAATTGCAATTTCGGATTTTATTACAAAGGATTTTCCATTGCGTTTTCTTAAACAAATATATACATATATGTATATATATGTATATATATATACTTATATGTGTATATACGTATATATATATATATATATATATATGAGTATATGTATATATGTATATGTATATGTGTGTATATATATATATATACACACGCGCGCGCGCAATTCACTATCAAGAATTAATAGCATTGTATTAAACATATATCTATATATATATATATATATATGTATGTATGTATGTATGTATGTATGCAAATTTCATATGTATATATAAAAAGAGAACATATATATTTAATTTATACAAGAAGGGCTTTCTATTTAAACGAATTAAGAATTTCTCCAAAAAGGGTAATTAACACATTAATACTTCTAATAGATTTGATTATAAAATTTAAAACCCTTTTCAAATCTATTTCTCAATTAGATTCTAATTCAAACCCAAACCCAATTTAGATCTAAATTCTTCCTTAAATTGAAACTAGGGTTTTTCTATAGTTTTCTTCTCAACCAATTAACATACATATCTAGGTTCTAATTTCAAAATTGCAGATTCAATCACAAAGAACATTTAGACACACATAACAGACATGATGAAGACAGGAAGAGAAAGAGTGCAAATAGAATATGCGAAAATCACGAGTGCACCTGGACACTGATGCTAATTTTCCGATTCCTTAAAAGTTCATAGAGAATCCCTTCCTTCTCCAACATTTGCAATTCCTCCAAGATCCAAGCCAACCGAAACCTCCAAATGACTAGAAGTGTTTGTAGAAGCATATGAGCATGTAGAAGCATATGAGCTTCTCAAATGCATGTAAGCTTTTTAAGCTTGTCCAAACACACTAGGAGAGCCTCTATTTAAAGGCCTCTAAGATGCATCTAGAATGTCTCTAGAAATAACTAGAAGATAAGCATGACAACTAAGCGTGAGTCTTCTCCAACCTTCTAGATGAGTCATAAGGTTATAGACACCATGTGCTCAAATAATATGCAAACTCTTAAGTGTAGACAACTTGTGCATACTTAGAGTGCAAACTTCTGTGTTGTCTACATGACAACTCTCGAGAATTTGTAAACTCCTATGTGAGCAAACATTAAAATAATGCACATTAATTGATATAATATTTACTCTACTCTTTCCAATTTAATTTATTAATTTTTATAAATCTCATGCACTCACTTTAATAATTTTACTTATTTTATCTTAATATATTTATATTTTAATCACATGAAATCTAGAATCTTTTAATAATTTTAATATGTTTTCCACTTTTAAATGCATTTTCAAAACTTAATTGCTAAAATATTTATTAACTTAAATAAATATTATCACATTCCAACTTTAAAATTATAATTTTTATCTTCAAATTTAATTATTTTATTTAATTAATTTCATAATTAATTAAATTAAATAAATATTAAAATACCATATTAATTTTTCATTAAATTAAACTATTAATTAAATCTTTTAATTAGGCTTAATTAATAGAAAATACATCAAAGACTCATAAAATAAAATACAAGAAACCCATTATAGCAAAACACATACAAAATCAAACCAAGGGTTAATATCATGAATTATGTCATCTGATGCACTTGGAGGGTACTCAACTCATATACTTGTCCTAATTTCTTTAGACACCTAAATTTGATTACACTGCTTTGGTAATCTAATTTAGCCATCTCTAAATGAATCATTAATTAAATTCTTATTTAATTAATCATTTGCCATCCCTAGTTGATTAATTTAATTAATCATCTATAGTCCTAATTGATAAATCAAATAATTTATTATTTATCAATTAAATCCTTTTCTCCTATCTAATTCCAAAAATCCCCATTTATTAAATAAATCTATTTGATAAATGAAATCCTCAAATTCAAAAACCCCTAACCTATCTCTAATCCTCCATTTAGCCTAATCCACCCCATCCACCCATACTAACCAAGCTTAGCCACTAACTCACCCACCCTCATTAATGCCATCCGCTTGCACATCTCTAACATCCCTAATCTAATCCTAAACCCAAGCCTAATCCACCCCATAATGTTGTCACATTCATTAAACAAGTTTAAGACTTTCCTAATCCAAACCAAAGTCTCTCCTCAAAAAACCCAACCACTAAGTCATGAGTGCTCTTACAAAACATAAAAGACTCTTACAAGCCCACTCATGACTCTTACACCCATCTTCAACACTCTTCCCTCTTCCACACTCATTCCTCTTACATCCCTCTTACATACTCAACCCCACTCATCATGCCTTTAACCAACCCTTTACCCTACCCTCTCACACTCATCCTCCTTGTGACAAGTGTCACCTTCCCATTGGTGCTAAACAAGCACAATCCATGTGCTCTCCTTTGAGTGCATCCTAGCCCTCCTTAAGCCTTCATCCATCCTTGCATCTAAGCCCTCCATGCCTCTACCCCTTAGCCTATAAATTGAATCCCATCCCAAGCCATTTCATCAACAATCTTTGAGCTAAAGTTACCATGCTATTTTGAGAACCAAAGCCATCAATCTTACCCTTATAATGCCAAATTGAGAGCTCACAAATCTACCAATTTGCCATTACCCATCTCCATTGAAGCAACTTTTGAGCATCTTGAGCATACATCCACAGCAAAAGGACACATCTATAGAATCAAGAAAGCATGGAGTCTTTTCTCTTGTGAGGTTTGCACTTCTTGTTTGCTTTCTTTGTCTAAGCATATAGGTGAATTTAGTTTTTGGTTTGTGAATATTTACTTTATTTGTTAATGTTCTTTGCATACTAAATCTTGTTCTACATTTTGGCATGCCCGGTGGGACCCCACTATGGGTCATTTAATCATCTATTTTCATCTATATGTCATTTTTTTCTAACCATCTAATGTTTGTTGTTGTTTGAGTGTGTTGTGAGGGTGTTTTGCTTGTTTTTGCAGGTTAAAGAACGCACTTAGGAAGAAGAAATACCATCTAAAAAAAAAATTCGCATTTTAAAACTTTTTTGGTACAGTTTTGGCGTCTGCAACCTGTTCTGTCTGCGAAAATCCGCGTCTACGCAAATTAACGTCTGTGAAAATCCGCATATGCGCAAATCGACGTCTGCGAAAATCCACATCTATGCAAATCGACGTCTCCACCACCGCCAATCCAAATCGTCGTCTGTGAAAATTGACATCTGTGCAAATCGGCGTCTCTGCTTGTCACCTTTTTTCAGCGCCGCAAATCTATTCTGTCGTCTCCGAATACTAGCGTCTCTGTATTTCAGCATCTTCATATTTTGGCGTCTCAGCTTGATAGACTGTCTTCTCTTCCATAGGATTTAGACCATTTTAAGCATTTTTACGCGTAGAAAAAATAGCAAAAAAAGTTAGAAAGTTTTTTCCCATAGTTAAGCTCTCATTTTTGAAGATTTTGGCTAACTAACTAATTTTTTATTTTTTTTATTTTTTTTTGTCTCATTGCATGTTGGAGCACATATGGAACCACTAACCATGTTTCTTGCAGATTTTCATGTTGCTAAAAAAATGAACTTGAATTTTTAACCATTTGTCTTTGAATGCATGTTGCTAAAAAAAATGAACTTGAATGGTTAAACACATTTTCCATTGAATGAATGTTGCTCAAAACACACTCTTGAATGTCATGGATTAAAATCAACTTTCCTTGGAATGCATGCTTAAAACAAAAAATCCAATCTTGAATGCCAAGGATCAATTAACCATTGCAATATCCAACACTTCATTTGGAGCTTCTAAAATTGAACAAAACAAATCTCTTTTCCACATGCAATCTAGGTAAAGTTTGATTTTTGGACATTTAAGAAACTTTGTTAAGTTAAAATACAAATTTAAAAAAATCAATTTGAGTAGTTCCTTGGAATCACCTCTTTTCTAATCACCCATCAAATATTAACCATTGGTTGCAATCTCAGTGCCATTTATGGGGATGGGTATACTTGAAAAAGGTGTTAAATGTTCCACAATCTAACTCACTCACTTGGTCTTTGAACGTTTGCTTTAACTTTATCAAAATTCTTAAATGGCCAAAACTCTAGATTAAATCGATCACACTTCAAGTTTGGGCACTAAAATTGAACAACAACTGACGTTGAGAGCCTCAGGGCGTATGCTTGAAATCGAATCTCACACACTTTTGTTTTGGGCTTAAAACAAGCTCACACTCAATCTTGAATGCCTTAAAGAAAATTAATCAATACTTGATGTGGAGGGCCTCTGGGCATGCGAGTTTGCTTTTGTTGACCCTAACTCTTCTTATTGTTTGCATTCTTCGATTGATTTACTTTTGTTGGCGCTTCAAGTTGGAATTGAACATTGTCTCTTAAACATGAGTTCTTGCAAAGTCTAGATTAGCACACATAAGAGTCAGTTGGTAAAAGAACAAGCGTGTTTTTTAGCCCAAGGTCATCCAAGTCTTCTCTCCCCTTGTCGTCTTTCGAGGCCATCTTGGGTGCATAGGATTAGGATCCAAAACCTTGTTTCTTTTTAGGAGGCCTGCTTGGAGATTTCATCACCCCTTGGATGACCTCAACTCCAGCGTTCTGACGGAGTATAAGAATCGAGAGGTGAATCGAAAGACACCTCTCTTGGGATCAAGATTTTGTCATTCGGGCTAAGCCTCAAGGAACTTTATACCCTTGAGAAGTGAAAGAGGAGAAGTGGGTTACCGCTCCTCTCGGCTGTGTGACATCCTTTTGGTCTCATCTACGGATTTGGGCCTCACGTACCTTGCATATATCGAGGACTCCCTAGCTAAACCAATTGTCAGCCTTGCAGAAAACCATCTAGGATGTTAATGTGTTTGGAGTGACTGATCGAAACATTTTTAGAACATACACACTCCTCGGCGCAAGTATCACATTCTGTGAACCACAAACTTCTATCTGGGTGTTCCTATCTATTGCTTGTTTTTATTTTTACTTGTTGAATGAATGTTTGCCAAACTTGGTCAATCCTAGCTTAGGGCACACTTAGCGTAGTCACTGCCTATTTTGGAAGTTGAACAAGTTGAACCAAAACAACTGAGATTCTTCCCAAAGCCAAGAAAATTTAGGAATTTATGTCGAAACAACCCAAACCTAAACAGAAGTTTCACAAGCTCAAACTCAAGCCATCTCTAGCATACCAAGAACTTTCAGCCAAGAGAAAAGAAATAACACCAAGCCCACGAATTGCCAAACTCCACAAAGTAGAGGACAAAGCTACCGATGAAGCACTTCAAGAGGTCTGGTTAGAGCATACCATCAAATTTAGCCAACATCCAGGAGTTAATCCTACTTATGCCTTACCAACTAGGCATGATTTCTATGATTAGACACCCTTGTTTCTCCACATCTTCTTGGATAAGCTTCACTTTAGAGTCATCTTTGTAGAAAATCCAGCCATCTTAGGTTATCCCCTTAAGCATTATTAGCTCATCCTTATCATTTAGAATCATACCATCTAGCCAGTAATCAAAAATCTGCACATCTAAGCTTTCAAAATTGTTGTCACCTTGCTAAAAGTTTGCCATTCCTAAAATCTTCCAAATCCACCAATCTCACCAAGGTTATCCCTTTGATAGAGCTTTGTCTAGGGTAATCTAGCTTTGTCACTTGTTATCCCTCATCACCTTGAGCTAAAGGTTGGGATCCACAAGTGGTCAATCTTGTGTTCTTCCTAAAGGATCATCAGTCTATCCTTAAGTTGACACAATCACCACCAAGCTTGCACATAGGAAAGCAGACCTTTTGTGCTTTGACAACATATCTTTGAAGTTAGAATCCCCAACCCAATCCTCCTTAGGTTTTGTCATATAGATTTGCCTCAACCTAGGAAATCATTTGCATAGAAAAGCCTTCCCCCTTTTGCATCCATCAGCATTATTGCATCTCATCCCTAGGAGCATTTTTCATGCCACCCATCACTCGCTTAGCCAAGAAGAAAGAAACAATGGAGCCCTATCATTTGGATCAAACAACCTCACCCCCCTTGAGCACTCAGCCATCCTTCAGCCCAGAGCAAGCTATGCCATCACCTATTGACATTGAAGCTTTCATGAACCAACCAAGAAATGCAGTATTGGTAAATGCCATTATAGACAAAAACAAAGAGACAATCATGGCTAATTTTCGAAGGGACAATGTAGGAACCTTTGACTTTGGAAGACCCCCTCCATTTTCAGATCCATCTCACCCATTTTTTGGGCAGCTGCCACCACCCATAGGCTCTTATGATCCAAATTATCCTCAATATATTCCAAAAGAAGAGCCTCCAGCCAATCCATATGACCCAATAGATCCAAACATACCATCATCCACCCAAGTTGAAATCTCCATGCCGCAAGCCAACCCAGCCACCACCACTCCATCCTTGGTTCATACCTCTCTGCTCCAAACCCCCTTTACTCAAAACACCTCACCATTCACCCCCTTCACTATTCCTGTTGCTCCCACACCTAGCCTTCCAAATCCACCTATCTCCCAAATTAGTGCTAGCATCTTTGGCCAACCTCAGCAATATACAATAGGGATGCTACCAATGGGGCCAAGTAATCAACCTTTCATCGCCCCTAGCTTGTTCATCACAGCCCAAAAGTACAATCCCATCATTTTCGTTAAGTCTTGGGAGCTCAATACCACCAGCCACAAATCCACAAGCTACTACCTTCACTCCACAAAGCTATCAAAACCCTCAAGCTACTGCCAATCTTCTACCAAGCTCCCAAGTGACCCCAGCTCCCGCCACCACTCTACCAAGCTTCCAAATCCAGCCACAAAGCTATCAAACCCCATCAGTTCCATTCCCAAGCTTTCAATTCCCACCACCTCTACCACCAACTAATCCATTACCTCCAATTACCAACTACTTTTCAATGCCACTTCTAGGAGGTAATCCACCACCCCAGCCAACCACCAATTATTTGCAGATACCATCCCAAATGGAGGCACAACCTACATATATTGGTCAAACCCCACAAGCCCCCCGATCCTTTCCTCAAGCCTCACAACTATCTTATACCTTATCTCCACAAAGCAATCCATTTATCCCACAGCCAGCTTATGTTCTTCAATCCCAACCTCAAATCCCATATCAACAGCAAGCCTCGCAGCACATGCAGCAATATGCGCCACCTCCCCCTCAACAACTCGTCATCCACCATGCAGCTGCCCAAACAATGTACAATCCCTATTAGAAAATCCCTCATAACCATCCATATTCAATGGCCCCATCTAGCACATACCTACCTCAAGGCACTCCTACATTGGGGGCACCCCAACCATCACCTATCAATTCAGAGTGGGAGCAAATGAAGACAGCTCTGAAAGCCATCCAAGAAGGGAATGATCCAAAGACATTCAAGTTTGAGAATGTGTGTCCTTACCCATTTGATAGAGCCATTACCATGACACCATTTCCCAAACACTTTGAGGTACCTAAATTTGACAAATTCAGAGGAAAAGGAGACCCTGTCACACATATCAAAGAATTTTACATGCATTGCCAGGACGTGGCATACAATGATGTCTTCCTCTTGCGCCTTTTTCCCAAAAGCTTGGCTGGACCATCTCTTGAATGGTTTTATAGAATCCCCTATGGCATAATTAAAAACTTTGCTGAATTATCTGAGGCATTTGTAGCCCAATATGCCCATCTTGTTGAAACAGAGCTATCAATAGTTGATCTTGTCCACACCAAGCAAAAAGGTGGAGAAAGCCTTGCCGAATACCTACAAAGATGGCAAACCCTTACCACCTGCATATCCTGCACCTTGCCAGAACGCCATGTGGTGAAAATGTTTATTGATAATGCACATCCCAGCTTGGCTCACCACATGACCATGAACTATTTGCAAACCTATAAGGATATCAAAGAGAAAGGAATGATTCTTGAGCAAGGACTCATCAAAGATGGTGTGGTAAAGATTTACAAAGAGGCCAACCAAAATCAATCACATTCCAATGAAAAGTCTAGGTATTGGAACAAAAACAAGCATGTTGCAACAGATGGGGTTACTGACACCAGACATGTGAATATTGTTGGTCCTTCTCAAAACCAGTCTAACCCACCATATCAAACAAACAACCAACAAGCTATCAATTACCAACAATGAAATAACCAAAGCTATCAAAACCACAATACAAGACCCAACTTTCAAGGGTCTAACAATCAAGCTAATGCCATCAATGTAGCTGCAGGGCAAAAGCCCAGATTTTAACCTGCACCTAGAAACTATACACCCCTTGGTGAGCCATTGGATGTTATTTTTGAGAAATTGGCTAAGGAAAACCTCATCAAATTTCCTCCTACCCAGCAAATTGATCCAAGCCAATCCAAAGCTGCATGGTACAAGGACAATGAGTATTGCAAGTTCCATAGGGTAAACGGTCACACCACCCTTAGATGCATGAAACTGAAAGACTATGTGCAGGACCTCATTGATCGGAAGGAAATCACTGTTGGTACCCAAACCTCTCCCAATGCAGGCTTACAGATTTATCAAAATGCTTTTCCTCCACACAACAACCAAAATCCTAGAAAAGAACCTATCCAAAACAACACCAACAACTGCCAGCCAAACCAACAGCATGGGAAGAACAATGACCACACTTCATCCTATATAGACTATGGTAGCCTGATAGGTTGTATATCTGAGAAAGAGCCTTCTGTCAATGTTATCAATATGCGAGGACCAGACAATGAGTGTGCGGTCACTACTCAAAGAGCGCAATTTAACATCATAGGTCCACCAGTTTTGTCAGCACCATCAGCTCCATCAAAAAGCCGATACAATATCTTGGAACACCTTGTGAACATGCCATCCCAAATATCCATTTTAGACCTTCTTCGCACTAGTCCTGTGTACAAAGACATCCTTGACAGTGCTCTCATAGAATCTCGTGTCCCTTCTGATATCAATGCTACTAATTTTTTTAATCTTGTTGGACACCTTTCATCCTCATGTGCCCTATCTTTCAAACCCACCAACATACCCGCAGTTGAGCCAGATCACACCCTTCCGCTTCGCATAGCCATCATGGTATCCAATTTTGCCGTGAAAAGAGTAATGATAGATAATGGATCAGCCTTGAACATTTGCACCCTAAAATTCATAAAACAAGCTGGGTATACTGAGGCAGATATGATCGGTGAGGTTATCACCATCAAAGCTTATGACAACTTGGAAAGGACCACAGAAGGGACTATTTTGCTACCAATCAAGGTTGGGCCAGTCATCCAAGAGATAGTTTTCCATGTTGTTGATCTAAACCTACCATTTAACATCCTCCTTAGTCGCCCATGGATTCATGCTATGAAGGCCTTTCCATCCACCTACCATCAGTGCATCAAATTTCCGCATCAGGGCACTAAGGTAACCATCCATGCCGATCCAGAACCCTTTGCTCTCTATAATGCGCTTGAAGCTTCATATACAAACCATTTCCCTAGAATAGACATCGACACATCCATGGCCAGCTCATCCCACACTTGTAATGATGCAGAAACCATCCTCGCCTCCACCCTATCTACCGTAAAGATCAACAATAATGGTTGTGGAGAATATAGTCTGTCAGATGCATTTGCTTTCGGAGCAATCCCGCTTGATCCACATACCCATGGATGACTGACATATCACAAAGGTAGGGAGATTCTACCTCCTCGATACAAATAGTTTGGCCCAACCACCTTTGTGTCCTCAAAAACCCCTCTTCATGAAGAGTTCACTCCAGATATCAACAATTGGTTACATAAGGATGCACCTCCAAAAAATCAAGCATGCCTTGATCACTTCAGCCAAAAGTATCCCCAACAACATAAGCTCATCACTGAAAAATGGAACTATCAAGGAGGTGGACTAGGACCAGAAGAAAGGGGCATGCAATGCCCCATTGAAGCACATAATTGGGAAACAAAGTCAGGACTTGGCTTTGGCATACCCACAATTGGGGGCACCAATGAGAACAATCACGCTTTTTTGAACATCCACCGTGACCTTGTCGAAATCAAAGACATTCCTAAGGAAGTTGAAAAGAGAGCCTACAACGATATCCCAGACCAAATCTTCCTAGGAGACTCTGTTCTCTGAGAACTATCCATCCATCTCATTGACCTACCACTTGCTCATCCACAACTCATAGATTGGGACCAACCAAGTGTCATACATATTGATGAGTTTGCATCAGAGGAAGCGCTTCTAAGATTCATGGGAGCCGAAACTCCTCATAAGAAGAAAAAGCCAGATTCTGCCTACATCTACAAGCTAGATCCCAAGGGGTATTTTGGAGAAAATCCCCAACCTAGTTTTGATACACCCAAAACTAGAACTAAGGTAAATCTGGGACTAGCTAAGGCAGTGAAGAGAACCCCTCAGCAAGAAAATCCAGAGCCACAAGTAGAACATGAGGATTTAGTATTGCCTCCTCAAGATAATCGACCAGAGGTGTCTTCTAATAGAAGATACTAGAGAAGTCAACATTGGTTCTTCAGAGATCCCTAGAATTGTTCACATTGTTGCATCCCTATCACAAGATCAAGCTGACCTCCTCTTTGAGGTTTTATGAGAGAACATTGGCCGATTTCCATGGTCATATCAGGACATGCCAGGACTTGATCCAAAGCTTGTAGTTCATCATCTTGCAGTTGATCCAAAGATCAAGCCCGTCAGACAAAAGCTTAGAAAAATACACCCCAAGGTGGCATTACTAGTCAAAGCTGAACTAGAAAGAATGTTAGCTGCTAAGGTTATCTAACCTATCGACTACTCAGAATGGATCTCCAACATGGTCTCTATCACTAAGCCTTCCGGTGACATCAGAATCTGCACTAATTTTAGAGATCTTAACAAATCTTGTCCAAAGGATGATTTTCCCTTGCCCAACATAGATATGATTGTAGATCTTATAGTTGGACATGAAATTATGTCCCTTATGGATGGATTTTTTGGGTATAATCAGATCAAGATTGCAGAAGAGGACCAGCATAAGACAACATTCACTACCCCTTGGGGAACCTTTTGCTACACCATGATGCCTTTTGGCCTAAAGAATGTTGGGGCTACCTATCAAAGAGCTATGACAGCCATTTTCCATGTTCTTATCCATAGCATTTTGGAAGATTATGTGGACGATATCCTAGTCAAATCTCACACCTTCATGGATCATCTTGCTGACCTAGAAAAAGTCTTTGATAGGTTGGCCCAATATCATCTCATGCTAAATCCCAAGAAGTGTGTCTTTGAGGTCACATGTGGAGAGCTTCTAGGCTTCATAGTTTCTAAACGAGGTATAGAGAGATCGACCCCAAAAAGGTCAAGGCTATCTTAGACATGCCTCCTCCCCAGACACTGTGACAGCTTCGCTCTCTTCAGGGGAAACTTCAATCTGTTTGGCGCTTCATCTCCCAACATGCAGATAAGTGTACACCATTTTCACACTTGCTAAAGAAGAATGAGAACTTCAAGTGGGATCTTTTATGTCAGTGCAGCTTCGATCAGGTCAAGCAGTATCTCACCAATCCCCCTATCTTGGTTCCACCAGTTCTTGGTCGTCCCTTGATCTTGTATATATCAACAACACCTACTGCTCTAGGGGCACTTCTAGCACAACATGATGATCATAGCAGAGAGAGAGCCATCTACTATATCAATAGAAGCCTAGTTGGTTATGAACTCAATTACACTCCTATGGAAAAAACTTGTTTGGCAGTTATTTTCTCAACTCAAAAGCTTCGCCACTACATGCTAAGTCATACCATCCAACTAGTCTCCAAGATTGACCCTCTCAAGTATATGCTCTCCAGAACAGCACTTGCAGGCCATTTGGCCAAATGGGTTATGCTACTAAGTGAGTTTGACATCCAATATGTGGACAGAAAGGCAATCAAAGGGAAAGCTATAGCAGATCACCTAGCTGATGCACCTCTAGTAGATGCATATCCTTTACTCACAGAATTTCCAGATGAGCATATCTACCTAATTGAAGAACAACCCCCATGGAAGCTTTATTTTGATGGCTCATACACGTCTCATGGATCAGGGGCAAGAATATTATTAGTTACACCTCAAGGAGATTACATTCCAAAAGCCTTCAAGCTACAATTCCCTAGCACCAACAATATAGCAGAATATGAAGCTCTTGTAGCAGGATTAAAGATAGCTACAGAATGGAATATCACTAAGTTACAAGTCTTTGGTGATTCCCAACTCATTATCAAACAAGTCTTAAATGAATATCAAACCAAAGATGAAAAGCTATTACCCTACAAAGAGCTAATTGATCAGATGACCCAGCATTTTACAAAGCTTCAGTTTACACAAGTGCCACGAATGCAAAATAAAGTAGCAGACGCCATGGCCACTATCGGCTCGCTCTTGGAAATTCCCCAAGATGCTACGCAGTATGAATTTTTAGTTGAGCAGCTCCTTACACCTGCCTATGCGAATGAGGATTCAAACCGTGTTTGTATCTTGGTTGGTCCCCAATCCCCTTGGTACCATGAAATTCATGCTTACCTTAACGATGGTATCATATCCCCTCACCTCACACGTACCCAATGCCAGAACCTCATCTGAAAATCATCCCACTATGTTATCATAGCCAACACCCTATATCGTCGGGGTTATCACGATACTCTCTCTCGATGTTTAGATGAAAATGAGGCCGCGATGGCATTAAAAGAAGTACATTCTAGACTTTGCGGTGCCCACACAAGTGGTATTGTCCTAGCATGACAAATCCTTAGAGCAGGCTACTATTGGCCTACCATTGAAGAAGACTCTTGTGACTTTGTCAGAAAGTGTCTCCCATGTCAGCAGCATGCAAATCTTGTGCACGCTCCAGCACAGGATCTACAGCCTATTGCACCACCTTGGCCTTTTGCTTGTTGGGGCCTTGATCTAGTTGGAACTATCACACCTCTCTCATCTGATGGACATAAATGGATAATAACAGCTACAGACTATTTCACTAAGTGGGTGGAAGTAGTCCCCCTAGTCTCAGCTACAGGAATTCAAGTCTCCAAGTTCATCTTGTACCACATTGTTTGCTGCTTCGGCATCCCATCCACCATCTTCACTGACCACAAAGGTAATTTTGAAAATCTCAACATGGAAGAATTATGCACTTCCCTCCCACATCCATCACCACTTTTCTAGCCCATATTTCCCACAAGGTAATGGCCAGGCAGAGGCAACTAATAAAACCCTCCTCAAAATCATAAAGAAAGTTGTCAATGATTCCAGCCGTGATTGGCACCTTCAAATAAATCTGGCTCTATGGGCCTATCAAACTCCTTCCATACATCCACAGGCACAACTCTATACTCCCTAGTCTATGGTGCCAAAGCGGTATTACCTATAGAAGTTGAACTTCCCTCACTATGCATATCTTTGCAAGGGCAAATCTCAGATGAAGAGTATAGAGTAGCTCGACTCACCCAGCTAGATCTCTTAGACGAGAAGAGACAACAAGCCTATGACCATCTCACAGTCTATCAAACTCATCTCAAAAGGAATTTCAACACGAAGGTGCTCCCATGACACTTTCAGCTAGGTGACATGGTCCTCAAAGAAAATATGAAAGTCCAAGCAGATCGAGAAAAGAAAGGCAAGGTTGAACCTACATGGCTTGGTCCCTATGTGCTTACTGCCTCCTTTGGCTCCGGAGCCTATCAATTATCTACACCAGAAGGAGAACTCTTGAATGATCCCACTAACATCATTCATCTCAAGAAGTTCTATGCTTGAAGATCCTTGGTATACCCAGCTTTTGAAAAATACAAAAAAAAAAAATAGTAAAGAGAAATAGGTGTCCAATGGTGAAAACTTGGCAATTCAAGCGCCTTGGACAGGTACCTTGGTGAAAACCTGGTAATTCAGGTGCCTTGTGCACCAAAGACTAATCCATTATCTATCACTATCCTATCCCTCATCCATCCACCCACCATCCCATAAAACACCTACTTGTTCCCTTGGTGTTCCAATCAAATATCCAAAATCTGATGGAGCTTGTCAATACCTCCTGTACAGCTTGTAAATCTTGTAAATCTTGTACCAAAGCTTGTATTATACCTTGTAAATCTTGTACCATACCTTGTATATATTTGAATCTTGTCCAAAGCTTGTACCATATTCCAGCTTGTAAATAATCTTGTATCCTAGCCTGTATCCTATCACATGCACACACAGAATCCCATTTTTCTTAAGCTTTTCACAAACCATCTACCTATCCACCTATCAACTGTTATAGACATCCCATCCTTCACAAACATTTCCATCTCACAAAAAAACAAAACATGAACAAACTTGTAAATTTGTAACATATCTTGGTCTGTCAGCTTGTACATCCTCTTTAGCTTAGTATCATTGTATCTATCTGGCTTTCGTGTTAGTTCATCCTTGGTCAACATCTTGCACACATCGCACACCTTGGTTAGATATTCCAATGCATCCTTTAGCTAGATCTCCTATCACCAAAGTGTTATCCTTCTTAGTTCAGCTTGCTAGATGCATCACTCATCCAGATCCATCAGTTTAGGTCCTCTTTGATAGATCCTTGCAGGATATAGCTTTCCTCATGTCTGATCTTGGTCCGTTAGTACCTCATCCTACCCATCTCATTGGCAAATAGTTCTCTTTTGGATTTCTGCTTTCTTTGGATTTGGGATCTTCCCTTTTGGGTGTTGAAATATCTTTTCCAAGCAATCTCCTTGTTCCCTCCTCAAGGTTGCCACGATCTTCCATATCATGGTATTCTGCGAATGGGGCAATTAGAGCGTAAGGTCTTGATTAGGTCTTTTTCTTGTTTTCTTTTTCTGCTTGTGGGTTACCTAGTGTCATTTCCACACTGCTTCCTCTGGGATTCATGTGTGATACTAGGGCAATCCTTGTGTGTTTGTTTCGAGTCAGTTCGTCAGTCCTCTAGACGGTTGGTGAAAAGGCCTTGATGTTCTTGGTAACCTTGGCAATTAACCAACAGTCCTATAGCAAATCTAGTGCTCAACTACATGGTGGTACTTCTCTTTGAAGTATCCCCCATCTCAAAAAGCTTCAATGGATTCCCTTCATCTCCATTATCCCCCATCCATATCCTACATCTGTCGCTCCTACCCTAGCTTATGCATCAGTATCTCTTTGAATCACTCCTCACGCTTAGCTTTAGGGATCCACAATCCTAGTCTTAGGGATCCACCAATCAAATCAATCCACCAAGCCTCATCTTTCGAGATCCACGATCCTAGTCCTAGGGATCCCCAAAACCCATCTTCTGCCAATCCGACTCTTTGAAATCTTGTTGCATCAGCTTTATCATTCTATCATCCATCTCCCTACCATGGATTCCTTTTATAGCACTCTGCTCCTCCATCTCCCCCCCCCAATACTGGAAAGTCTTAAGCTTTCTTTACTATTGTGCCTCTAATTTCCCTTTATCATTCTCCCGTAGTGAGAGTTTGAGCTAATTCAGCCCCTTCTCTTCACCAACCTGCGTCTCAGCTCGTCTCAATTTCTTGTACTTTTCAAGAAGTCATCGAGCCTCATTTCTCTCCCCGCCGCCTTCTTGAGGGGGCATCATCTAAGTCTAGTCTCTCCTCTTCTTATCTAAGACTGGGGCAATCTTGTTGCTAAAACATCTTCCTCGTGTCGTCTTCATTCGAACTTCTTTGAAATAGTGTTGTCTCAACACTATGTCAAAGAGGGGCAAAATGTAGACACCTAAATTTGATTACACTGCTTTGGTAATCTAATTTAGCCATCTCTAAAGGCATCATTAATTAAATTCTTATTTAATTAATCCTTTGCCATCCCTAGTTGATTAATTTAATTAATCATCTATAGTCCTAATTGATAAATCAAATAATCTATTATTTATCAATTAAATCCTTTTCTCCTATCTAATTCCAAAAATCCCCATTTATTAAATAAATCTATTTGATAAATGAAATCCTCAAATTCAAAAACCCCTAACCTATCTCTAATCCTCCATTTAGCCTAATCCACCCCATCCACCCATACTAACCAAGCTTAGCCACTAACTCACCCACCCTCATTAATGCCATCCACTTGCACATCTCTAACATCCCTAATCTAATCCTAAACCCAAGTCTAATCCACCCCATAATTTTGTCACATTCATTAAACAAGTTTAAGACTTTCCTAATCCAAACCAAAGTCTCTCCTCAAAAAACCCAACCACTAAGTCATGAGTGCTCTTACAAAACATAAAAGACTCTTACAAGCCCACTCATGACTCTTACACCCATCTTCCACACTCTTCCCTCTTCCACACTCATTCCTCTTACATCCCTCTTACATACTCAACCCCACTCATCATGCCTTTAACCAACCCTTTACCCTACCCTCTCACACTCATCCTCCTTGTGACAAGTGTCACCTTCCCATTGGTGCTAAACAAGTACAATCTATGTGCTCTCCTTTGAGTGCATCCTAGCCCTCCTTAAGCCTTCATCCATCCTTGCATCTAAGCCCTCCATCCCTCTACCCCTTAGCCTATAAATTGAATCCCATCCCAAGCCATTTCATCAACAATCTTTGAGCTAAAGTTACCATGCTATTTTGAGAACCAAAGCCATCAATCTTACCCTTATAATGCCAAATCGAGAGCTCACAAAGCTACCAATTTGCCATTACCCATCTCCATTGAAGCAGCTTTTGAGCATCTTGAGCATACATCCACAGAAAAAGGACACATCTACAGAATCAAGAAAGAATGGAGTCTTTTCTCTTGTGAGGTTTGCACTTCTTGTTTGCTTTCTTTGTCTAAGCATATATGTGAATTTAGTTTTTGGTTTTTGAATATTTACTTTATTTGTTAATGTTCTTTGCATACTAAATCTTGTTCTACAATTTCCAATTAGGACAAATGGATTAAAGGGTTGGGATTTAGACTTGAGAATTTATCTCCCCTATCTTATCATTGAGATAATGTGATAGGATACACTCATCCTGGCAATTCAGGGAAGTCGATACCCAATACCTGTAACCTGCATAAAAACCATGCATGTACAAGCACAATATATACTAAACTAAATAGGAAATGGCAGGAAGTGGTGCATTATGTAGATCCCGACTAGCAAGTGACTACGACTCCCTTCCTTAACCACATCAGAGATGCCATCCAAGAATAAACACACACACCATACACATGCAAGTATGGGGTAAGTATCCATAAGAAAACACATGTGATAATAAACCATCTAACTAATCATCATCAATAACTGAAAGCAATATAATAATCATCATTCATACATGCAATGTAGAGTCAAAGTAATCCCATCACATATCAACTAAATCCATAGCACAATATCTGATAGTCTCAAAACCATGCTGCTAACCATCAACATAAAGCTAGCTCTAAAAGAGTTCAACAATGATAACTAAAATGTGACCTAGGGGCAGACACTACATAACAACATCATAAGATATAAATTCATCTCTATTCAAGAAATGATGTTACCTCATTTAGAGGTCATACAAAGGGAGTTGCAATCAGCCCAGGATCTTATCAAAGAAAGCCACAATCTTTTAGTGGGTAATAGCTAAATTGATTTAGTTATAAGACTATAGTTTCAAAATCACATTCTAGAAGGAGCAAGAGCCACATGGGATCATGCACTAACCATGATTACCGAAGTTCACAAGAGATTCATTGACAAACATGGATTACTTCCACCCATTCAACCCTAGTAGTGGTGACACAAGTGTTCAAAAAAAAGAGGGAATTTGACTTTGGGAAATAGAATTGTAAGGGGGAAATTTATTTGTTATCATTGTTTATTCATTACTCATTAATAATTATTCATTTTTTTTGCATAAATCATAAGCCTTAGGGGGAGAGCTTATATCAGATTGTATTTGTAATGATATAGATATGAAAAAGTATTTTTTCCACTTATGTCTATTGGTATCTCTAACTATTGTTCTTTATTAGTGTCAAACAACTAGTCATTTACTAGGCATAGTCAGATGATCATCACTACAATAGAGCTACTCTATATAGATTGAGTCATGTACATAAGAAAGTATGCACTAATCTCTATAGGAGCTGACTAAGTCTATGATCATTGAGTATTTTCTATAGGATCCAAGCTCAATATCGACCAAGAAATTTTGAGCATACAAGTGTTGAGTTACATAGTATGTGTCAAGCACTATAGAGACCAAGCAATAACAATGTTGAGTGTAAGAAAAGAGTAAATATGAGAAACATAGAATCTACATGAAATTTAGGAATGGAACATATTTTTATGTAAAAAAAAATTGAACTTACATCGAAGGAACCTTTCATATATGTAGTGGTTGTTACAAAGAGTTTTACTTGTGAATGACATAGATTATAGATCCCTATGTTTTGTGATCAATGATTCAGATGGAGAAGTGAGATGAACCTCCTTATAGCAATATCGTGAGAATGCTCGAAATAACAGAATACAAAGTGATAGCAGAACTCAGAATGAATCTACTGATCGCAGGCCACTTCGAGGGGGTAACCTCCTTTGAGCAAGCTCAATACAATAAATTCATCCGTGCCCATCAAGGGCCTCAACCTATTCTTATATACTGAGTACGATCTAGAAAAGTAATACTACCTATGCATGTGGGATAATAAAATATACTCACGGGATGACTTACAAAGCATATGCGTCCAACAACACTACTCTAACAAAATAAACAGAAGGAACACACAGGTTCCTAACATCCCCTCTCCCTTAGAAAAAAGCTTTGTCCTCAAAGCTTAAGGTGTGGAAATTTGTGTTGAATCTGAAGAAGGGGTTCCCAGGTAGCATCCTCTGGTTGCATGCCATGCCACTGAATCAAGACCTCAGAGATGGAGCGAGAGCGAAGCTGGCGAGTGCGCTGGTCAATGATTGCCACCGGCTCCAGGATAATGGATCCTTCCGTATCCATTTCAGGGAGAGTAGTTTGTGCTCTGACAGTGGTACCCAAAACTTTCTTTAGACAAGAAACATGAAAGACTGGATGAATGCGGGAAGAAGGAGGAAGTTCCAGTTTATAAGCAACTGAACCAATCTTCTGCAGAACCTTATAAGGCCCATAAAATTTTGGGGCCAGCTTATGACGCCCTTTCAGCTTTAGGGAGGATTGTTTGTATGGCTGTAGACGAAGAAAAACCATATCCCCAACTTGAAATGAGCGCTCAGAACGGTGTTGATCTGCTTGCTGTTTCATCCGATTACGGGCCATGTGAAGATTATCCTGTAAGGTACGAAGAATCTGATCCCTTCTGCGGAGAACTATGTCAACTGCCTGGACTGGTGAGCTGTTGGGAGTGTAGGGAAGGAGCACTGGAGGTGCCTGACCATAGACTGCTTCATATGGAGTCATTTTAGAGGCAGTGTGGTAAGAGGTATTGTACCACCATTCAGCTAAAGGGAGCCACTTGGCCCACTGATGTTGCTGTTCGGAAGTGAAGCAACGAAGATAAGTTTCCAAGCATTTATTGACAATTTCAGTTTGACCATCAGTTTGTGGGTGATAGCCCGAACTCATCTTCAGTTTGGTGCCAATTTTTTGAAACAGTTCAGTCCAAAAATGACTGGTAAAAGTTGCATCACGATCAGAGACAATGGAAGAAGGGAGTCCATGAAGACGAAATATCTGGTCCATGAAGATTTGTGCAACAGAGGAGGCAGTATAGGGGTGGCTGAGGGCACAAAAATGACTATATTTCGAGAGATGGTCAACCACAACCAAGATCACTGTCTTGCCACCGGATTTAGGAAGCCCTTCAATGAAATCCATAGAAATATCAGTCCAAATTTGTGTAGGGATGGGCAATGGTTCGAGCAAGCCAGGAAGGAGGGTCGTTTCACCCTTGTGGCGTTGGCAAGTATCACATTCAGCCACCATCTGTTGAATCGTCTGTTTCATCCCTTTCCAAAAGAAGTTTCTCCTTGCTCGCTCATAAGTTTTGAGGAAGCCTGAGTGTCCTGCTGAAGGAGAAGCATGGAGTTCATAAAAAATAGCCTGATGTAGAGCTGGGTTCTGAGGAAGCACTAGCCGACCCTTGTATCGAAGAGAAGCACCATCCCAAGAGTAATGTGGTATAGCAGAAGGATTATTGGCTAGCTGGTGAATGATTTGAGATAAAGAAGAGTCACTGTCATAGCCTTGCTGAACAGATGCTAACCAATTGGGAATGGGCATAGAAATAGCGGAAAGGGAAGCTTGATTATCAAATGTGCGAGAAAGAGCATCTGCCACAATATTCTCCTTACCCTTCTTGTAGGTGATCTCATAATCATACCCCATGAGTTTGCTGACCCATTTCTGTTGTGTAGGAGAGGATACCCGTTGTTCCAGGAAGTATTTTAGACTTTGGTGATCGGTTCTGATGCAAAAATGACTCCCTAAGAGGTATGGCCGCCACTTCTGTACAGCATGCAAAATAGCCATCATTTCTTTTTCATAAGTAGAGAGGGCTAGATTCTTACCAGATAGGGCTTTGCTAGTGAATGCAATAGGATGGCCATCTTGCAGGAGAACAGCACCCAATCCATTGCCGCAAGCATCACTCTCAATAGTGAAGGGTTTGGAAAAATCTGGCATTGCGAGAACAGGTGTACTGCACATAGCCTGTTTCAGTTGTTCAAATGCAGTCTCAGCAACAGGGGTCCAGGAGAAGGCATCCTTTTTTAACAGAGCTGTCAATGGTGCTGCAATTTTCTCGTAATCTTTGACAAACTTGCGGTAGTAGCCAGTCAACCCCAAAAAACCCCGAAGGCTCTTGAGAGTTTTAGGATGCGGCCAAGTTTTCATGGCATCTATTTTTGTAGGATCCACCCGCACTCCATGGTGTGCAACAATATGCCCGAGATACTCCACTTCCTCCTGGCCAAACACACATTTAGATAGTTTTGCACAGAGTTGATGATCAGAGAGAAGTTGCAAGACAAGCTCCAGATGATGGAGATGCTCAGCCCAAGTTTTGCTATATATGAGGATATCATCAAAGAAGACCAGAATGAATTTCCGGAGGTATGGTCGAAATATGTTATTCATCACTGCTTGAAATGTTGAAGGAGCATTCGTGAGGCCAAAGGGCATGACTAAAAATTCATAGTGACCATCATGTGTGCGGAAGGCATTTTTAGGTATATCCTCCTCATTAACCCGAATTTGATGATACCCAGAACGAAGATCTAACTTGGAGAAAAAATGAGCCCCATGAAGTTCATCAAGAAGTTCATCAACAACTGGAATGGGAAACTTGTCCTTTATAGTGAGATGATTAAGTGCTCGGAAATCAATGTAGAGTCGCCATGACCCATCTTTTTTGCGAACAAGCAGAACTGGAGAAGAAAAGGAACTGGTACTAGGGCGAATAATACCTTGCTTCAGTAAGTCACGGACAAGTATCTCGATTTCGGTCTTCTGATGAAATGGGTAGCGGTAGGGCCTGATGTTGGGCGAAACACTGCCAGGAAGGAGCTGAATATGGTGGTCCTCTGGACGAGAAGGAGGTAATCCCACGGGTTCAGCAAATACACCAGAATACTTGTCCAAAATGTGTTGGAGATCGGCAGGAGTGCTAGAGACTGTTGATGGCTGCATCTGAATGGAATGGAGCTGAGCGATGACACCATGTGAATTCTTCTTAAGAAGTTTTTCCATACGGTGTGAACTGATGATGCTGAGAGACCCTGGTTGTAAGCCTTTCAAAGTGTGTTGGTGCCCCTCGGCTGAAAACTGCATCCAAAGTTCAGCAAAATCCCAGAGAATGGGGCCAAGAGTGCGTAACCATTGGGCACCCAAAACCACATCACAGCCACCTAAGGGTAAGGCAAACATGTCAGAGCGCATGTTATAATCGCCAATAGAGAGACGCACATTGCGACATTTCCCTTTACAAGGTAAAGTGCCCCCATTGGCAATCATGACTTCAAAGCTAGAGCAGGGATGGATAAAGCAATCAGCCTGTTTGGCTATTCGTGGATCAATGAAGTTATGAGTGCTACCAGAATCAATGAGTATAGTAAGAGGGATCTTCTTGAAGAAACCCTGGACCCGCATGGTTTGTGGAGTAGTGACTCCTGCCAAAGCATGGACAGATATCTCTGGTGGAGCTTCTGGTGAAGGAGGTTCAGGCTGGTGAGGCTCAACCTCATCATCCACTGTTTCCTGAGCATCTACATATTCTTCCAGTTCCGGTGGAGAATCCACATCCAAGAGATAGAGCTTTTGCTGAACACATCTATGGCCCCGAGACCATTTCTCATCACAATTATAACAAAGCCCTTTGTCTCGCCTGACTCGCATCTCTGTTTCAGACAAGTGCTTGATCGGAGTAGTTCTGGGAGCTGGTATGACTGGAAGGTTGTGAGAACCTGTATTTCTGAATGGAACAAAATTAGATCTGGAGTGTTGTAGAGCACTAATCTTGTCTTCCGCTAACTTAGCCAACCCAAGGGCTTCCATCATTGTAGTAGGTCGAAACATTTTGACTTCTGAGCGAAGTGCATCCTTCAGACCACTGACAAAACAACTACGGAAGAATTCATCAGACAAGCCCTCTGTGTGATTAGCTAATTTTTCAAACTCTGTCTGGTATTCTCTTACAGTGCCTGTTTGACGCAGTTTAGTGAGTGCTCCTGTGAAATCATCAAAGGAACTAGGGCCAAAGCGCTCCAAAATGAGGGTGCACAATTCTCTCCACGTTGGGCCTACATTAGCCTTGATGTACCAACAGAACCATTGAAGAGCTTCATGTTCCAAATGAAAAGATGAAAGGGGGACTTTGTGGTTATCCAAAGTATTATGCAAGCTGAAATACTGCTCTACCCTATAGATCCATCCAGTCGGATCAGAACCATCGAAGCATGGAAAATCAAGCTTTGGTCCACGAAAATTTCCAGAAGAGGACCCAGTATCTCCTGAATGGTTTCGGCTCATGGCTGACTGCTGAAAGTTAAGACCCAGAATTTTGTCATCCAGATCTTGAAGTTTGGTTTTGAGGGATGCCATTTCTTCTTCCATGATTTTTGCTCCTGTACGCGTAACAACCATAAAGCAAGGTTTTTTTTTTTTTTTTTTTTTTTTTTTTTGGAATGGGTAGAAGATGAGAAACAAAAACTTTTTTAGTTACGGCAAACTTGGATTTGGGTAAAACTCAGATAGGATATGGGTGTTCGACGGGTGGTGGGAGACTATCTGGGGACAAGGGAAACAGAAAAATGAGGGTTTCAAGGGTAGGGAGGCGAAATGAGGCGAACAGTCCAAGAGGGATAAGGGAGCAAAATGAGGAATTGAATCTTGTGGCTCAGTTTGGTGGCGATTGGATGAGAGTTGAAAAAGATAGGGCAAACCCTAAAATTAGATAAATGAGGGATTTAGGGCTTTGATATGTAAAATTTGGGGTTGGGTCGCCAAGGAAGGAAGTATGCAAAATGATATGGCAGACGTTCTGCGGAAGTATGAGCAGAAACAGAAAGCAAACAAGGAAAATTCACTCACAGACAGAACAACTGAAAAGAGTTATTGCAATAACAAGAGATATTAGAAGTGAGAGGAACCTGAAGGCCACGACAGAAAAAAAAATTTGATGTAATTTCCACCCAGCGAGCCCAAGAGAGTGCTTTGATACCAGATGAGATGAACCTCCTTATAGCAATATCGTGAGAATGCTCGAAATAACAGAATACAAAGTGATAGCAGAACTCAGAATGAATCTACTGATCGCAGGCCACTTCGAGGGGGTAACCTCCTTTGAGCAAGCTCAATACAATAAATTCGTCCGTGCCCATCAAGGGCCTCAACCTATTCTTATATACTGATTACGATCTAGAAAAGTAATACTACCTATGCATGTGGGATAATAAAATATACTCACGGGACGACTTACAAAGCATATGCGTCCAACAACACTACTCTAACAAAATAAACAGAAGGAACACACAGGTTCCTAACAAGAAGCTAATTATGGAAGCATATAGAAAACTCTTTATTAAATTTTTTAAATAGATAATATATTAACCTATATCAAATAGAGGTGGTATGGCTTGAAGAAGAGAAGTGTATGCATGTGAATAAGGAGTAATATGTGAATAACAAAGAGAAAGACCAAGATTAGATCAGAAGTTAGTAAAAGTGTTTTTCTATCTCTTAACAAAGATAGTGACCTATTCAAATAAGTTAAAGAGAGGATAATTTAGTAATTAGAAGAAACAAAATCATCTTATAGAGCATATTGAGAGTAAAATACTAAATCAGTTCTAATTAACATGAGTCAGAGTAAATCTCTTAGTAGAGTGGTCTTAATAGATCTTTGTAGATCTCCTAATAGAGTCCTTTATTTAAGTGTTAAATCATGTAAAAAGGTGAGATCTAGTAGTCTATTAATATTTTAGCATGGTATACTCCTCACAAGGTTTATCATATTTTATGATCAAATATTGTAACCCTAACAGATTAAGTTTACTATTATAGTAGTGAAGGTTTTTGGCTATTATACCCACCCCAGTTTCACCTTCACCTTAGAGGGTTTTTGGGTAATAAATATTATATTACATGTTTATATTTATGCATTTGATAGATCACATAAATAAATGTTACAACAAGTTTATTATTACAAGCTTTACATGCATAAGTGAACTAGTGAATGTGTGAATGAATTAGTGAAAAGTAAAAGTTCTTAAGATTTTGATTCATGCCCCCCCACCCTCTTAGTATCTTGATAGCTTTTTTATACCTCCATCAAGAAACCATCTCATGCATCTAAAACATAATCCATGAGAGGCATCTTGATTTTGTGATTATTAAATGTAAATCACCTTGAAATTTTTCTCAATACAAATACGTGAATGAGAAAAAATTAGCCTCCTTCATGTAATGGTTCATGTCTCCTAACAACATAAGATTTATCTATGGAAAGGAATAATAATAACTCACTTCAACATTTTATTAGCAAAAAATATTGGGTCACGTTTACTACAATCTACATGTAAATGTCTATATCCAAAACATAGATGAGGAAATGGGATCAACACTAATCCCAAGTTCTCTTATTTAATGTAGACCATGTAAAAATATAGGAGTGTCTTTATTAGAATATGAAATGTGAAAAAGAAAACATATTCTACATTATTGGTCTCTCTACTAGAACCATCATAAAGTAAGGGATTAATAAAAATTTTAAACTTTGTAGACTATTCAATCTATACAATTGGTCTCATAAGAATATTGCAATATGACATTGCAAAAAAAACTACTCTAAATTTGATAAGACTTCTAGAATATTCTATAGGAATAAGGAGAGATGATTTCTCAGAAAAATTGTAGCTAACATTGGTCCTTTGTTGTGTTTATCAAAGTAAACAATGTGAATAGGAGACTTTATACAATTGTTCACATTGAGCACGTTTGATTTGTTCTTAGAAGAAACATATATTGATAAAAACAATATTGTAATAAAGCCATGGGCCAATGAACCCTTTATGCCATGTAAATTTTTAGAACTATGATGGTTGTAACAAGAAAAGAAATTAGGTAGAAATTCTACTTCTAATGTCTACTAAAATAGTGAAGATGACAGTAGTAAGATATACCATGCTTAGATTCCACATAAAATGGGTATAAAATCTATGATGAAATATTTATGTATGGATAAATAGATTGGAACTTGGTGAGAAATTATATATTATTATGATTCAAAACACAATTTTTGGGATAATTTACCAAATTATAGATAATGTCAAACTAACCTTGATTTTGATCTATTTCTAGAGATTTTGATTAGATTATGTATTAGTTTTTAATTGATTTTTCAAATCACTTAATGGTCCATCATTAGGATGCTAGAGAGATAAAATATGATAGATCATAGACTTTGATGGAAAATATAGATTCAAAGTTTCAAACTAGTATTGTCTAATAAAGAAATTTAAAAACCAATCAAATTATAAGGAAATGTAGAAATCTAATATCATAAATTAGAGGATTTTTTGTTTATTCTCAAAAATATCTTTGATCAATATGGATGAAATGATTTTCATCTAAAATTTCATTGATATTAGAAATCCCCAATTTTTTGTGCACATTAAAGTACAAATTATAGTTTTGGTCAAAATTTAGAAACTAGAATGACAAACATGGTGGAAATAATAATGTAAGTATAATGGGAAATGTTTTTTCTAGTTTATTTGAAAGGATAAGATATAGATTTTAGAATTGGGAGAGATATTACTAAATTTAAACTATTTGTGAGTCATTTAATGACTTCCCTAATCAATTACATGTTTTAGAGTTATTCTGGTTTTTAGAGATTTATTACTTTTGCACATTAACAATGGGTTAAACTTTTTAACAATGAAAGTAAGTTGGCTTGTCAATGTCTTACCCTACCAAAGGGTGAGTCAACTAGAAACTAGACATTCTAGAAGAAAAAAATGGACTAATAGAAAAATAATTTAACTTGTTCAAAAAATAATTTCCATTTCCATAATTGAAGTCTAATCTAGAATTTTATTACTAATTTTCTTACAAAGGGAGTCTAGAATGTTCTAGAAAATTGTTTGTTACCTATTGAGGATCTTTACAACCATTGTGAAATTTGAAAGCATCAATGTCCATAGACATATCCACAAGTCCTTCAACCCTTATCTAATTTCTACTGGTAACTTCTCCTAGAACAAAAGATAAAACAACATTCAGGCAATTGATCAAAATGAATAAAGTTGAATGTAATAAAATCACAAAGGTTATTTTGTAGGATGTGAGGTGTGCAGATCCCAATAATCCTAGAATAGGAAAGTCATATTTTTCAAATATTAGTATTTTTTTTTCAAGTTGTGCCTCCATAGAGTTGGGTCCTGCTAATAGAAAGATCAAACTTTAATGGCTTAAATATTTCCATAGAAGGTAAATGGAGCTTATCTTCCACCAAATTTGTATGTTTGGATCTCTTTTATCCAAGGGAAGTAATAATAGGCCTTATAATTTTCATATCTATATTTACATCCCTCTTCAACTTTGTATCAAGCAAAGAAGCATAGAGATGTTGGTAGCATTTTCAAAATTCAAAAGGTTTGTTCTTCATTGTATCTTCTTATATTTGAGCTTTTTTACATCCTCCATAGTTTTCATGAGATGTGTTGAGCAACATGACATATACATGTAGCATGATTAGATTAGTAGGATCCATATTAGAGAATGACAAGCTAGTTAGATTTGGTGAACAACTAAAGAAACCATTCTTAATGTACCCATGGAAAGAAATGAGAGATTTTTTATTTGCTAAGTGAAGATCATTTAGTGCATTCCTTAGGTATACTAAAAAGTCCCTCTAAAGAAATTTCATGAAAATATTCATAGACATGGATGTCATAGCTATTGACAAATTTGTATGAGAAGTTTCCCTAGCAAACTTTTGAAGTGAAGCTTATATCTAGTATTAATCCACAAGTGAACAATCATTTTTACATAATTGAACATGAAGTGGAAATTAATGATTGCTTCTTGAAGTTAATTTTTTTCTTTTGGCTATAGAGGAAAAATCAAGACGCTGAAATTAGAGTATGGCTGTTAATTGATAAATTTTCAATACGATAATATAGAAAGTTACAATCAATAAAAAATGTAGTTAAGAGAACCTATATGCTGATTGAAATTCAGAAACACACAATTTTCCAAGGTGAAAGGAAATAACTTATTGTACTTTTTGATGTTATTTACTAAGAAAAAAAAACATTTTAAGTAGTACTTCACTAATTAAACATGTCTCAACAATTCTTTTAAAGTGTTGATTTGGAATTATGTTCAAACTATAGTTTATTGTATATTTTACTCTTTTTCTTTCTAAAGGTTGTAGATGTGCTCAGCCACTGAAGAGAGCATATAAATTCCAAACATGAAATTCCATTCAAATGTGGGAATGTTTTAAAAATTCCAAACAACTTCAAACAATGCATTACAAAAATAGAAAGTGTAATAATAGTTCATTAACAAAATATAACAACTTTAAATGTCAAGTAATCCCAACATAACTAACCACAACTAGTGTTAACCAAGCCAAATTAGGAACTATAGAAGAATCCAATATCAACCCAGTAGATTTCAGTAGGAAACCAATTCAATTGGTCACTAAGGGAAGTTATTATAAAAATGGGTTATGTTAGACATTGAAGAGAATTAGCATTTACCAAGTTTGGTCAGTTATCAAAGAAAGTTTTGTATTAACTGAGTGATCTATCTAGCATTAGCTAACTACCATCATATTAATTTTGTTAATTAAATGGTTAATACAATGTGACTTAGTGGATGTTAAATATTTGTGTGAAAGGGTATTAAAGTTGACTTGACAATGAAATTCATGTTAGAATTCTTTAGAATAACTGAGAGGGGGGGGGGGGGGGGGGGCTGAATCAGTTATCCAAGGTCCAATGATGTCCAATAAAACTTTTTCTACAAATCCTTAATGGCACATAATTGAAATTATCATCATGCAATTAAACATTAAAAAACCATGAAAAGTAAACATGCATCACACCATAACACTAAGAATTTGATAATCTAGAAACCCTCCAAGAATAAGAAGGTAAAACTGGAGTGGGGATGATACCCACAAAATAATTGTGCAATTGATTTCAACCACTTCTGATGGTCTTCCCTGTTAAAGGCTACAACACATTGTTAAATGCGACCTTGTTAAAGGATTTAAAAACATTCAACTTGGAATGTCACCCTGTTAAAGGATTTACATAGAGCTGTTAGGCTCACCCAAGTCCATGGAATTTTCAATCACCTTCTAAAAAGAATCTTTCATCCCTCTCTAAGGATCTCCTATCCTCCTCATAAGGATCTCTTATCCTTCTCCTAAGGATCTCTTTAGCCTTCTCCTAAGGATCTCTTATTCTTTTCCTAAGGCTTATCCACCTAGCTGTTAAGCTAATCTAGTAATGTAGGATTTCAATATCTAATACAATGGTAAGAAAGTATTAGAAGGGTTTTGACTTGATACAGATTGCAACCCTAACTATGCATATTTCATATCACTCTTCAATTCTTTTCTTTGCTTGGCTTCTCTCACTTGTAGTGCTGACAGCTTGTTCACCCTTCAACATCTATCTCCTTGAGTGCTTCCACTCATTATGCCAATGCAATCTGTGGTCACTTGATCAACTTAGAGTCTTGATGCTTTGTTCTTACTCCTCTTGGCTTCTTCATATGATCCCACTTATAACCAATTCCCTCTCTTGCATGCGCACTTGATCTCTGACCTCTAACTCCTTATAAAGAAGTTTTGTTCTTCTTTTCCCACTCAAATCTTAATTTTCTCTTGAGAAAATTGTTTTTTTCCCCTCCAAATTGTTTCTTCTAGAAACTTCATGATAAATCCATTAGAATTCACCTCGGATTGGTTTGGATGGATTACATAGAATTTTGTGACATCTACTCATCATTCATAACTTCCAACTACTTGAAAAAATTTGATGTAACAAACATATCACTGCTGATTTGGCAAATCTTGTCTTAACAAAATAATGGAGCAACTTAACATTATTGGTTTACTGATGCTCGACACCTTCTGTGTTACTCAACTTCTTAAAGTTATTTATTGGCACTTGGCACCTGAAGCATTCTGACTTTGCTCAGCACTTGAAAACTTACTCTACATCCATTATCTTTTTCTGCTACTCAGCACCTAAAGGATTCTATGTTACTCAGCATCTGAGTAATTACTCGGCTTATACTAAAGTTGAACTTGCTCGGCTTCAACTAAAAATATGTTTGGCTCAAACTAGCTTGCTTGACTGTTTCTAATGAACTTAGTTAATCCTTACATCTTTGATGTATCTCAGTGTGTCCATCCTCTGAGAATATGTCATCAATACACTATTCGATCAATGGCTTAGCTTATTCTTATACTTCATTTCAACATCATAACTTCAACCTTTCTCTAGGTACTTTAGTTACATCTTATTGATTGCCACCTCCTTGTCAATCAACCAGTTGATAGTATTTGGATCACTAAAGCAATTGTCATTCCTACAAGTAGCAAGTTTGACATCAATGACAAAACAATGATTGAAAACATTCTTTACCAGTTCCATTATCCTTCATTCATGATCTTTTCAATCATTTTCAACAATCTCCCTCTTTTGCATTGGTGGAAAACCAAATTGATCAAATGATTAAGCTGATCAACTTAGTTACCACCAAAATTACATACGTTTCCTGCTTGGTATATAATTGATACAAACTAAATCCTTTGTTCTGCTTCTCCCTCTATACTACTGCATCCTTACTCTGTATTCCTAATCCTTCATAGCTGCTTGTTGAATCTTATTTCTTCTAAATCTCCCTCTTTCTTATACATCTTTCATACATATCTCCCTCTTACTTTATATTGATTAGTTTCTCATATATCTCCCTCTTTGACATAAATGCCAAAGATGTAGCATCTTTAACATGCTAAATAGAGGCTTTACATCTTCATATTTTTCTCCCTCTATCACCATGCTTGTGACTGATCTAGAGTTTCTGCTCTTGTTGTCATCCTCTGCATCACTCTTTTGATATTTCAATGATCTACTCCTGTTGATGTAGGGCAACTTCTATGTTGCTTTAGACTGCTTGAGTTAGGGGCATTACCCCCAACTTGCCTCTAAGATATTCATATGCATCCTTGGGAAATGGTTTGGTGAAGATATTTGCAATTTGTTCCTTTGTGTGAATGTATTCCATCTGCACTTGTTTGTCTTCCACGAATTCTCTAACATAGTGATACTTGATTGCAATATGCTTGGTTTTTGCATGCATCACTGGATGCTTGGATATGTTTATAGCACTTGTATTATCACAATATAGTATCACAGGTTTAGTTACCTCTTCTTTCATTCATTTCAATATATGTTTGAGCCATACAATGTTTGTGCAATTGACTGCTACTGCCACATATTCTGCTTCTGCAGTGGACTAAGATGTACATGTTTATTTCTTATTAGTCCAAGTAACTAGACCTTTTCCTAAGAATAATGCTCCTCCACTTGTGCTTTTTCTATCATCAATGTTTCCTCCTCGATCTATGTTTGTTTATTCATTGAGCTCAAACTTCTCATTCTTTTTGTAATATAGGCCAAAATCATCAGTTCCTTTGAGATACCTCATTATCCTTTTTACTGCCATGAGATGATTTTCTCTAGGATTGGTAGAGAATCTAGCCACTATTCTAACTACTAGTGCTATGTCTGGTTTTCAATGTACAACATATTGTAGTTTTCCAATCATGGATCTATACATTGTTTGATTAACTTCAGCAGATTCATCATTTTTGGATAGCTTGTGTCATGTTGCCATTGGTGTGCTGACTAGTTTGGAGTCTTCTAATCCAAACTTCTTGAGTATCTCCTTGATGTATTTTGATAATGTCACAAATATACCATGTTTTAGTTGATGTACTTGCAATCCTACAAAGAACTTGATTTCTCCAAACATTGATATTTCAAAATCATGTTTTATTTTATTAGTAAAACTTTTGCAAAGTACTTCCTTTCCTCCAAGCACTATGTCATCCAAACATATTTCAGATACAAGAATATCCTTAGCTTCTTCTAATTTTATGTACATGTTGCGGTTATCATCAATTTTTTCAAATCCTATTTGCACTAGATACTTGTGAAGTCTCTCATACCAAGCTCTAGGGGCTTGCTTTAATCCATATAGAACCTTATGCAGTTTGCATACCTTATTTTTGTTCTTTTCATCAACAAAACCTTCTGGTTGCTCTATGTAGACTTCCTCTTCAAGTACACCATTCAGAAATGTGGACTTTACATCCATCTAATAGATTTTAAATCCTTTGAAGGCTGCATATTCCAGTAAGGTCCTTACTCCTTCCATTTTGGCAACTAGAGCAAAAGTTTCTCCACAAATAATCCTTCTTCTTGTGCATACCCTTTACAAACTAATCTTGCCTTGTTTCTTGTGATTTCACCATTTTTATCTAACTTGTTTCTGAACACCGACTTAGTTCCAATCACATTCTTATCAAATGGTCTTGAGACTAAGGTCCATGTCTTGTTCTTCTCAATTTGTTCTATTTCTTCTTTCATAGCATTATACCAGTCATCATCTATTATGGCTTCACTTACTATTTTTGGTTCCATTTTGCTGAGAAGACATGTTTCATTTCTGAGTCCATTCCTTGTCATTGGTCTTGCCTCTTTGTTTCCAATAATTTGATCTGTAGGATGATGTATTTTCACATACTTTTCCAATATAGGTTCTTTCCTTGTTTGCATGTTGTATCTTTCATAATCTGTATCCTCATGCATGTTTTCATTAGGTATTTGTTCATTTTCTTCTTGTTGGCTGTTCAAAGAGTTTGAATGAATATTTTTTGTATTCTGTAGCTCGGCTTCTGAATTTATCTGATGTTTAGCATACACTATCTATGACTCGGTAGATGCTAGATTCTGTTGTTGATTGTCATTCTGAGTTGCAAATTCACCATTATTAGGTATACCTTCATAAAAGTATACAAAGGTCTTGTATTCTTCTACTTTCTTGGTATTCTCAATACTTTGAATTTTTGCAAGCTCATCAAACTTCACATTTCTACTTTCTACTACTTTGTTAGTGTTAACATTCAAGCACTTATAAGCTTTGCCTCTAGTAGAATAACCAAGAAATGTGCCTTCCTCACTCTTTGCATCAAACTTTCCATTTCTAGACTCTTTATATATATAGCATTTGCATCCAAATATTTTGAAATGTTTAACATTAGGAGAATGCCTATACCATAATTCAAAAGGTGTTGCATTTGTACCTTTCTTGACTTGAAGTCTATTGAGCGTGTAGACTGTAGTACTTACAGCTTCTCTCTAATACTTGAGCGCAACATTTTTTTCCATCATGAAGGTCTTGGCACAATCAATAATTGATCTATTCCTTCTCTTTGCTATACCATTCTAAGGTGGAGTCCTAGGTGTTGATGTCTGCCTTTTGATTCCTCTTTCATTGCAGAACTCTTCAAATTCTTTCGATGTGAATTCACCTCCTCTATCAAATCTGTCTCTCCAGTACTTGAGTACAACATTTTTCTCCATCATTAAGGTCCTGGCATAGTCAATAACTGATCTACTCTTTCTCTCTGCTATACCATTCTGAGGTGGAGTTCTAGGTGCTGATGTTTACCTTTTGAAAGTTGACTTGGTCATCTTCCCTAGTTGGCATTGTTTGCACATGATATTATCAGGTTTCTTCAACTTTGGTAGTCCTATGACTTTCTTCATCTTGCTGATGCTTATTAGATTGTCAAAATTTGCATTACATAGCCTCTTGTGCCACAACCATACATCATCAGTTTGAACAATAAGACACGAAGCATCTTCCATGTCTAGATAAAACAAGTTACTCTTAGTATGATCACCTTTTCCTATTAGACTTCCTTGAGGATCATAAATCTTAGCAATTCCTTTTTCAAATTCAACCTTACATCCTATGTTGCCTAACTGTGAGACACTTAACAAGTTATAAATTAGGTCTTCAACATAGTATGCATTATCACATGATATCTTTTTAGTAAACTTGATACTACCTTTCCCTTTGATCGGACATGGTGCATTGTTACCAAATCTAACACTATTTCCGTCATATTGAATAAAGGTAATGAACTTACTTTTATCTCCAGTCATGTGATGAGAGCATCCACTATCTATGATCCATCTATCATTCTTGTTCATCTAGGTTACCAGGGTAGTTGCTTCTTCTTCATTTGATTCATCTTTCATAGCCACATAGACTACTTCATCATCATTCTCATCAAAGTCTTCTTCAACAAAGTAGCATCTTTTGCCTTTACCTCTATAGTCCTTGTTGTCCTCTTTCTTGTTCCTGAAGTTGCCTCCATCCTTGTAATTTTTCTTTTGTGTGCATCTGGCTGCAATGTGACCAACTTGATTACAATTGAAACAAATGATTGGTAGCTTACCTTTGAATTTTCCTCTTCCTTTTTGAAATCTTCTTGCTAGTAATGCCTCCAATTGGTCTACATCATCTTCATCAGTGCTGTTGTCACTAGATACATACTTTTATTTTCCATTCTTTTTCTTTGTTTG
Organism: Cupressus sempervirens; assembly: GCA_028749045.1. NCBI lineage: Eukaryota > Viridiplantae > Streptophyta > Pinopsida > Cupressales > Cupressaceae > Cupressus > Cupressus sempervirens. Next base: position 150,071,027 of record CM053786.1, read on the forward strand.
AACCTCCTCATTGTCTTTCATTGTCATCTTAGCTTTGAATGCAGATTCAAAATTTTCTAGCTTGTAGTTGTCAAAGTTGGATAACTCAAAGGCAGTGAGTCTTCCAATTATTCCTTCAAATGATACTATGTTGCTTGGTACACACCTTAGTTCTTGGATGGCTAATACTCTTATTGCATAGAAGGGAAGAAAAGTTCTAAAGTATTTGCTACATACTATTTCTTTTGCTAATTGTCCTCCTAGGATTCTTATGGCACTGACTACTTCCTTCATCCTTGCACCATATTGGGCAACATTCTCTCCTTCTTCCATTTTCATATCATCAAATTTTCCTCTTAGGCTTTCTCTTTTGGCTCACTTGACATTGTCATCTCCTCCATAGATTCTTGATAATGTATTCCACATCTGATGTGAAGTATCACATCCTTTGATGTCATCATACTCAGCATAGCTTAGTGCTGAAGCAATACCTAATATTGCTTGATTGTGCTCCTTCTTCTTGCTCATATCATCTACAGTGTGGGGTCCTGCAGGGTCTACATGGTCAACTGTGATTGAGGTCTGTGCATAGTCACCTATTGGTCTGAGGTATCGCTTCATCAAACTTTTTTGTACAACAAAGTTATCTTTGTTTATCTTGGGAACTTCTCTCTTGGACATCTTGATCTTCTTGCTGCTAGTACCTTGAAACAAATCAGCAGTGAGCTTTGGTACCAGTTATTAGAATTCTTTAGAATAACTGAGAGGGGGGGTGAATCAGTTATCCAAGGTCCAATGATGTCCAATAATTTTTTTTCTACAAATCAGTAATGACACATATTTAAAATTATCATGCATGCAATTAAACATTAAAAAACCATGAAAAGTAAACATGCATCATACCATAACACTAAGGATTTGATAACCCAGAAACCCTCCAAGGATAAGAAGATAAAACTGGAGTGGGGATGATACCCACAAAATAACTACACAATTGATTTCAACCACTTATGATGGTCTTCCCTGTTAAAGGCCTACCCTATTAAAGGCTATAGTACATTATTAAATGTGACTTTGTTAAAGGATTTAAGAACATTCAACTTGGAATGTCATCCTATTAAAGGATTTACATAGAGCTATTAGGCTCACCCAAATCCATGGGATTTTTAGTCACCTTCTTGAAAAATAATATTTCATCCCTCTCTAAGGATCTCCTATCCTCCTCCGAAGGATCTCTTTATCCTTCTCCTAAGGATCTCTTATTCTTTTCCTGAGGCTTATCCACCTAGCTATTAAGCTAACCTAGCAATGTAGGATTTCAATATCTAATACAATGGTAAGAAAGTATAAGAAGAGTTTTGACCTAATATAGATTGCAACCCTAACTGTGCAAATTTTAGATCACTCTTCAATTCCTTTCTTTTCTTGGCTTCTCTCCCTTGCAGTGTTGACAACCTTTTCACCCTTCAAGATATGTCTCCTTGATTTCTTCCACTCATTATGAAAATGCAATCTTTGGTCACTTGATCAACACAGAGTCTTGATGCTCTATTCTTACTTCTCTTGGCTTCTTCACATGATCACACTTATGACCAATTCCCTCTCTTGCATGTGCACTTGATCTCTAACCTATAACTCCTTATAAAGAAGTTCTATTCTTCATTTCCTACTCAAATCTTAATTTTCTCCTGAGAAAATGGTATTTTTTTCCCTCCAAATTGTTTCTTTTGGAAACTTTATGATAAATCCATTAGCATTCACCTTGGATTGGTTTGCATGGATTACATAGAATTCTGTGACATCTACTCATCATTCATAACTTCCAACTACTTCACAAAATTTGATGTAACAACCTTATCGCTACTGATCTGGTGAATCTTGTCTTAACAAAATAATGTAGCAAATCAACATTATTGGTTTACTGATGCTTGACACCTTTTGTATTACTCGACTTATTAATGTTATATAATGGCACTTAATGCCTAAAGCATTTTGGCTTTTCTTGGCACTTTAAAACTTACTCGGCATCCATTATCTTTTTTTGCTACTTAGCACCTGAAGGATTCTATATTACTCAGCATCTGAGTAATTACTCAGCTTATACTAAATTTGAACTTGCTTGGCTTCAACTGAGAATCTGTTCAACTCTAACTAGCTTGCTCGGCTCTTTCTAATAAACTTAGTTAATCCTTACATCTTTGATGTATCTTAGTGCATCCATCCTTTGAGAATATGTCATCAATACACTATTACATCAATGGCTTAGCTGATCCTTATACCTCATTACAACATCATGACTTCAACCTTTCTCTAGGTACTCTAGTTACATCTTATTGATTGCCACCTCCTTGTCAATCAACTAATTGATAGTATTTGGATCACTAAAGCAATTGTCATTCCTACAAGTAGCAAGTTTGACATCAATGACAAAACAATGATTGAAAACATTCTTTACCAGTTCCATTATCCTTCATTCATGATCTTTTCTATCATTTTCAACAATTCATATATATGAAAGGTCAAGTTTTGGATTGAATTAAGAAATTGGATGAATGAGAAAGATGTGAAATAAGAAAGATATCTTATTAGAGACATCACATCCAAAAAGATGCAAAGAATAATCTGATTAGGGATGATCAAGAGGATAAACCAGAACAATGATATGAATCTACAAATCTAGTTGCTTCATCAATTGGGTCAATCATTGTTACTTTCTAACAATTGTAACAATGAAGAAATATCTTAATAGAGTAGGCTTAACAATCATTTTGAAACTCCTTTAACAAAGTAGCATTTCTATATTGAAGTTTATAAAGACCTCTAACAAGGATACTCCTAACAAGGTCACACTTAACCATGTATTTTGTAACTATTAACATGGTTGCACCCTAGTAGGGCTAACTTTAGAAGACTAAAAAGTTGTAACTAGTTGCATTGGTTGTTCCCAAATTGAGTTTCCACGTTAAATATTGGTGTCTCATGTGTTCATGTTATTTACTTAATAATTTATATTTCTACAACTAAGTTACTAAAATACATATTATTATCATAAGACTACTTTGTTAACTGAGTTATAGTGAATATCTAGTTCTAACAAAATAGAAAGGATTTGGTTTACTAAGTGGAAAGTTTGTATTGACATCTAAGTGACTTCAAATTTTTTTGGTGGTAATTGATTCACTCCCCCTCTCTCAGTTACTCATTGTATTTATAACAATTGGTATTAGAGCTATTGGTACTTGTAGGAAAGGTTTCCTTGACATGTTCAGTTTGTTCATCCGTCTCAGGGTGATAGGCTGAACTGAAATTCAGCTGAGTACCTAACTCTCGCTGCTTGGATTTCCAAAGAGATGAACTAAACACTGGATCCCTATCAAAAATAATCTTTCTAGGAATTCTGTGTAACTTAACTATCTGTTCCATATATACTTTGGCAACCATTGCTGCATTATAGGATGATCTAACTAGTAAAAAATGAGCAACCTTAGATAAACGGTCCACAACCACCATGATAGCATCATGCCTTCGAGCTATCATAGGAAATCCAGTAATAAAATCTATCAAAATGGTGTCCCATTTCCATTCTGGAATACTATGTGGCTGCAATAATCCTGCGGGGTGCTGATGTTTAGCCTTAATGCGATGACATTCCAAGCATCGAGCCACGAAGTCTGCTATGTCTCTTTTCATTCCAGACCAATAATAATGCTGATTAAGGTCAGCATGCATTTTCTTGACACCCGGATGAGCCAAATATGGTTCCTTGTGTGCCTCAACCAGAACTAGATCTCTCAAGTCCCCCAACTCAGGAACGTACACACTCCCTCTATATAGCAACAAACCTTTAGGATTCACTGAATACCCTTCAAAATGCCCTTTGATAACATTGCCACTGCCAATAACTGCCTTAATATCCTGATACCAATGATTTGCAGAAAGGTTCTGCAAAATCTTATTCTTAGGATCCATCGTTAAGATCAAAGAAGATAATGCATGTCGCCTTCTGCTAAGTGCATCAGCAACTACATTCTCTTTCCCTTGCACATATTTAATAACAGAATCATATTCACATAAGAATTCCATCCATCTTCGCTATCTAGCATTAAGATTTGGTTGCGAGAAAAGATACTGAAGGCTACGATGATTAGTGTGCAACTCAAATCGCTCACCAAGAAGAAAATGCCACCACTTAGACAAAGCATGCATAATCACAGCGAGTTTGAGATCATGAGTAAGGTAATTCACCTCATGACTCTTTAGCTTTCTGGACTCATAAGCTATAACACATCCATCTTGCATCAACACTACCCCTATGCCATTCAACGATGCATCAGTGCAAACCACAAACTCCTTAGCTAAATCAGGGACCGCTAGAACTGGTGCGCTGGTCAAACATTCCTTCAATTTCTAAAATGTTGCCTCACACTCAACTGTCCACACAAATTTCTTCCCTTTTCTCTGAAGAGATGTGATAGGATGAGCTATTCTGGAGAAATTTAACACAAATTTATGGTAATAGCTTGCTAAGCCCATGAAACTTCAAACCTCAGACACATTTGTAGGTGCAAGCCAATCTACAAAAGCCTGAATTTTGGATGGATCCACAGAAATTCCATCACCAAAAATAATATACCCTAAGTAACAAATCTCTAATTTGAAGAATTCACACTTTTTAGGATTGGCATGCAATCTGTTCCTACGAAGACATTCCAAAACTTTCTCTAAATGCTGCTTGTGCTCCTCAACAGTGTTGGAATAAACCAAAATGTCATCCAGAAAAACAACCATAAACTTGTCCAAGAATCTAAATACACCATTCATCAGACTCATGAAGACAGATGGTGCATTTGTTAACCCAAAAGGTACTACTGTGAATTCGTAGTGCCCATACCAGGTACAAAAAGATGTCTTATAAATATCCGCTTCACGGATTCTAAGTTGATGATATCGAGATTTTAGATCAATCTTTGAAAAGACTTGAGCACCCTTGACTTGGTCAAACAAGTCATCAATTCTAGGCAACAGATACCTATTCTTAATAGTGACTTTGTTTAACTATCTATAATCAATACAAAGCCTTAAGGAACCATCTTTCTTCTTAACAAAGATTACTAGAGCACCCCACAGTGAAACACTAGGACAAATCAAACCTTTTTCCAACAACTCCTCTAACTGAAATTTAAGTTCGACCAACTCTTGAGCTGTCATCTGGTATGAAGTCTTAGAAATTGGTTCCGTTCTTGGCACTAAATTGATTCAAAAATCAATTTATCTCTTCAGAGGTATCCTAGGAATCTCTTCAACAAAAAAATTTGAAAAGTTTCGTAAAACTGGATGATCGAGAGAAGAACTCTTAACTACAGAATCTTCTAAGTTGTTTACCAAAATGGCAAACAAACTGGAGCCTTTTCGAGCATACCTTGCCAATTGCTTGGTAGAAATTGTTCGCAAGGAGATAGGTCTCTTGATTCCTGTGATAACTCTGGCTGATCCAGAATCATCAACGCAATTGATTGACTTATCTTTGCAATCCAAAATAGCTTGATGCTATTCTAACCAATCCATACCCAAAACTATGTCATACGAGCCTAAAGGTATAACCCTAAGGTTCACTAAAGTAGTAAAAGATTTCATAGTAATTTTACAGTTAGGAGCAATCAAATCAACACACACCCTAGAACCTAAAGCTAACTCCACTTGCCAACTGTTTCTTGCCTTAACCACAGGAATACTACTATTTGCAACTAAAACAAAAGAAATAAATGAGTCTGTAGCTCCAGAGTCAAATAAAATAGATACTTTCATACCTTGAGTATTACCCTGAGCTTTAATAACTATGTTCTAATGCTCGGCTTGCTTCTGATCCAGGGTTGCAAAGATACGATGGTTCCTGGCAAAATCACCAACTATCACTTCAGACCTAGCTGGCTTAGGTCCTACCTTCGACTTATCCCAATTAGGACACTGAGACTGATAGTGCCCTAACTGTCCACAATGAAAGCACTCAATAGATTTCTTGAATCCCATATTCTGACTAGAAGGATTAGGAGATGGCTTGTTACTCTGCACACTCTGAGGTGGTTGAGATTGCTTAAGCCATTTTGAACCTTTGGAGTTCTTATCAAACTTCCTCTTCTTCAATTTTCCACTTGAAAATCCAATTTTTGAACTACTCTGTGGAGGCTTCTAATTCTTACTGACATCCGGAGTAGGTGGATTCATGCTAGTTTTGTAAGCAGCTCCATGATAACTAGACTTCATCTCAATTAACTTTGCTCGCTCTGAGGCTTCTTGCATAGTCAAAGGTTGGAAAGTTCTCACTTCCTCCCTAATTTTGGGCATAAGCCCTCTGATGAAATGTTGTATCATGGCCTTATCATTTCCAGCCCACCCAGAAAACTTCTTAAGTTCGAAGAACCTTTGTTCGTAAGCTTCCACTGTAGAGCCAAACTGCATAATCTGAAAGAACTCCTCAGCACGAGCCTAATGCCAATATTCTGACATGAATCTCTCCTTGAAGTGCTCAACAAAAAGTTCCCATGTGACTAGGTAGATATCAATGCCAAGCTTTTCCAACTCCTGTTCCCACCACAAGGAACCAAATCCTCTCAAATGCATAACTGTCCATCTGACCTTCACATTACTCAGGTAATGGTGTAAGAGAAAACATCGCTCAATATTCAGCAGCCAAGCTTTTGCCATTGTACCCTATTTTGTACCATATAACAATGGTCCTTTCATCTTGGAAAGGTCCTTGAGCTAAGCTCTTGCCACTGGATCTTCTTCTATAGGAAGATTAATGCCCTGCACAAGAGGTCTCCTATCATTTGCTCCCCCACCATGAATCTGGTTATTAGCCTCAATATTATCAAGACATTCTAGAATTTTTTGAAGTACCAAAGCCTAGTCTGCTTGATTATTTTGGTTGTTACCAACCCCGGCATTCTGATCAAAATGATCATTTCTAGCATCATTCTTGTACCTAGGACCTCTACCATGGCCCCTACCTTTGCCTCTACCAACAAGGTCATCCTTAGGGATACCACGTCCTCAAATTCCTCTAGTGATGGGAGGCATGATAGCAATCCTAAAAACAAATCATCATTAAAATCACAGTGACAACGGGATAACCCTATAACCCAAGAGTCCTGGTTATAAAACTTGGCTCTTATACCAAATGTAATGCTACTCTAAGAAAAAAAATACAACTGATACTAAGAACAAGAAAATGAACACAATTTTTTTTTTTTTTTATTCAACATAGTAAATATGTCCATACATAGATCTCTCTACACTAAGTGTGTAAACTTCATAATAATAAAGAATTCTATCTACACACATCTCCATTGAGATACAAATACATATGGAATTTAGAATAAGAATGAGAAACAACATCATCTTTAAAAAAATTCCTAAGCCTTCTACAAGGTCTCTACAATAATCAAATTTCTGATCTAGGTGAACTTCAACAAAAATCCTTATCCTCTTGTTAGGCAACTAGAAGCACCTAAAAAAAATCACAAAGAAGTACAACACAACACAAAAGGGGCTCAGTACACTCTGAAATTCAAGCATGTGCACTTGCAATCATGTTAGAATTGAATATAAATAAACAATATACAACCACCAAATAAATCAAATATAGTGCAGTTTGAAATTAAAGTTCCACAAGCAAGAAGTGTTCAACTACTCACTAAAGTAGAAATAAACTCGCACTAAGAATAACCTTTAAATGATTCATATATATATATATACTGAGGTGTCATCACCATGGTACTAAGATACTGCATCTGTGAAAAGAATGCCCATAGTCAACACATGGTGGAACTCTCTATTGTACTTGTCATTTGACGTAATAAAGGTTTACCTTGTTCTTCAAACTTAACCGTATTAGGTTTAAGTCATTGATAAGGCCAATTATCTTTTATATGTAATTAACCCACCCAATTCATTTTAGAGTTATCACTAAATTAATTAACTGAATAGGATAAACCTAAATTTAGCCACCTGAATATATGATCATTACAGTTATTCCTAAAACACACGTCATACATATATAAAAGGAATGTACATGTTTCTAGACAACATTTTTGTTCATCACATGTTTCTAAATTCTCTTCTACTATTACTTATCTTCTACTGCCATATTTGAAAATAAACTTAGGTTACCATATCAATGATTATAAATACTATAACATTACAATCTAAACTATTGAAATAATCTCTCCAACATATAACGAATTTAAAACATCTTTTAGACTAGATTCTATCTTTAAAACCTATAAAATATCTCAAAATGTTTACAGAGTTGCTACCTAGTAATCGTTTACGTAATTGATATTTAATAGTAAATTACATTAAAAGATTCGACACTTCAATTTACATCAAAGAAAGGAAACTTCTGTTTGCAACTAATTTAACAAATTAAACATCATCGACTGAAACCAAATAACTATATATTGAAAATTTGAAATCAATATGCTTTGTAACATAACCGTAAATTCACATTAACTTCTGCCAAACTATCCTATAATCCATTTAAAACTATAGCAGCAAAACTATTTTCTTTTTCCTAATCACAGTTCCTTCTTGAATTCAAAAGTTACGATAAAACATAGCATACAACCAAAACTTTTTTTTTTTTTTTAGTTTATGCCTTTTTCTATACATGTTACCTTCTCAAAAAGAACAGAACGAAATAGAGAGTATAAAGCTATTCCTTCTAAACTCAACACCAATGTTATCATGTTCCTAAATCTTTATGAAACTGACGTGAACAACCATACTATTTAATTAAAAGAATGATCAACCAACAATCATAACCTCCTTCCCACAAATATCCTTAATTTTGTTACAAGTAATTCATAATACAACATTGATTCATGCCGTACTCAACAAATTATTTAATACCTAATACAAACATAACCCTAGATTCCATTTCCACAAACTAAATATTTCTTTTTCCCACACCCACATCTGGGTACATACAGAACTTGGTTTAAAAACCCAAATTATGTACATACACAGACGTAGATGTCACAATTATACAATAGCATACAACAACTAAATCTGTTCGTCCATTAAACACTTCAAAAATGAAATGCAGAAACAAAATAGAATAGGGTTTAAGAAAAAGATCCCCTACCTCCAAATCAAAGTAGACAATGCCTCAAATGAACCCAAACAACCAAGTTCTCTACTCAAGCGAATCTATCTACCAGCAAAACAAACCCTCACCACAGAAGAGCAACTTCAATTGATAAATCAAGATGAGCAACAACAAATGACAAGAAACATCTCTACCATAACCAATATCAAATGAATACCATTTTACCCCTGCCATATAGCCGATTCTCCTGCAACCCACTCGGTTACTCGACAGAACAGAGAAGAATGACCCTTATTTTGGCCAAAACTCAACAAAATTATAGAGCTCAAAGAACTGGTCGAAAACCACTTTCAAGCTCTTTAAAACTTCCAATAAATGCCATAAATGAAATTGCTATATCTCAGGTCCATACTATGGCTACATGATACCACCCCCACATACTATGCAACACAAAACCCAACCAAAACCTCGATATATTCCATTCGAGTTTAAGTGATGTTAAAATCACTATCACATAATACATTACCAATAGCCCATTTAAGGCTTCCATAACATATTCGAGGATATAAATGAATTTAGCCACGGGTTCAAACCCAATTAAACACCTTATACATGCCAAAGCCTCTCTACTAAGGCTTAAACAATCATGACTAGGGTATCCTTTTCCCTTACAAAACATAAAAACTTACCACATGAAACTAGATTTAAATCAAATAAACTTTAATCATATGTGTATATCCTTGAAACAAAACAATACCATGGAACAAGTTATTTAACAAATTCCATAAATATCCTTAACATTATATCATTTATAGACTAAAATAGATATCACCTTACCATAATGACCAAGAAATGAAACTAACACTGAAATACGTTTATTTTTCATTTGCCTGAATAAAACATCAAAAAGTTATTATCTATTCTGTTTTAAGCAATAAAGTGTGATACAAGAATTATGTAGCGTATTAGCAAATTCTACATATCTGAATCCTTTTACAATGTACAAACCAAACCGGATAATGAACAATATATTTGTAACATCGCAAACCCAAAAAAAACTATTGGAATTTAAATAAAATGAAAAATAGAGTTTGATAGTTTCCTTGCATAAAGCATAAACCACAACATCAAATTGAAATAGATGAAAAGAAACAGATAGGAGTAAGGTTAGGCATGACAATATGTTGTAATTAATCAATAGACAAGGGGAAAATATGGCATAGGGGAAAAGATGATAGAAAAATGGGTTATCTTGGTGATGGTGGAATGGAAATAACAAGTCAAGGAAACTGGTATCCACTCCCAATACCATAGGTATTGAAACCTATTCATAAACCAAACATTGGAGATGAGTCAAATGGTCCATCAGGTTCCTAAAAAAAAAAAGTGAACCCAAGCCATTATTCATCCAATGTGGATTTATAATCCCCCAAGTTGTTTTGCCTTCAAAAGGTATGATGTGACTAAAACTTGACCAGATTCTTGCAATTGGAGGTCACTGTGCAAAGAAGCAAAAGGTTTTGGATATTAATATTGATACAATGCCAGTCTTAAATCCCTCAACATAAAACCTTCAAAACATTCCAAAAACTCCACTTGTTAGTGGTAGTGGGGTAGGATTATGAAGGGGTTGATACCATTGGTAATCTTCAAAATGCAATTATTACAACCTTGGGCATTTGTGGAGACAAATACAGTTTTGCAAGTGCTCTTTCTCCTTTCAAGTAGCATATTGTATGAACATACCCAAATTTTGTAACAAATTTTTGTGAAACCACACAAATGAAAAGAAAAAAAATAAGGGATTCAAGAAGGATTCATCCTGCATCCAATAGGATATTTCCAAAATATAACACCAATAAACAAATGGTGGATTTTATGATTGTTTCTCCCCCACAACTAGATAATAATCCACGAAAGAGTGAGATAAATCAATTAGATTTTAATGTTAGCTCACTATGCATGGATTTCTTCAAAGTGCATATTTTGGAGAAATTCAGTATGGAAAAGAAGACCATCTCTATGGTCAAAAGTTCATTGTTCAAGGTGGAGAGAGAGAGAGAGAGAAAAAGGTTTGGAGAAGGCAATTGAAAAGTTAAAAGTAGAACTAGAAAATAAAAAGGAAAATGAGAAAGCAGTAGATAGAAGGTGTAAATAAACCTTTTGAGGATGAAAGAGCATCTACAATAGATATTTTTAGAAAGTTGAAGTCTAGTAGAAATACAATTAGTAACATAAATAAGGTATTGGACAATGAGAGGGAAAACATAGAACAATGGGAAGAGAAAGCAGAGGAAATGAAGAAACAAAGTGAAAATCAATTGTCACAAATGGTGCAAGAGGTACATAAGGCTAATAAAACAATCAAAACCTCCAAGAACAACTTGTTTAATTCAAATAAAATAAAAAAATTGGGGGAAATTATGGAAAATAATGATAAGTTGTGTGATTGAATAAAATTGCATCAAAGTTTTTGATCTATACAATGTCATAAACTCACAATGTTACCATAGTCAATATATATCATAAACTATTCAGATTAATATGTAACCAAATAAACCATGCCTAACGTACACCAAATCTGAATTAATGTGTAGAGTTGTCATAGAGCTTTCCATTGACTACTCAAAGTTGAAAAATCCAACTCTATATGCCCAAGTTATGCCCTAATTTATTCTCAAAATAAACAACATCTTACTTTTGGGCTCTTAAAGCCCAAAAAAATATCAAATTTCATAGAAACAAACCTACAACAAGTTGTAATTCTTTGAATTAGGTTTCCAACATCTATAAGAAGTCTAAAATTTGATATCCTGAGAGAAAGTTATGGCCATTTTACTAAGATAGTCTTTTTACTATTTTCACTGTGATTTTTTTTTGTGACAAAAATTCTAACAGGATTAAATTTGACAGCCATAATGGGCTGAAACTAAAAAAAAATCTTTCATTTCCTCTGAACATGGCCAATCTAGGGCATATTACATATAAAAATTTATGGAAACATCAACTCAAACCTAATGGTAAGGTTTGTTTTTGCCTTGGAGGTCATTTTTGTAAGCTCTTCCTAAAACCCTCATTTAAATGAGACATAAAAAAAAACCATTTCTTCAAAAATTTCACATGCCAAAAATCTACCAATATCTCATCAAAACAAAAAACCAAAAACCCTTAGATCTGCAATAAATAAGTCTTATATCTTACAATTTCTTTTATTCTCTCATGCATTCCCATAGATTCAATCTAGGGTTACAATAATTAAACCATAGCTCTAATACCACTTGTAAGGAAACTTGCAACAAAGAATATAAACTTTTCCATATAACTTATAATAGATCTAAAATTAACATGTAATTGAAATCCACATACAAGAGAATAGACAACATACCCACAAAAATTGTGACACAAGATATACCCTGTGAAACCCTTATTGTGGAAAAAACCCAACCTCCAAAAGCATCCATCACCATGTATTACTCAACAAATACACCTTTGCAATATAACCATGGAAGGCTTCAAATCCATAGCCACAACCAAGAAATCCATGTGAACAAGCATGAATCCATATATCGCATGCCATGTTTCCAACCTTCACAAATGCTCCCTTAGCTACCCTGTCAAGCCTTGCCCTACTTGACTCTTTTCATTTTTTATTTTTGTCTTCTCTTCTCACCCAAAAACTACCCTTTTAGATTCTTATATAGTAGCAAGTCCCATAAAACCATCAAGTGATATTACATAAACCATGTATTAAAACAATGTGCTACCTAACCCATTGACCCCACATTTAATATTGGAAATTTAGTTCCTTTCCCCAATATTAAATAACTATGTATGAAATATTATTACAACATTACAATACAACTCATCAAGTATATCTCACGGGAATATTTACATGTTGCATGTCCATCTAGGTGCAACATTATATAATAATATAATATAATATAATATAACAATATTATGCAATGTGCACAACACTCATTATCTCAACAACTATAACATAACAAATGTTAAAATACCAAATGAAGTAGACTTCATCATCTTAAAATAGATGACCAAATCTTCAATCATATTAGAAGAAATCCATCATGAGTTAGAGTATGTGACTCTTGAAAATTATTTTAATCATCTTTGTAGTGCTTACTTTATTTTGATTTATAATTGTTTGATGTGATTTTAAAGTTTAAAATTTGTTTCTTGAATAGGATAAATGTAGCAGAATCAAAATGTTATTTTTCTTACTAGGCCCATCCAATGCAAATGCAAAAAATATTGATGATACTAAATTTGATTCTAGTCTAAGACTCTTCCCATCAAGAAAAATTACATGAAGTTGTTATTTCTCCCTTATTTCTATATTTATAGAGAAAGAAATTCAGGGTCATTTGCTAATTTTTATAGTTGTAAATTTAGTACTTTTAACTCATGATTATGAAATTGGGTATTCAAATTTAACTATTACAAATTGAATTAATTGAATTCTATCAATTATCATGTGTTAAAAAAGTGATGAGAATAAATATGAATTTTATCATTTGAATTTCTATGTTTTCACAAAAATTATCAAGGATTATAACATAACAACACATCATATGAGCATAATAATGCAAATAAAAAAATAGTAATGGTAAAATTTGAATGAATCTTGATTCATGAATCATGGCATTTTTTAACATAAAATATAGTTATTTGTTTGACATTAAACATTTAAAAATTGATCCTGATAGATTAATCATGATTAGATTTAGAGAATACTATCGAGAATCTAAAATTTAAACTATAGTAATTAATAATAAGTAATAAATTCTGAATTGACACATCATACCATAAATTTTAAACTTTCCACATCATCTCATCATCTAAATCTCTGGATTCTTCACCATCAATTTCAAATAGTCCATCATTCTCCATGTTTTCTCTAGTTAGCATACCTTCATCATCTTGATAGTAATTCTCAACTTCAACATCAATACTACCACTACCACCACCACTACTTGACATATTGATCTCATTTTTAAATAAATTTCCCAAACCTCTTTCTTGGAATTTCTTCATACACAATTTTAGTGCCCTTTTGTAAGAAAAAGAATTGATTTCATATTTGAATGTATATTGCCTCAAACAATTTTCCAATTTACTATCTATTTTATTTCTCACCTTTGATTTTAGGAACCCCAAGGGACTTAAAACTCTCTCATCCTCCCTAGATCCAATATCATGGTCAAACATAATTTAGCAAGTTTGAAAAATTCTAATACCAAATCTTACAACACTTCACTCTAAGCTAGATTTATCCAAAATTTGGTTACTAATCCTTCTTCTATGGGGTTCCACGTAAGATCATATTGTTCCATAATTATAGTGGAAAATTGATGAATCTTCTCTCTCAAAAAAGATTCATCTAAAACTCCATTTACAATCACCTAATTTATTTCTTTTCTTTTGCAAAATTTATCTATCAAAACCAATAACCTATCTCTATAATCTTTAAGACTTTTTAAACTCCAATAATGTGGAAACATAATACACATTGATTCAAGAAATTTATGTATAGACAATATTTCTCTAATTTTTGAGGAAATATTATAAGAAATATCCTTCACAAAGTTCATTACAGACTCAACAATTTGTTTAGACACTTCCTTTGTAACAATTAATTTTGGTTGTGTGCCCATTTCTTTCCTTTACTTTTAGACACGAGCCTTCCATAGTAGTGTATTGGTATCTCAACACCTTGTATATTGGCACATAATTCCCCCTTTGTATCAATATTTAAAATGTTATCAAGATTATCCAAATCTATGATTCTCATTCACCTTGAAAGTTTTTCATCCACAAAAAATGAATCTGGACTTCTATAGAGATTATCGAAGGCCACACATGTCATTTTGTATAGTTTATTATATTCTGCAATATACATAAATCTTTTTTGGATACTCTTCATTAAATTTCTCATTTTCTCTAGCATGGGGAGAATGGATACTAATGTTAAGAGTGTCTCTACATTACTTAACCTTTCAAGTAGATCACCATATTTTTCTTGACCACCCTGATCATCATGAGTTGATTCCATTCTACCAAGCAATAATGGATATTCAAAAAAAATATGATGAGATGGTCCATCCAAAGAGATCCATCTAGTAGCATTATCCTTAAGAAGATTTCTCCCATTAGTTAGGCCCTCAAAAAACTATTGAAACTATCTAAAATGTTTCTAAGACTTCAACCCAATATATCTCTTTGATTAAAATTTCAACTATATATGTATATTTGTGGAGTGTAGTTGAAAACTCTAAAAGCTAGATTCATTACGTCATCCATGCAATGAATGCCAGCAACATAAGGTGCAAGAAATTATTTTAAGTTTGTGAGAAGACCAATCTTCTAGCCTTGGATTACTAAAACTCTATCTACTCCAACACACACCAACTTTTGGGTAATCGTCATTTCATCTATACCTCCATATTCAGTTAGGGAACTCTCTACTAGTTCGAATATGTTTTTCATCATTGAACTATCTTTCATTTAGCTAATAGTTAGTATATTAGGGAAGCAGATAAAACTATGTATAGTATAGGCATTCATACATGCCCAGAAAGTATTGTCTATTGTTGTCACTTGATCTAAAGATAATGAAATAATATTTGACTCTTTGATTTTTTCTTTGATATTATTATTTTCAACCTAAGTAAGACAACTTTCCCATTCCCATCCACTTTTTACTAAATAGTTACTCCTTGGACATTAAAAAACTTTTTCAAAGTGCAATAAACTACTTAATGATTGGTAGTCTGTCATGATACACCCTTTGCTTAAAATATAGAAGACAACAATTAATTGAAGAACTTTACCCATTTCTTGAACTTATATTTCTTTTCCAAAAAGAGATTCAATGGAGCCCTTTACTTCAATAGGCTTCACCTATATTTTCTCCTAAAATTCTAAGGCTTTTCCACTCTTAACATGTTAACATTCCTCCTTGGTTTTCCATCTTGTCAGTGATTTTTCTATGTCATCAATGATTTTCTTCTCATAAACTTTACCCATATGTTTTTCTATGGTATCAAGTTTTAGTTGTAACCTCTTTTATTTTTTATTTATCCTTGTGCATATCATAAATCTACATTCTACTAGAGGCTTACCTTCTTTTGAATTTCATATGGGTTCAATGAAAATATTCTTTGAGGCCCATTCTATTTGAAAATTCCTGATTGATAGGTCCTAGTGCCAATTTCTTTGGATTTCACACTAGTTTTTGCATTGTATTTCCTTTTTCCCTTCCCTAGTCATGCAACATCACCATCTTTGTAATTATCATCCAATTCTATTATATTATTCTTGATAGTCTAGGTATTGACCTACAAATCTTGGACACTCTAAGTATTTACTTAAATATCTTCTTCAAGTTCATCGCAATCAGATATATCAGGATAACCAATGTCTTCAATATGTGCTAGTGGAACTAGTAGTGGCATTGGTTGGGAATCTTGTAAATGTACTTTTGATAATTTAGCTTTCTGATTTTGGCCACCAAAATATGATGGTAAGTTACGAGTGTGCTTGGCTTCCACCACATATAGGACTCTTACCCTTGTTCATGTTTGACACCTCCAAAGAAACATAGTTTGTCATAAAATTCAAGTTTCAAAAAGTGACAGTCAACTATAGTCTATTACATATAGTTCTCTAAATAGTATTCATTGGTTATATTATCTACACTATATAATATAGATCTCCTAGGTCTCACTAGTTACTGCATGACACAGTGGTACTAGTCACTAGTCCTAATTGATAACTGACCACTAATAATCTAACTTGTATCTACTTAATATAAGAATGAACAAAAATTATAGAGAATAGATAGATAGGTGTTTGATTTGCACACTTTTGGCTAAAATGCAATCATCACACTCACTACTCACTTGAAAATGAGCTTGGGAGTATGAGAAATTGAGACTTCTCTATTAATTGGAATTTGAGACAACCTATTGATCTATGGATGTATTTATACCACTTTGTTTTGGAAAAATGTGTGGGAATATTATAGTACATACAAAATATTTAGCGAATCCTGTGTAAGAAAAACATGTATTTTGGAATTTTCAAGGGGAATATGGTTCCTCCATTATATGACCATGCATAATATAGTTGATGAAATTGAATTTGTGTGGATACACATCCATATTTTGGGTGGAAAATTATGTTCCTCTCCTAAAATATTTTCTAAAACCAAGGGTGACTTGAGGTCATCAAAAAATATCCGCTTGGGAATCATAGGAAAATATGTTTTCTTTTTTTGTGTGAAAAATATTTTTGATTTTCTATATTGTGTTGAAAGCAAATCCAATGGAATAAATCCTCTAGTGATGGGCTTAGGGTTTGACTTGTATTTGGTAAATTTGGGCCAGCCTGCCAACTTGAACATGTGTAATTTTTTTTCAAACTAACATTCATTGATGAGAAACACTCAGCAAATGGTGAATATTCACCACTAAAGTGAACCCTATATGGAGATGTAGGTTTGAACTTCTTTTTGAACCAGTATGTGTCACCACCAAAGCCTTTAAGAGTGGATCAGATGGTGGACATGAAGAATCACAATACAATGATGATTGATATTGCTTCCTCTCTCAATTATTCTAAATTTGATGAAGTCAAAGATTTCCCTACCTCCTATGACATGTGGAACAAACTAGAAAACATATCTGGAGGAAATGATAATCTGAAAAGATCTAAAAAAGAAATTCTAAGAGGCTAGTTTGATTAGAGGAAGATGAAAGAAAATGAAAACATTGCAAAATATAGTGAAGGAATCAAAGCAGGTGTAAGTGCAATCAAAGTTGTATGAGGAAAGATATATTATACAATAATAGTCAACAAGGTATTAAGAAATCTTCTTCCTATTTATGCAATTGGAGTTTTTCCTATTCAAGAGATGAGATGTGATCTTAAAAATGATATAACTTTGGATGCACTAGTGGGAAGATTGACTATTTTTGAGTTGGATAACTTTGATAAGTATCTTCCTAATACTAAAAACATAGGATTTGCATTCAAAGCCAAACTATCTCTTAGTAGAAATAGAGGAAACTCAAAAGGAAAATAGATTGACAATGAAGAAGATGGTGATTCTAAGAACATCCTTAAAGTCATTGAAGCCCTTCTTGCAAGAAGGTTACCAAATGGAAAAGTTAAATATAATGGTAAAATTTTATTGATTTATTTCTCTTGTGAAGATGTTGGTCACATTACTACAAGATGCCCAAATAGAGAAAACAAAGATGACATAAAATTCAATAAGTTCAAAGGCAAGAAAGATTTCAAGAGCTACAAAGACTACGAAGATAAAGGTAATAAATCTTGTTATATTACTAAATATTATGACAGTGATGATGAAGATGAAATGGTATATACTATTGTTAAGGATGAATCAGATAGTGAGGAAAATAAAAAGATGGCACTTATCTCTCATGTTAGTAAAAATAACACATGGATAATAGATAGTGGTTGTTCTCATTACATGACTGGTGACAAAACTAAGTTTGAACACTTGGAGCACTATGATGGTGGAAGTGCTAGATTTGGAAATAATTAATGATGTTATATGAAAGGAAAAGGATGTAGTACATTAACTGATGGAATCAACTATGACAATGCCTACTAGGTTGAAGGACTAAGACACAATCTTATGAGTGTGGAATAGTTGAACAACATTGGATACAAGATAGAATTTATAAATGGGAAAACCAAGTTACAAGATGGGAAAGGAAATCTAGTTCAAACATGCAATCAGACTAAAGGTAATATATTCTATCTAGATCTTAGTGAAAGTTCATGTTTTTTGGTAGAAGTAGAGGAAAGTTGACTATGGAATAAAAGAATGTATCATGTAAACTTTGATAACATAGTAACCATAAACAAGAACAAAAGGGTAAGAGTTATTCCAAATTTTAAGAAACCTGATATGGCCATGTGGAAATAATGCCAAATTGGGAAAATGGGAAAAAGTACTTTCAAAAGTATAAATTTCCAGACAGAAGAAGTCTTGGAACTAGGTCATACAAATATTTATGGAGCAATAGGTATAGAGAGCCATAGTGGAGAAAAATATTTAATTTTCTTTTTTGATGATTATTTTAGGATGATAACAATGATGTTCATCAAAGAAAAATTTGAAGCTTTTCAAAAATTCAAGTGGTATCTAGTTAGAGTTGAAAAAGAAACAAGGAAGAGTCCAAAATGTCTAAGGTTGGATAGAGGAGGTGAATTCATCACTAATGAACTCAATGAGTTCTATAATGAAAGAGGAATAAAAAGACAAGTATCTACACTTGCTACATGTTAGCAAAATGACATAGCATAAAAAAGAAATAGATCCATCGTGGATTGTGCAAGAACATTGATGATAGAGAAAAATATTGCAACCAAATACTAGAAAGAAGCAATCAACACAATAGTTCATATCTTGAACCAAGTTCAACTAAAGAAAGGTACAAATAAATCACCTTATGAATTATGATATGACTATAAACCTAATTTTTTTATTTCAAAGTATTTTGAAGAAAATTTTATATAGTGAAAGAGGTAAGGAAATGAAAGTTTGATGCAAAAAAGTGATGAAGCCATATTTGTAGGAAAATCCAACAATAGAAAAATAGATAAATTTTTGAAGCTACCTACTCATAAGGTTATATAAAGTGTATATGTGAAACTTGACAAGTTTATAGAAAAGATTGAAGAAAAAAGAATCAAGAAATATGAAGACTGCATAAACATTTTTTACTATGAGCCTAAGACTTTTCCCAAGTTACAAATAAATGTGGTTGGGAAACAACAAACTATACCACCCAGTCAACCTAGTCTATAGTACAAACTGAGTTGTAGCTAGTGTAGCTTGTGCTAGAGATAGAGGAAACGAAGTCACAAATGGAGAGAACCAAGTTAAAAATAGTTGAACTTGAACAAAGATCAAAATATCACAAAGTAACTGAACATGGTGAACCAAGTCTAGAATCTAGAAGGAATGAGCTTGTACTTACTAAATATGTCAGAAGGCATCATGCACCTGAATAAATAATTGGAGATCAAATAGGAGACATACTGACAAGGAAAAAACTAAAAGATAAATTTTCACTTAGTGAATTTGAACCTAGAGATATAAAAGATGCTTTGAATAATGAAGTTTGCATAGAGGAAATGAATGAAGAAATTGATCAAGTTGAAAGGAACAATACCTAAACTATTATTCCTAGACCCAAGGACAAAAAATATAATTAGTACAAAGTGGGTTATTAAAAATAAATTAAATGAAAAAAGTGAAGTATCAAGGAATAAGGCAATGCTAGTGTATAAAGGATATTCTCAAGAAGAAGGTATTGACTATGGAAATATTTCCTCCTATTGAAAGAATTGAAGAAATCAAAACACTACTTTTATGCTACACATAAAGGATTCAAAGTGTATCAAATGGATATACAATCCGCTTTCTTGAATTGAATCATGGAGGAAGAAGTCTACATTGATCAGCATGAAGGTTTCATTGATCCAAATAAAAAAGACATGGTCTACAAAATGTACAAAGATTTACATGGTAAGAAACAAGCTCTTAAAGCATGGTATAAAAGGCTACATTGAAATCTAGTGAAGATTGATTTTCAAAGAACAAATGATAATAGTAGTTTGTACATTAAAGAAGGACCATAGAACAAGATATTACTAGCAAAAATATTTGTGGATGATATTTTATTCATAGGACATGATGACTTATGTTAATGATTCTTAGAAGAAATGAAGAAAGAATTTAAAATGTTGATGTTTGGAGATATAAAATTATTTGTTGGTTTACAATTTCATCAAATGAAGGATGACATTTACATTACCCAATCAAACTACATAAAGGAAGTATTGAAGACCTTTGGAATGGAAGATTTCAAACTAGTTGGAACACATATATCTACTGAACATAAATTATTGAAGAGTGATGATTCAAAGGAGGTAAATTAGACTACCTACATATCCATGATTAGGAAACTTTAGTAGCTAGTAAACAAAAGGCTTGATATTGTATTAATAGTTGGTATAGTTGTAAGGTTTTATGCAATTCCTAGAGAAAAATATATGATGGAAGTCAAAAGAATTATGAGATATGTAAAAGCAACAAAAGACTATGGTTTGTGGTACAAGAAAGGAGGAAACTTTGAATTGAAATCATTTACTTGTGCAAATTAGGCTAGAAGCATTGATGGCAGGAGAAGTGGTAGTGAAGGAGCATTCTTTCTTGGAAAGAGATTAGTATCATGGAGAAGCAAGAAGCATAATTATATCTCATACTGTACAAAAGAGGCAAAATATGTTGTTGGTAGCAATTAATTATTCAAACATAATTTGGATCAAGCAACTATTGTTAGTAATGAAGAAAGAAATCAGGGGACTAGTGGTTATCTATTGTGATAACACAAGTACAATCCACTAGTACAAAAACAACAATATATGACTAAATACACTACTAAACAATTAAGATATATGACCAATTTTCATCATGTGACTATTTGAAGTTTATTGCCTGTCATTAATCATGAAACCAAATTTATGACTAAACTATTTTAATCATTAATTTGGTCATTGATTTGGTTGTTGATTATTATTAAATAATAGTTTGTTTGGTGGTTTATTTGGTAGTTTATTTGGTAGTATATTTGATAGTATATTTGATAGTATATTTGGTAGTTGATTTGGTAGTAAATTTTGTGGTTTATTTGGTAGTTTATTTGATAGTTTATTTTATCATATTTGGGCACGATGGAATCGAACCACCATCCTCCTACTTGTAAAGAAAGTGTTTTTCCATTGAGTTAGTACCCTTTAAGGAATAGTAATGTTTTTAAATGCATAATATAAAGATCAAGATAATGTTTTCATTGTCAAATTCATTACATGTGGTTGGTTCCCCTTATTATAATAAAATTATGATGTGGCTTGTCTAATAAAACTACAACATTATATGAAATTTGCAACTAGTTCTATGGCACTTACTTCCTCTAAACTAACATTTTCCTAAATAGAACATGGCTTGAATGTGCTCATTCATTCTTTTACTACTACCACTATTCTTGGTGAATTGCCTTTGCAACAAGTAGTAATACAATAAATATCACCAAAACATTCTTTACCAAAAAATAAAAATATTGACCAAAAAATTGTTTTTCATAAGCAACACTATTCTTTGTATATCAAAATCAAATAACTATGCACTTATCTTTAGAACAATTTTTTTCAAAAAAGACAAAATACATCATATAATTCTTTGCAATGAAAACTATAGAATAAGATGCAATTGAAAAAAAATAGATTTAAAAATTCTTAATAACATCTACTATTTTTGAACTTAAAATAAATTAATTTATTAAAATTACCACTACAACTAATAGAAACTGCAAATTGGATGATTTAAATAGGTGATAATGGAATACCTGATAAACCAATCCACATTCAAGAAAAAAAAAAACTTCTCTTGATTCTATTTAAGTAACAATATATCCTCATAGAGATGGATCTCTAGATTATCCAATTTATAGAGAAAAAATATAATGATAAATTGATCTTCGCTAGAAATTTGTGTTTAGATTGTGTCAATGATGCATTGTTGTACTACAAAGATTGCAAAGAAATTATTTTAGGTATTTGAGATTTGTGAATATCCTTTGATTTATTTCTAAGCATCCAATTCTTGACATCCTCATACTATCAAAATGATTGCAAAGGAATTAACAATCCAAAATTATTTGTTTAAATATGTGGATACCTAGATCACTACTCCATCTTAGGTTTGGGTGTGCATTTAATAAAATAGAAATTTAAAGTTATTATTCTTTTTTTTTTTTGGTTCTAATATCACTACATTTACACTTACAAACAAGAGTAATATATTTGGATGATTCCAAAATATTGGAGTAACCATTTTAGTTTGGTCGTTAAACACAATTTAAGCATAAGTTTTTAACATAAAGTAGACTTACATCTAGCATAGGGTATATGTGCAAGGAAGATTCACAATTTAGGCTTCCTCCTTATCATAAATTAACTATAAGTAAGTGGCAACTATGCATGATTATATTTTTATTTGATTATGAAACTAAGCAAAGAAGTATCTAGATCATGTTGTATTATAAAACAATAATCTTTTAATAGAACCATGCATGATGCACTTGACAAGGGACAATACATAGAGAATATGTCACATGCAAACAAATGAAGTCCCATAAACATTGAAAATGTGTTTTTAGTGACTCCACTAGACATGGACATGAGTGGATAAATGATTAAACTACTCAAAATATATTCCAACTAATCTACTTGAGAGTCAAAATCCAATTCAAGATTAATTATACAAAAAATAGAAATGTATTGTATTTTTTATTGCCTGTTAAAAAATTGAAACGTAAGATACATCTTCTAGAAAAATAAAAGTTTAGAATATGGAATTTTTTATCAATTTATTACCATTAAAACTGGTTATAGTAAGAACAACTTTATTATTTCCCTTGGAAAAAAGAAAGAGAAAAGAATTTGGAGGAATTGAGAAGTGCATCAAGAGTTACAATATGTATCTGTAAGTCTATTAGTTTAAACATAAACATGTGCATGTGACAAAGAGAGCAAGAGAAACTAACCAATTTCCCAATCATTTGACCTCAAGTAGTGTATGCAAAATAGATATTATAAAAGTGACAAATAAATGTTGGTGGATCTTTCTTGGATATTTTTTTGTAAATAATTTGCATGAGATGTTTTTCAATTAGATGAATATGGAATTCCATATGTCTATTATCTGAACCACTCGAAATATTTTGCCAAGTTTTCTAACCTTTCCAATCCTATATTTCTAAATTCAACATCTACACACAAAAGACATCAAAAGAAAAATTTAATTTATTAACACTTGGAGTTAGGTTAAGTTAGGCCACATATGTTCAAAGAAAACAAAATGGAAACAAACTCTTTAGAATAACCTTTGCATCCATTGTAATTGCTATGTTCTCAATACCATCTACTAAAATTTCATGTATAACTCCAAATATATTTAAAATTTGAAGAAAGATCATCCATTTATATCGATATATCATCAAGATCTAGTAAAATATATTTGCATATACATAAAAAAAATTCTATATAGATTCTTTCACCCATGAATTCAAGAAATTATTAGAATAAACAACAATATAAGAAAACATATTTCTAGAAAACTAGAATGCCTTAAAGTCTAATAGATATGAGATCTTTTTATAACCAAATTTATCGTATAGAGTAGAAAAAATATATTTAAGATTAGATTTCTTACTATTAATTCCAAGGTAAATTATAGGACTTACAAATTATGGATTGACCTCCATACACAAGACTACCATTGGTTTATTTAGGGATGTAGGATCATCATTGTCCTAATAAAACTTATCCTCCTAATCCCTAGGTTCCTTTCTTCTTTTTGATGTTTTTGAATTACACTTTGTACCTTTCATACACTAAGGATGTATACTCAAGCTTGAATGATATATATAGTTTTTGTTTATTTTAGTAATGAACTATTTTTTGTAACTATTTATGCTTATTTAGTGTTTGTTTTTATATTCTCAAAAGCTACATAGAATGTGGTTATTTCCTCACAAACAAATCACTAGAATTTTATGTCACTTTTTCAGTTGATGAGATCTTTGGATTAAACCACTTGCCTCTTCCCTTAGCTTCCTCTCCTCCATCAATAGAGCACAAATTAAATAGAATCCAAGCACCAAAGGGGAATTAAAACTAAAATTTAAATGGAATTGCAAGAGGAAATTTATGACATTTGAGTATTTTAATGTTATCAGGGACTCTCGTGATACAATAATAAAGGCAGCTTCCAAGAAACACCCACCTAGAACAAACCATAAAAGATAGGAAAAAAGTCTTCTTCATGTTCTCCTTTTGGCTAAATCTTGTAACATTCAAAAGATTTATATTCAAAGATACTAACTATTATCATCCTTTGTATGCACAAAATAATTTCAACAAGTTGGAGGTTTAATAAAATTTTGGCAAAAGATTGTGATATTTAAGGCATCTTTTCCAACTTAGCTATTGTCCATTACTACATGAAAATAAGAAGGTGGTAGGAATTTTTATCTAAAATTTGCATCAATAAAAAATAGGATCAAATTACTAATGAAAATATGCAATGTTAGTTGCACAGAATTCTTTTCCATTCACCATGTCTAAGTTCAAATGGTTAGCATTCTTAGAGGTAATATGGGGCATCAAGGCATCATTAATGGAATTGATTAGAAAGATGGTGAATATAGAGAAATTCATTAAGGACTTGTGGAACAAGATGGAAAAATCCACTAAGGCCACTAAGTTCCTATGACATTCAGTTGACTGGTCAAGTTGGAAAATGGAGAAAATACCACCTCCTTCATTAGTTCAAATAGTTGATGGTTCTCCCTAAGGGCCATTTCCATCTAATGATGGTGTCTTTTTGTGATGTGGAGCATCTTCATTGAAATATATTTGACTACCACTATTTTTTTGTTCTGTTTAAGTCTTTTTAGGATTTGCACATTACTAAATTTAACAATTTTTAAAACTATTCTCATTTGTTTGGCAATATGGGGAACAATTGTATTAATTATTTTTAGATTTTGAGAATGCAATTAGGAGTTTTTAACATAGAAATTATCTATGGTTACATGCAATTAGAGGGAGTCATTTTATAGTTTGGGGTGGTTAGTGTCTCCTCATTAGAGTGAACATATAGTCGAAAGTTTACCTATCATTTGAGTTCTCATAGTTTAATTGTATTATTAATAGACCAATTGAGAGGATTATGGAGCTTTGAAAGGCTCTATGAGTTATTTTTGGACTTTCAGGTGGTAATTTTTATATGTTAGGGAAGGTCCATATTTTTTTGGAAGGACTGGCAGTTGACTGGTTGATGACCTGGAGGTTCATAGAGCAGAGATGTTTATGTGATTAGGGATAGTTTCCAAAATTTTAAGCTAGATCCCCAAGTACTTCAGTCACTATTCAATTCTGAGTCATGTTCTGCATTTTATGAATAAATCTAGAAATATTTAAATATTTTCTAAGGTGGGAGAATTAATTAAATTAATATTAAGTGTGAATTATATTCACTTTATGTTATAGTAACTTATAGTAATGTCATGGGCCCATCTACATAGGTAATTTGGTGATAAGTTGTTTAAATAAAGGGGGCCATTAATGTAAATTACTAATATGTCTTGGGGATAAATTTTTATAATGAGTCATTATTTTTATTTAAAAGTTAAAAATGTGGGAAAACCCTAGAGATGGTCAATTTTAATGGAGGGGGATAAAAAAATATTGGGCCTTCATTTCCAATTATCTAGGTCTATTAGTTTGATTATATAGTAAGGAGAGAGCTTTGAGATCTAGGTTTTGAGAAGATTGAAGCTTTAGGAATGAAAACCCTTGAGGTTACTAGGTTGGACATCACCCCAGCTTGCCTGTGAATTGTAATTTCAATGATATATCCATTGATGAAAGAAAATTTGAACTTGGAAATGAACATTCTTTCTTATAAAATTTCAAATTAGAGCCATTGCAAGCCAAATTAATAAGCTCCCAAAATATTCCTCTTGGTCGTACAGTAGCATTCAACAAAGATGACCCACATTTGTTATCGATTTTTAAAGGGCCATCATTGAATCAGATTTTGCTAGGTAAAATTAATTTTCCAGTCTATAGATTGATGCTCATAGAGTGAATTTAGACCTTCCTTCAACCCATAGCTAACTATATCATCTTCCAGGCTAGCATCGCTTTGTTTTAGAATAGGCATTAGGTTTCGAAAGGTAGATTTTGACATATTAGAACCATCTAAATGGTTACAATTATTTAACATCTGAACAACTATGGACAAGACTAAGTTACATGCATCTTGCTATTAAAATTTGCTAGGGTTATACAAGTCTGATCTAGTGTGTTAAATACTATATGAGAAATAAAAACCAATGATCACCTAAGATTAAATTAGTTAGTTATTTCTGCAGTTGTTCTCAATATTTCTTCTTCATTGACCATTCAAATTCCTATGTATGCATTACTTATTGGTCATGTAATATATTTTCTTAACTATTGGTCATTAATTTTTAAGGCAATAAATAACTTGTTTTCTAAAATAAAATAAAAAAATTGAGGTGCACTTTGCATTACTCTCACAAATAAATTAATGACTTGAATTTTTTTTTTTTCACAATAACGATTTATTCACACAATATGTTTCTTCTTTTCCCTTTGAGGAGAAGACCTACATAATCAATATAGGAATCTATAATGTGGCTTTAGATATATTTTATTTTATAATCAACATTTAAATCCCATAAATATTTTTTCAAAGTTATAAAATTAGAGAGATAATGGTGAATACACTTTAGGCTTAGACAACTTCTACTAATCTATCACCAAAAAATAGAAAGTGCTCACTTATTTAATATAGAAAATAGGGTGTACTAGCAAAATAATCCACTGAATAGTTCAAATTGTAAAATAATTATAAAATTGATCTCAAGAAAATTGACAACAATTAATACAATAATCTAAGCACTACCAAAAAAATTTTCTATCCTTAGCATAATCTTCAGTCAAAGGGAAATGAAAGTACTCACCCTCATACTTGGCTTCATAAAAGAAAGGGGACAGATACTACTGCACCTCATCTTCATCCTTGAGAGCTTCCTTCTTCTTCACAAGATTACTCATAGTGGACTAAATAGCATTGAATAATTGAATAACCAAAAGAAACATAGTCCAAGGGAGAAGCCTTGTTTTCCATTTGAAATGTATTTTCCCCAAATGTTGGTTGGGGCATAATTTAAACCTCGGATCCTAAAACCCTAAAATGTTGGGTATAAACAATGAATCATTATGTTCATTGATTCAAACTTTCAACCCTCTGTACATTAGATATAAATCATAAGGATTCACTTCTTCTCATTTTCTACAAGTGGAAGTCGAGTTGATATTAAGCTAGACAACCCCAATCCCAAGCCCATCTTCATCTTCATGGTTGTTGTGCTAGTTTTAGGTAACTTGGATACTTGTTTTTCCAAATGTGATTCATTGGCATATAATTGTTAGAGTCATGTAAAATATTTTTTAAATAATTGACTCCTTCTAGAAGCCACTAGTAACCTATTAGGTAGGTTTTTTTAATTGAGAAGCAACTAGAAACCTCTTGGTTAAGTAGTATAAAAGGGGGTCAAGGGAGCTTTTTGGAAAATAGAATAGAACAGAGAACAACAAGAGTTGTAGAGGAATTTGCAGTAGTAAAAAATGAGTTTATAGTGATAGAAAAAAGTCTTGCAGTGTTAGCAATGGTGCAATGATAGCATTGGGGATAATATTGGGGAATATTAGCAAGAGAAATTAGGAGGTTGTCTAGATTTTGCTAGTGAAAGGTAAGAACTTTTGTATCTCTTGATTTTCTTAAGTCAATATATTTTCCATTTGCAGAACTAGTTTTCCCTTAGGCATTTTTCTAGGGACAATTTGTCCAAAAATATTGTGTTCTTTATGTTATGAATTTATTTCTATATTTTATTGGTGAATTTATAGTTGTGTTATTTTCTGATATTAACTTGGAATTTATTTACAACACTTTAATAAACATTTATGATAGAATATTAATAACTAGTGACTACAATAGTGTTAATTTTCACATGGTATCAGAGCTCTGTTGAGGGTAAAAAAGGTTTTCCCTAGGAAAGAAATTTTTATCTCTTCAAAATTATTGCTTTAATCCCTTGAGATGGCTTAAACTAGTTTGAGAGATTGGGACAGATTGGATGGTGCCTTGAATTTTGGTGTCTCGAAGGCCAAAATTTCTTTATTGTTGGAAGAGAATGGTATCAAAGATTATGTTACTACTTTTATAGTTGTACCTATAGATACTACCCAACTTGCAATCTATAAGAAGGAAAATGGCAAGGCTAGGAGGGTTACCCTTGATGGTGTCAAAGATCATATTGTTCCACATATCATAAAGCTAGATAAAGTGAAGAAGATGTGAGACACCATTTTGAATCAGTTCTAGAATGGTACCACTAATAAGAAGATGATTCTTAGAGAGAACCTAAAGAATACCTAGATGAACTAGAGACAAGATGTTGCAAGTTATCTCACTAGGCTTAGACTCATCAAGGATGAGTTAGTAGCTATTGGAGATAGTTCTAGTGATGATAAGCTTGCAAGAATAGCCCTAAATTGGTTTTCTAAATAGTGGAGTGCCTTTTTTCAAGTTGTCAGTGGACAAGATACCTTACTAAGTTGTGATCAACTATGGACTAATTTCACTTAGGAGGATTTTAGACCAAGTCTTGTCAATGGGGCCAACAAGAGTAAAAAAAGTGAGCTGGAATAGGAAAACATTGCCCTAGCGAGGAAAGGGAAAGAAAAGAAGGGATCTAGCTCATAAAGTGACAAGAAGAAGGACCCTTCTAAGGTCAAGTTCTTTGGATGAGATGAGTATGGTCACTATGTTAGTGATTGCCCAGAAAGGAAGAAGGAAAAGAAGTAGGTGGTAGCTTCAACAAGTGTAGAAGAACTCTCTAGAAGAATGGAAGATGAGTTTGCACTTATATCTCGTATGGTGAGTTTAACCTCATAGACTCTCTAGGATATAGATAGTGGGGCATCATTTCATATGATAGGAGTTAACGAGTACTTCTCCAATTATATGGAGGAGAACACCAATATCCAAATTTCTATGCAAAACTTGTCTAAGCTCAACCCAGTTGGGAAAGGGACTATTTAGTTTTAGAGGGAGAATGGAAAGATAATTCTAGTTCATGATGTATTACATGCCAGGATTAGGTATCAATTTTATTTTTGTATCTATTCTTTAGGATAGGGGTTATAATGTACTCTTTAGAGGGACACATGTGTTGATTAAGCACAAAGATTGGAAATCACCCATAACTATTGGAGTTCGGAGTGGTCACCTTTATAGGTTACACATTGACACTCCTAAGGCACTCATGAGCATCACTAATCCTAAAGATCTTGGAGATCTATGGCATAGGAGGATGGGACATATTCATCATGGAGTATACAAATTGCTTCATGAGATAGTGATAGGTGTTCCAGAGGTGAGCACAAAGCATGATAATGTATGAAAGTGATGTGTGTTGAGGAAGTTTATGAAAGCATCTTTTCCAAGGAGTGACACCAGATCTAAAGGTGTTCTTGATCTAGTACATTTAGATGTATGTGGACCAATGTCAAAAAAATCTATTAGAGGATATGAGTACTATGTTACTTTTATCAATGATTTCTTCAAAAAGACATGGATATACTTCTTGAGTAACAAGGATGAGGTTTTTAGTTAGTTCCAAGAGTTTAAGGCTCTAGTGGAGAACTCAATAGGAAGGAAGATAAAGGTTTTTTAGTCAGACAATGGAGGTGAGTACAAAGGAAATAACTGTTAGGAGTTCTATACTAGGGAAAGAATTAAGAGACAGTGGACTACTTCTCACAATCCATAGTTGAATGGAGTTGTTGAGAGGAAGAACCATTCTATATTGGAGGTGGTAAGATCCATGCTACATGACTAGGATATGCCCCTCTACTTATGGGTATAAGTGTGTAGTACATTATTCTACATTCAGAATAGGGTTCTACATAAGGTTTTAGGGATGATGACACTAGAGGAAGCTTTTAGAGGTAAGAAGCCTAGTGTTAGCCATTTTAGAATATTTGAGAGTTTGGCATATTGCCATATTCTAGGTGATACATGTACCAAGTTAGATTAGACTATAGAGAGGGGGTACTTTGTTGGGTATAGTGAAACCTCAAAGGCATATAGGATTTTTATCCCCAAGACCAAATTAGTTATTGTATGACATGAGGTCAAGTTCATGAAGGGCAGACATTTAGAAGGTCAAAATATTTTCTAGTAGATGATTAGAGTGAGCAACCAAAAGAAGCTCCAAGGCCTACTCATGGGCAGTAGAGCACAAGTATAGTTACTAGTACAAGTCTAGGCTTAGGTGGTGAAGATTCATAGAGCATGGAGCATCAAGTGTAATAGAAAAAGCATCTAGAAGACTTAGATATTAATACCACATCATCTATAATTGGCAGTGGGAATCGTGAGGTTCAAGAGACACAAAGGGATACTCAAGAGCTTGTGGGAGCTCCTAGGAAGAGTCCTAGATTGTAGAGACAACTAGCCAAGTTCAATGACTATGTGGCATTAGTTAGTCAATTGGTAGATAGTGAGCCTTCCAACTATTAGGAGGCTATAGAGAATTGAGTATGGTGGGATGCTATGGTTGAGGAGTATTCCTCAATAATTCAGAATGATGTGTGGGAGGTAGTTCCTAAACCAACAGATAGAGAAGTAGTTTGATCACATTGGATCTACAAGATAAAGCATAGTGCAGATGGTAGCATCGAGAAATACAAGGCAAGGTTCAAGGCTAAGGGGTTTTCTTAGAAGTAGAGAATAGACTATGAGGAGACATTTGCTCCAATGGCCAGGTATACTTCTATATGAGTTGTGATCTTGTTTGTAGCATAGATGGGATGGTAGATCCATCAAATGAATGTCAAGACAACATTCCTTAATAGTGAGTGGAAGGAGGAGGTATACGTAGAACAACCAGAAGGCTTTGTAGTACATAACAAAAAGACCCAAATGTGCAGATTAAAGAGAGCATTTTACAGACTCAAGTAGGCTCTCAAAGTGTGGTATGAGTATATCGACACATACTTGCAAGAAATAGGCTTTGTGAAGAGTAAAGTGAATGCTAACCTCTACTACTTGGTGGTTGGGGGTGAGATTCTCATTGTTGTTCTTTATGTGGATGAATTTTTTCTTACAAGTTCACTAAGGCTCATAGAAGACTACAAGAAGGACCTTGCAGGAGAGTTTGAGATGAATGACTTAGGACCTATGCACTACTTTCTAGGCATGGAGGTGTGGCAGATAGATGGAGAGATTTTCCTTGGTCAAGGGAAATATTGCATTGAAATCTTCAAGAGATTTAGGATGGAGGATTGTGAAGACATGTCTACAAACATGTTCATGAATTGGAGGAAGGTAGATACATCTAAGGAGAAGGATGTAGATCCAACCTTATATTAACAGTTGATTGGCTCACTTATGTATTTGGTCAGCACTAGGCCAGATATAGCATTTGTAGTAAACTCTCTTACACAATTCATGGTTGAACCAAAGAGAATGCATTGGACAATAGCCAATCATGTATTTCCTTACTTGCATGGTACACTTAAGTATGGGATCAGATATGTCTAATGTGAAGGTATTAGGTTGATGGGCTATACTGATGCAGATTGAGCAAGAAGTACAATGGACAAAAGGAGCACTTCAAGGTGTTCTTTCAGTTTGGGATCAGGAGTTGTATCTTGGTTCAGTAGGAAGCAAAAGTCCATGGCTCTGAGTTTAATAGAAGCATAATACATTTCAGCTAGCATGGAAACATGTGAGGCTATATGGCTTTGGAAGTTGTTAGTAGCCTTGTTGGGTCAGAAGGTTATTAGAGTTGCATCAAGTTGTCTAAGAATCTAATATTTCATGATAGGTCTAAACATATAGACATTAGATATGACTTCATCAGAGATTGTGTACAATGAGGGGTTGTTAAGCTATAGTGCATACCTACAAAGGAGTAGGTAACATACATTTTGACAAAGGCATCGGGGAAGGTGAAATTTATCTTCTTTAGAGATAAGTTGGGTGTCATTCAGAATAGCTTCCTCACTAAGAGGGAGTGTTAGATTTAGGTAGCTTGGACAACTATTTGTCCATATGTGATTAATTGGAAAATAATTGTTAGAGTCAGGAAAAATATTTTTTAATTAATTGACTACTTCTAGAAGCCACTAGTAACCTATTGATTAGGTTGTTTTAATCGAGAAGCAACTAGAAACCTCTTGGATAAGTATTATAAAAGGGGGTCAAGGAAAAAATTTGAAGAACATAATAGAAAAGAGAACAAAAAGAGTTGTACAAGCATTTGTAGTGTTAGAAAATGAGTTGGCAGTGATAGAAAATAGTTTTGTAGTGTTAGCAAGGGCGTAGTGACAACATTGGGAATAGCAGTGGGGAATATCAGTAGGAGAAATTAGGAGGTTCTCTAAATTCTGCCAGTGAGAGGCAATCAATTTTGTATCTCTTAATTTGCTAAAGTTAATATATTTTCCATCTATAGAACTAGTTTTCCCTTAAGGATTTTTCTAGGGACAATTTGTTTGAAAATATTTTGTTCTTTTTGTTTTGAATTTCTTTCTATATTTTATTGGTGAAGTTACAGTTGTGTTATTTTTTGATATTATCTGGGAATTTATTTTCATCAGTTTAATAATCATTTACAATAAGAGATTAATAACCAATCATTGCAATAATGTTAATTTTCACATGTTGTTCAACTAACTAGCAAAAATAAAGCCTGGGAAAGAAGGCACGGGCTCATTTTGCAATTGATAAAAATTCAACCCACAAGTGGGCAGCATCCCTGATCCTAGGCACAAAAGCATAATTACTCAACTAACTTTTCAAGGAATTTATGGGGCAACCAACAACTACCATAGATTTGAGCCTACGCAACACAACCAAGAAACCTTGCTTTTTTCTCTGAAATTTGTAAGAAGTAAAATCTTATAGGCCAAAGAATCTTATAGAGACATCAAATTATTGTCATATTTCTTCAAATTTTGAGCTTTAGAAATTTTAGATATGTACAAGCAAAGAATGGTGTTTGAGTGGGTAGAAATGTGGGTGAAGATGAAGCTGCTCATTTTTTATAAAAATGTCATCGCACAATGTCCACAACCATTTTAACCCATGTAGTGTTTTGATCATGCGACCTTGTGGAGGAAACATGTCCATCCTAGGTTCAAAGCTCAATCCTACAACATCTTTTGTGATAATTGTGACTCATTCCAATCGAATCCCACACCCTAACCATGATCCACTAAATGATAAATTAATAAAAAATCCAATGTGAAATCAAATTCAAACCCTAGCCGGAATCAATTCCCTCAATAGCACAACATGACAAAAAATTATTCAAGAATTCTGCCTTAGAACGACATGAATCTCTACCTTATAATCGAAATGGTTAAAAGTTTGATTCTATAGAAATAATTTATAACATTCCATATTAGATAGGCCATTTTCAAACACAAATTGTTGATGATTCACCAAGGTGTATAGTTAAAATTAATACACATGCCCACTCAATTATAAGAATTTTAGATAATAGAAAATCTTACATTGGTTTGATTAGTCAATGATGCAATCACTAGGGATATTTTATGCAACTCTCATGTGTTTGATAGTCTTTCCTCTCTCAATTTGGTCTTTCATCATGCTCTTTCATATAGTATTTTAATAGGATGAATAGTTGTCTTAGAAATGTATATGTAATGATTATTATTAAAATTTTAAAAATAATAGTTTGGGTGTTTAATTTAATAATGAGTTGAATGAAAATTTAAGGAAAATATTTAAATATAGATTTCCTTTCACTTAAATTGAATTTAATTAATAATTCTATTGATATTTCTATGAGTATTTTAAATTGCAATAGTTTTTAAGTCTTGGGATTAAATATTTTGAAATTTTGATTATGAAAGTTTGTTTTAGTATATTGGAAACATTGATAAAAATTATAAATTATATTTTAACATGAGTAAGAAATTCACTCAAGCCTAAAATTGACATTAAATTCTAAAATCAATGTCATTCATAAGAGCACAGTAATTATATCATAAGAATTAAATTAATTTTAGTTAGGATGATTAATATTCTTTAAATTTAATTAAAAATATCTAAAATATATGAGAGAAAAAAATCATTATTTATAGATAGGATATTCTTTGCCATGCCCATAATGCATTTAGAAGTTATACTTGGAAATATAGTAAGTCAAATTGTGATATTGTCACCATGATTCAACTATGTAGTTTTTAGAGTCAAACTTATTATTTCATGTTTCATGACTAGCAATTTACACATACTCATCTTTCATGAGAATGAACGAAATACTTAACACTCATTGAATCTAGGCAATGCTAGCAGATGTGAAGCATTCAGACTTTTTGGGAGGTCACAATCCCAATTTACTCTAGCTTGAGCATGCTTAACTAGGAAGCTTCCTCCATGGTAAATTAACTCTGTTTGTGACCCCATTTGTAAAATAATCACCAATTTTTGTACCATATACACCATTCATTAAAAAGCTCTTTGAGCTCAAGAATAAAAGATATTTTGCACAAGTCAAATTGTCATATTGCTATCAAGATTTAACTGTATAGTTTTTGGAGTCAAACTCATTGACCAATGACCTACAACTAGTGGTTCACAACAACCCATCTCTCATAAAAATGGATGGAACACTTAGCACTCATTGGATCTACTCAATGATCATAGAGGTGAGTAATAGAGACTTCTTGGGAGGTTGCCCTTCCTAGTACTGATCCATCTCAAGCATGCTTATTAATGCCTAGAAATGAACACTAAAGAGACTTTGAAGAAGAAAATAAAATTTAAATTGTTTAACAAAATTTATGGTAAATAATTAATTACTATTATTAGTCATTATTAGAGATAATTTAATAAAAAAGAATTTGAAAATATATTAAAATAAATAAATATTACTTAATCTTAAGAATAAAATTTCATTATTTTGGATGTTATCCAATATTTTATTAATTTTTAAATATTTAAAAATTTATTAGTAAGTATAAGTATTTTCTTAAAATTATATATTGTTGTTCAATTTTATTTTCATAGCAATATAAATTATCTTGACAAATTGAACATTCAACATGAAATTGTCTTTTTTGAATTCAATTCTATATATTCACATTGATTCTTAGATTTAATACATTCTAAATTTAAAGTTATTTTCTTTCTAGCATTTACATATTCTAATATTTATCAAAATTAGTATTATATACTAATTTCAAATTACAAATTAATGACTCATTCTTCATTAATGAATAATTAATACTATTTATTTACATTCAATAATCTAGATATATTAGCATTTCCTTAAATCTATTATCTTATCCCAAGTAAAATAAGGGAAAATTAATATAATAAGTTAACAAAGAAAGCTGACTAGAAAGTTTCATGTCACAATAAATTTGCTAACTCCTAGTCAAAATATTTTCATTGTCTTACTTTTCTTTTATTTTCTTTCTTTCTTTTGACATTATACAAACATTAAAGTTGATATTTTAAGGCTCTATTCCATATGTTTATTCTACTAAATCTTTAAAAAAAATTATTAAATATTTAACTTTAGTTTAGATATTATCTTTTAGGTACATGAAATATTTCAAATTTATATTAGTTATATATTTATTGAATATATTAATATTTACATATAATAAATTCAAAGCTAAGATCTTTCAAATATAACAATTAAACTAGTATGATATTTCATTAGATGCATTACTTATATTTTAAAATTCTTAATTTGTTTTTCAAAACTTTTCATTCTATCCTAACTTGATTCAATTTTTATCCTATTAAACTAGAGATCAAACTCAAACCTTGTAAGTTAGTTTAGGACTAGAAGCAAAAATGTCACCAAATTTTTTATCATATTACCAACTCATTTATTATTCTCTATTCTAAAGGAGGTGATGAGAACAAATTTTACTCTATCTTTTTCTTTCCCTGAATTATTTGCAAGTTATTTCACTCAATGAGTATCAACCTTTTTAGAATTAACATCCTCCTTAGGGTTTTGAACAAAGATGGTCTATGAGGGCTTTTGTGATCCCAATCTAGAATAAAATTAGGGTTCACCCAATTCCAACCATTCCCTTTAGAATTAATATAAGAGTGTTAATGATTTTTTAGAGAATGTCAATTTTTTTTCTAGAAGCTCAAAGCTTTGAAATAAAAGAGAAGAACTAGATTTCTAAAAGGCCCTTGCTCCAACCCACAAATGCAAGGGTTTTGAGGAAGGAACAAATTTGCTGGCTCACATAGTGCTTGGCTTTGAACATATTGAGATTGTATTTTTCTATCTAACAAGTCTTACTTTTTTGTTGTTCTTTCGTTCTTTTTTTTTCATTTTTTTTCAATCTTTACGTTAAAATTTATGCTTCCACTTCTTAATGCTTTTACAAATATGAAATTAGTCATCTTTCACCATTGTAACTATTCTACATTATTTTGATGATGGATCACATAATTAAAACTTTACTAATAAAAATATATATACAATTATAATAAAAAAAATTAACAAAAAATTAATACATTTAATTATAAAAAGTATATAAACTCATAAAAAAAATAATAATAAATTTTAAGTTAGTATAAATTTCATTATAATTCAAACATTATTTAAAATAAAGTTTTAAAATAAAAATTATCACTGTTTCATATAATAATATAGTTGTCATGTATATTAAAACTAGATTATTTTTATTTATTTATTTGCAAAGGTAAGAAGGGTGTCATTTTGTAAGAAGTTAGTTTTTACATATGTAACCCATATTGATAACCATGACCTATAGGAGTTAGATGTAGAAAAAATACAAGAAAATGTATAAGGTCTTTGTTGGCCACTCTATCTATTGTTGGTAGATATAAAAAAATCCACATAATTATTATAACATATGATAGGAAGACATTTGAGCTTTCTTTTCAAAAGGATAGGGAGAGTGCATGAGAAAAAAATTGTAAAACAAAGCCATAAAATTATTATTAGGTGAAAAACTATGCCTCACAACTCATCTTTGTACCAACTCGGCTATACACTTGCCCTTGTTTGGGTGACCAATTGTTTAGTTAATTATTTCATGATTTATTTAGTCACTTATCTTTGTCTAACCTTCTAACCTAGCCTAATGACCAAATCAGTCATTTATTTAGTCACTTATATTTATAAATTACAAATGATTACTAGAATTTGATCACTTTTAGTTATGTGACTACATTTTTTAGCCTTGTGACTAAATTTTTTAGTCATGTAGTCATTTATTTGCCAAAATTCTACTAGTGATGAATATATCCAAGTACCCAGTGATGCACACTAAGAAAAACACATTACAATCAAGTATAATTTTTGAAGAAATTAGTTCAAGATAAAGAGGTAAGATTGGAATATGTCAACACCAAGGAGTAGCTTGCAGACATGTCCACCAAGCCATTACATAATGATGCGTATTTGTATATGAAATGTAAGATAGGGGCCATTCCCCTATTTGATGCTCAGTGGGGTAGAGATTAGTGATGCATCAACAAAACTTCATTGAAAAACTATCAAGTTGATGCAAGTGTTTTAGAGCACATTGCAAAATAATTGTATAAAGTTTTTGGCATTTGATGTCAAACAAGGAGAGATTGATGTTATGTAAAAGAAAAGAATCAGAGGAAGACATTTGTATAAGAGCAAGAGGGAGGTTTTGATAAGAAAGAGTCTAAATATAAGATGATAGGGGGAGAATCTTAGAGGGGGTTCTCTTGAGTGGAGAATTAGAATGAAACTAAAGATATTATAAAATTTCATAAATCATTATGTTGTTTTAAGATTTCTTTGTATAATGAGATGCTACTTTTCTATCAATTCCAAAGAGCGAGATTGTTGAACATAATTATTCAATTGTATATTGTCATTGATGTTACACAAATGTCACACTTTAACTGAGCATAACTAGTGTTAATCAAGCTTAGTTGGGAACTCTAGGAGACTTTAGTAACAACTGAGCTGATTTAAGTAGGAGCCAAGTTTGGTTTGTCATTGAAGAAAGGTAGTATAAACTAAGTTAGGTTAGTCAAAGAAGAGAGCTAGTATAACCAGAGTAGTTATCAAAGAAAGTTCTATATTATCCAAGTGATTAGTACTATGTTAGCCGACTGTTAGTAGAATAATTTTGTTAATTAAATTGATATTACAAGATGACTAAGTGGATGTTAACTATTTGTGTGAAAGGGTATTCAAGCCGAATTGATAATGAATTTCATATATATGAAAGGTCAAGTTGTGGATTGAATTAGGAAATTAGAAGAAATAGAGAGATGCAAAATAAGAAAGATATCTGATTAGAGACAAAACATCCAAGGAGTTGTAAAGAATAATCTGATTAAGAAGCATCAAGAGGATAAACAAGATTAGCAATCTAAATATTCAAAGTCAGTTGCTACATCAATCAAGTCATTCATTGTTCCTTTCTAATAATTGTAATAGTGAAGAAATATCTTAACAGAGTTGGCTTAATAGTTATTTTGTAAATCCTCTAAGAAGGTGGCATTTTTATATTGACATGTCTAAAGACCTCTAACAAGGCCACTCCTAATAGGGTGATTCAAATTCCCTCATAGGGTCACACTTAATATTGTATTTTGTAACCTTTACAGGGTTGGCTCCTAATAGTGCTCACTTTAGAAGAGTGAAAAATTATAACTAGTTGCCTTGGTGGTTTTCCCAAATTGGGTTTCTAGATAAAATCTTGGTGTCTCATTTGTTCATGTTATTTACTTAATGCTTTATGTTTATGAAAGTAAGCCACTAACTTAGGTTAATATACATTAATATCTTAAGACTATTTTGTTTACTACTTTACAATGAATATCTACTTCTAACTGAGTGGAGCAAGAATTTGGTTTACTAAGTGAAAAATTTGTATTGACATATAAGGGACTTGGAATTATTTTTGTGGTAACTGATTCAACCCTCCCCTCTTAGTTACTAACAACATTTCCAATAGTATGTGTTCCCAGTATACCAAGGTTTTACCCTAGCTATGTGCACCCATGTAATACTATGTATTTGGTAAATTTTGTCACAAAATGAGATAGCATGATGATAGATCTAATATTGAGGTATGATGTTATGTAAGAATTTGTTTTTTCAAAATTTTAATACATAATGAACTAACAACATCATATTTCTTCTATTTAGGTATGCTTTTATTTGGGAATTGATATGATAGGGATTTATAAGGATAGTTCTATTATTGAGTTGCACATTTTGGTTCCTACTATGGCATGATTAGGTGCAATTAATAGTTTTAAAATGGCCAATCACATTTAATTATTTTTGAGAAACATAAATTTAATTTATCATTTGATATTTTAATAGATGAAATGCATATATTTATTTTATAGTTTAATATTTTAATAAGTTTATATTTTTTTAGTTGTATTATTTATCATTGCTCTTATTGGCTAAGAGGAATAAAGCAAATGAATGAATTATTTATTTCACTAGCTTAGATTTTCTAAGATCAACTTCAATTATGAACCAAGATAAAATAGGTCTACTAATCAAATTGTAAGGCATGTAAAATCTTTAAAATATAGTACTAGTGTATTAATAGAATTGTACCATTTAGTGCATCATTTGACAAATCTTAACTTTTAATAAATGTAATTTTACTAACAAATATTTGCATATGAATCAAATAATAGTTTGATGAATCTTTTAAACTTCTAGAAAGTAATTGAAATGAATGTAAATATACCATTTTACTTATCATTATTTAAAATATTATAAAATATGCTTAAATATATATTATTATATGTGAATGAAACAACTATTGAAATATCTCATTGAATATTCCATTTAAATTTTCAAATAGACTTACAAGTAGACATTTTTCTTATAACTCAATGTAGAACTTTATATACAATATGGCCTCTAGATAGACAGATAGATAGATAGATAGATAGATAGATAGATATAGATATATTGATAAATAGATAGATGGATAGATGGATAGATGGATATATGGATAGATCGATAGATAGATAGATAGATAGATAGATAGATAGATAGATAGATAGATAGATAACTCCGCACAAAAGAAAAACACAACACATATGACAAAAGCTATGACATTTCCTATCTCTTATCTCATTGAAAATAATAGATAGATTCCTTTTAACATTTTATTGAGGTTAACTTTCTCTACAATTTTAATATAAAACATAGGAGTAAAAAAATATTTGTATTTGGAAGGGACCTTGAAATTGTTTAAAGAAATACTATGAAATGTAAAGAAAATTGGCACACAAACTAAAGCTAACCAATAAAAAATAGAAGAAGAAAAAAAGTGTCATCAAGCCCATTAGTCTAGACATTTATTATTATTTTACTTTATTAAAGAAAACATAACAAAATGAAAATATTATGTACACTTATTTAAAAGTAGAAATGTCTTAAAATGATTATCATTATATTTTTTTCAAAGTATATATTTCTATATTTATTTGGTAGAACATATAACCCTTGGTGTGATGGGTTCATTTCTTTCTATGACAATTTCAATTTGAGACACATTTTTATTTACTAATGACATAAAATTATTAATTTACGTCCTTCACAATCTTTAGTTTTGACACCAATTATATTTGAAGATAGATTTTAATAAGTGTTTTCAATTTCCCTTTCTACAACATTTTCCTTATTCTCTTATAAATTTTAGTTTCTCCCATCCCTTTTCTCAGTTCCAATTTTCTTATCACCATTTTGTCCAAGTACCCTAAAGGTTATGTTTGACTATTCTTAGAAATCTTAATTGATTATGGATTTTTTATTTACAAAGACTAAGGTTGGAATAATAGTTTCAAGTTACCAATCTAAAATATTTTATTAAATGTGATTTTTATTTATATAATTTAAAATAAATTAAGAAAATTTAGGATTTCTGAGAAGTTTCTTTTAGGGAATGTTCATGAGTTCAAAATATTAAAATAAATTCTCATGCTACCCATATTAAATATTACAAATCTTCACTAGTATGAGGAATAATAAATAGGGATAGACAATGTAGACTATATGTTAGTGCTGGTGGTGGAGATAATGATGATGATGAAAACTATGATAACAATGATGATGATGACCATGATGATGATTATGATGATGCCAACAATGATGATGAAAACGTCCAATGTTGATGAAGAAAATGATGATAACGATGATGATGATGATGACAATGATGAAAATGGAAATGGGGATGATAATGATGATGATGTTGGTGGTGGTGGTGGTGGCAGTGGTAGTTGTGGTGATAATGATGCTGACAAAAGAGATGATGAGGGTGATGATTTGTAAGACATTGTACAATATTTCTTGTACTAGAGATGATATTCAATCCAAGATGGTTTCCATCAATTTGTGAATATTAAGATACATTTATATTAAAAGATATTCAACAAATATTTAATTCTCCTCTTGGGATGATGAAATTCTTGAATTTTGGTCATGACTTGAGGTACCGAGTTTCTGTTCTTCAATCCTAAGGTGACAGTCAATGGGAATGATATTAAGTTGCATAGTCCTTGACATTCATTGGTTGGTAAAACTAGTCATTGATGGTGCTTGAAGTGGCAATCCAAGAATTACAAGTGCATGATTGTGTATTAGAGATTACCAAGGTAAACTAATTTTGGCTAAAGCAATACAACTCTTGTTAGGTACTAACAATCACTTGAAAGCCTTTGTCATTCTTCATGGCATAAAAAATGCATTATCATTAGTTCTTAGATGTTCATTTTGAATGTGATTCCCAATTTATTAATTAGACTACATAATAGATATTATGCAAGAATTAGAAATAGAGATTTATACTTAAACAATATTATTCATTACTTGTAAATTTAACTCCTTTGTGATTTCCCGCACATACAAGGAAGGGAATTCATTGGCCTATTATATGACTAATATGGAAATTGATAAATGTTAAATGACTATTGTACCTAACACAAAATGCATGAATTCATTCCTAAATTTATTTCAAAATATGAAAAATGGGGCTAATCCAAATGTACAATCTAAAAACACTAAGTTGGCCCAAAATTTTCATCATGGCTTTGATATGGATGGTGGGTATTCTATTTTTATTCACTCTAATGGTTATGCATTGAATTTATACAGCCTCAATTTTGATATTAAATGAAAACTTGAAAGGTTGTGTGGGATTTAAAAATATGATCTAGAGGGAAGATAGCCCCCATTCATCCCATTTGATCAATGGTTACAAGAAGTCTAAATTCCTCCCTATGCAAAAAAGCCAAACAAAAATTTATCTTAGATGATAT
Source organism: Cupressus sempervirens (assembly GCA_028749045.1). NCBI lineage: Eukaryota > Viridiplantae > Streptophyta > Pinopsida > Cupressales > Cupressaceae > Cupressus > Cupressus sempervirens. The sequence goes on from CM053786.1 coordinate 150,114,214, forward strand.
GTTAAAAATGAAGATGATCATAGCCCTAGTTTTGAACCCCCATCTATGGCCTTGTTTCCCCAACATGAAAATTGCCTCAATCCTCACCTTTCTGAGTTGTGGTTATTTTCGCAATATGCCTCATTTTAAGCTTTAAAATGGCCACTTTCCCTCTTAGTTTTACAGAAATTTCACCTTTCAAATATCTTTGCCTTGTTCCTAGCTCCATTCCACCTTTTAGATTTTTTGATTCTGGTTCCTGACTCTCAAATTATCAATGGTTAATGAAAGACACCAAAATAAATATTTTCAATCAAATCATTAACCATTAACCTTTAAAAAGGTTAAGGTTTGATGGCCAAAACACATATTCTAAACCATTAACCTTTTAAAAGGTTAAGGTTCAGGGTCCAAAATACGTGTTTCACTTTGAAATCTTAACCTCTCTGTCAAAAAGAGGTTAAGATAAATTTCCAAAATGTGTATTGCAAACCATTAACCTTAACCTCTCATCCAAAAAGGTTAAGGTTAGAGGCTCAAACACTTATTTTTGACATGGTTATTAACTTTTCAGTTTATAAAAGTAAAGGAAATGAAAGGTAGAGACAATGGGTAAAATATGTAGTTGAAGAAAAGGCATATGGGTTCAACAAGTTCTCAATTCACTTACTACAGATATATTGTAGAGATTCCTCTCTATGAAAATTGTTGATTTCAAGATACTCAAAGGATTTTCAAAATGGTCACTATCTATCATTTGAAAAAATGCCAAAAGTGAGAAGTTGCACTATATGGAGAATGCATACAAAATAGTTGATAAAATGTCTCCATCAATTTCATTTCATGTCATAGGTTGATATATTTTCAAATTTAGAAGACATTTGACAAGGTAGCAAAGAATAGGAGGAGAACTCAATCTAGACATTAAGGTGATTGACCTTTGCGATTTCTATCTGCAATGACAATTGTTTGTGTGGTCAAAGCAATAACTCCTTTAAAAGAATGCACCTAGTTGAAGACACTCTAAACACACTTTCTTATCACTCTATAGTTTGAGCATAGACAAGGCACATTAATTTTTTCACTATCTTCTCTCCATATTCTATCCCACGGATAGATATGCGACACATGGGAGCTATTTGGTAAGGGGTCTACACTATGGAAATCAATGTGGAGACTTTGAATTGGTAGAAGATGGTGTGGGAATCATGACTTCAGTCTCTAGCCTACACACTTGAAGATTATATGGTCTAGGTGTATGGATTCATGGTAATAGACAAGGCATAGGAACAAGTTTGATATGAGTTTTCACCTTCAACTGGAACATGCCTAAGCATGTGAACTATTCGGTAGAATATCTCTTCTTGGCTCATAGTAGGTCTGCACCAAATTCCTCAGAGATAAAATCTAATGTCAACCAAAGAAATGGTATAGCATGGTATCTACTTAGCAATACTCTCAATTGTTTGACTAAATACTAGACTCCCTCAACTTGTAGCTTTGTGATTTAACTCGGCTATTGGAAAGACCCAAACACAAGCATGTGAGCTATTTGACATAATTTCTTCAAGAAGAAAGGGAGAATTACATGAAGAAATAAGTCATCTCAAGCATTAAGGGGTTAATCCATATAGCCTAGATGTGGATTAGATGCACATTCTCAAGATACCTAGCCACAGTATCAAGTATTAAGTTTTTGACTATGTTGTCACACTGATACCATCATATGTGATGCTCCATTAAAGGAAATTTCCAATCATGGAGCTCTCCATAGATGAAAAGTCAATTTCTTTGATGACATTTACTTCCATTTTAACAAGTTCATGGTTGTATATATAATCATTGAAAAGATAGTATGGCACATGAGGGTCTCCTAACTATTTGACAGAATGTCTTATATATACAAAGGTGGCATACATGGATGTTTGAATATGACCTCTTTGTAAACACACCCTGTCTTTTGATAGCACCAAAACAAGAAGAAAGCTTGAGCACACATATATCTTATATATGCAATAATGGGAATATGTGTTGCTTGACAAAATGCTATTATAAAATCTATAAAATAATCTTGCATGGGAGTTGAATACATTCAGTGTGATCAAGGGAAGGATCAATAATCAAACTATGAAATATAAATATCAAAGGTTGAAAATGCTCCCATTTTAAAAGTACACTTCCCAACATTGGCGATACTATCTTAGGAATTTTTTTCCTTCAAGATTATTGGTCCTCTCTTGAGAGTGAAGATAGGACCCCTTTAGCCAAAAAAATATTGGAAAGCAACATAGCTCGAGCAGGAGGGCACCCCATCTTAGCACAATGCCCTAATCCAGTGTTGGAATGCATGATAGCATATCATCCAAATACCAAGGAAGTCATTTTGTCAAATAATAAAGTGATTGTCCATCTAGATCCTATTTCTATTGTCATTACTTTCTAATTACCTACCAGAGTGCAATAGGCCAACATCAATTTAAGAACTGCGAAGGAGTACTATATGGAAAATCAAACTTAGTGTTTGAACACCATTTCGAGATTGTGGTTCTCACAACCAAGGAAAAGGAAATCTCAACTAGCCAAGTTCATTCACAGATCATCGTTAAAAGAAGATATAGAAAATATGGTAACTCTACTAAGTAGGATAATAGGACATTAGGATTCACATGAGTTCAAAGGTTGGATGTTCTTATTTATTAACATGGTCTACAACACATTGATTGGGCTGAAATTATCAGTGACTCACTACATAGGAAACTCATATAGCTCAAAGAAAATGATTATTTAAACATGACTTCTTATCTATTCTACACTGGGTCAGTGCAAGAAGTTGGGTCTCACTTTTGGCCAAAAAGTGGAAGTGTTTTTCCTATTTTTGAAATATTTTGTCTATTGATGTCAAAATTTGAGGTATTTAGAGATTGAATATTATAAAACTCTAGAAATAAATTTTTTAGTGTTTGGAATCTAGTTTTTGAATATGTAATTTATTTGTGCACCCATATGATAGATTATTTTTTTGGTATGGATCTCTAAAAACCACTTTTTCAAAATGCCTATTTCAGGACCATACCATGCTCGTGTACAGACACCATAATGTGACACAAATAAATGAATTTTTGTAAATCCTTTTAAAGGGAGTTACCTAATACACCTAAGATTGATGACAACATTTTTTCTTTCTTTTTTGTTGAATAATTTTATTTTATTAATTATTAATTGGCTATAAAGGTAAATTTTAAAACCTCTCATGTATGGACCACATAATTTGATCAAAATCTCACTTTTTTCAATTTTTTTTTTTTTAACATCAAAAGAATTGTATGTAGATTGATGACATATAAATTAATTTAAGAAAAATTATAAAATAAAAAAGTTATTAAAGTTTTAGTGAATGTCACTTTTTAATGTTTAGGAGATAGTTTTGATTAATAAATAATGGAAAAATAGAAAATAAACTAATAACACTATAAAATTTACATTTTTGAAATCAGAATAGTAAGATCTATAATGGGTTTTTGTATCATCAAAAAATTCAATGGGAATGACTAAAAAAATTACGACAATACTAGAAATTGTTGATTAAACGCCTTATAAAAAGAAATGATCATAAAGGCATGGCTTGGTGGGACCAAGTCTATGCCATGCCTTTCCCCAAGGAAAAACCCCATGCAAAAGTTGGGAGCCATACCAAATTTCCACTCATGTCTCAAGAATCGGGCACCCAATTTGCAATTCAAAAATTGGGTGCCCGATTGCTTTGGACTGTTGTACCTGATTTTTTGAAAATTGGGTACCCGATTTATAAATGGGTACCTGATTTTTAAAGAATCGGGTGCCCAATTTTTAAGCAATCAGGTACCCATTTCTAATGTACCCGTTGGGCCCCAAAAGCTACCCCACCAACCCAATTTCAATGATTGAAATGATTGAACAATAGTTTCGATCTACAACACAGAATTTCATCATGCTTATTCTATTTTTTTGTCCTCTTATACAAATTGCAAGCTACTGATTCAAATTCAAAATTGGTGCAAACATGGGATCAAAACAATGAAGAAAGAAGAAAGCAAGAGTTCTAACAGATAAGGAGATTGTAGCAAATAAAGAGAATGAAGCACAACATCAACGAGAGAGAAGACAGAGAATTAGAGACTTGAACAATGTTTCAAAGGAGAAAGACATTGAGGATACCACAATGGATGAAGAGGTCAAAAAAGAGAACCCAATACAAAAAAATTCAAGTGCACATTCTAATCATGTGTTCAATACAGGTGTATCTCCAAACCCTCAAATTTTCTCTCATGATGAAATTGGTGATTTTTTAGAAGCAGGTTACGATTTAAACGATTTAGATTTTCTTCATGAGAAGAAATTGTCAAACGATCATGCATAAAACACTCCAATTGAAATGCCTGCCCCAAAAGAAATACCAAGAAAATTTGAAAATGATATTCAAATCCCAAAAATAGTGAAAATAGTAAAGTGTCTAAAAATAAAAATTGCATGAATGTAGACATAGAAACACCAACTATTGAACAAACATGTCAGGATGATAGTAAAGTGTCTGAACATAATTTTTATATTCCTAATGATGTGTTAGATAATCTTGAGGGATTGGTTTCATGGAGAAAAAATAGGACACATGCTAATAGATTATATAGGCATTTTTTTTATAATAAGAAATTTGGGTTTCAATGTCAGCTAATGTTGCAACTAATTAAAATGTCTAAAATGCGAAAAGTAATGAGAAGGTTGGGAATGTATGTAAAACCCAAGAATAAAAATGAGTCTTTAAAACAAGTTGTATCCACTTTTGCTAGTGCCTTTGATGTTATCAGAAAGAGAAGTTGGTCTAAAGATAAGAATGCAACACGACGAGCAATAACAACAACTTTAGTTAACAAATCAACATCTGAAAAAAGATTGATTACCAAAATAAGTGGATATCTTAATGTGAATTGTAAGACTTTAGAAAGAGCTGTAAAGAGAAGGGTTAACTTTGAATGTGATCCAGCAAATATTTTATGGACTTCTAGTGGTAGACTCCCGAGATGTGATATGAAACTTACTAGTGAAATCAAAAGTTTGATTGAATTTTTTGGCATGAGAATACAAGAGTATCACCTAATTCAAGAGATATTCTTAAATTGAGAATTGGTTCAAAAATATGTGATCCACATCCTAAACACCTTTTGGACATGACTCAAATAGAATTGTTTAAATAATTTGTAGATGGTAAGGTATTAAATATTACCATTAGTCAAAGATCTTTTGAAAAGTGTAAACCATGGTACGTAAGGATTAACAAGGAAAGAATCACATGTTATAAAACTCATATTCAATTTTGTTACCATTACGATGTATTTCGATCTATACATGGTACCATGCATAGTAAAGAAATGTTGCAAGAATGTGGTATAAAATTACCACCTCAAACTATAAAAGATTTCATATTAGGTTTTTTTTGTAAGCCACCTAATGATCAATACTTTCTTTTCAATGCATGTCTTTCTAGTACATGTGATATGTGTGGCAATCTTTCTTTGTTAGATGAATGTTTGCATGAAAATGCTTTGAGTACTTTTGGACAGCAATTAGTTGAGGTAAAAAGATTCAAAACTATTGAATATCCATTGAAGGATGGGAAGATTGGAAGAAGGTGTGATCTAGTTATAGATAAAGTTAGTTGTCATGCATTTATGGATGAGTTTAAGAGTGTGATCATACCAAAATATTTTAAACACTCTCAATATTCTAGATGGCTTGATGGACAATTTCGCATATGTAAGAATACATTTTCAATTGGTACTATAATTTTAGTTGTTGACTTTGCAAAGAACTACACACTTGCACCGTAAGAAGAGGTACAACCACAATATTACAATTCAGTGTAAGTAACAATTTATGTTCATATAGTTTATAGGCATGCACCTGATAGTATAGAGGAGGATGAAAAAATATTGAGAGAGTACCATTTTTATTTAAGTGATAATAAACTCCATTCATTTAAGTTTGTCCAATATTGTTTCAAGGTCTTTTATGATAATTTAAAAGAGAGACAAATTCAAATGACACAACATTGGATATGGTCAGATAATTGTACAGGACAATTCAAGAATGCTAGAATATTCTATTGGTTGAGTAGGACACATAAGCAAACTAACATCCAACATGTGTGGAGTTTTTTTGAGATTGGACATGGTAAAGGAGAACATGATGGTGCTGGTGCATGTGTGAAGAGAGCCCTTAGTAGAGAGCAATTAAAATTTGAGGAAAAAGCTAAATTCAAAAATGCACATGAGATTGTCGAATGGTGTAGCAAATATTTATACACGGGATCAAGTCAAAACTCTACAATCAAACGTTTCTTCTACCTAGTTGAAGAAAACAATATCCCTTCAAGATATGATTGTGATACAATTAGTGGGTCAGCTAAATGGCATTCATTTAGAAGTTTAGATTCTAACAATTGGACTATATGGATTAGGGAGCTTGCTTGTTTTTGTCAATTTTGTCTTGCAGGTGAATGGGAAGAATGTGAGAATACAGAATGGGTTGAAGATAGGAAACAAAGATCATTAGCACCTATTGACATGCATTTTGAATATGATATAGTAAATAAAGGCTAGAATGTTACTTTTGCATCAGAAGACTATGATCGTATTTCAGACCTCATAGAACCTGGTATGCACAATTTAATTATATTTTTTTGGATCTCATGCTTTAATTTATATAATTTGCATATGTACACTCATGTGATTAAAGTGTTTCTATACTTTATCTTATCTTGTAGGACATGTTTATGTTGTTATTGCACTTAGTGATAATGATGAATATACTAAGTATTGGCTAGCTAGATCTGTGGAACCTAAGAAAAAATTGACATGTCATCAAGTAGACGATGATGGTTTTGAGTATCCAATCGAGTCTGTTGTTGTAGCTAGCACCTGGCTACGTAGATACCTAACAAGAAGAAATGGTTTTCCAACATTTGAAGACTACCAAACCGAAAAGAAGATTTTACACTATTCTCATTTGCTTGTGGCAACAAATATCAAATTAGAAAGATATCAAGGGAGACCTGCCAATAAGGTATTATGGAGAATTTCAATGGACAAGCACGAGACAATCATAGATGCATTGTAAAAGAGAGAGGATGCAAATGGCACAGTGTTATGACTACATTTAAATCAAACACATGTAAGTTTTTTCATTATTGTATTATTTTTATATATATGTACTTATATAATTTAATTACATGTATGTTTGTATTGTCAATACCAATTTAGAGAACTTATATACCTCTTATTCAGGTCTCAATTACAATTTATGCAAATTTAAATGTTAAAGTTGATCAAACATCAACATCTTGTGCAATTTCACATAGTAAGTACATACAAATTACACATATATTTACATAGTTCAGATACCTTGAATATTAATTTATGTGTTTATTAACATGTGTGTTTTTGTTTTACATTTTTATTTTATAGGACCTCATTTGAAGTGATGTGTTCAACCAATTTTATGTTTCAAATGAGTTCACTGAACTATAAATATATCATTGACATTGTCTTACATATATTGTGAAATATGTTGTACAAACTAATTCAAAAATGAGAGTTTACTTCTATTTGAAAGTTAAAGGTATGTGCACTCGATAAATTATAAATTAATTGTCAATTTAAGTAATGACCTCCTATTTTGTTCCATTACTTTTACATTCAAGCATGTTTAACTTAATGTTTGTTTGAAGTTTCAAATTACTATTGATTGTAATATTAAAAATAAGTCACTTGCACATTATAATTTAAAGATCATTACTCATTGTATTGATTATATGTATTGAATGTATTGATTACTTATTGTATTCATTGTATTGATTAAATCTTGCATTACCAAACAACACATTAAGATCACTTATGATACATTGTTAGGTACGTTATCCATACATGTGTGTCTTAAGGGGACATGGGAATCCTAATAGGTCATTATGTCTATTATAGGTTATGATAGGTATTCATATGTTTACTACCACATAATAGGTCTTATTAGGTGATAATGAGTCTTACATTACCAAACAACACATTAAGATCACTTGTGATACATTGTTAGGTACGTTATCAATACATTTTTTAATCTAGCAGGTCAATTTTATTTGTATGAATCTCAATGCATAAATTTGATGTGATATTTATCCAATAATGCTCTATAGATAGTTAAAATTATTGTTCATCTTGCATATATACTTACAAAATGTGTCTTATGTTCATGAATAAAATATGACAGAATAAAGAAAATGGTTTGAATATACTTAAAACATGGTGAAATATAATAATATATGTACTACATATACAAGCATGATAAGAAGTCATAAAAAAATAGTACATGGTCTAACATACATCATAACATGATCTATGAAGTGAAAAAATACATGGTCTAACATACAGTTTTAACTATCCTAACACAAAGTGTATACATCATAAATAATATACATCATAAAAACACAATCTATAGGTGCCAACAAGACTAATCTATCTGATTGAATGTCCTCTTTGCTCCATGTGAAGAGGACTCAGATGGATCATCATGTGTAATATGAGTCATCTCGTCATGTCGGACACCCTTTGAGGTAGATGTATCACCCTGTGTAACATGAGGCACGTCTCATCATGTACATGCTTAATTGAAATGGGTCTCAAAATCTAGTTTTCAAATAAATTAAATATTCACTACATAATAAAATAAATTATACCACATGAGATGGGTGTCCCTCAGTAACGGGAGGAGACACACTATCAAAACTACCAAATGCAGTAGTGGTGAGGTCCTGTAATTTACAATACATACATTTTTTAAATTTGATTTTAGAGCATAATGAACTATACATTATGTACATAAATCACAATACTGACCTCAAATAATGATGTAGGTACCTCCATCTCGCTAAGTCCTGTGCTCTTAGCAACACTCATGCTAATGTAGTCCTAAAATTATGGATACATAAACATTTAGTCAAAATTAAATATACATGAATAATTACAAAGTACATAATTTGTACACTACATTTTTTATACACTATAAATTTAACATGTATATATAATGTATATATCATACCTAAGTGGTGGCCAATGTCACAAATGTGTCTACAGGTATGCTAGCCTAATAATCATAAGATGGAGTTGAAAATAGATTATACCAAGGCCTATATGGATGATTATGATATGGCTCATGTTCATAAAATCAAACCACATATAATATATATACATGTGAGTCAAAATTGTTCAGATTATAAGTTAATAATAATGTACATACATAAAAATAATACAAATTATTTGTCTTCAGTCAAAAGTTCATACCGCATCTATTTGAGGCTATGCCTCAGTGGTAACTGAAGTAGGACTTCTACTAACATCAATATGTGTAGATGTAGAAAATCCCTACAAAATCAAATAAAAAGAACATATAAGAACATGTTATTAAATTCAAATTTTAATGTACATTTTTATAGTGTAATTCAAAGTGCATACCGTATAAGGGACGCCAATGTCTATAGGTCTCAGAAAAAGACTATACTGCCTCCTAGGAGGAACAATATCATCCATCCTCCGTTATTTGAAAAGTACAAATTAATATAATTAATACAATTACACATGTATGTAGAAAGTAAATAATTATGTGCACTTTATATTTATATTGAAATTAAAATTTTACCTACTGCTCTTGACTCTCTCCAAGCTCTCCTTGCTACATGAGGTCAACAAATGATGACATGTCTATCTCGTCACTACCATCACCACGGGCAGCTTATACATCATCATCAAAATCTACACCCTCAACATAATGGCCATCATGTGTTGTACCAGGATTACTCTGGGGGCCTGTGCATATGCCTCCACAGTTAGTACAAACATGTCCAAGTGGAGGAGCATGTACCGCCTACGTCCACTTCTATACTAAATTTCCTGAAAGGGCACTCAAATGGGTAAAAGTAGATGAAACTACATGATGATGGTGAGGAGCAGGCACAACAGGCATAGGAAGAGGTACAAGGGGCTTAGCTCCCCTATAGATTCTTGTTCTATCACTCAGCTTTGCCCCAGGCCTATCCTGAGGCATCCCTCTACCAACCCCTTGAAATGCTTTCATATCAAAATAGTTGGGTTTCAAACCCAACTCAAACTTAGCCCATAAATTCCTAAGGAAGTACATGGGCACCTCATGGTTAGCGTGTGGTGGATGGTCAAATACCATCCACCACCGCTCCCAAAAATGTGCTGCTATACGTGGATGTGTACACCACCTAATGGAAATGCGAGGCTTCTTATCACTAATTGGTTCACCCGTCTTAGGGTTTACAAAATAATGTTGAAAATTCCCTTTACCTATATGTAGGTTATAAACCTCTTTGTATGATAAGCCGTCAGAGTAGAAGGCACACATGCTTTCCCTCCATGATCTAAATGAATCAATGTCTAAATCAAAATGATGAATGGAGTCAACCATGCCTTGCATGCTATCTTCAAGATGTAGTAGGTGAGGGGGGGTGCCTATCATGTCAGATAGCCTCTATATCACTCATGAGGTCATTGAGGTTATGCCTCATGGTCTCGTGGAGCTCATCTACGGTGGGTGGTGGAGGTGGAGCTGGAGATGGAGGGGGTGGAGGTGGGGGTATGGGAGGGGGAGGGGGTGGCAGTGGGTCCATCAAATATAATCTGCATATATGTTTAAACAACATAAAACATAAAACATGACAAAATTACTATTTAATGAAATTTAAATCTAAAATTTATCAACTAGATCTATATAAATGCGCATATGTTTATTAAAATCATATCAATTAAATAAATAAAGTTAAACACTTAAGTCAAATTAAACATTAAATACTAAATTTTTAAGTCTAATCATAAAATAATAGTCCAAAAAAAATATCTAGGTTAGTTCAAGGTTTCTTTTCTTAAAATAGGAGCCACCAAGCTAATTTTTCTTTCATGTACACTTATTTTGTGAAACTAGGGGATTGTATGAACTCATTATGGATTATACATGTTCATCTCAAGATGAAACAAAGTTAAGATTATGACAAGGGTATGGTTTAAAAATTTTTTATGTTAACAGTTTTCATGATGGCTAAGCTTAAGATTATTATAATGATTGCAATCCTTTAATGTTAGGGAACTTACCTAGGATTATGGTTTTAGTTAGAATTAAATTTAGGTTTTGGATATTTATTATGGTCCTATTGTTTATAGGATATATAATTATAGATGGCATTCAGATGAGAGTTGAGGTTACAATTATTTAATGAAAGCTTAGAGATAGAATTATGATTTGATTAAAAAATATTTATGCTTGTAGTTTGAATCCTAACTATTATCAGCTTTTTAATGCATACTATAAGTGTAGATCATGTCAGGTAATGAACTAATACATGTGAACCCTATCCCTAACCACATAATAATCCTAATTCTAATCATAATCCATAATTCATTACCTTATGAAGCTTTGGCTATCCATTTTATTGCCAGAGTAATCCCTTGGCTATCCACAAAATGTTCCTAATGGATTTATATAGAAGACCAAATTGATTTAAATAAAATGTGCAAGAAGAAGAGAAACTTACACCAAATATTTAAGGAGATAACCTTTTAACATACTTTAATTCTACCAAACAAAGTGAGATAATTAGAGTTCCAGTTGTTGAGTTTTCCAAAGATTTTCTTGTTAATATAAAGACACATTTCATTTATATGCTAGGGTTTACTACAAATGGAATCCCTAGGTACCTAACCACTTAATTATGAAATCTACATCCAATTCCATATTTACTACACAAGGTAGGGGACTCAATGTTTAGCCCTAATAAGATAGATGTAGAGACATAAATCTTACTACTCGATACAAAGAAAAGAGGTCCAATTTGATCATTAAATGACTCATGTTGCACTCTTCTAGCTTAAAAAAATACAAATATATTATCAAAAAACTATGTACCTTACATACTTATTAATTATTTGGAGAGTAGATCCTCTAACTTTTACAAACAACTGGTTATCTCTAAGGACATAATGTAATGAGTCAAGGTTCAACAATAAAAAATAAAGAGGATGCAAAAGAGGACACCCTTTCATAATTGATCTAGAAAGTCCTAAAAATTATGATCTAACGCCATTAATTTATTTACTAAAATCCTGACACCAATCATAAGAGAGGACACCATTTGAAATTTAATATTGGATAGAGGGCTTGCACAACATCATCATAGTGAAACTCCATTCCACCCTTTTGTAGACATTTTCATAATCAATTACTTGAGGATGCCTACACTCTATCCTAGAAATTTTTCTCAATCCAAAGTATTCCAATAGGTTATCAAGTTCTCGAATATGTATAAATATCCTTAACAAAACACTTTTGTGTAGGGTTAATGATCTTGGGTAGGATATCTTCTAGTCTAGAAGCTAAGACCTTGGCAATAATTTTTTTGTATGATATGTATTTAGGAGTGTCCTATCTCTAATTTTTAATGAGATTCTTATCTCCCCTTGGGGATCAATTGATTACTTGACCTAGGGATTTTATGAACCCTCCGTTGATTACTTGATCAATTTTATGAGCCCTCCATTGATTACTTGATGTAGGGATTTCTCATTACTAATTTTTTGGATGGAGGAGTTGATTTATGATAGAAATGGGTTTATCACTTGGAATAATGCACCTTCATTCTAGGAATGATGGTTCTCATTTTATCCCTATCTTCTAAATCATTTTGAACTATCATCGTCTTCTAACCAAAAAAATTGATAGTAAAATTAGGAAGAAGATCTTACTATATATATCACTAGGGGGTGGGTATTCATTTTTATAGAATAAGGCAATATTTTGTTATGTGACCTTTCATTCTACAAAGGCAATAAACATTTAGGCTACCCATACAGGAAAATAGGAAACAAATAGGAGAATCTCCAGTCTCCAAAAAAAACTTTTAGGCACTTCCAACCCAAGATAAATAGAAATTAGTGCACCCTAACATAATTATCTAGTTAGGAATTGGGGTGTTAGAGTGCTTCAATACCCTCCTAATTAGATATTACATGATGAATACTCACTTAGGATATAAAGGTTTAGGCATCTAGTGGAAAGACAAGTTATTCACTTCTTTAGATATATTCTTAGGCATCCAAGGGTGTAGTTCAAGCTCCTATTCACACTGATGTGGACACCTCCACCTCTTGATGGTCAGGGAGGGTTAGTTAATTAGATGCCTGATTCGTTCAAGTCTCTTCTAATTTTTTTATGATGTATCATTTTGAGACCTTGATATCAATGTTTAATTAGTTCTAGGATTAGGGTTCAATTTGGTTTGTACTATTTGATTAGATTTACATGCTTAGGTTTCAATTAGGACAAGAGTTAATCAATTGAATTAAGTTTTGAAGTGCTAAATTTGGTTTTAGATATAGAATTATAGTTAAAGCTTTTAGATTAGAAACCAACATTAATTCAAAAAAGTTAGGTTTGAATTTTTTTTTAAAGTGTTCAATATATTATTGAGTTCTAGTTTAGGGTGATTTGGTTTAGTCTTAAAGTCAATATTTAACTTGGTTCAATCTTCTAGGGTAATGGTTCAATTTGGTTAATGGTTGGGGAAAGGATTTTTAAGGTTAAATTCAAGGTTTCTACTGTTAAGTTGGGATATATAATTAGGTTTATGATCATGGTTTAATTCAATTTGGTTTATAAGTATAATATTAATTAGTTAAGGGCCAGGGTTACCTTTCAATCTTAACGTTTGACATTTATAAAATTAGTACTCAAGGTAAGATAGGAAAGTTATTTAATTATTTAATATATTACCTGGTGTAGGTTTTAGCAAATAAAGATTAAGGTTAAGATGATAGTAAGGGTTATGATTAGAGTTAAATTCAATACAAATTGACATGATAGTTAATCCTAAATGACGCCCAGCCAAGGAATCCAAAGAACTAATCAAAAGTTTTACTAAGCAAGCAATAACATACATACAATAATTTACATTTATAAAAAACATAAGAGATTGCATTCCTTAATGAGCACATTTACATTTCATTTTTAAATAATTATAATAACTAAAAGTAAAATAAATAACACATCCACATGAAAGAATATTAACTACTTTAGTTCAATCAATTTAAATAATTTATATACATTTGTTCTGAATGCCACTTGGCAAATTAATTCAGAATGCACAATCATCCACTATACATGTCACAGGGTATGAAAGGCTGAAAGAATATACATTTATAAAATAGTTTACATCATACATTTTCGATCCATGAAATAAAGTACAATACAATATAAGTAAAATCATTTTAAATACTATAAGTTTTTTGTTTGGATCCCTTGGCAAGCTGTTGTGTGATTAAGTACTTAGTTATATATGTTTAGGGTTTTATTTATATGGTCAGGTTGAGATTATAGTTTAAACAATGAATTTAGGTTGAGGTTATAGTTAAAACAAGGTCGAGGTTATATTTATTTGTAAAATTACATGTTTAAACAATGAATTTACATCAAATCTAATCATTCAACATTGTAATAAATACATAAATTAAATACATTTCAAAACATCTAAAATAATAATTTTTTAAATAAACATTTACGAAACTATATTTTAATTAACAAATACAAAAAATTAAACATCTAAGTTCATTAACAATGTAAATTTACAATTTTACATATATTAAAAGTGAAAAAACAATAAATTAACATACATATTAAGTTGAAAATTGAAAAAAAAAATGTAAAATAGTATAAAACATATTAAAATACCTAGTGTATCGAAAACTAGCAGCAAGGGGGTAGTCGGTAGGGCCGAAAATTGAGCTCTTGTATGCGTCTCTAATCAGGCTCCCATTTTTGAGGTCATGAAAATGACCTCAAAAATGACAAAAAGGTGGTTAAATAAAATTTCACAAATTGGGTACCTGATTTGTAAGCAATCAGGTACTCAATTTTTAAAAAATCGGGTACCTAATTTGTAAAAAGGTGGGCATCAAATATTTGAGCAGCTCGAGCACCCGATCTAGTTTTCAATATCAGGTACCTAATTTTTAAAATTTGGCTTGGGTGCTCGAAGCTTAATTTTAGAAACGGGTACCCAATTTTTAAAAAATTGGGTACTCATTTCTAAGAAGTACAATTCCATGGATCTAACTTCCACAGAATTGCGACCCAACTTCTTGCATTCACTCCACTATTACAAGCACCAAAAATTGGCTAGGGCGTAATTGGGAAGGTATATATGATGATATGGCTATTATTTACAACCACCTTTCTTAGATATAATACGCCAGTAATGTGCACCATTTTAAAAGAGTGAATGATGCTTTCACAATGTTGACTATAAGAGAAATTCTAGGAAACATGGGATTGAGAATTTCACCAGAAGCAGTGATGAAAGTACAAAAGTATGGAAGTGTTTTCATATAGTTCCCAAAATTTAGGTTAGTTTCCTATGATGGGTATCCCCTTATGCTACCTAGATTTGTCGATGATAAATTGGTCTTGATTGAAATGAGCAAGTAGATTAGTCAAATTAATAAGCTTTGCAAGAATAGGGGGATAGATGAAATATCTTTCCCTATCAACATTAGACATTATAGTTGTGATACTGCATCAGATGCGAGGAACATAGAGAGATCCATTGCCATGATTAATTTGCATCCCTATACCATGTGTTTCCCTTATGATAGTAAAGGCTATGTAGTTAATGATTTAAAGCTAACTCCTATCCTTGGTCACTTTACAGCTCTAGAAGAATTTTGGGAAGGTTGTGAAAGTGATTTCAAAGTCAGGGAGAGAGATTAGCAGCGGCTTACTATAAGGCAAGTGATAGACTTCAAGATGGATATCAATATGAAAGGTATAAATGATAATGAAGTTTCCTTGGATAATCCTTTATACTATTAGAAAATTGAATTACTAGTTCTTCCCCTATTGATTAGTCAGTTCAGGAGTTAAAAATCTTGAAGGAAAGAACTGCCTATGTCCTTAAAAGAACAAGGGAATGGGTCAATAGAATCAGTGCAGAAAAAGTGACCGATGAATTTCAAAGTAAAGAGAGGAGAAGTAATCAAGGAGAATCACCTCGATTGGTATTGGAGATAATTCTAGTGATAAAATGCATCAATTAGATATGAGTGATCTAATTAAAGATGAAGATCTAAATCAACTGGCTAAGTTTATAGTCAAAAGAAGGATGACAAAACTAAAAGGTAAATCTGATAGAGTGAATTAGGAAGGAAATGAGCCTAATGAGAAGGATCAAAGAACTCCTCAAACTATAGAACAACACATTCTAGTCACATCCTCACATGATGTAGTAATTTCTCCTTCGAGCCTCTCTCGTCTTGAGATATTATTAATAGACATCACACAATTAGATAATCAGTTATCTAATTTAGAAGATTTGATGATGATTTCTGAAAATACAATAGGTGACAGACAAGTTTCACTTCAAGCTACTACACATTCATGGCTCCAAACCAATCTCCAAAAGAAGAAGAAAGTTGTTCAGATGATCTTGCCTCCATTTGATGTAATCACTAGTTTCCTTTAGAAGCCTCCTAAAGTGAAAAAGACTAAAGTGATGTTTAGGTTGGACATTGATAAAAATTCTATTGGGATGAATGTTGATGAAGCATCCAAGTCAAATTTCATTATGGATAAGGTTGATCTTGGTCCATCTACTACGGAAAGAGATTTTCAAAATTTTGAATTAACTGCTGCTCAAATGTTACAAAGAGCGAAGAAAGAGAACAGATAAAAGGAGAACTCAAAGATCAAGTTCAAATGCTAGTGTCTTACATCAATTCAGTTAGCAATTCTTCTAATGCAAAGGCAATAGTTACTTCACCAGCTTTATTAGGCCCTGATGGTATTCTTGATCATGTAGTTGTTGAAGGAGTAAACAAACACAAGTAACATAGTATGATGATCAAAGCTTGGATAAATAGAATGATAGAAGATGATTTAAAACACATAACTAGATGAAGGCAATATATGGAAAAGTGATGGAATAGATACAAGAGATGTCTAAAGAGCTAGAAAGTAGCAAGGACCAAAAAGTCACCTAGCAAAAAGTAGCTAATGAACTATAAGAAATATCCAAGTTAGATATAAGCACCCTAATTCTTAAGAAAATTATTGTTGATCCAAGTGAGAATTAGTCATGCACCTGGACTAAAATTATTAATTGGAAGATGATAAATATCAAAAAAAGGATCATTGAATTTGAAAAATTAATAGCCTCATGTGAACAACTGAAAATGAAAGTTGTAGATGAACTAGTCTCTATTATCACAGGTGGAGCAGTAGTAAATGATCTTCAAGATATTGATTGCCAATTTTTTCTTGATTCTTTCAGTATCAAAATTCATGTAGAAATGGAGAATCGAGTGTCAGATGCAGAAACTATGATGAAACTCAGTCTGGTAATAGTCACTCTAGAAGATCGCAACATTTCAGCCTATCAACAAGAGTCAAAAGAGATCTAGGATCAATACTTTATGGCAAAACTCAAGATGGAGAACGTGTTCATTCCCAATTATGATTCAATGGTGATCATCCTCCATGCTTATAGGAATTTTTGAGATAAGTCAATCATGTCCAGATAGATAGAGTTCATAGCTAGAAGACCAATGATTGGATATGTATGCATTCTTAGTAATTCTAGCTTAAGTTATGTTTGTGGAAGTTTTCCCTTGTATAGGTTACTTTTAGTGAGGTTAATTAACCTCTCTAAAATTACGTATTTTGGAGGTAGTTATTAATGACAAAGAGGTAGTTCTTAACCTCCATGGCTATACAAGGAGTCATTTTTGGCTTTGTAAGGGACATTAGAAAAATGGAACACTATGCTAAAATTTTGATCAAAAGATAATATTTGAAAAGTGTGTACAAAATTTTTGTTTGTAATAAAAATTTCCTCTTAGGTTCTTGGTACAAGAAAGTAAAAGAAAATGCAATTTGAATTCTCTTCTTTTGAATCTAAATTGTTAGAAATATTGATTCTCCATGTAGTGAGCATTTTCATGGTATTGTGCAAATATTTATGAATATTTAGATCAGTATTGTGCTAGTGATAATTCCCAAGTGTAGATCTTGATTGTTGTTGTTAGTGGTTTAAATTAGTATAGGAAAGCTTTGAAGTCATGTGGTGCATTCGTCATCAATGGCTTTCTATTGATTTTTTAAAGTTTGATTACATCTTTATTCGAAAAGCTTCAAAATTACATCATATGAGGGAACTGTCACTCTAAACATAGAGAAAGACCACATATCAAGGGCCTATCTAGCTATTGGGAATAGTTTTCCACATACACTCCATTGGGCAATAAATAAATTTGTAATGCAAATGGTCCCTCTGGCATAGAAATAAGATATATGAGAGTAATGGGTAAAGATATAATAAATGGCTAATTTGACCTTTTCATGTTGTTGGTTTCAAAAGTGCATGGCTCAAAGAAAATGGTCCCTCTAGAATAGAAATAAGATATATGAGAAAATTGGGTAAAGATATAATAAATGGCTAATTTGACCTTTTCATGTTGTTGGTCTCAAAAGTGCATGGTTCAAAGTAGAGAGTAGATTTATTTATTGATAAATTAGATTATATGTAGATAAATCTAACCAATACTATTTTGTCAAGAATGTTGATAAAAAAAAATTCCATAATCCAAAATATAACAAATATCTCAAGGTTATAAGGGAAGTCCATGAAGTGAGACTTGGGAAATTGGAAATTTTTTTTGACAAAGTGAAAGATAATTAGTGTATTGTGTGTGTTTAGTTGAATAATAATATAGAAAAACATAACTAGTCTTAGGAAAAGTTGGTTTAATAGACTTAATCTATTCAAGATCCCTCCTAAGGTAATTTATACTTTCGTACATGGATTGTGAAAATTAAAGAGAAAAATGATGTCATTATACACTATGACATGGGTATAAGTCTCATTATAAATTATAGCTCTCTCTCTCTCTCTCTCTCTCTCTCTCTCTCTCTCTCTCTCTCTCTCTCTCTCTCTCTCTCTCTCTCTCTGTATATATATATATCCTAGTGACATTCACAAAAGTGAACAATTATTGAAGTTGTTTTGGGTCAGTTGATCCACGTTTTGATTAGTTTTGGTTAGCTTTTCCCTAGTTACTACTTACTTGCTTTGTCTAGTTTATAGTTTTTTGTTTCTTTTTTGTAGTTTCACATTCCCTTCAAAATAAGTTTTCATTTGATTGAGAATAAAAGTATACAAATACAAAAATATATATATATATTGTACAAGTGGTTGCTAAATAATTTAATACATTAACTATCTAATGAAGAAACTAATATGTATGTCGGTGATTGAAACCATTTAAATCATTGCAAAGTGGTAAATTACATCCAAGATGACTTTCAAAAATAAGTATCTTGTCGCCATGTCCATTTCAAAAACCAAGGATGACAATTTAAACATTTAAATAAAATTTTATAATCTTTTATAAATATGAAATTACAAATTAATTTTAAAATTAAAATCAATCAATAATATATATACTATAAACTCAAGGTATGACATATATTATAGTGATTATGTCCTTCAAATTACTAGTATAATTGATAGTTTAAACCAAATCATTTTTTCAAGATAAATTTTCTATTTGTATCTTCAATATTTCTAATATTGACTATAAAAAATAGTACTTTAAAATTATTTTAAATTAAAATTAACTAAACCTAAAATATTCGTTAATTTTTTAAAATCTCATTTCTTGAATTATTTAAAAAATTAAATTGAATATATGCAATTATATTGTTTCATGATAGAATTAAATATAAAGGTTAAATTTATAATATAATACCATTTACGATTGTTCTTTATGTTCATAGTCTATTAACAGATATGATTTGATCATCATCAAACAACACATACTTAAGAATTTGGCCATGCTTAAACATCACACAATAAAGAAAAATAAAGCTTGATAAAGGTAAGTCAAATTTGATAGTTGAAATTTTTAGTTAAAAAATTAAATCTTAATTTTTGATGTTTAACCAATCCCAATTCCAACATAAAATAAAATAGAACAATAAAGACAATATAAGAATGAGGATTATTTATCTGTTAGATCATGCAATACACAACCAATTTAACATTAATACTCCTGTTCAAAGTTGTATTCAGAGGTAGGATAGACTAAACCAATTGGGATAACATTATGGCTAGCCAGCAAAACTCTTGGCAATATTGATGATTCAAACATGTCATTAGAGATGGAGGGGAAGGCGTGGTTTGATAATGGCCTCCAATGGAATTGATTTCTGTATTGTGAGCCCGCGACCCCCTGTCAAGTCAATTTCAGATCCCTCAGGAGCAAACCATTCGAAGCTCTGAAGCAGACGCCCTAATGTATAGCTCACCACAATCAATGCCAAAGACATGCCGGGGCACATTCTTCTCCCCGAACCAAACGGAAGCAGTTCAAAGTCCTGCCCTTTCACATCAATCTCTTTGCTACTCCTGACAAAACGCTCAGGAATGAACTCAGTGGGATGCTCCCACACGGCCGCGTCCCGTTGAATCGCCCACACATTCACGAGCAGTTGCGTCCTTGCGGGAATGTGATATCCTCCAACAGTGCAGGCCTCGCTTGATTCGTGAGGAATCAAAAGAGGTATTGATGGGTAAAGTCTCAGAGTTTCTTTCACAATTGCCTGCAAATATTTCAGCTTTGGCAGATCTGATTCCTCCATTAATCGATCCCGTCCAACATGTGTATCAATCTCTTGCTGAGCTTTTGCCAAAATGTCCGGATGCTGCATCAGAGTTGACAGTGCCCACTCGACGGTCACAGAGGATGTTTCGGTACCTCCGCTTATACTAGTCTGCAAAACCAAGCGATCAATTTTTTTTCGGGGTATTGTGATCAGTGTCTTGGCCTTAAGATTAACTCATTTGATTCTTATAGACACTTTCAATAATCATTGGCCTACCATGACGATACGATTAGTCGATCTATTATATCTAAGTAAATCAGAAAGATAAACAATCGAAATACTATATGGAAAGAGAAAGTGATGAAAGGACATACATGGGCAGTGGCTTTCACCACATCTTCGTTATTGTCAGTCTCAATTTCATGGTTGTCTATTGCAGAGGCGAGGGCATCAATCAAATCTGGAGCGTGCGCCCTTCTCTTCTCTCGGTGATCGTCGAGCAATCTATTCAGAAACCCATCTCTCTTCTTGTTTATATTCTTCATCGCACACACGCCTCTATTCGGAACGATCCACTTGAGAAATGGAAAGTAATAGCCGATATCTAACGCTCCTGCTATCGACGAACTTTGTTTTATCATCTCCTTGAAGTGCTGAGCATCTTCGAAATCCTTTAAACAGATATCTGGGGAGAATCTCTTGCTGGCAACCATTTGCACAATGATATTAAACGTGAGATCTGAGAGCCTCGACTTGACATTAACTCTATTTATATCTCGCTGCCAACTCTCGAAGAGGGAACTGATAAGGACGGAAATTTCCTCTTCCCGGACATGTCTGAAAGATTCGATTTGTTCTGCAGTAAAGAGTTGGAGCCTGCAAATCTTTCTAATTGTTCGCCAGTAAGAACCATAAGGAGCCAAAGATAACACTTTAAAGTCATACCCTAGATGCTTTCCTACAGTCGTGAGTGGGCGTGAAGCAAAGGCTTTGTCATTTGTTGTGAAGCATTCTTTTGCGAGATCTGAAGAACTGATGACCAAAACGGGGCGGGTGCCAAGTTGGAGATGCATGATGGGGCCATAGCGCTGTGAAAGAGAGGATAGAAATTTGTGAAACGGCTCTTTGCTCCCGCTTAGCAGAGGAAGATGCCCAAGTATTGGCCAGGATGGAGGCTGGGGTGGCTGTGCCTTTGTCTTAACTCTATGTCTCAGAATGTTTACAAATAACAAAAGGGAACCCAATACTAGAGAAAGAACGAAGAAAGAACTTGCTTCCCACGCCATAGCTCACCACTAATTAATTCTGATTAGGATAACCACACCAGGGTTTTGTATCACCACGCCTCTATTATAAGCTTTTCCAAGAAGTCTTTATACAATATAAATGACTATGAAAATGTTATCCAATGGAAATTAAAATATAATTGCAGAGGGCCTTGTGATGAACATGCATACGTGTTCAAAGGTATCCATGACTTCTATAGCTTAATTATAGTTTGGTTGTGAGGAATCAAAATAAAATATGGGAGAACATATTTTTTAATATAGTTCTAATAGAAGTAGAAAATTCATAGCTTAGTACTAATATAATATAGTAATAATTTACTTGCGAGGAATCAAAATAAGGGAGTACTTTATTTTTATATGCTTTTCAAAGAAGAACAAAATTGACAGCTTAATATCAAAATTTATTTTCTAAAATTTGAGTAAACTAATGAAATTAGTTAGGTGAAAAATATGATATAATTTCTCTTTCACAATTTCTAAATGTTGATAAAGATTATATAAATCTTGAGCATCTTTTTCTTGATTAGTATCATTTCAATGATAGTAGAGTAGAATGAAGGATATATGCATTTATCTTATTGATCAAGTAATTTTGCGATAGATTCTAATTCTTCCAACTTTTAGAATATTTATTTTATCATTTCTTAATGTTCTTACTCAAGTTTACTATAAATATTAGTTACTGTTCTTGCTATTTTATAAGTAGCACTAATAGCTTTTCCATCTTGTTAAACCGTGTTAGAATATTTATTTAGTGTCTAGATAAAAGATCATGAATAATACTTGGAAGTATGAAATGTCAAGGAAAATAACTAGAATTTAATTTCATGAAAGATTGTAATCTACCACTAGAAAGGAATAATGAAAAATTAAAATTATAAAAAAAAATTCAAACCAAAAATAATACATCATTTCCAAGGCCTTCATTGTCCTTCTTATTCTTCTTAGAGTAGCCCATACATTTATGAGTGTGCACAATCACAATCTATAAGGGAAATAATAAAAAAGATAAGAAAAATAAAATCTTCTCATCTATTCTAAAAATTATGTGTTAAGGGTTGAGGTATGTGTAACAATCACAAGTATAATAATCCTTAAATTTTCATACGATCTTTTCTCGAATGAATGTACCGAGATAGATACCCAAAATACACTTGCCTCCTAACTTCATGGTGTTGGTAATATAAGAGGAGTAATTGGGAGGGGAGGGGTGAATCAATTTTTACTAAAAGAAATCCTAGATCCCTTAGATGCCAATACCAATTACAATCTAAAAACTAAATACTGTTGACGCTTGGTAAACAAATATAAAATGTTGTAACTTAGCAAATGATGAATGTACTTAGTAACTAATCAATTTTGTAGATCTTAAGATATTTTTAGTGATTATCATTACTCAAAATTTATTGCAAGCATGAAAGAAATAGTATGAACACATATGACACCAAGATTTAACATGGAAACCCAATTTGGGAAAATCCACCAATTGTAACTAGTTATTATTTTTCACTCTTTTGAAGTGAGCCCTATTAGGAGCCATCTTTATTAAAGGTTACAAAACACACTATTATGTATGACCCTATTAGGAGTGGCCTTGTTAGAGGTCTTGAGACAATTCAATAGAACTGCCACCTTGTTAGAGGTCTTGAGACAATTCAATAGAACTGCCACCTTGTTAGAGGATTTACAAATAGTTGTTAAACCAACTATGTTAAGAAATTTAGATAACTACTATAATGGTTAGAGAGTAACAATGAAATGACCTGATTTAGATACAACTAAATTGTTGATTATAGATCTATGTTTTGGTTTGTAGTTAATCCTTCCTAATTGAATATAACTTTTCTGCTCCAAAAGGATATTCTTCTTATCCTTCAAATTCACTTTCTCTCTTCATCCCTTGTGATTCATTCATAACATCTTGCGCACTCTGAAACCACAACTTGACATTATACTTATACCTTTCATATTATCAAGTCAGCTCAAATACAACTTAGAATAATTAATATTCATTCTCATAGTTGGCTAGAACCAATAGATAAATCAATTGAGCTTAATGTGCCAAAATATGAAAACCCTTTGTTAGCCAACCCAGCTTAGGAGACACTAACTCAGAAGTGATTTCCTATGTTAACCAACAGAAGCTCGGTTAACACTGCAAACTTACAAAAATCCTTTGGTAACTGAGTGAGATCAATTAGCACTGGTTCTATCCAACTTTTCTTCATTAACTAAGTGAGCTTGGTTAACACTCATCTTTTGTATGTTTTCTTTGACACCTGAGTGGACTCGATAGACACTGTCTTCTACACAGGAACACTCGATAGACATAGAAAACTATTTTCACTAATTGAGTGAGCTCAGCATGCACTATCTAATAATTAATTTGACATTTGTGTAACATCAAAGACAATACACAATTAATTAATTGTATCCATCAATCTCCCTCTTTGGCATTGATGGAAACACAACATGTCATAACATAATGAAATTTTGAGAAAAAGACTCCCTCTGCCAGTATGAGCTCTTCAAGTTTCTCCCTCTGTCAGAAAACTTCTATATGCAAAAATGTTCTACCAAGTTCATTCTCTTTTATATCTATTCATATAACTTCTCTCTCTTTATGAAAATGTTTGAGAGATATGATAGTAAACTTCTCTCTCTTTGACAACAATACTGATAATTTCAATGTACCTTAAGTATTGACCCATTTGCAATATGCCCTTGCCAATATTGCATCAACTAATTAATCTTCAACTTACCTCTTGTTGATGCATCACTAATTTTTATTTAGTGAGCTACAAATAGGGGAATGACCCCTAGCTTACCTCTTAGATACAAGAATTTATCCTTAGATAATGGCTTGGTGAATATGTCTACAACCTCTTCTTTTGTATTCACATATTCCAATTTGACTTCTTTATTTTGCACCAATTCTCTTAAGAAGTGATATTTTATAGGAATGTGCTTTGTTTTGGATTGCATCACTAGATTCTTTGATATGTTTATTGCACTGGCGTTATCACAATATATGACTATTGGAGCTTTGATCTCTACCTTTATTCCTTCCAATAGTTTTTTGAACTAACCAATGTTAGAACAATTGACTGTTGCTACCACATATTCTACCTCTGATGTGGATTGAGATGTACAATTTTATTTCTTACTTGTCCAAGATACCAATCTTTTACCAAGGAAGAATATTCCACCACTAGTGTTTTTTCTATCATCAAGACTTCATGCCCAATCACTATCAATAAACACTTTTAAGTCTAGATTGCCTCCAAGTTTGTACTATAAGCCATAATATTTAGTACCTTTTAGATATCTCATAATTCTTTTGATTGACATCATATGGTTTATTTGATGAGAATCTTATCACTATCCCAACTACTATGGCAATGTCAAGCCTTATATGTACTACATACTATAATTTCCCAATCATTGATCTGTATAAGGTATGATCTACTTCTTTGGAGTCATCATTTTTTGAAAGCTTGTGTCTAGTAGACATGGGGGTTCCAACTACTCTTGAATCTTGCATTCCAAACTTTTTCAATATCTCATTGATATACTTAGATTGAGTGATTTAGATACCATTTTTGTTTTGTTGTATGTGCAATCTAACAAAGAATTTTTTATCACCAAATATAGACATCTCAAATTTCTTATTCATTTCTTCTAAAAATGTTTTGCATAGGTCATCATTTCCTATAAATAGGGTATCATCAAAATATATATTTTTTCCAACACAATCTTCTTATCTAGTCCTTCCTTGATATATAGACTAATTTTATCATTTGTTATTTGAAAACCAATCTGTATCAAATAGTTATGTAATCTTTCATACCAAGCTCTATGAGTTTGTTTGAGACCATATAGTGCTTTGTGTAATTTGTAGACCATGTCTCTTTTGTTAGGATCCACAAAACCTTATAGTTGTTCAATGTAGACTTCCTCATCAAGAATTCCATTCAAGAATATAGATTTAGCATCCATCTGATATACTTTGAATCCTCTGTGAGCTGTATATGCAAGTAGAGTTCTAACACTTTCTAATTTTTCAACTGGTGCAAAAGTTTCACCATAATCAATACCTTCTTCTTCAAAATAGCCTTTTCATACCAATCTTTCTTTGTTTCATACCAGTCTTTCTTTATTTCTAGATACTTTTCCATCTTGATTGAGCTTAAGTCTAAATACCCATTTTGTAGCAATTACATTTTTATCCTTAGGCCTACGAATAAGGGTCCAAGTTTTTTTCTTCTCTATCTAATCTATCTCTTCATTCATAGCTTCAATCCAAATTTCATTTTTAAGAACATCTTTAACATTTCTAGGTTCAAATTCAGCAAGTAAACATGTACCTTTTAATTTTGCTTCTTGTCATTGTTCCATCTAATTTGTCTCCAATAATATGATCAGGTGCATCATGCCTTTTGACATATTTTGCTAATACAAGTTCTTTGGGATTTGAATGAATTCCATTGTCTTCATTATGAACTTCAACTTCAAGCTTGGGTTATTTTGTCTGTGATTTGGGTCCATCAGACTTAGTTTGAACTAGCTCAGTAGCCTCTGAATGTGACTCAAGTCCTTCAAACTAAGTTTGCACTTCTTGCAACTCCGTAACTATTGGAGATTTAAGGGACTCAATAGATGAAGTCTCCTTTCTTTCAAATAGATTTGGTAGGGTACTATGTTCATAGTAGATGAATCTTCTATAATCCTTTGGCTCCTTTTTTATTTTGTCTTCACTCTTTCCTGGAAACTCATCAATTCTCACATGTGCACTTTCTATGATCTTATGAGTGAAAAAATTCAAACATTTGTATTCTTTACTTCTGCAGGAGTATCCTAGAAATATGCCTTCGTCACCTTTTACATTGAATTTTCCATTCCTAGATTCTTTCAAGATATAATATTTGCTACCAAATACTTTCAAGTAACTTACATTGGGTTTGTAGCCATACCATAGTTCATAGGGAGTTTTATTTGAGTCTTTCTTCAACTATACTCGGTTCAAAGTATGAACTCTAATGTTGATAGCTTCCTTCCAATATTTGATAGGAACGTTCTTTTCTATCATTAGTGTCCTTGCACAATCCATGATAGATCTATTCCTTCTTTCAACTATACCATTTTGCTAAGGTGTACTAGGGGCTAATAATTATCTTTTGACTCCTCTTCAATGCAAAAATTATTGAATTCATTGGAGATGAATTCACCACCTCTGTCTGATCTTAAATGTTGCAATCTCTTTCTAGTTTCTTTTTCCACTCTTGCCAGATACCATTTGAACTTCTCAAAAGCTTCTGATTTTTCATTTAGATACATCACAGTTGTCATTCTAGAATAGTTATCAACAAAATGAATAATTTTTTTTCCTCCATTGTAACATTCTATTCCAATGGATCCACATAAGTCAGTATGTACAACTTCCAAGACTTTTTTTGGCTGATAGTTTTTTGCTCTTAAAACTAGACTTTCCCATTTTACTAACTTGGCAATTTTTGCACAAACAAACATTAGGTTAATTCAAACTAGGAATACCTCTTACTCTTCTAAGTTTGCATATCTTGACCATATTATCAAATTTTACATGACATAGCCTTCTATTCCATATCCAACTTTTTTCTATTTGAGCAATAAAACATGAGCATTCACCAAGATCAAGATAAAAATAGATTACCTTTTGTTTACTTGCCTGATCCAACCAGATTTCTTTTGTCATCCAACCATTTTTCTGTTCCATTCATGAATTCTACCTTGAATCTAATGTTTTCCAATTGTGCCACACTTAGTAAATTATTCTTTAGTCCTTCAACCCAATAGGCATTATCACATATAAGTTCGTTAGTTAATGAGATATGACCTTTTTCTTTTATGAAGCAAGGTTCATTATTTTTGAACCTTACACTACCTCCATCATAGTATTCAAAATATTCAAATTTTATTTTATCTCTTGTCATATGGTGTGAACATCCACTATCAATAATGCATGTATCATTTTTTCTAACAACAAAAATAACGGTCATCTTATCTTCTTCATCATCAGACTCATCTTTCACGATAATATACACCATTTTAGCTTCACTATTGTTAGAATCTTTAGCCATGAAACAAGTTTTCTTACCTTTTTCCTTGTAGGTTTTTTGACTTTTGAATTCCTTCTTGCCTTTGTACTTGTGCGATTTCTTCTCATTCTTGCTTTCTCTATTTGGACACCTAGCAGGAATATGACCAATTTCTTCACAAGAAAAATAGATTAGAGGAATTTTACCTTTCTGCTTTCCTTTTCCTTTGGAATATTTCTTTGCAAGTAGAGCTTCAACAATTTAAAGATCACTATCAGAACTTTCTTCAGTTTCTTCATCACTTCCTGATTGATTTGCCTTTGATTTCTTTCTCTTTTCTTTGAGTGTGAGTTTGGCTTCAAATGCAAACTCAATATTTTTGGAAACAGGAATATAGTTATCATAGTTATCTAGTTTAAAAGTTGTCAATCTTCCAACTAGAGCATCCAAGGTTAATTTTTTATTTGGATCACATCCCATTTCTTGAATAGCAGACACTCTAATTGCATAGATGGGAAGAAGAGTTCTAAGTGCCTTACTTATAACCATTTCCTCCTTAATGTCTCCTCTAGATGCTTTGATTGCACTTACACTAGCTTTGATTCCTTGCACATATTTTGCTATGTTTTCATCTTCTCTCATTCTCATTTGGTCAAATTGTCCTCTGAGACTTTCTTCTTTTGCTCTTCTTACATTGTCGTCACCTCCATAGATATCTTTCAGTTTAGTTCACATTTCACGAGCAGATTTATTGTCTTTTACTTCATAAAATTGAGAGCAGATGCAATATCAATCATCATGATGTTATGGTTCTGCTTTTCAGTAATATCTTCAACTGATAATGTTTTAGTGCGAGTTTTGTATTTAGTATCAAGATACTTGCAACCTAAATTAGTGATAGTGGCTAGATGTACCCTCATAAGTCCTTGCTATGCTGCAAAATTGTCTCTATTGAGTTTTGAAATCTCTTTTTTATAAGACATCTTGATCTTTAGCTTAGGTCCTTGAAACCTTTACTGCAAGCAACAAAAGCTTTGATACCAATTGTTGGAAATATAAGAGTAATTGAGAGGGGAGAGGTGAATTAGTTACTACTAAAATAAATCCTAGATCCCTTATGTGTCAATAAAAATTACAATCTAAAAATTGAATACTGCTAATGCTCGGTAAACACATATAAAATGTTGTAACTTAGTAAATATTGAATGTACTTAGTAACTAATCAATTTTTTAGATCTCAAGATATTTTTAGTGATTATCATTACTCAAACTTTATTCCAAGTATGAAAGAAATAGCATGAACACATATGACACAAAGATTTAACATGGAAACCCAATTTGGGAAAACCCACCAATTATAACTAGTTACTATTTTTCACTCTTCTGAAGTGAGCCCTATTAAGAGCCAACCCTATTAAAGGTTATAAAAAACACTATTAGGTGTGACCCTGTTAAAGGATTTAATCACCATGTTACGAGTGGCCTTGTTAGAGGTCTTGTGACAATTCAATAGAACTGCCACCTTGTCAGAGGATTTACAAATGGTTGTTAAACCAACTTTGTTAAGAGATTTAGATCACTATTACAATGGTTAGAAAGTAAAAATGAAATGACCTAATTTAGATGCAACTAAATTACTAATTAAAGATCTTTATTCTGGCTTGTATTGAATCCTTCCTGATCAAATAGATCTTTTTTGCTCTACAATAATATTCTACTTATCCTTCAAATTTGCTTTCTTTCTTCATCCCTTGCAATTCATTCATAACATCTTACACACTTTGAAACCACAACTTAACCTTATACTTATGCCTTTTACATTGTCAAGTCAGCTCAAATACAACTTAGGATAATTAATATTCATCACCATAGTTGGCTAGAACCAAAAGATAAATCAATTGAGCTTACTATGCCAAAATAAGAAAATCCTTCATTAGCTGACCGAACTTGGTAGATACTAACTCAGAAGCAATTTCCTATCTTAACCAATAGAAGCTTAGTTAACATTACAAACTTGTGACAAACCTTTGGTAATAGAGTGAGCTTGGTTAGCACTATTTCCATCCAACTTTCCTTCATTAATCGAGTGAGCTCAGTTAACACTCATCTTTTGCATATTTTCCTTCAACACCCAAGTGGAATCGGTAGACACTGTCTTCTATAGAGGAATGCTTGGTAGATGTACAAAATTATCTTCACTAATTGAGTGAGCTTGGCATGCACTATTTGACAATTGATATATCATTTGTGTAACATCAAAGACAACACACAATTAATTGTATCCAACACATGGAATCATCCAATAAACAATAAACAAAAGAAAGGTTATGAACCTTCCTTGCTACTCTAATCACTTGTGAATATTCTTGAGTAGCATAGAAACATAATTAAAGATAAATGAAGGAGATATTAAGACTCACTTAACCAAGAAAGTCAAAAACAATATTGATCTTGTATGAATGTTAATTACTTTTATTATGATCATGATACATGTTTCAAAAATGGAGTATCCAATCTAAGACAAAGCAATTTGGTTTTGAGAAAGTACACCTTGTATAAGGAAAATGATAATTAATAGAGATTTATGTCTTTTGAAAAACACAAATTGAGTGGCATGATTTTATATTATGATAATTTTATCATCAATGGGTAAATTGTTAAGCCTAATGGCTTATATATTTTTTATTTGTGTCTAGCAATTTGGTTTTTAGAAAGTACACCTTGTATAAGGAAAATGATAATTAATAGAGATTGATGTCTTTTGGAAAACATAGATTGAGTGGCATGATTGTATATTAGGATAATTTTATCATCAATGGGTAAATTATTAAGCCTAATGGCTTATATATATTTTATATTATATATATATATATATATATATATATGAATTTTTTAGGACAATTTACAAATATTTTAAAATATTTTATTAAGGTTTTCACATTTTTTTATATTATGATATTTGTTAAATATTTTTTATCTACTTTTTAGATAGCTTATGAATTCTCTTTGTCATCTTTTCAAAATTTCATAACTATTTTTATCCTTTTTCAAGATTTGTATCATTTTTTTAATGACATTTTCCATAAGTTAGCATAGAAAATTTTCACCCTATGATCCATTAATTAATGACCCAATCTATCACTATTATAAAGAGATTTCCCCTTGTCAGGTACGAGACTCCCTCTTGGTACAAGATGACCTATTGAAGAATGGTGAATTTAGACTGATATTGGTGCAAGATGGGATACCAAATAAATAACATATTTGGAGAAACCTTGTGGTCACCCAATGGATAGAGAAAACATATTAATAGAGATAGAGGGGAAGGTTATGTATGATAATGACCTCTAATAGAATTGATATTTGTACAAGCTATTATTTCAGCTAAATTAGAGTACACTTTGGAGGAAACTATTTGAAGCTTTGAAATAGTCATCCAAATATATAGTTGACCACAATCGATGCCAAAGACATGCCTAGGTATATTCTCATCCTTGAGCCAAATATTATCAATTCATAATCCTTCCCTTTTACATCCTTATATTTGCAATTATTGACAAATCATTCAAGAAAAAGTTCTTTTTCCATGAGTGACAAAGTTTTTTACAAGAAGAACCTTTTTATAAGATTTTAAAGAAATTTTCAATGCAAAATAAATGATGATGAAAATATGAAAATGCTAGTGAAGATAATATAAATGCATACAACCATGTGATGAACACATTGATGACATAAGAGATGGCATTAATAAATTTTCACAAGTAAAAACACATCACCCATGAACTTCTAGTACAATGATATACTTTTCTCATGGAGTACAATAATAGGAACTAATTATTTTAATAAATTTTTATAAAAAATGATAATTCTAACATACAATTTCATTTTTTCAAATTAAATAATTTTTTACAACTACTTAGATAAAAATAAATATAAAAGACACAATATAATGTTTGATTCATAATCTATTACATTAATTAAGAATATAAAAATTTAAAATTTGTGAAGGTATCTTTGTTGTTTTGGACCATTTCAACAATAATATAATAAAATGCAAGAATATATCATATTTATCTAATTGACTAAGTAATTTCTCCTAAGCTTTGAACTCTTCTGAATTTTAGAATGTTTATTTCATATCTTCTCAATAATTTTAGTTCATTTTTATATACATATTAGTTAATTTTGCCTCTAATTTACAAATACAAATAATAACAATTCCTTTGTGTAAAATTGTCCAAGGACATCCTTTTAATAACAAGATAAATGATTAAGATTAATTCTCTCAAACATATAAAATGTCATAAATGATTGTCTCTTGTGGATAGGCTTGGTCAAACCATGCAACTATATGTAAAATATTAAAGTGTACAACTTTTCATTATGTATACCTTAAATAATTCTCAAATAAACATAAGTTTTTTTAAAATTCTCCCTTAAAGAATGAAATATAAATGATACATAATTTGTATTGAATGAAAGCATATTTTCTAACTATGAAAACTAACATAGAGGAACATATACATCTAGAAACTCTAGATGAATCTAGGTAATTGTAGCTATTATAATGATTTATGGTTGAAGATCCTTTAACAAGTTATATTGATAGTAAAAGCATAACCATTTAGTACCAAGGAGAATCTACTACAATATCCATAATGTGTAAACCAATGAACTGTAAGGATGAGTCTCACAAAAAATGTCTATAGTTATCTAATGTTCTTCAAATGCAACAGAGGAAAATGCATAAAAAAGAGATAGTGATCACCATATTTATGAAAATATAAGGTAGGAAAGGTTACTGAGAGAAGAGGGGTGAATCAAGAACTAATAAAACTTTATCTTACTTCACCAAAGTAATCCTTCATATAATATTATGATCAAATTACATGCACAAAATAATGAAAGAATTTAAACATTCATAACATGTTGGCAAATGATATGGTAACCTAGAAAAATTCCAATTAGAAAGTAAAATTGGGATGGGGATGGTAGCCACAAGTTTTAGTTCTACATAGTATAAAGTAAACATGTTAAGGCATACAATCGACCACTTGTCATGATCTGCAATGTTAGGAGCAATAAGGACTGTCAGATCCACCTTGATAAAGGATTTACAAATATACAATTAAGTATGCACTTTGTTAAGACATTTAGCAAAGACTATTAAGTCTACCTTGTTAAATAATTTAACTTATACACCTCTTAGGATGAACTAGTGGCTGATCTTTGATTTGTAACTCTGATTTACTAGTTGAGATTCATTGTAATGCAATGATAACTTGAGTGTGATAGAGAAATCTCTATTTTCTCTTATACTACTTGTAGCCTTCTTCAATTTTCACTCCTACTCATTAGGTTCTTCTTCACATACTTTCTTCGATATGATACAATGTATTAAATATATACCAATCCAAATCATAACTTACTAGAGTTGGCTACAATACCAATTTAATCATAATTCACAAAGTCGGCCGAACTACTATAACTTAGGTTCTAAAGAAAAATTTGGTTATCTTCTGATACTCGACAAATACTATCAATGCTAGGAAATCTTTGGCATTTGGTTGAACTTGAAGCTTAGTCCATACTAATCACTTCCAAGTAGCTTGAACTTGGTTAGTATTGTGTGACTCAGTGAACACTAAGAAACTTGGTAGCTACTAAATCACTCGGTCAACACTAGATTCACATGTTGACATAGTGAGCTTGGTAGATATAGTATAACATGGCTAACATACCATAGCTTAGTTGACACTATGATCTTCTCGCTTCCACTAAATAGCTTGGTGGCCTCTGCTATGCTCAGTTTTGATTGTGCAGCTTGACAAACACTACAAAATGACTCAAGTGTTTGGTAGACACTGTATTATAACTACTTGGATTGGGAACAAATGAATCACTTTCTTAACACTCCAAACTAACTAGTAAGATTGGTAGCAACTATAGAGCTCAGTAGCAATGCAACCATTTGACTAAGTGTTTAGTCACTAATAAACAAATTGACAATAATGTCGACAATCTTCCCCTTTGACATCAGTGACAAAAACACTTATCAAACCAAAAATCTAAACTTCAAAACTATAACTCAAAAAACTTCCTTTACCATAATTTTGTGTCGTCAACTTGGTTTTGACTATTACTAGTGTTGTTTGGTAACATACTCTCTTTTTTTTTATTTTTTAAAATTGCTTATGTAAACTTATCTGTACAAGTATCTTCATAGTACTATACTACTCCCCCAGACATATATCTCCTATATACATATATCTGGAGTATAGTATACTTCTCTTTCTTTAGAATATCTCCTCCCTCTTTACAATATATCTTCTCCCTCTGGAGTATAGTATATCTTCTCTTTCTTTAGAATCTCTCTCTCTCTCTCTCTCTCTCTCTCTCTCTCTCTCTCTCTCTCTCTCTCTCTCTCTCTCTCTCTCTCTTATATATATATATATTTCTCCTCTTTTTTGACATTAATGTCAAAGGTGTATAATATCTATATGATAATGCCAAAATGTGGCAAGAAATTAGAATACACCTTTAAAATAAGTATCATTGTCTTGTCTTAATTCTCCTATAGTACTTTGCTTGCATGTAGTGCAATCTGAACTTCTGCTAATAATTCCATCATGTGATCAGCTATGGAGAAGTTGTTGTCATGGATGAGAGTCTTTGCATGCTCAATGTGTTTCTGCAATGCATCCACGTTTGGAAGAATCATGCCCTAGATTTCTGTAAGTATGGCCTTGATCCTAGCTTTTTCCTTCAACAATTCTACTAGTAGATTTGTTGGATATTTGATCTTTGCATAATATGCAGAACTATGGCTTGGGTCAATAGATAGGTGGTGTGCACTTGTCTTCTAGTTTTCATCTATCTTGCAAAATTTCTCCTTGATTTCATTTGTGAAGATAGATGTATCACTTAGTTTGACAAATAATGAAATAAAATTATTTAGAGAGGTTTCCAGTGAACCAAGAATAGTAGCTATGTCTACTTGATCTATTACAATTCTTTGTGCAACTTATTCCAACACTCAATTTTCAAACTTTCTTTTAGCTCTTTGAAGTAGCTTCTCCTATCCATTCAATTTTTCATTGAATTTGTGGACAATTTCTACTAACTAATCAAGAGTAGGTTGATAGTACTATCAACATCAATACTTAGAGCATCAACAAATACAATTTTTATGCCTTCAAAAAATTGATTTTCTTTCTTCTTCTCTTCTCTAAACTATATCCTCATCCAAATCAATTGCTTTAGTTTCTTCTTTCCCCTTTACCTTTAGGATGGTGGAAATAATTTTCTTTCCCTTGTCTAGGACTTCAATACTCAGTTGAGACTAGTTATAAAATTTTATTGTACTAGCTATGGATACACTTGGGATAGAAACAATTATAGAAACTGATGGACTAGAAAAAAATGTTGAAACAACACTAATAACATAAATACTTTGCTACTCAGTCAAGCCTGATGATGGAGGGACATGCTACTCAATAGATTAAGTGTTGGGCACTTCTATTAATGTAACTAAGCTAAAAAAATTCAAAGCTTGGTTGGGTGCTTGGTATAACAGTGGTATCCACAACCAACTTGATAGAATCTTTCTCTGAGCCATATTGTGCCAAGGTTGTACTAAGAGAGAGAGAGAGAGAGAGAGAAATGAGGTCAATACTACTGGTGCAATTTTCTTTGCATCTATTTCCTCAATTCTTTGTATCTCTAGAAGGATTCCTCCAGTAGGTTCTTGTTCTTCCTCCCCATCATCTAGACTGACATCATCTAACTCATCATCTTTTATTTCTACATCTACTTCCTCATCTATATCATCCTTTTCATAAACATGCACCACAAAGTCACTAGGTTGATGCAAAAAATAGATGTTTTTCCATGTAGCTATAGTAGCCTTCACCACATATTCAGTTTCCTTAAGAAGTGTCATGCATGTTTTTAATTTGAGAGTGAATTTCTTCACATTTTTCTTTAAGGATTCTTTTACCTCGTTCTTACTAAGATTTGGCATGAGTTTCTCCAAGCTCTATTCATAGATGTCCTTGGCAATCTTTTGTGCATTTTCCCATCTAGGTTTCATTACCTACATAAGCTCATTAGGAATTTTTTGTGCAAACTCATCTAGTGAGTACTTCTACTTTCCTAGCTTGGTCATAATGACATCCTCAATCTGCCTTTTCTCTTCCTCATTCTTTGACTCATACTTGAGGAATTTGAAACATGTCATGCCAATTCCTTCTTTGATATTCTTTAACTATTCTTGATGTGTGGGTGTAGATCTATTGAAGATATCCTGATTGCGTTCATATTCATCCAACTTCAACTTCTTCCTTGACTTGGCTTCCCTTCTAGTAAATAAAATAGGGGATGATTTGGTAGGTCTGGTTATAATAACCTTACCTTTCTTCCTTTGAGACATTTCTTCCTCATATTTTTCTTCCTCTTCTTCACCCTCTTCATCATCATCTTTTGTACCATCAACTTTTCCCTTGGTAAGCATTAGAGGAGAACTTTCTTTCTTTGTTCTTTTTAGTAGCTTCTCTACTCTTTTCCTTCCTTTACTCACTACTTGAGGTAGTTTGATCTCAAGCTCCATTCTTTCCTTTTCCTCATTGTAAGTTCCTAAATAGGTGGCTATAGGATCCACAAGATCATTTAGTAAAGGCCCAATTATATCCTTAGTTTCATCAATGTTAACCTCATACTCTAGAGGCTTAATGCATGACACTCTAGGTTTGACTGCTTATATATATATACTTTGCCACAATCCACCATGAAAAAATATCATCATTGTAATCTTCTAAAAGCTTCTTAGGGATCCTAAATCTATTTTGCATCTTCTCTTGGAATGATTCAAAATCATTATCCATGATGCTATCAAAAATTTCACCCAGTTCTATTATATATTCATTGATTTGATATAAAAACCAGAACATCCTTCCTGCATACTATTGTACATTCGGAAGGGAAACATTTCTAAACAAAGAAGAATAAACATGTCAAAATATATCCTAACTTACATGGATTATTCTTTCATCCTTTGATGTTATCCATGTTCTTGTTGAACTGATTCAACAATAACTTGACAAGGTTGAAGGATAGGGTATTCTTCACAACCTTGTATGCAAGATTGATAACTTCACATGAAACATTGTTTGACTAACTAGAGTTGTATATATTATGTGCAATTACATGTATGTTTTACTTTAGCTCCATGCAAATTACCCCACTAAGCTTCATTCCTCTTCTGTCCCATTTGAAAAGAGTCTTCTTGGTTAGTATTTCCCAACCTATGGTTTTGGTTGTCTTAGCTTTGTTTAGCATTGGTGGACCAGTGATTCTGTGAATCATTTTATTCATAATCTGAATGGGTTAATTCAAACATAATTGCCCATTTTGTACATGACTTATAATATATGTAATCCATTTGACCTAAAAGTCTTTTGGCATATGTGAGATATGCGTCAAACCCATGGTTTCCAAATCTTGATGTCTAGGCTTTAATGCACCATCCATACACAACTCCTTGAATGCTTCATTCATTCTCTAGGGATCTGAGTTGCGGAATAGAAAAATGGAGAAAAGAATGGATGTCATGCATGAGTAATACCTTAGGTAGAATTTGAGACTATGCACCTGCTGGGTTGAGCACCTCTATAATCATTGGACTCAACTTTAAATTATGTTCCTTATAGTCAACTCCATGAGCCAAAATTTTAGAACCTTTCATTTTTGTGCTTGAAGATGCCATGATCAATAGAGTTTTTGAAAACTTCAACAATTCTTCAACAAATACTTAAATTGCTTGGGTGCTCTACACTTGTTCTTCACAAATGGCTTTGGAAATTTTCAATAAAATAATGCAATTGGTTTCTTCCTTTTAATGATTTTCCTCTCTTCCATTTCCATTAATGCTTCATACTTTATACTTTCTCATTGATAGCCTATCCTCAACTTAGTTTGTTCTTTAATGCTTAGGGCACATCTACAACTCGATAGAGTCGCTAACATTCAATAGGAACTACCAACTCTATTTCCATAACCAAAAACAATATGCAACTCAACCTTGCTCGGTAAGGTCTTGTGACCTAGCCTTGCTCGATAAGGTCTTCTTCTTGCCATCATACTCAATGATCCTTGTGCATCTTGAATGTTGATTCTATCATTTTGCCTTCTAGCTAGAACTGATGTTGGATGATTTCTTCTAAATCATAGTTCTAGTGATCTCCATAAGGAACTAAGTTGAAATATTTGAGCCACCCAACTCATTGACTTGGGTGTCATCCATTTCATGACATTGATTTTCATTCCTTGCAGATTTTGGTACCCATTTCTTCCTCATTTTATTTCCCATATTGTCAACTTTGGCTTTCTTTTCATCTTCAATTCTAGCTGTGTTCATACAGTTCTTGGAAAGGTGTCCAAGTTGTGTACAAATAAAGTTATGATGTGTGTGTGTGTGTGTGTGTATATATATATATATATAGATATACATATAGATGTATGTATATATATATACATATAGATGTATGTATATATATATACATATATATGTATGTATATACATATACATATATATGTATGTATATACATATACATATATATGTATGTATATACATATACATATATATGTATGTATATACATATACATATATATGTATGTATATACATATACATATATATGTATGTATATACATATACATATATATGTATGTATATACATATACATATATATGTATGTATATACATATACATATATATGTATGTATATACATATACATATATATGTATGTATATATATATATATGTATGTATGTATATATATATATGTATGTATGTATGTATATATATATATATATGTATGTATATATATGTATGTATATACATACATATACACACACACATATACATATACATATATACATACATACATATCTGTATGTGTGTATATATATGTATGTATGTATATATGTATATACATATACATATACATATACATATACACATACATACATACATACATACACACATATATATATATGTATATGTATATGTATATGTATATACATATACATATAAAGACATATACATATACATATACATAGACACACACACACACACACACATCTCAATGAAGTTCACAAAAGTGAACAATTATTAAAGTTATTTTGGGTTAGTTCCCTAGTTACTATTTACTATGTTTTGTCTAGTTTATAGTTTTCTTTTTCTTTTTTCTTTTTTGTAGTTTCATGTTCCCTTCAAAATAAATTTTCCTTGGATCAAGAATAAAAGTATACAAATACAAAAAAAAACTTTGTGTACAAGTGGTTGTCAAATAATTTAACATGTTAACTATCTAATGAAGAAAATGATATGTATGTAGGTGATTGAAACCAACTAAATCAATGAAAATTATTAAATTATACCCAAGATGACTTTCAAAAGTAAGTATCTTGTCACCATGTCCATTTCCGAAGCAAAGGATGACAATTTAAACATTTAAATAAAACATTATAATCTTTTATACATATGAAATTACTAATAAATTTTACAATTGAAATCATTCAATAATAAATATAGGATAAACTTAAGGTATGACATATATTATATTGATTGCGTCCTTGAAACTACTCGTATAATTGGCATTTACTTGGATGAATTATATAGTTTAAACCAAATCTTTTTTTGAAGATAAATTTTCTATTTGTATCTTCAATATTTCTAATATTGACTATAAAAAGTTGGCACTTTCTAATTATTTTAAATCAAGATTAACTACACTTAAATTATTCTTTAATTTTTTAAAATATCATTTCTTGAATTATTTAAAAAATTAAAATGAATATATATATTTGTATTCTTACATGACAAATTAAATATAAAGGTTAAATTTATAATATAATATTATTTAATATTGTTCTTTATGTTCATAGTCATATTAACAGATATGATTTAGCCATCATTGAACATCACATAATAAAGGAAAAATAAAGTTTGATAAAAGTAAGTCAATTTTGACTATTTGACATTTTTAGTTTAAAAATTAAATCTTAATTTTTGATGTTTAACCAAACCCAACTCAAACATAAAATAAAATAAAAGAATCAACACAATATTAGAATGAAGATTATTTATCTATTACATGCAATACAAAACCAATTTAACAGTAATAGTCTTGTTCAAAGTTATATTCAAAGGTAGGATAGACTTTACCAATTGGGATAACATTACAGCTAGCCAACAAAACTCTTAGCAATATTGATGAATCAAACATGTCAATAGAGAGGGAGGGGAAGGCATGGTTTGATAATGGCCTCCAATGGAATCGAATTATGTATTGTGAGCTCACAACCCCTTATCAAGTCAATTTTAGATCCCTCAGAAGAAAATCATTCGAAGCTCTAAAGTAGACATGCCAGGGCACATTTTTCTCCCCAAACCAAACAGAAGTAGTTCAAAGTCCTACCCTTTCACATCAATCTCTTTGACACTCCTGAAAAAACATATAGGAATGAACTTAGTGGGATGCTCCCACATGGCGACATCCTATTGAATCGCCCACACATTCACCAACAGTTGCATCCTTGCAGGAATGTGATATCCTCCAATAGTGTAGGCCTCACTTGATTCGTGAGGAATCAAAACAGGTATTGATGGGTAAAGTGCCACATCTTTCCCTAGAGTCTTTTTCTTTTCTTGCTTATGTAGCAAAATGTTGACTTGGTCAAAATAGATTAATCTTAATTTAAGATACATAAATGAGTTACATGAGATATTATGTTATGATGATGATGTCATTTGATGTATTTTAAATGCCATGCTTTAATATGTGATTTAGTTAATGTTTTACTTCTTAATGATGATGTAATTAGGTTGTGGTACATTGATTATGATGGATACTAACTCATTTTTGGTTGTGAGTGTCTGAGTGGATGCAGAAATTGTCACGACAAGAGTGTGGTTGAGGTAGAGAGGGCTAGCCTCTCAGAAGGGGATGTGTCAGATGTCGTGCTACCACACACACACATCACATAGATTTCATCCTAGTGTTATGGTTTTTATTACATTTATTAAGTTAATCTTGAAGCTTAAGTGAAATATAGAGGATTGCAATTTAAATTATTTTATTATATTAAATTCTCAATGGTAAATTTGATGTTTGATTATGATACCTAAATAGAAGTCTATTTTGGTTTTGAGAATAAAAATTAGAAGCATTATTTTATTATTAAAAAAAAACTAACGGATTAGCTTGATGTTTTGAATTTTATCTATCTATCTATCTATCTATCTATCTATATATATGTATATATGTAAAAGTTCTATTTTTCTTGGAATATGCAAATAGAAATATTAAATATTAAAAAAATTGCATGTGTGTGTGTGTTTATT
The DNA here is from genome assembly GCA_028749045.1 of Cupressus sempervirens. Classification (NCBI taxonomy): domain Eukaryota; kingdom Viridiplantae; phylum Streptophyta; class Pinopsida; order Cupressales; family Cupressaceae; genus Cupressus; species Cupressus sempervirens. The sequence continues at coordinate 150,155,708 of CM053786.1, forward strand.
AAAACATGGATTGTTCATAAAACTTCAAAATGAAAAAACCTTTTTTTTAAACAATATTGTCCTTTCAATACCAAGAACCACAAATAAAAACACATTTTGTTTGAGGAAAGCTATAGAATTCATTAGGCTAGTTATGGATTAGAGGTTACAAAATAGGGGTTTTGGGAAGAATGGCGGCACATGATGGCTGGGAAAGAGAAAAGGACCAGGCAAGCAAGGTGACTAGGGCAAGATAACGATAGATTTCAAATTCCCTTCTTCTATTTTGTATTTAATTAAACGGTGTGGTTCCTTTTGATGCACGTATCATTGTATTGGAGTAGGGTTGAGAAGCATAAAATTGTAAATTTGATGATTGCTTCAGTATTGCTCTTTTGTTTTGTTTTCATAGCCACTGAATCTAGTTATAAGAGCACAATTATTTAGTCGTACCTTTATTAAGGGGCACAGAGTAGAGCAAAACAATAAAATCCCTTGAAAAGAACTCCTTTTCGTAACATGAATATATTGTAAGGAAATTTTTTTTGATAAGGTTTCCTTTTTTGTTGTGTTACCTCTATTCAACAACCTTTCTTAAATATGAATGCCCCTGAAATGATATGAAACAATGAGTTTTAGAGAATGCCAAACATGATGATGCCATAGAAGTTATACAACCAATAGAAATTAAACTCAAACCATTTCTATTATGTCCTTGTGTGACATGGATTTCTGTTAAGTTTTAGAAATTAGGTGTACCAAACAATATGATATGAGTGTAGAAATGAACACAGATATTTGTATGTTGTTTGGAGTCAAATATTGAACTATGAATTTACAATTTTTCCATTAGCCACATAAAAATTGAACTATGTGTATAGATGAAGAATTGAAACCATTTCAAACATTTGGTTATCCTTCCTTCCAAACTCTCCTTTTAATATAGGAAAAAAGAACTGAGTTCCTTCAGAAACTTATCAATGATATTTAATATGTAAGCATAGAGAATTGATAAGTTTTGGCTAGTAACTAGTTTTTGTTTTTAAGGAAAAATGCTATGTTGTTAGAGAATTTTAGTGTATATTTTATGTTTAAATGATTGTTGAGGTCCTCTTCTCTCATTTATTATCACAACCGAGTGTTAATCATTAGTGGCTATTGGAGGTTGTGTTGTTCTAGTTGCAAATCAGCATAATATGTATGTTTAGGATGTAAAATTATGTTTTCAGCATTTAAGCATTGGCTGAACCTAATAGTAGGATGGATATAATATGTATGTTTGGGATGTAAGAGTATATATATTCAGCAATTAAGCATTGGTTGAATCTTAAGAATAGAAGGATACATATGTACATTTTGTTTTCATTTAAATTTTATTTTATTTAAATGTTGGCTAAACCATAATAGCATAATGGAGGATATTTTATGTGTTATAGTTTCCAGTGTAGGCACTTCACCTATACTATGGTTGACTGAAACATAGGAAAAGAATGAAAAATGTTGTATGTGAATGAGATTAAACAATATGCTTTCAACGTCACTGTGAATGATTATACCATAAGGTGAAACAACATTAGTTGAAACCTCTTGTTACAATTTAGTATTGCTAAGTTGACTGAACTATACAAACACATAAATCTTATGTGTTTTTTCAATATTTTCCATTCCAGTAGTTCTATGATTGGCTTTTACACCTAGAGAATGACCATATGCATTATTTAGATATAAATCAAATTTATTTGAACATCTTGTTGTTGTTAGAATTTAAGGGTGTATTTTCCTTCATGGCTAGGTGTAATGTAGCAATTATGGGATAGATAGATGGATACTTCACATTTAGTTTCTCTATCTACCAATTGTATAGAATGGATACATGTTGTTCTTGTTTCTTCTATAGGTAAATCTAGTTTTTAAATTGCTTGGCCAAGCCATTTGTTTTTCGGATATTGCATATATGTATATGGTTATGCTTATTTGGTTTTACCAAATATGTGTAGATGTGTAGTTTATTTTTTAATTACCCTCTACATTCTATGATTAGGCTACTAGGCACATGGTTGTAATGCAGTTTGTTTCACGGCCACACTAGATCCATCTGATGCATCTTGTTCTAGGAAGCTAGGCTTCTCATGCCAAGGTCAGGGAATTCTTCATGTCAGGAAGAATCCCATGGGAGTATTTCACTCTGTGGTTGGCAAAGTTAAAGTGCCTAGCCACACTCCTATCTCAAGTAGTAGGTGGGAGACGTCCTATAGCTTTGGAGATAGGATATGCTGAACAACACAACAACAAATGTTATCTCAGTCTAATTGTATTGTTCATTATTGAGATGTACAGATTTATGTAATTGATTATATAAAGTTGAACTAATGTAAAGAACTATAAATTATGTGTAATCAATGTAATTTCTATATGATTGGTTCTCTTTCATATTTTCCATATTTGATGATGTGGCAAAGTTAATTAGGACATGGTTCTTATAGTTGGTATCAGAGCATGGTTTAAACATAGGCCCTTGGGCTACTTTGCTAACTACGCCTATGTTTGATAGGTGTTTGAATTATTACCATGGCCACAAGATCTAAATGAAAGTTGGGTCCAGTAGTAGTGCACAAGCTGAGGAACCTAATAAGAGGTTAGATCAGATAATGGTACTATTGACCCAATAGGGGGGTTTGTTATAGCAACAAGGCCAGAGGATGGATAACCTAGAGCAAGGGGCTCGAGGTAGACACACCAAAGTAGAGGCAAGGAAGTGTGATAAAGATCAACACTCTGAAGTCCTACATAAGTAGGAAGAGGGATTGAGGAAGAAACACAAGGATGAGCAATTGGCTAAGGTTCTTAGGAGGTCTGAAATGGAGTAGACGCTAACCATCAAAGTGTTGTCCTTAATGTTGACAGGATTTAGATACCAGCTAACTTGAGAAAAGATCTCAAGAAGGTGACTCCACCATGTTTCATGGTAGAGCTTCTTGGGAAGATGCAGAGGCATGGATTACTAGCATGGAGAAGTACTTCTTAGTTTAGATCTATATGGGAAGTCTAGAGCAGTTTGGGCCACCTATTAGCTAATGGTTGAAGTAGCTATTTGGTGGGAAAATGTCATGGCTAGAAAGAAACTCCACCATGGGGAGGTAACCTAGGAAGAATTCTTGCAACTTTTCTGCAAATAATGGTTACCTTAGCTATATTATGACAAGAAAACAATAGATTCCTATAAACTACTACAAGGGAACATGAATATTACATAGTATCATGAATGATTTTTTCATTTGGTGGAGTATGTTCTTCAGTATCTACATGATGAGATATTTAGAACTCAAAACTTTGTAATGTTCTTGTGACCAGAGATCTAGAGTGAGGTCTAGATGTAGGAGCTTGAGACCGTGGACTTTGCACTACGTAAGACCCCTAAGTAGGAATAGAGGTTGAAGGATGCTACATCATATAAATCTTCCAACCAAAACTATATAAGGAAGTTCTAGGATAATAGGTCATATCAGGATAACAAGGGTTATTAGGATGACAGGAAAAAGGGGAATGGAAAGAAGCAACAAATAAGAAACATGAAAGATAAAGGATAAGATAATTTTGATAGGAATAAGGAAAACTGGAACAATAACCAAAATACTAGAAATGGAGGTGGAAGGAATGGAAACATTTGAAGGTATCAGAACATAAATGAGGATAGAAGAACACTTAGAACAGACTATTTTGTATGTGGCGGTAGCCATTTTTCTACTAAATTCCCACAACAAGCCAATAAGAAGGACTTTCCTCCACAATATCGCATTCATGCTATAGTTGATCATCAACACGCAAATTATCAGGCCACTCCTATTCAGATGACTACTATACTTTTTGGTCACCCTGTTTCTATCCTTATAGATACTAGCGCTATTGAATGTTTTGTAGATCTTAAGATAGTAGCCAAGATACCTATTAGGGCTGGTTTTATGGCTAAAGCTTGGACTAGAGAGTATGGTAACTAGGCTGAATGTGGGGTAGAGCAATGCTTATTTTGCAATGAGTTGGAACTCCCTAGCTTCTAAATAGAGGCCAACTTGTATGTGGCACCTTTTAGCTCATACGATATCATCCTAGGAATCAACTAGTTAAGTGAGCATAAGGCTTTGGTAGAGTGTCGGGATAAGGTGATTAAATGTCTCGATGACATAGGGTATTCAATGACACTGAATGGTGTCAAATGACCTTTGGAGTTGAGGTAGATCTCAACAATGCAGTTGAAGAAAGCCAAGAGGAAAGGATGTCAGTTATATGTTGCCCATGTTAAGAATTTGAAAGAGACTCCACCTTGATTAGAGGATCACCCTATTCTGCAAGAGTTCAAAGATGTGTTTCTAGATGATCTTCCTGACCTACCCCTAAGAGGGAGTTTGATTTCCCCATAGATCTTGTGCCAGGAGCAGAACCTCAATCAAATGTTCCCTACCATATGAATTCTACACAAATGTATGAGTTGAATACTCAGCTACTAGAACTCTTGGATAAAGGTTTCATTCAACCTAGTGCGTCCCTATGGGGAGCTCCTTTAATCTTTGTCAAAAAGAAGGATGGTACCTTAAGATTGTGCATTGATTACTGCATGTTTAATAAGGTGACCATAAAGAATCAATACCCTCTCCAAAGGATTGATGAATTTTTTGATCAAATGAAGGGAGCAACCTTATTCTCTAAGATTGATCTACGATCTGGATACCACCAACTTTGGATCTGGGAGGAAGACATATCTAATATAGCATTCAAAACAAGATATGGCCATTATGAGTTTGTAGTCTTACCTTTTGGACTGACAAACACACCTGCTACTTTCATAAACCTAATGAATAGTGTTTTCAAAGATTGTTTTGATAAATTCATGGAGATATTCATAGATGATATACTAATATACTCCAAGAATTTGGAAGAGCACAAAGAACTTTTGTGCATAGAGTTACAGAGCCTGAGAGACATAAAACTATATGGAAAACTCTCTAAGTGCTTCTTTTATCAAATGAAAATCCACTACTTGGGACACATTTTGTCAACAAAAAGCATCGTAGTGGACCCCCCAAAGCTCAAAGCCATCCTTGAATGGCCAACTCCATAGAATGTAAGAAAAGTTAGGAGCTTCATGGGTTTTGCTGGGTACTATAGCAAATTAATTGAGGGATTTTCCTGCATAGCAACAGCAATTACATCTCTTCAATGTAAGGTTAAAAGGTTTGTGTGGACGGAAGCATGTGAGAAATCCTTCTAGTTACTTAAGAAAAAGCTCACTACAGCTCCTATATTGGTTATAGTAGATCCAAATGGACATTTTGTTGTCACCATAGATGCTTTCGGAGATGGGCTTGGGGGTGTTTTGATGTAGGATGGTAAGGTTGTTGCCTACGAGTCCAAGAAAATCAAATCACATGAACTAAATTATGCCCCTCGTGATTTAGAGTTGGCTGCAATAGTACATGCCTTGTAGATGTGGTGGCATTACTTATTAGGGAAGCCATTTGAGCTCAAGACTAATCATATGGGGTTGAGGTACATTTTCACTCAACCTAATTTAAATCCCTGATAAAGATGGTGGCTCGACTTCCTTAGTGAATATGATTTCGGTATTGAGTATATTAAAGGTAAAGAAAATAGAGTAGTAGATGCACTTAGCCATAGAAGACATATTGCTTCTATCTCTACATCTCAAACTCGTATGAGAGATTATATCCTCCAGTACCTTCCTACAGATGCCCATTATGAATGGGTGAAGTCAGTATTGGATACTAATGCTTCTAACTCATAGTTTGATGATTATTCTTTTGATGATGATGGTTTGCTTAAATACCAAAATAGGATTAATGTTCCCAACCATGAAGGGTTGCAGAATGTTGTACTTGAGGAGATGCATAACACTCTAGTTTTGGGGCATCCAAGGGTAGACAAAATGATGGTTGATTTGAGGCCTTTATACTTCTGGCTAGGACTCAAGTGGGATGTGATAGAATATGTAGCCCAGTGTTTGGAATGCAAGCGTGTAAAGGCTAAACATGCCCATCCAGTAGGTCCTCTGTACCTACACAAGATTCCACAGAATAAATGGCAGGTTATTAGTATGGATTTTGTATAGGATTTTCCCATGAATCGACATAGGCCATGATCTCATCTTGGTCGTAGTCGACAAGTTAACCAAAGTTGCCCATTTCATTCCTAGTAGTATGAAGGACAGATCTCCAGTGTTAGCAATAAAGTTTGTTCAGGAGATTTTCAACTGCATGGTATTCTAGAGACCATTATTTCTGATAGGGACACCCAAATGACTTCAAGGTTTTGGAAAACCTTGAATGCCGCTCTGGGTACATGTCTAAATTTCAGTACAATAGATCACCCTAAGACCGATGGACAGATAAAGCGGGTGAATCAAGTGCTAGAAAATTTGTTATGCATGTACTGCATGGATCAGCAGTACAAATGGGAGGAGTATCTTCCATTGGTGGAGTTTTTCTATAATAACTCCTATCATTCTTCTTTGGATATGGCTCCATTTGAGGCTCTCTATGGACGGAAATGTTGGACTCCTATCAGTTGGGATAGGGTTGAGGACAAAGTTATTATGGGTCTTGAGATGCTAAGAGAGATGGAAGAACATGTGATCTTAATCTGTAGTTGGCTAAAGGAGGCAACAGATCGACAAAAGAGTTATGCTCGGACAAGAAACACACTTTCCATCAGTTCCAAATAGGGGATAAAGTTTTTCTGAGGGTTAGACCACAAAAGAGTTCAATCTCGTTTGGCAAGAGTTTAAAGCTTGCTCTGAGATTTGTTGGCCTATTTGAGGTCTTAAAAGTTATCAACCCAGTTGCTTATTGGCTTGCTCTATCGCCTGCTTTAGCCCACATTCATAATTTCTTCCATGTGTCTTTGCTTAAACCCTATCATCCTAAGATATCTCATGTTCTTGACTAGCGTGCATTGCAGGTACACGATCCAGGGGTGATGGCAGTGCAACCCACTCTCATCATTGAGCAGAATACCCTCAAGGTATGAGACAGGGATGTACTTTAGTATAAGGTCCAATGGGACCAATTTGGCATGGATAGTGCTGCTTGGGAAGATGTGGAGGATTTACAAAATTCTTTTCCCCATCTTTTTGTATAGCCATTTTATTTCAAATTGGATAATCGTTTTGGTATGTGTATATTAAGTTTTGTTGTGAAAGCCATCGAGACGATACCTTTTCCTAGTGGGGAAGGATGTCATGTCTTGCCCTAGAGTCTTTTTCTTTTCTTGCTTATGTGACAAATGTTGACTTAGTCAAAATGGATTAATCTTAATTTAAGGTACATAAATGAGTTACACGAGATATTACGTTATGATGATGATGTCATTTGATGTATTTTAAATGTCGTGCGTTAATATGTGATTTAGTGTCAAAGTTTCTTTCATAATTGTCTGCCAATATTTCAGCTTTGGCAGATCTGATTCCTCCATTAATCGATCCCGTCCAACATGTATATCAATCTCTTCCTGGGCCTTTGCCAAAATGTCCGGATGCTGCATCAGACTTAATAGTGCCCACTCCACGGTCACAGAGGATGTTTCGGTACCTTCGCTTATATTAGTCTGCAAAACAAAGGGATCAATTTTTTTTGGGTGTGTTGTGATCAGTGTCTTGGCCTAATCAGTGGCCTAACTCATTTGATTCTTCTTATAGACGCTTTCAATAATCAGTGGCCTACCATGACGATACGGTTAGTCGATCTATTATATCTAAGTAAATCAGAAAGATAAACAATCGAAATCCTATATGGAAAGAGAAAGTGATGGAAGGACACCACATCTTCGTTATTGTCAGTCTCAATCTCATGGTTGTCTATTGCAGAGATGAGGGCATCAATCAAATCTGGAGCGTGCACCCTTCTCTTCTCTCGGTGATCGTCAAGCAATCTCTTGAGAAACCCGTCTCTCTTCTTGTTTATATTCTTTATCGCACACACGCTTCTATTCGGAACGATCCACTTGAGAAAAGGAAAGTAATAGCTGATATCTAATGCTCCTGCTATCGACGAACTTTGTTTTATCATCTCCTTGAAGTGCTGAGCATCTTCGAAATCCTTTAAACAGAGATCTGGGGAGAATCTCTTGCTCGCAACCATTTGCACAATGATATTAAACGTGAGATCTGAGAGCCTCGACTTGACATTAACTCTATTTATATCTCGCTGCCAACTCTCGAAGAGGGAACTGATAAAGGACGGAAATTTCCTCTTCCCGGACATGTCTGAAAGATTCGATTTTTTCTGCAGTAAAGAGTTTGAGCCTGCAAATCTTTCTAATTGTTCGCCAGTAAGAACCATAAGGAGCCAAAGATAACACTTTAAAGTCATAACCTAGATACTTTCCTACAGTCGTGAGTGGGCGCGAAGCAAACGCTTTGTCATTTGTTGTGAAGCATTCTTTTGCGAGATCTGAAGAACTGATGACCAAAACGGGGTGGGTGCCAAGTTGGAGATGCATGATGGGGCCATAGCGCTATGAAAGAGAGGATAGAAATTTGTGAAACGTTTCTTTGCTTAGAAGAGGAAGATGCCCAAGTATTGGGGTGGCTGTCCCTTTGTCTTAACTCCATGTCTGACAATGGTTACAAATAACAAAAGGGAAGCCAGTACTAGAGAAAGTAGAACGGAAAAAGAAGTTGCTTCCCACGCCATAGCTCACCGCCAATTAATTCTGATTACGATAACCACGCCGGAGTTTTGTACGACCACACCTTTATTATAAGCTTTTCCAAGTAGATTTTATAAAATATGAAAATGTCATGCAATGGAAAATAATATATAATTGCAGAGAGCCATGTAATGAACATGTTTATGACATAGGGATGACACATTATACGTGTTAAAATGTCACAACACGTTATCCTTGACTTCTATAGCTTAATAATAACTTAGTTGTGAGTAATCAAAATAAACTAGAGGAGAATTTTTTTTTAATATGGTTTTAATAGAAGAAGAATAATATTAATATAGTAATAATTTAGTTGTGAGGAATCAAAATATAGGAGAATATGTTTTATTTGGTTTTAAAAGAAGAAGAAAATTGATAGCTTATATCAAATTTCAAATTCTAAAATTTGAGTAAACTAATGAAATTAGTTAGGTGAAAAATATGATATAATTTCTCTTTTACAATTTCTATATGTTAATTAAGATTATATAAATCTTGAATATCTTTTTCTTGATTAGGATCATTTTAACGAAAGTAGAGTAGAATGAAGGATATATGTATTTGTCTTATTGACAAAGTAATTTAGTCATAGATTATATTTCTTCTAGCTTCTAGAATGTTTGTTTTATCATTTCTTAATGTTCTTACTCAAGTTCATTATAAATATTAGTTACCATTCTTGTTATTTTACAACTAGCGCTAATAGTTTCTCCTTTAGTTAAACCATGTAAGAACATTTATTTAGTGTCTAGATAAAAGATCATGAATAATACTTGGAAAAATGAAATGTCAAGGAGAAGAATTAGAATTTAATTTCATTAGACACAGTACTCTACTAGTGGATAGGAATAAAACAAAATGAAAATAATAAAAATGAATGCAAACTAAAAACAATGCATCATTTCCAAGGCCTCCATTATCCTTCTTATTCTTCTTAGAGTGACTCTTAGATTTATGAGTGTGCATAATCACAATCTATAAGGGTGATAATCAAAATGATAAGAAAAAAATATTTTCTTCTCATCTATTCTAAAAATTGTGTGTTAAGGGTAGAGGTATGTGTGAAAATCACAAGTATAATAAACCTCAGGTTTGCATAGGACAATTCTTGAATGAATGTGCCAACATAGATACCCAAAATACTCTTGCCTCCTAACTTCATGGAATTGTTCCATAAACAATAAACAAAAGCAAGACCATGAACCTTCCTTGCTACTCTAATCACTTGTGGATATTCTTGAGTAGCATATGAACATGATTGAAGATAAATAAAGGAAATATTAAGAAGTTAACTTTACCAGGCAAGTCAGCAACAATAATAATCTTGTTGTGAATGTTACTTGTTTTTATTACAATCATGATGCATGGTTTCAAAAATGGAGTGTCACATCTAAGACAAAGCAATTTGGCTTTGAGCATACTACATCTTGTATAAGGAAAATGATAAAATTGATAAAGATTGATATCTTTTGGATCACACAAATTGATTAGCATGATTGTATACTAAGGATGATAATTTTACTGTCCATCAGTAATTTGTCAAGCCTAATGTTTTATGTATTTCTCATTTGTGTCTACTCAAATATATATCTAGACAAAGGATGAATTTTAATGAAATGATGATTATTTTTTAATTTTAATATTTTTTAATTTTTAATATTTTTGGGATTATTTTAATTTTTTGAATTCTTTAAGGACAATTTACAAATATTTTTTATTTTTTTAGAACATTTTGTTGTTTTTTTTTAACTTCTTTTATAAATTTGTACAATATTTTTCAATTTGCTTAAAACTTTTATTAAGGTTTTCACATATTTTTATGATATTTTAGAAATAGTTTTGGTTTACTTTCAAGACACTTTACGAATTCTCTGTCATTTTTTCAAAAATTTCATAAATGTTTTTTTAATGCTTTTCAAAGATTTGTATCAGTTTTTACTAGTTTTTTCATATATTAGAATAGGCATGTTGCACCTTATGATCCATTAACCAATGACCCAATCTATCACTATTTTAAAGAGATTTCCCCCTTTCAAGTGTAAGAATTCCTATTGGTACAAGTCTATCCATTAAAGAATGGAGAAAGTAGTCTAACATTGGTGCAAGATGGGATACCAAATGAATGACATATTTGGGAAAACCTTGTGTTCACTCAATGGATAGAGCTGGTATATCAATAGAGATGGAGGGGAATGTGAGCTATGATAATGGACTCCAATGGAATTTATTTTTGTACAAGCTCTCATGTAAAAACAATTATAGTACCCTTTGAAGGAAACTGTATGAAGCTTTGAAATAGTAATCCAAACATATAGTTGACCATAATCAATACCAAAGACATGCCCAAGCATATTCTCATCTCTGAGCCAAATATAATCAATTCAAAGTCCTTCCCTTTTACATCCACATATTTTTCATTACTAAAAAATTATTCATGAATAAACTCCTTTTCCATGAATGATAGACTTTTGTATGACAACAACTCTATTATAAGTATTTTAAAAAAAAAAATTAATATAAAATAAAAGATTATGAAAATATCAAAATGCTAGCGATGATAATATAAATGCATACAACCATGTGATGAACACATTGATGACATAAGAGATGACATTAATAAACTTTCACAAGTAAGAACATATCAGCCATGACCTTGTAGCATAATGATATATTTTTCTCATGTAGTAAAATAATAGGAAATAAATTTTTTCATAAAATTGTAAACAAATTGATAGTTTCAATATTCAATTTCAGTTTTTGAGAAATTAAATAAATCTTTACAACTATTTAGGTTAAAAATATAAAAGATGCAATATAATGTTTGAATCATAATCTATCATATTAATTAATATTATACCAATGTTTTAAAATTAGTGAAGGTATCTTAGTTGATTTTGACCACTTCAACAAGAATATAATAAAGTGCAAGAATTTATTGTATTATTACTATTGACTTAGTAATTTTTCCATTTCAGCCATCTCTTCTAAATTTTAGAATATTTATTTTATCTCTTCTTAATATTTTTAGTTTATTTCTATATACATATTAGTTAATTTTTCTTCTAATTTACAAATACAAAAAATAATAACTCCTTTGTGTAAAATCATGTAATGACATCTATTTAATAATAGGACAAATCACTAAGAATAATCATCTCATTAAATGTTCTAAATGATTGTCTCTTTTGGATAGGCTAGGTCAAACCATGCAAGTATATGTACAACATTAAAGTAAAACTTTTCATTGTGTATACATTAAATAATTCTCAAAAAGACATTAGTTTCCATAAGTGCTCCATTTAAAGCATGAAATATAAATGATATGCATTTATCTTACATTAAACTAAAAATACATCGACGGTATACAAAATATATCAAGTTAATCTTATATCATTGAAATATGTAATTCATATTGAATGAAAGCATACACTCTAACTATGGAGCCTAATATAGAGGAACATATACATCTAGGAACTCCCAATGAATCTAGGTAATGGTAGATGTTACAATGATTTATAGTGGAATATCCTTAACAAGTTCTATTGATAGTGAAACCATAACCATATAGTACTAGGGATCATTTACTACAGTATCCATAACATGTACCCATTGAACTAGAAGGATGAATCTCATGACAAATCGCTATATCTATCTTGTGTTCTTCACACCCAATAGAGGAAAACTCATAAACAATCAATAGTGATCATTGTACCATATATAACACCAAGTCCAATGTAAAGTGAACCCAAACATCCAAGAAGATAACCAAGACAAAATAGAAAAAATATGAATAAAAACCTATAGCATGTTTTGGGTGACCACAAAATAGTGTGGACCACTTTTCCTTACAAAAATATGGTTATGAAAAGACTAAAACAATAAGCCTACTTCAATAGTAGTGGAAAAAAATTGTTAGATAGATCATTATTGATTTAATGATCTTTTTCAAGATTTGAGAGGGGCGCCATGGTTGCCCATGATAAAATTTGATTTTTTT